>LR824605.2:11875000-12497500 GCA_902829305.4 Spodoptera exigua
AGTGCTCAAAGGACCCAAACAAAGGATGGATATGATTTGACGGTACCTCGGAACCACGCTTTTATTAATGACATAACGAAACAGCACTTTTGTCATCGCTTTCGTTCAAATTTAAATTTGACCTTGGTTGCAGGGTATGTAAGCATTTTCCCTTATTCAAATAAGGGCATTTACTTTTTTCTTTCGGAAAATGTATGTTAATTATGTTTATTGTAACTCTGATGGGTGTTAATACGAGTTGCGACACTTCCCGGGTCTCATTTTATAAAGAGGTTTTAGTCCCTTCACCTCCTTCCTTCACACTCGATTTATCTTTCGTTTTTCGTAGAAATGTAGTGTAAACATTTATTTTCCTGCCAAGTGGAAATAAGACCACTTTCGCCAGTTAGGTGAACTACGCTACCTATCTATATCTTTTTGAAATTGGTACCTACCTACATACCATCTTGTTGGGCAAGTTTTCTACTAGAGTTTAATTTATAAGCTATTTCGAGTTTTGTGCTCTTGCTGACAGCTTCGAACCTATTTTCACGCTTTGTATTAGCAGATAGATTTTCACATAAAAATGCATAATATTTATTGTATTGTATAATAATTATGAAACTAACAAAAATCATCCGCCTTGTTGTCAGGGGAAAGTCATCAAATGACTTTTCCTGACCAGGTTAAGGCTAGAGAGAGTGTCAGACTAATTGTACGAAAGTGGTGAAGAAAGCCCCTTTAAGCCACTTTTACAAGATAAAAGATTTTTGCCTGTCGGATAAAAATAATTAAAACAATAATTGACTTGCACGGTCTAAACTAAACAATGCGTACAGTATCACGTAAACGAGTCTGAAATTTATTGAATGCAATTATTACTCTTTTATGTTCAAGAAAATGGCATCCATCCATCCATGAGCTTGAAGTGTAACTAGAAATATCACTGGTTAGAAAGGTAAAACCAACCGTGATGATGAATTTTATTATTCCAATGTCAACGAAACATTTTTGTCGATAACGGAGATGCCTAAAACGGAGATGTCAACAATTGAGAGTATAAATATGGCTACAAACTTAATAACCCATTTCCCTTTGTTGAGTAAAGACGTTTCTGTCGTAATACCCTCTTTGGTAATCGAAGTTAAATCATGTCTTTGTTGGAATGGTTTCAATTGAATGATTGATTCCATTGTGTGGTACACACACATTAATTCAGTTACAGTAAATTGGATGTTATAATTGTTGTATTTTTTGTGACATTATCTATCGCTTTCTATATCGATACAGTATTTGATTTGTTAGAGAACTGTAATATTTAAACAGGTACGCGGTAGACTGGTTGAATTTTGAATTGTATTTTATATACTATTTATTGCATGTGACTCTGTTAGACATTGGCTCTTGAAATTAGTCTTCAATTTTATTTTAATTCTTTGCGAGATAAAAGACGTATGATTTAAACATGGAATATATTCCATGCAATTAATTTATTATGAAGGAAAACATTATTTTTTACTGCAATAGTATCTATTGTTCATCTAAATATATGAGTCCCAATTTTTCTTGATCATTACGCGGGATTGGCTGGACCGGTTTGTATAACTGTGTTAACGTACGCGGTGTTTGCTAAGTATTTTTTTGAAAAGTACGCCGTAGCGGCCTGCAGCTAACCAAACAAATGACTGACACAGAGATAGTTGGACATCCTTGCGAACCAGGTCCCAGTTATATGTATTAAACACTAGGATGATAAAATAGTTCAAACCTAAAACAGTATCTTTCAACACATTAATGTATCCTTCTATCATCGAACATCACAAGTCCGCACTCCCTACGTAGAACATGCGACCACTGTTTACAAATAAATAACTACATTGTGACTACTTCCGTGCGTCACAAGACTCACAAGCGCGATCAAATTCACAACAAACCGTAAATCCACACAGCAATAAGAACTGAGTAGGTATGCCACACGAACGTTTCTATTTCCATCAAGTTCACGGAGACACGAAACTAAGTGTGCCCACTGGGTAGAGACACATGCAGAAGGACTATGCTGGGTATTGCTTGTAGAAGAGCCACGCTTTCGCTTGAATCGAAGGGAGACAAGTGTGGGAGAGCCATGCTTCGGCATGAATGGGTCGGCTCGACCGGAGTGATAGTACGGCCTCGCAGAAAACCGTCGTTAAACAACCACAGCGTTGTGTTTCGCCGTGTGAGTGAGGTTACCGGGGGCCCAATCCTTCCCCTCCCCCAATCTCTAAATCTCCAAATCCCTAATCCTTAAAAGGTCGGCAACGCACTCGTAACTCCTTCGTTGCGGGTGTCCATGGGCGGCGCTGATTGCTTAAGATCAGGTAATACGTCTGCTAGTTTGCCAACCGATAACATAAAAAATACGATGCCTCACCATCGATCTGATCATCATCATCATCATCATCATCATCAGCCTATAAGTGCCCACTGTTGAGCAAAGACCTCTTCTCACACTAAGTTTCCTTTCATCTGACTTCTTGTAGTTGTTTTGTACCGTCATAACATATGTTTGACGTAATAGATCAGACAAAAATGCATTTTAGCAAAATAAACTTAAGTGCAAAGTTTCAGCATTTTTAGGCTATATGTACCTAGCAAAGATATCAATTGCGTTGATCTACTGCTTGTCTGTATTTTATGTTATATACGTAGCTGTATATATGTATACTGGGCTCCTTCTTCAGATCGATTGTGTTTACTCAATACGCACAGTCTGTGCTGGTGTTGATTTTATTAGTTGCCAACTGCTTGGAAGTTTCAGTATTGTTATGTTACCTTCTAGTTCATTTTGTAAGTTCACACGCTTTAACCGATTCGAAATCAGGTCAATAGCTCGTGAAAATAACATGACAAGTTAGATAACAATAACTCTTCTCTACGTTTTCGTTTGGGGAAATTATCGAAGTAAATAGGTTTAGTAAATTATTTGAGCCGAAATATTTTCTACATTATATCAATCAGGACTCTCTTTGCAATCAATAATGTTATTTATTTGACTTTCCCTATTCACCTTTGTCGCTTTTGCGAATTCACAACAACAAAACTTCAATAACTAATGATAATAATTATAGATCAATGATTATTATTATTATATAATATTAATTTGTACACAGCATAAAAATTGTATTACTACATGCTGTGAATAATGATTTGGTCTCACGTCCATTAAGAGTTCTCCATGACAATGAATTGCACAGTATCAAGGTCTAGTTTGATGGCTCGTGTGTTTATGATACAGACAGTTAATAAATATTCAGCGCAATTGATTGCACATACACCAGTATAAACTGGTTTAAACACATGCATACATTGTCATACAGATTTTATGATAGAAAATTGCACAATGATTGCAAAGTTTCATTACATATAACCGACCTATTTCAACTTGCTTACGTTGTAAACGACACACCTTACCCATTTTATAGCTACTTTAAAGCGAATGCAGTTTGAAAACGACTCGAGTATCGAGACAGAAACGATAATCGTAAACTCACAAACGAAATTAGGTTTGCATGCCTACCAAAATGTTTATCAACATTACGATTTTTCAAACTGTTATAAACATTACAGAAGGTATTACAATATTTCCATAATACCCCTAAATATTCCCTGCGGGATATCATCTATTAGGGTTTAAATATCCCCACTGCCAAGGTCACATCGATCGACGCATCGAGGGAGAGTGACAGGGCTATTTGGTGTATGTTTTGTCTCTATCTAGGGGGAAAATGTCCGTGGGGTATCTGTGGGCAGACTGTTGATAAACAAAGAAAAAGAGGAGAGGTTTTGATAGCTGCTATCTGCGCTTCATTCCTTATTTCAGTTTGCGTTCATGCAATCTTGCAGTGTGACTCCAATTGTATGTGTGTTGCGATTTGACATTTAATGTAATAGTAGTGATTCGTTCGTGACCTTTATGCGATATGCAGGAGCAGGTAAGTTTAAATATTTATATTTCAATTAATATTTTTGTATTTAAAATTATTTTGTTATTTTATTTTGTCTCGAGTAACGTTTCATCTGTGTTATAGCTATTGTCAAGTAATAGTGCTGAATGCTTTGCGATATTATTATAATTAAAATATGTTTTTGTATAAAAATAAATCAAAACATATTTTTGGTCACGGTGTTTTTTGGTACGTTCGATTTTAATTTAAGCGTAAATATAGCGTATAATACTAAAAAATCTGCATGGTCTCATAATAGTTCTAAGCGTCACTTAAACACGTATAATACAAGTAAGTGCAATAAGTTTAGACACATTCCGTTATGTATCACATAAGACAGTTTTGTGACATTACATAGGCAGTGTCTAAGCATCTAATTATCACTACAACCAACCCCGTCATGTCAGACGACTCGTGGTACGCCAGCCTAATTATAAAACAAGACTAATTAACAAACTCCACAAAATATGTTTCCTTATTTTTGACACGACAGAGATATTTTTAAAAGAAACTCAGTTGAATCGCTGAACCTTAAATTGAATTCAATCTTACAAGGAATTTCAATTTTCTTTTTTATCGAACTTCGAAAGTATTATAATAGATGCCTTTATACGAGTAATCACGAAATACAGCGGTCGTGTTCGCTTTGTACCTTGGAGCCCTCTACGGCGTAGAAAGTGCTACGACGTAGCACTGGCTACGAGACTTTCGTTTTGAGTTATTCATCGCTTCGTTTTCGTCGCGCTCTCGATTGCCTGATAGTACGAATGCAGCAATGGATATTGTTTTGTTCGAAATTACGTAATGTTCCGTTTTGATGAGAAAAGGGTGAATTTTACAGATTTTATGACGCGCTACTTCGCCGGCCGGCGAGCGTGCTTCGACATGTTTACATTGTTTAGAAAGGATTCATATTTTAGTGCAAAATATTAAATTAAATTAAATTAATAAGTAAAATATTCTATACATAACAGTTGTATCTTAGAAATCTAAAGGATAAAAATGATAAAAAATTTAATAAGGCAGTGGAGAATTTCCTATTAATTTTAAATTCAAATAGCATTTTACAACTTAAAATAAAAAACGAAGCTATAAACGAAATAAGGTTATTCTAGAACAGACGTACCGAATCTATTACGCAGTATGACATCAGTCACGAAAAAGCATGATGCAACACAATAAAAACTGGTGCATTTCCCTGAACTTTTAATAGCATAGTTGAACTTAGTCTCACGGGGCTGGAAGTCAAAAGTAATTGTCTCATTTCCTATCTTAAAGCAAAAGTATCGATAAAATATTCGCTTGATCAGGCCGTGGCTCCGCCCAACCTCCCTTCAGCCTTCAGTCGAGATCGGAGTCCGCAGGCGTCCGCACGTCTTTCTAACTTCAACCCCGCGCCGCCATTCCGTGCATACTCACACTTCCTACCCATTCATCATTCTACATTTAAACAAGGAAGCATCGTGATCACACGCAGTTTTATACTGGTGAGTCTTTTTTTTAATTTTCATAATTTTTATACAATTTTGTTTATTTAAAGACGCCTATGTTGGGATGGTCTGGCGATTGACAAGGACGTTTTTGTTTAGTTAGGTAGTGCACCTACGTACATGCAATTTTGTGTAGTTATCATTGGATATTTTTGTAATGTTATTTTCAATGTAAATAAAGGTGAATGGGCAGTGATGACATTAGGGTGTTACGTTTCATACCTGACCTACGCGAAGCAGGAAAGTACCTACGTTGTAGGTGCATACGGTCGGTCGGTCTTTTTATAGATACTGCGTAGCTGGCGTTTAGGAAATGTAATTCCGGATTGGAGTTCTTTTTTGTTTTAAATATTTATAAAGTATTGTTTAGAGTACAATTTTCTTTATTATTTGAGTTTTTAAAGTGAATTTATAATTTATTTTAATATTTTATTCTTTTGTATTGCATCGGGCCTTTACATTAATTAAAACAACTATTATATCTTGCAAATTAACACGACACATAAATATTTTATTTATTATTTTTTTAAATTGATTTCTGCTTAATCCTTTTTACTTCACTTTATAGTAATACGCCATAATAGTTTGCGTTTTTTAAAATAAGTATACGCATTCTTTTCGCGTCGATCTAACGAACAAGGTACACAAACCTTCACCCGGTCAGGTCCTAGGTCCGTTACATCACTACAACAGACCTGTGATATGTACCTTGCAGTGTGTTAGTCAATATGAACGAAGCGACACGCCCACTCGCGATCAACGAACTCGCGGTAATCGGGTCAACCGACAGTTCCGATGTCACTTTCTTATGTAAGCACCCCTTTATTTACAACTTCGATATTCAAATTTAATTTTGTTTTTTTTAATTTAATTCACATTTTTAAATTTAAACTTTGTAATTTATTTTACTTTAAGTTAGGTTATTTACTTGTAGTAGTTGTTTAGTATGATCATATAGTTACATTTTCATTTTTGTTGGTACTTAATGAAATTTAGGTGAAAATTAGGTGGGTATATTAATAACATCTCAAGTATTTTTGGCTATTCGTCCGAAATAATTATGATTATAAATATTTCTAATTTTTTTTAGTAAAATTCTGTGAATACGAATATTTAAGATTACATACTAAAACAAGACATTCCAATTATCCTTTTAAATATATACTTAACTAGAGAATAAAATGTTTATAATTTGGAAGTTTATGACAATATACTTGATTAATAATTTTGATTTTTACACCATCATCTTCCATTGGCACTGTCTCGCCATAATTATGTTTGAATTGGACAAAAAAAGACACAGACTCGGGGCCTAAGGTTTCGTTTACGTACGTGCGGGGCGTTGCGCGGCACGTATTTCGTTTGTCGTACATTACAGCATCAAGTCGTGTCAACGGCCGTGCAAACACAAACATATGAACATCACGAGCAATGTATAAGGAACCGCACATCGCACCGCACAACGCGCGCCGCTTAAACGTAAACAAGGCCTTAGCGGAAGCGCAATAACGTACCGAGGCCTCGGCCTGGAGCAGAAGAAGGAACGCGGGTTTTTAGTCAGTAAATGTCTGACACTTTTTCTCTCCATATCCTGGAAAGAAGTCATTAGATGATATTTCCTCCACAAAAAAGGCCTGCCGGCACCTCCATTTAAATCCTGGATAAAGTTATGTGGCTCATTCTACAAATATTATAAACGCGACAGCTTGATAATAGTATTTTAAGAAAAATACTAAACTAATGAATGGAATAATGCATAGGGTAATTTTTACAGTGATACTACCGTTAAAACTTGTTCTAATTTAAGACATACATACACACAACAACAAATGGGGCCCAATAGGGCCAATATTCAGTCGGGATTATGGGACAAAAGCGATAAGGCATCGCAGCCTTAACCTGGAGCAGGAGAAGGAACAGGGGTTTTAGTCAATAACGATCTGACACTCACTCTCGCCTTACCCTGGGCGAGAAAAATCTCTATCAAAAGCTGTCTGCCCATAGAACTTTGTCTAAAAATGTTAGTAAAATATAACGCCTATGGTATTTTACGTTAATCAATTTTATACATCAACTCCTAAATTACCTTTCTTATTGTATAATTATACGTGTTTATGACACAGTAATAACGAGGGTTTGTCCGTTATCAAGTAATTTATCATGCCATGGCGATGTCATTGTCTTGCTGACAGTGTCTAATGATAATGCTGGACGATAAACGGACATTCTACTCAAAGGTTGATGATGATCAATTAATATATTAATTAAAACAATTGAAATTGACACGACACAAACGAAAATCCTCTAGTGAGTCCACATATTTTTATGGAACCATTTTTATTTGGGCGTGGAAAATCATTAAATGACATCTCCGGTCCTATGTAAGGCGAGAGTGTCAGACCTTGAATGGCTTAAAAAGAACTAGGCGTCAGTCAAAGAACAGTCGTCACAGCCTGGAAATCGGTCCAAGTGGCCTCATCTGTGGTGGTCTGATAACACTTGGAAGCGCGACAGGCTCCTACTACCCTACAAGAACAAAATTGTAATATGTTGTGTAACTCTTTGGCACTGCATCTCGCTATGTGTATAGAACACATAGCGAGATGCAGTGCCTATGCCACGGGGAGTGTTCCGATGAATTGGTCAGTTTGATACCCGCCGCATCTGTTCGCCATTGACCCACGCGAAAACATTATCAACTCCATTATACATGTAGATGGTTGGCAGTCAACAACTGTGCGAATTTTGCAAAACTGTCTGCCCCGCACTGCAAAACTTTGGACTGATCTTTTGGGGACGGCATTTCCGAACCGATACGACCTTCAAACCTTCAAAAAACGAGGCTGGCAACGCGTCTGCGGCTCCTCTGGTGTTGCAGGGTTACGTTGATCATTAAACATCAGGTGTCCCGTTTACTCGTTTGCCTCCTATTCCATAAAAAATATTCTGAGTACACGTGTGAGAAATGATGTAATGTTTAGAAAACATTATTATACGATAGCGGTCCTTAAAGTTTAACGGCTAAGTTATTGACCATTATCCCTTTGGTCACTGCCTTTTCTAAAGGTTTACCTTGTAACTGACTGGCTATACACAATGCTACGTGCGTCATACCATAATATTATTGTGACGTCAGTTTTCAGATGAATGATAAAAGAAAACAGTCCACAGTTACATAACAATGGAAATCTAGTTTAGTAGGTTTTCTGATTATCATAAAATACTGAATTATTGGTAATTCAATATTTAATTCTAAATAATTTATAAATATGCGGTAAGGGCGAATAATTATCAAATGAATTCTTCCGCTCTGAGTGGGTAGAGAGAGGAGAGAGAGAGAGTGTGAGAGTGTGTGTGTGTGTGTGTGTGTGTGTGTGTGTCAGACTCGTACTGACTTAAAACCACCTCGTTCCTTCTTCTGCTTCAGGCTTCGCATAATTGCGCTTGTGGACCCGCAGCCCCGGCTGGTGTGGTGCGATGTCAATCATATACCTAATTAAGTTTTAAATATAAAGAATGTAAAAGCACAGATTGAGATACCTTTTGTTTTTAATCATTATCCAGCATTATCCACAAAAATATTTATTACTAGCTACTCTCGCGCTGTTTCACCCGCTGCCGCGCTGCTCGGCTCCATTTAATCGTAGCGTGATATTTTATAGCCTATAGCACTCAGAAACATTGTAGAAATCCGAACAGCCCAATTACATACAAACATACAAACTTACAAATTTCACCTCTTTATAATATTAGTATAGATGAAAGTAATGTGAATAATGGTCGCTTGTGGTTGTTTAAATAAATTATTGTAATGATTACAAACGGGAGTTTGAAGTGCTCAGTAAAAATTAACTGCCCTTCATTGCCTTCCCAAAATCACTCCTTACTACCTTCTTAATGATATTTCTTCAAAAAGTAGTAAATTTGTAAAAAGAAAATCCGCGCTTCGTTAACCCTGAAACTCGAATCTTTATGGGCACCAATTTGTAGAAGTTGACTCGATAATTTACGAAATAAATAAAATTAGAGCAACGTCGTAAAAGACGTTTTCTATGCAAATATTTTTTTTTATTGCGACATTAATGTCGTATACAATAAGTGACGCAAATTACTATGGTTCTTTATTCTTCCTGAATTAAAGAGAAGAAAATAAGACACGACGGATGTACTTATAAATGATTAGGAACTTAAGTCACTTGCGAAATTAATTTTGTAAATCTATTAAGAGACTGAGAATTACGTGGTACTCCAGGTCAATTCTTAATACTCAATATCTTTATTGCGTGTGTGAGATTAATTATGGACCCTGTAGGGCACAGCAAAATAAGGTAACAGCAGCTCAGGATGAGAGGCTCGGCCTGGTCACACCAGACCAAGCCCAATCCCACTCATGCATGGGTATGAAACCTGGCAAGTATAAACTGAGTAACGATGAAGAAAAACACTTTAAACAAGTGTGAAGAGGCTTTAACTCGGCAGTGAACCAATAGTCTTAATTTCAATGATCTCTGATTTTGAATTATGTGGTGTAAAGCCCACCGTCGTTATTTGTGTGTAAATTCATTTTTTATGAGTCCTTCTTAAATGCCGGCAATGCACTCGTAACTCCTCTGGTGTTGTAGGTGTCCACGAGCGGTGCTGATCATAACAATTGATGTCCGAACCGTCTGCTTTACCTCCTATTCCATAAAAAAGGTATTAGACAAAATTATGCATAGTTACAGTCCATACAATTTTAATCTATTTCTATCGGTTAAACCAAGCCAGTCAGAGTTCATTAGACTCGAAAACTTTTCATAAAAGCCAACAGTTAAAGAAATCCTTTTTTGTACTTCCAAGTTTGCACGAGTCGGCGGCTCACGAGCAAGGAATACCATAAAAATACTTTTACAACTCCTAAAATGTTATTGTAAAAAATGTTTTGAAGTAGGTACGGTACTTTTGTAAAAAGTTTTGAGAAGTTTTTCGGTTTCACTTATGTTTATAATAAATAATATAAAAAAGGCGAAGTTATACCCTTTCTTTGTTACGTTTTTAGCAGTTTGCTACAAACAGTTAGAAGCCAGACAAATGGTCTGACCTCATGCCGCCGCTGTCCCTCGTTTGTCGAAGCAGTGGCTTCGTTTTGCCATATTGCTAACGTCATTATTCACTGTTTTAAATGTTAAACAAATTTCCCATTTGTTAAGCCATGTTTGGCAAGAGTTAATGGATTCCGCCGACTGTCATTTTTGCCATCACTCTTGTGCTTAGTTTAGTCACGAAGCTAATCTAAAACTGAAGAAAGTTTTGATACTGTTATCGATACCGCAGTTTTGTTCAGTCTTTAAAAAAAAGAATGATGTATGAAAATCCTAAAAGAAGATAAACATTCTGAAACAAAACACCTTTATCATGATATTTATCCAAACCGTCTATTGATTTTCTCTTACGCCTTCTTATTTGTCTGAAGTATATTTTTCTGATCAACTAATTTATTGTTTCAAGTATTTTGTTTTTCATTTATGTTATGATAACCGAAGATGCTTGTACAATGAAGTAGGTAGACAGGTACTTGGAAAAATTCCATTGTTTTTTGTTGGGTCAATAAATTGGGTATTATAACTATTGTGAGATCAGTTGGCTGTGCGCCGCTCGCCGCGTCGGTTGTCGCATGTGGTGCGATGATCATGGGCTCGCGGTTTAGTTTGAAACTTATCGAGTCGTCCCGAACGGTAACGTGAGTAAATGATATGTATAATTTAAAAAGAAATGTCGCCTAATTGTTTTGTTTTTATTGGTGTTGTTGCAGTTTGGTGATTTAATGATAATAACTGCAAACTATTTTAATTTTTAAATGTCTTCTTTGTTTTAAATAATATTGCGTAACAACACAATAGTGAGAAAATTACCCTTCGCTTAATACGCAATTAGCCAAGTAACGACTTTATCCCAAATAATTTACGAGCGTTTTTTCCTAAGCAACATCTTAATATGTTTAGGCCAAAAAAATTGTCTGTACAAAGTTGCCTTGACCTAATTTTATAATGTTCAGTATTCGGTCCATCGATCCTACGAAACATGAGTGGCTGACAAATATAATTACTAACAATATCTCCATAGATATTACTTATGCCTCGTGGAGAAATTTGATTAACTATCTATTGAAATAGTTTCGTATCATCATCATCATCATCATCATCATCAGCCCATAAGTGCCCACTGCTGAGCAAAGGCCTCTTCTTAGACGGAGAAGGTTCGAGTATTAATCACCACGCTTGCTCAATGCGGGTTGGCGATTTCAAACTTATAATTAGACATTATATTAAGTCCGCGTTTCCTCACGATGTTTACCTTCACCGTATGTCAGTGGTGTCTAAACAATCATAGAAAGTACATATAACTTGGAAAAAGTCACATTAGTACTTGCCAGGTTTCGGACCCACACCCTTATGCATGAGAAGCGGGCTCCTTAACCTCCGGGCCACTATGACCTACACCGTCGTTTAGTTTAGTTTCGTATACCGTCTGAATAATACTTCACACATTATCATCAGTATGTGGTGTTTCATATCTTTTTTTCTGTGTGGCCCTGAGATCACTCCGGTCGAGGCATCCCATTCGTGGCGAGCATCGCTTTCCCACTTATTACATAAACCGCAACTTTAAACTATTTTAAGTATCTTATTTGAAATGTAAGTATATTTGTAGGTATAACTTGTGTGTTTTTAAAAGATTATTTAACCAAATTTCCCCATAGAACATCAATTAAAACAGCAAACCATAGCTAATAATTCACGATTCATAATTAGCAAATCATATTACTCAATGTTAACAAGAGTTTTGTAACCTAAACAACAAACAAATAGAAAATTAAACAAAACTGAAAGCCATTTTGGCATCAAGTTTTCATACAAAATTTATTACGAGATATACGACGAGATTATACGAGAAGTGAAGCAAAATTAATTAAATCCATCTCTCTCTAATCCACTTTCAAAAATTTTTGTGTCAAATAAATTGACGTACATTGCAAAAACAACTATAGTCAATAGACATTCGGTAACCTTTCCATTATACCGCTGATTAAAAACTTTTTCGTATCTGTCTCCGAGTAAGTGTCCATTTTCAACAATGTTTTCCGTTACCCTCCATAACTGAGCTGCTTTTTTTCCTATTAATTATTCTGCTAGTCCAACGAGTGCATTGACCTCAGGAAATAAGGTCACTCAGTAGAGTGGAGTACCCAGTACACCTCTGGCTTAATTGCTCTCGATGTAAAATTGAGCCGTGTTTTTCACTTAACTTTGTTGATAACTGTAGTTATAAGTATATAGGGTAAGTGCTTTTAATGTCATTGTTTTAAGGTAATTGAGTTTCTTTCGTTTTTGGTATTAGGATTATTAGAATCATAATTGCGATTATCGAGGCTTTTAGCTGTTTCTGTTCCTGTCCCTTAGCTAAGTTCAGTATCGATAATCGTTATCGCTTTTAAATCATTAAACGTTAATGTACCATGATAATAAATGAGTGCTTGTTGTTCCGGCTCTGGGTGGCATGTGTATTTGTATGTTTGTCAATGCACCAACGACACAGGATAAAATCAAAATGTCAGACAACGTTTAAAAAAGTGATAGAATGTAACAATGTATGGAGATTTTAAACGTCACGTGGATCCTAAAGTATATTTACACTTTATGCTGGTTTCTAAAGCGACAACGATTATCGATATTGGAGTTAGCTTAGACGGCAGTTCTTGAGAAGTATTGACTTTTTTAAGTTTTAAGACGAAATGCTGTGTGACAAGAGACTAAGTTAAAGTTGTTACAAATAAATTATACATATCTGCTTACTCTTTAGTGGAACAGAAACATGTAGGTAATGTCGTGTTTTCAATACTTCATTCATAGGTAACGATGTTACTCCATACTTAACAATAACATTTTTACACAATGGAACGTTCGAATAACTCAGTGTTGTACTGTTCTGAAAAGTTCACCATTAAGTATTTATTTACGTAAGAATGATGGACTGTTTAATGAATATTTTATGTCACTACACAAGTAATTTTTTTTTCAATATGTTTGAAAGCATGTGTCGTCATTACTTATGACTGTAAACGCTTTTTAATTATATGCTTTGTACTGTTATTGGAGAAGATAAAATAGGACGGAAAATTGTAATTTTTCCATATATTTTTTTTGTAGACATAAACCAATTTGTCTATGACTGCACGGTTGGTGTAGTGGCTGGGCAACTGGCTGCCGTGCAACGTGTCGCGGGTTCGATTCCCGCACGGAACAACTCTTTGTGCGATCCACAAATTGTTGTTCCGTGTCTGGGCCTCATGTGCATGTGAAATTGTATGTTTGTAACCGTACCCACGACACAGGAGAAAATCCTAAAGTAGGGCAACGTTTTTCATATAAAAAAATATAATTTAATTCCAACCACTACATACTCTCATATTAAGTGTTTAAGAGCCAGGTTTTGGCATGAATGGGTCGGCTTGGCCTGGTATATGAGATATCACAGCCTCACAGAAAACTGGCATGAAACAACCACAGCGTTGTATTTCGCCGTCTGAGTGAGGTTACCGGAGACCTAATCCTTCTCTCCTCCAACCAACCAAAAGTTTGGCAACGCACTCGTAACTCTTCCGTTGTTGCGCTGATTGCTTACCATAAGGTAATCCGTATGCTCCGGCCTATATATGTATATTATATTACATAAAAAACTCCTTCCATGTTGTATCTTCATTCGTCTATAAGTTAAGCAAAAATTTTTTACTATGTTCCTTTTTTCGTTATTTGCTACATACCTACATTTGAAAACAACCTAGAAATAAAAATTGTTCTAAGGTTATTTGCCCTTGGAATAGTATATTCTGAAACGATCTTCTATAAGTATTAAGCAATAACATTAGAATCATCATAAAATAAAATTGAAATAGTAAATAACACAATTGTATATGAGGTAATTCCCTAGCGTGCACATATTAATGTACATTGCCATTGTAAATTTATTCTCGAGGACAGATTTTATGTAGTTTTATGATGCTTTTTAATGCATGTTAAATTCTGTAAATATACATGAACGCAAATCAAAGCATATTAAAATATTTATTGGTCGACATAAAAATATTTTTATACGTCCGTTGTATGAGCGTTACTTTTTTATGCAATATTATAATTTATTCTGCCAAATGTTCAAAAAAAGAATACGTACCCCACATTTGAGCATTGCAGGTTTATTTAATTTTGTGACGGGCCTCTTTACACGTATAATTTGTCTTGCTGAAATGTTATTTTTCCTACTTTTATTACAACTGATGACAAGCGTGGCTTTTCATTTTTTCAACTATCAAGTTAGGTACTTACATAACAATAAAGTAAAAACATCTATGAGATTCTTTATCAAAGAACAATAGAATCTATTGGAAATATTCTAAAGATGCATTATCTTCTATCTTTCATTCAAAGGGGAAATTCCTCTTATTACCGCGAGCTGAATATCTCGTTAAAGAGAAGATTCTGGAATTCGCAATACCGCTCTTATGCTATTCTCTGTACTCGCTATACCCATTGAAGAAGTAGAGCTGAAATAAAATAATTTGCCTAGTAGTTGTACGTGGATCGCAAATAAATAAAAAGTACGTTAAACTTCAAATTATTATAATCAGTTAATATTTTTTTCTTTTTTTCTAGTTGAATTTTATTAAAGGTAAGTCTCTGTTAGATGTGTGGGGTACATATTAGTTACATAGTTTTTTTATAATTGGTTTGGGTGGCAAACGCGCTTCAGGATCACGTTCTATCATCAATCAGAGCCACTCGTGGACACCCGCCATATCGAAACGATACAAGTACATTGACTTTTGTACAAGTCTTTTTGGATTTGGCGACTTATAAGCATTAAGCTAACGGTAACGTGCGGGAGAGTCATGCTTCGGTACGAATGGGCCAGCTCGACCGTACGGCCTCGCAGAAAACCGGCGTGAAAGAATCAGAGCGTTGTTTTTCGCGGCCTGAGTGAGTAAGCAGAGTTAGGCTCTCTCCCCATCTTCTCCCCCTATCCCCAAATCTCGTTTTCCCCATAAAGCCAGCAACACTTTTGGAACCAGGTAATACTACTGTTCGTTTGCCCACCCATCCTATAAAAACAGGCTGTGGTATTACTGTTGTCGAGCTGTTTATTTTGACACGCACTAATAGTGTAGGAATAATTAAAAATGCACTATATTCTCTCATCACTGTACACACAAACTAACACATAATATACAATAACACAAATAATCAATAACCGCGATAATGAACTTTGTACATATGTACATTAAGTTTCAAACATTTGACAAGCAATTTTACTGTCGATCGCTCAAGTCATAAGTCATCCTATCTGACATCAAAATCGTTACACAGTAAATGGAAATAGTCTTTCTGGAAAACTTTGATGATGAATAGTGTGGTTGTAAAACGCTTCGAAAATTAACAAGGATTTATGAAGTTATTGTCTGATTCTATCGCTGGCTTTTAACAGATTAAAAACGGTTAAATGTTTGGAGTTTTGTGAGATGAAGCACTTTTTTAATGGGTTCGTTAATTTGGATAAATGCCTCTGTTAAAAAAGTTGAAGGAGTTAGTTGGTTGCTTCCGATTATTTGGAATTATAACTCCAAAACCGGACTGGAAAGTGCCTTACTCTAAAGAGAAGTTACGTAACTTTATTAGATTTAACAATACTAGTAAAACTGCTACACAAAGATAGAGAAATATTAATGTACCCGTCAACCATAGAAAAAGCAAATTGATTATCCCAAGTTATAAAAACAGACTCATTAAAACATAATTTTACCTACATTAATAACACTTAGAAGTGTGTAAGTAAACAAGTTACAAAGTGAGATACCAAACAAATGTAATAATAGTATATGTAATATGTTTGTAACTGCCACATTTGTCAGAATTAAGTTTTCGTCGTGAGTTTCATAATTACATAACGTGTCGACTAAAACAAAGAGCTCTTTTATGTTTTTACTCAACTTGTACGCACAAAATACGTGTACCTACGTTACTACAGGAATATTTTCTATCTCTGTCTTGCTCATGCTATTAGAAAGAGAAAACATCTCACCCGTATTTTCCTGACCGTTGTCATGGAACACAGTTCACAAGGGCGAATGGAAAAGCAATCGTTTGACCGCTTATTTGTGGATCTATGGAAGATAAGCGTAACCGAGTTAATACCCATATTTCACATTGAATAAGATAAAAATTGAAAGTTAAGATATACCTATGTATATAAACAAGTAATTAATTCATGCACAGTAAAAAGTCAAGTCCGAAAAATCATAAAATAAAACAACCAATTAGTTTTCAGTAGTCAGATAAACGTAATCTGAGGAATAAAATTGTTTCTGTTACTGTCTCATACAAAAATTTTGACACGACAGCATCATAGTTATTCCCCAGATAACTTTTATCTAACCACTGAAAAGTCAGCCCTTAATTAAGTTAAAATGGAATCAAAGTAATAAACACATCTATTTAAGCAAATAAAAACAAACATAAAAGAAAAATTACTATAATAACTTCATGTTCACGTGAAATTTCTTCAATATTTTCTCCGAAAATAAGAAAACCTCCCATTTTTATGAACTCCACGGCTTAGTTTGGTTCGTGTGTAGTATGACTAAGTATTTCTCAAGGCTACTATTGTTGGATGTCTGCCCGGCTGGCAATGTTTTCCTTCAACAGAGCCAAACACATTTCCACAACTTTATTTACCAAATGCAGATGTTGTGGTCGAATTGGAACACGTTTGTTCCAACAATGTTTGTTTCAGACTGATTTCTCAGAAGTTTCTAAATGGCCATTAAAACTTTAATAGCAAATATATATAGTGCACTTGCCTCTTAGAGTACCTAATGTCCTTAATTTTCGTACTCAGAGATGATTACTTAAAATTTTTCTTAGTTTATAACATACCTTCACATGGCTCGAAGGTTATTAAGGCTTTCGCTTATCATGCATGAAAAAGCGTGATCGAACCTGGCCATGTGACTTTTTCTAACTTAGAAAAAAATCCATTTTAATTTTCAAACTGTACTTAGACATCACTAACAAGTGCTGTAGGTAAATATCGTGAGTAAACTTGGACTTATAATTTCCTATTGTACGTTTGAAGTCGCCTATTCGCCTTCATTATTCAAGCGCGCGCCTTGATTGCACTTGGTGATTAATGTACAAATACCATCTCCATGTGGAAAGAAGATTATGCTCAGCAGTGGGCACATACAGGCTGATAATGATGATGATGATTACATATGAAACAATTTATTAAAAAACGGTATTGACACTGACATTTGTATTTTTTTTGTAAAACAATAATAATCTATAAATATCCCACACAATACACTTGTAAGTGCGAAAGAGCCATGCTTCGGCACGAGTGAGTTGACGTTGATACCACGGCCACAGAAAGCTGGCGTGAAACAACCACAGCGTTGTGTTTCGCCGTGTGTGTGAGGTTTCCGGAGGCCCAATCTTCCCTTCCCTAATCCCTTCCTCAATTCCTAAATCTTCGAAGCCCCAAAAGGTCGGCAATGCACTCGTAACTCATCTGTTGTTGCGGGCGGCGCTGATTGCTTACCATCAGGTAATCCGTCTGCCCGTTTGCCGATCTATCACACATGCACTCTGTTCGTTCTTTCGATGCTTCAATTTAATTTCTCAAAGGGGCTGTGTGAAGAGGTCATGATCCAAGATGTCCACTACATACATATAAATACTAAATTCCAATGAACTGAATAGAAATTTAAGCAAGGGAACATGTCTTTTGTTCTGTCACGTATGTTATGTACACTTGTTTGGCTACGTGTTAGGCGGTATCAATTTGATTAATTATATTTTCCTGTATAAATACGATATGTTAGCAAACATTATTATCTATATTGGCAATTAGCCGATCCCTACATGTCACTAACATGACAAACAACAATGGACAGTTCGGAGAATTCATTTGTTTTTCTCAATAATATTAATTTGTTGATCGAGTGTCGTTTCAATCAATGACTTAATTACATAATTGTATCGGCTGTTGTTAACGCAAAAATATCCACTCGTGTTCTACATAGCATAGACTAGAACTAGCTAAATTCAATACTTTTATGCAAGTGTCAAAAATAAATAACTTAAGAATTACCACCTTATGACGTCATCATATTTCTACGTTAAAAACATATGTTTATTTAAAAATGAGCTGTGTATAGAAAACTGAAAATTGATGTTAAGTCAATCAATAGAAATACGACAACTTTTTTATTATAATAGTACCTAATTGTTTTTCAAAATTAAAATAATTTGTATTATATTTAGGGCTGATTTTTCAATGGTCAGATAAAAGTTACCTAGAGAGTAATTATGTTGCTGTCGCGTCAGAAAGTTTGTATAAGACAGACAAGTTTATTCCTCAGATAACATTTATCTGACTATTGTAAAATCAGCCCTTAAACGACTTACGACTGCACGGTTGGCGCGGTGGCTGGGCAACTGGCTGCCGTGCAACGTGTCGCGGGTTCGATTCCCGCACGGAACAACTCTTTGTGTCATCCACAAATTGTTGTTCCGGGTCTGGGTATCACGTGTATGTGAAATTGTATGTTTGTAACCGCGCCCACGACACAGGAGAAAATCCAGAGTGGGGCAACGTTTTATTAAAAAAAAACAATTATCTCTTAGTAATCAATTTGGAAACCACACAACCAGAAATAAAATAATAGAAAACAGCAATACAATTAGTGGAATTAGAATTAGTAAGCATGAACTCATATAGTACCCAGGCCTGTTTTTATAATAACTATCGTGAGACATACTAAATTAACTAAACCGCGGGTTACTCACGTGTAAATGTTGAGGAAAGCTCTACTAGTAGGCTGCGCGACGTCGCCGCGTCCGCGCACGCTGCTCATGAGGAAGAACCCCTCTGTGGTTCGAAACTAGTAGAGCTTTTCTCAACATTTACACGTGAGTAACCCGCGGATTTTTAGTTAATTTAGTACCCAGGCCTGTCGCAATAGGATACAAGTTTTGACCTAAATTGTACCACAAACATGTGTTCTGTGGAATCGGTTGCAGTATAAATAAATTATTCCAGCTATTGTGTTTACGTTTGTGCATTCGGTAGCAGTTGTTCTGGTCTATAAATAGCTCTTAATTTAGCGGCTGTTGCAAATAAACAGAATAGCCAATGAGTCTGTGTGCTCCGTGTAGTTTTAACAGGTTTATTGCTGTTGTGAAGAGTGTCGTCTGTTGTTTTTTTTATTAGGTAATTTAAATTTTTGTTTCATTGTTCACGCTGTGGTAGTCCAAAGCATAAGGGCGCGATTTGAAACCAATATGAATCACATTGGTGCTTTCATTATTGACAAAATATGATGAAAGAAAATTTTGTAGTACTGGACGTACGATTTCCAACTAAAAGTTTGAAAGAAAGGGCCGTGCTCAGCAGTGGGTACTCATAGAATCACGATGACGATGTGACTGCTAAGCCTCCAGATCTCAGTTCTAGAGCCGAGCAATAGTTAATGACTTTTTGGTTTTTTAAAATCTCAATTCTGTGTGCGGCAAAAGACTCCTCCTCTTAATAATTCTTTGAGAATAAAAAGAAGAGAACCATTATATGTTTCATTATTATATCGTAAGTTTAAAGTTTATTTCGCCTTAATTTTTCTGTTTAGTTATCTATTCGATATAATATCCGAGAAAAAATGCTGAAACAAGCTTAGAGGTCACAGCACAAAAAGCATACCACGAAGTTCGTATTACACAACATTATATAACAAATTTATTGATACACAATAATACTGTTAACTTGGTGACTTTATTTTAAGATAAATCAATCGAAACTTATTGGCGTGGCGTAACAAAATATCCCGCCCACAGTCGCAGGCAAACAATGAAAATTGGGTCAGTTTTTGTATTTGTTGCTAAAAACAATGAACTGTTATTATTAGGTGAAACGTTGTTATCGAAGTAATTGTTTTGAAGCCAAACAATTTAATGACTTCTTTCTTACATTTTCTGGTCTTGTGAGTTTATTATTGTGATCTTGTCATCGTTATGTGAGTCGCGTAAAACAACGCCCGCGTTCTGTTTCATCGTGTGAGTGAGGTTAACGGAGGCCCAGTTGTTTTCGGGGGGTTGCGACGAATGCTTCGGCGATACCCGCCCATCCAACACATGGGTAATTGGAGGAACACCGTTTTGGTTTTTAGTCAGTAAGAGTCTGACCCTTCGCCCTTCCCCGAGGGCGGTGGTTCTCCATGAGGATTTTCCAACCCGGCATCAAAAAAAAAGGCCCACTTCTTTCCTCGCGTTTTTTCCGATGCCCAATTCTTTAATTCTCTCGAATACGTTACCTTCAATAGGGTGGCAACGCACTTGAACCTTTTTAAGTGTTGCCATGGCGACCACGAGCGGTGCCGATTTTTTACTGCCGTTAGTTTGTTAGCGTTGTAAGTCACTTTTTATAAATTATACCATAAAATGATGACCCAATCGCACACGTGGCTATTCAGACTGATAGGATATTACAATATTATGCATATGTGATTTTTATTGTAAATTTATAAATATTGCTTCATCTTTGACGGGTGTGTTTTTTATTTATTTCGTAGAAGAAGGTTCATTTTCTATACATTATTTATACATTCATAAACAACAAAAGTAGCTACATTTGTTTTAATTTTCTTATACGTAACCGCTACGCCTTACGTTATAACTTACTACGCCGTAGCATCGCCACCCTTATAACGAATGCCTTTATATTGCAATGCAAACAGTATAGAATAACCCCTCTATTAGTGCGAAATTTTTACAATCGGTTTCAAACCTACGTGAAATAAACTTTGTGACATGGCATTAAAGTTCTTTGTCCTATATAAAAAGAAATCTTGTCTCTACGAGTTCTTTAGGTAGGTATAATATAACCCGAGACAACGCTACGTAAGCGTATTTTCAGCAGTAACTCACATATTTTCACTTCGTAGCCCGTAACCGCTACGCCGTGGTACTACGAGCTACGGCGTAGTTCACCCTCTACGAAATTTTATGTAACTTTTTATAAATGTTACGTTTATCTCGGTTCGAATGGTTTGCGTGACTGAAAGGATAAATGAAAGCGAATAAGTCGTTTTTATTCATACTAGGTACTAGTATTGAATACAAAATTTGGTACAATATGTATGTGTTGTCTTTAGTCTACGGACGATGTTGGGTATCAGTAAATGTAGTGACAGTTTTATTTTTTAGATAATGTATTCATACAAAAACTTATGATATTCTAGAAATTATTAGGATTTTCTGGAACAGTTAATATCCTCTTAAAAATATTAATATAAAAGATATAAGGCATAACATTTTTTGTAATTTTTTTGCTCAAATAAAATTTTTATTTTTCTAAACAACTGAAAAAAAAAACAACGTTTACATCACAATGTGTCAATGTCATTCTACTAAGGCAAGGTAATTGACGTCATACACAATGCTCCCCACGGTGACCGATTATACGAAGTGACATCTGCATTCAGCATTGTATGAAAATAAAAAAAATTTTTTAATTGGCTTTGATATGTTTTACTGGATCAGGTTTTTTACTTTTTCTTTTTCAAACGTTTTGAAACGAGCACCTAACTGCAACAATTGACTGATAGACAATTCTTTCTTAATAATTAAATAGTGCGTGTGATTGATTTAAAAGTTAGGTCATAAAACAATCAGTATTTTATGATTTCTTATTTATCTTGATATATTTGAGTAGATTTTCAATAATACACTTTAGATGTGATAAAATTCTTGCGTTCATATGTCTATATAATTCACATTTCCCATACATACTCGAAAAAAAAAACACAATTACTCCATATTAAGAACACTAATGTTTCTAACTGGAATGGGTGTTTGTTACTGTTTCGCGTAAAAATTACAAAATAGACTTGAATAAAAATTTGCCATCGAGATAGATTATAATCATAAAAGTGTACAATAAGGAATATTTTTTTATTTGAAGCTTTTTAAAGCAGGTATCTTTAGCCGATTTACCTAAAGTTTTCTATAGGTACATGTTTAGTTTGCATGACCATAAATGAAAAAACCGTACGATAAAGTGTCTTTAAATAGTCGTAGTATGAGGACATAAGTAGGGCCATACATACTAATAAAACCTACTTCAATGTTGTTATGGGGGGCTTCAACGCGAAACTGGGAACTCGAGGCGATAACGAGCTGAGAGTGGGGCAATTCGGGTATGGGCAACGGAACCACAGGGGACAGAGACTGGCTGAGTTCCTGGAGAAGGAGGACCTCTTTGCGATGAACTCCTTTTTCCAGAAGCCGTCTCACAGGAAATGGACCTGGATGAGCCCGGACGGTTCCACAAAAAATGAGATCGACTTCATCATGACAACAAAGCGACAGATGTTCAATGATGTCTCTGTGATCCATAAAGTAAAAACCGGCAGCGATCATCGACTGGTCAGAGGCACATTGAATATCAATATAAAGCTGGAAAGATCACGTCTGATGAAGTCTACGCTCCGACCTTCAAATGCACATATCGGTTGTCCCGAGAGCTTTCAGATCGAGCTATCGAATCGTTTTGAGTCCCTGGAGAATTGCGAGTCAGTGGACGAGATTAGCAACAGGTTTGTAGAAACTGTCCATGCGGTCGGGTCGAAGTTTTTTAGACCCCGCCGAAAAGACAGACCGCAGAAGCTTACCGATCGCACCCTCAAACTCATGGCAGAACGACGTGCTATGGTACTCCAGACCTCTGCCGATGCTAAAACACATCGGCAGCTCAATAGACAAATATGGAAGTCCATGCGACACGATATCCGCAACTTTAACGCCAATAGGGTTAAAGAAGCGATAGAGCGGAACCAAGGCTCCAAAGTGTTCGCTAGGGACATGTCTATTGGGCAAACACAGCTGACGAAGCTGAAGGCGGAGGATGGCAGTGTGGCGTCGACGAAGGCCGAAGTTTTGGGTGAGATCGAGAGGTTTTATGGACAGCTATACACATCGGTCACTAGACCTGTTAGCTCAGTCGCCGATCCAAGAGCTAAACTCACCCGACACTATACCGAGGATATCCCGGACATCAGCCTATACGAGATTAGGATGGCCCTCAAGCAGCTCAAGAACAACAAGGCGCCGGGCGAGGACGGAATCACATCAGAGCTTCTGAAAGCGGGCGGAACGCCGGTACTGAGAGTCCTTCAGAAGCTCTTCAACTCCGTCATATTCGAAGGAGCAACGCCGGCGGCATGGAGCAGAAGTGTGGTGGTACTATTCTTCAAGAAGGGAGATAACACTCTACTGAAAAATTATAGACCCATCTCACTTCTGAGCCATGTCTACAAGTTAATCTCGAGGGTCATCACAAATCGTCTCACACGTAGGTTCGATGACTTCCAGCCTCCCGAACAAGCCGGTTTCCGGAAAGGCTATAGTACCATAGACCACATCCATACGCTGCGGCAAGTTATACAGAAGACCGAGGAGTATAACTTGCCACTATGCTTGGCGTTTGTGGACTATGAGAAGGCTTTTGATTCGATCGAGACTTGGGCTGTGTTAAGATCTCTCCAGCGGTGCCATATTGACTTTCGGTACATCGAGGTTTTGAAGTGCTTATACACAAACGCCACTATGTCGGTCCAAGTACAAAACCAGAGCACTAAGAATATTCCTCTGCAGCGAGGTGTAAGGCAAGGAGACGTCATATCTCCGAAACTGTTTACCGCTGCATTGGAAGACGCTTTCAAGCTCTTGGAATGGAAAGGATCTGGCATCAACATCAACGGCGAGTACATCACTCACCTCCGGTTTGCCGACGACATTGTAGTCTTGGCAGAATCGCTGGAGGATCTGAGCACAATGCTCGATGACCTCTGTAGAGTTTCTCAACAGGTAGGGCTCCGAATGAACATGGACAAGACGAAAGTCATGGCAAACGCCCATGTCACGCCCTATCCGATATCAGTTGGGAGTTCTAACCTCGAAATTGTTGACGAATATGTATACCTGGGACAAGTGATCCAGCTAGGTAGGTCCAATTTCGAGAAGGAGGTCAATCGTCGAATCCAACTTGGATGGGCAGCGTTCGGGAAACTACGCAACATCTTCTCGTCCAACTTACCCCAGTGCCTTAAGACGAAAGTCTATAATCAATGTGTGTTACCAGCGATGACCTATGGAACTGAAACGTGGTCTCTTACTGTGGGCCTTATAAAGAAGCTCAAGGTCGCTCAGCGCGCTATGGAGAGGGCTATGCTCGGAGTTTCTTTGCGAGACCGTATAAAAAACGAGGATGTCCGCAAACGAACAAAGGTTTCCGACATAGCCCAGCGGATTAGTAAGTTGAAGTGGCAATGGGCAGGGCACATAGCGCGTAGAACCGACGGCCGCTGGGGCAGAAAGGTTCTCGAGTGGAGGCCACGTACCGGCAAGCGCAGCGTAGGACGTCCACCCGCAAGGTGGACAGACGACCTGATTAAGGTCGCAGGAAGCCGCTGGATGCAGGTCGCTTCCAACCGGCCTATCTGGAAGTCAATGGGGGAGGCCTATGTTCAGCAGTGGACGTCCTGTGGCTGATATGATGATGATGATGATGAAATAGTCCCAGGACTTATTAAAATTAATTCAGCCTCCTTATTAAACCTTACATATATTTAAAAAGACTTTTAAGTAGACGAAGACCGCTTGCAGATGCTTACCTGCACATTAACCTTCCCTAACGGGAATCAAAACACGCAATTATTATATTTTCTTTCTTTTTCATCTTCAGCAGGTAATTTAATATCTTTAATTAACTGTTTGTCAACAACAATCCGATACTCTGTCTTAATGTGTGTGGGTTGCAGATGTTTTGTCTAACTTTTTATTCTTCGAGAAATAAAATAAATATTACCTGGAAATATTAAGTAAAACGATACATTTGTTTTTATCATTATATAAATACACTGCACGGTGTGATGGCTGGTAAATCAGCTGCCGTAAAACCTGTCACGAGTTCGAATTCTGCAAGGTTGCTTTTTGCTGTGTTTGTGATTCACAAGTTGTTGCTCCGGGTCTGGGCGAGATGTGTATGTGAAATTGTATGCTTGTAAACAAGGTACAAAAAATAATACTTAGCATTGCCTCACACGTAAAAGAATACGATTTTTTTTTTTCTGAATCACTCTAATGTTTTTCCATGTGAGAATCGAAACCATTACACGTTGCACGGGAGCAGCTTGCCCAGTCATAGCGTCAACAGTCAATTTGTAACTTAAGATATGAATGTCAGAAAAATAATCGCAAAAAACATTTCAGTCATCGTTCCCAAAAAAAAAAAATTAACAATAGAATTTTATCGCTGTTTTAACGAGTCATCAAGACACTTAACACAATGGCGGTATTACTTCATTTCTTCGACTGACTTCACAGTTTCCGTTGTCAAGTGGTATTGTCGTATTTAATTTGAGGCAGTAGATTTACCTCGTGGGCGATACTACACTCGGTAACATGATTGGCTACCAGAATAATCAATAAGAGAACTACAGTCAGAACTGGAATAACATCGCCTATGACGGCTAGACTCGTAATAATTAATTTTGGAACCAATTCCTCGATTGCCAATTTAGCTGGCGATGTAACTGATTGTTTTGTGTTTGTTTTGATGTTTCAGTTTGAAAAAGTAATTGATAGTGGAGCAGTTTTTTTTTATTTTGTGCTTTAGAAACTATTTAGTAAAATACTTTAACAATAATGTTTAACTCTTAGTTCATTTTAAAGTATTAATTAAGAAGTTTGTCAAATCTTACGACATTATCACCAGCCGATAGGCGTCCTTTGCTAAGTAAAGGCATCTTCTAACACGAAGAAGGCTTTTTCGCCACGCTTGTTAATTGTTGATTTGCAATTCCAAATGTATAAGTAGAATTTCTAATGCCAAGTTTCCAGTGGTCCCTAGTAATCTTAAAGCTGAATTGTTTTTAAATAAATGTAGGTATAAAAAATACCTATATTTTATTTTATTTTATTTTAAAAAGTCTCGCTTAACCGAAATTACTTTTAAAATAAAACCTAATTACCATCACAAACGGTTTAAACTCCCACAACAGTAATTGATGCGAGATCTCCTACCTCAGTTAAACAGTCTATCAGACTGTAATAATATATTCACCACTCCCCACAGCAAACATTATTTGTAAGTCAATTACTGGGAAAGTGACGGTTTACATACAGTACCGGGACACATTTATCTATCCTGTGTCACTGTGACGTCACGATTCTCATTACGGCCTGTATTAGTTACCTAAAGCTTTTAACGGTTGATGTGTGTGGTTGTGATACGCTAATTACTACCAAGACAATATGTGTGTGTGTGTGTATCTTTATATTTATTTATTATGAATGTTATTTTCATCTATTTATTTCTTAAACTTGTTCTTTATTGGTGACGTGTGTGATCTGAATTTATCTTTTTGTACCTCTTTAGGCTGGTTAGTAATAAAATTAAGCACAAATTGACGAATTTTCTAATATAATGAAGAAAATATCAAGATTTTTGTGCATATAGAAAACCTGGAGATGGTAGATGTTAAAAAGTATCATATCATCAATATCATGATAGAATGTAATTGAGGTAGATTTGAAGTGCTAATAACTGGATAGTTCAATAAAAAATAATTTATAAAACATAATGACAAATACATATTATTTCATTACTATTTGTAACGTTACACATACTTAATTTATACTGAAGTGGAATGAATTACTTTTTAGCCTTCGCTATGTAAAACTACAAATAACACCTAAATGTCAATCGCCAAGGTAATTTCACAGGCTTAAAAATTTAGGCTTCGCGTAGTAGAATTACTGCGTTCATTAAATATTTATTAAAGTGTAGGCGCGTATCTAAGGGCTTTTGGCTTGTTTACAAATTTACCACATAACGAGCGTTGAACGTAACGTATAAACAGATTCCTGCTACTTGTTTTTTTAATGGTATAGGTTAGTAAATGAGCAGGCTGATCAGTTGATGGTCAGCAATCTACAAAGAACTAGAAGTTCGTATTGGGAGTTAGGAATTTGAGAATTCGGGGACCTATAAATTTTATTGTGGAAGGACGATAATGAATTTAGCCTCAAATAACATCATTTGCACAGCGAAACACAACGCAAGCATTATTTCACGCCGTTGTTCTGTAAGGCCGCGGTATCGTGTCGGTCGAGACGGCCCATTTGTGCAAACCATTAAAATACTCATAACCCTGTGGTATTCAATTCTTGGCTCGCAGCCATCTCATTAAAAATTTGCTCTTTTCTGTTACAGATTCAAACTGCCGTCAACGAGCCTGCCAACTCAATTCAATAATTTTGTGAAGTGTTTGAATATGAACTTCAAAATGATAGAAGACAATTGACGATTCACTCTCCTCCGGTAGAGTGAGCCAACCACAATCTCGACATTCTCTTTGGACGTTACTGATATGAATACGTCGCACTAACAGTGTTTTAGGGCTAAACAGCTCTCACAAATACATTCGGACCATCAATGCTAAATTACAGACTGGTGTCAACGCATTTCTTGAAGCAGCCGTAAATTGTTAAAAGCCAACATTCATATTGACTCTGTGTGCCGTGCCAATATGTGTCGCGATCGGGACATGTCTGAGCAGAGAAGTGACATCATCAAATAAGTTTACGAAGTTCGCCACAGACTAACGTGTCTATAGTCAAGTGTCAAGTTTCCCGTCAAAACGGCGCGCGTTTCCGCTCTGCCGTTTCGTTTTGTTTCTTTCAATTTGTTTTACATCAAAGGATAAGCAATAGCCCGGTGGTTTAGTGTTTGGTTGTGGATCATTGGTTGGGGTATTGCCCTAAAGCGGGCCTCAGTGCGACCCTGGCCAGCCGTACCAGAGAAAACATATCCAGAATCTTGGATTCCATAGTTGGTGCTGCCAGATACTGCATTGTGAGTATGTCAATATTACCTAATTAATATAAATTATTTTAATTAAATATTAAAAAGTTAAGACAAGGGATGTTCGTTAGGTCGCATCTATGAAGGTTTTTGTTTAAGCCATAGACGATGAAGCTTTTTTTTTTAGATGCGTTCAGTTGCGTTAGTGCAAAACATGGTTTAATTTCAGAATCGTCCCATTAACGGCTGAAAACTTTTGGAAATTGGGAATTATTTTCCGAGTTAGCGAAAATGGTACAATTGGAAATTCTACAGGTATTTCTGAAAAATTAGATACTGGGGCTTCACATTCATTTAGTGATTTTAACAATATAATAGTTTCTCGTTTTATAAATATAAAATTTTAGCTTATACCTATACATATACGCTTTGCAATATATACGTAATTACATGGGTACTCTGGGAATACTAATATGTATATTATATGCCAATGTTATCGGATAGTTGACTAACAACTAAGTAGTTGCCTACAAGTATTTGAGTTGCTTGCCCAACCGCCCAACTAACCCGTGTACATTGTGTAGGAGACGGCCGAGTAGTAGACGACCAACGCTTTCAATAACCCGTGTCCCTTGATAGTATTAGATATACATAGCTTTAAGCAAAGATATCCTTACTTAATATGTACCTACGTATATATGTATACAATTTTCTGTATCATACATGATCAACACAAATCATTCTCCTCACTGTTCGATATGAATCGCAAACATCAGCTTAACCCACCACTCCAGAATCAATCTTGTTTCTTTACACTAAGAATCAACATATTTCCGCACATTACACTGACATTAACTCATCCATATACGTTAGGGGTACGGACAGGAAAGTGAGCGCTCGAGCGAGCATCGGGTAGTAATATCTGGGCTCGGCTGGCGTGCGCAGTGCTCGGAACGAGAGCGCGAGAGGACTGAAGACATGGCGGCGCCCGAGTGCGAGCGAGAGGCCAGGAAGAGACGCGAGCGCCGCGACTCGGGGTGCGCGCACGAGCGCAAGGAGCGCCGCCCGCACAGCGAGGAGCGCACGCCCCCGCCCCCGCCGCCGCCGCCGCTCCACGACCATAACCGAATTGAGGTAAGGAAACTATGGACTCAGTATTTATCTTAACATTCTTTTAAGAAGTCTTTCAAGTACCTGTGTCAATTTGATGTCGATGACGATTGTTCCACAAACAAATAAAAAATAACTTTACCATCTCAGTATCTTGATGATCTTCTATGGGTAACCCTAATTACCTTTCAGTCGGAACGTCGTGCTGAGCGGCTGTCCCGCGCCCGTCGACCACAGTTCGGTGGAAAACGACGTCGTCCACCTACCAGGGGCTCCAAACATCCAAAAGAGAACGAGTGCTTCACTACATCTGAAGAGATCCGATGTAGCACACCGCCTCACTTCGATTATGTTATTGTGCAAAAACCACATCGTAAGTATCGAATAGACCCGCCGGGGTTGCGGTTTAAGCTCAATGAGGCACCTCGGCCTAGAGCAGGAGAAGGAACAGGGGGGTTTTTAGTCAGTAAGAGTCTGACACTCCCTCCCGCCCGGCCCTGGGCGGGAGAAGTCATTTGATGGTTTCCCCTCACAAAAAAAAAAGTATCGAATAGATAGTAGGAAATAGCACCCAAAAAACACTCAGCATGGGGGCTTCAATTATTATACACCACAGTTGTCATAACCATATACCTGGTAAGTTGAATATTTATGGCGTCAGGATTATCAACATTGGAACAGGTAAAATTGGTTGTAATAAAGGTCGAAGAAGTAACTCGTGCTTCTATAGCCTCGATAACTTATATGTCAACAGTCATTGTACGCGAACAAGCAGTGGGTTCAGGTAGAAGATTTTTGCAGTATGCGAGGAACCGGAGACTCTGGACGCTGGAGCACTGCATCGAGTGGCAGGTCACACAGAGACTGCCGTTGAGGAGGGCGCAGCTCTATGCGCGGAGGCTGAGCGAGCCCGCAGCGATGAGAGGAGCGCAGCCCCACTCAACGTCGCACGTCGTGAACAGCCTGTCCCTGACCGACAGCTTGAAAAGATCAACAAGAAGGTACATTTTATATTCTACTGAAAATTAATTTATATGTAAATCATCAAATAAGAACAAAATTCGACAAATCTCCATAAAAGAAGTTTCATAGTAAAGACTATCTATAAAATTTCCAGATCTCTGTACTCAAGAAGAACATCACCAAGTATGAAAATGATTTTGAATCCAAGAATGGCCATCCCTTGACCCAAAGTGACAGGATAACTGATGTGGCACTGACGCGTATGAATGAGACGTTGCGCAGACTTCAGGCTGAGAAACGACTCATCAAGACTGACCCCGTGGAGTATGCCCTGAAGGTACAAGCAGCTAAACTGCAGAAAGAAAGAGATGACAAGCTTGAAGAGTCGCTCAAGAGCGATAAACCTATGGCTGATATCGTAAAAGATATCGAAGAGGTAAATTTCTTAAATCCATTCTTTGCTTGTCACTGATATTCATCTAGCGATTCAGGGTAGAGTATATCGATCATTTTTATTTTCCACTACTGCTAAGATTTGCTTTTCAAATTTAATATTTTGAAAATTTTGTAGTGTAGTCATCATCATTATGATTGGCATTTAATAATCGACTTTTCCAAATTACTTGCGTATCTGGATGATTTTGGATTGGGATAGTCAGGTGGGTGTTTGCTCCGATTTATTGTGGGCCTTTCTCCAGTGGTTAGAGGGCTGTCGCCAGGCGGCAGGCCGGTCTTCGGTGAGCGAGGGGAGCTGGACAGCGGCGCAGCTGGCGGCTGAGAAGCTGTGTGTACAGCGAGTGCTGCTGCGACTGGAGGCGGCCCGAGGTCGGCCCCCTGCGCACTCCGCCGAGCGCGGCGCGGCCCGACACCTCTACGAGCGCTACAGAACAGTCAAAAGAGTGCTCGCCTCCTCTAGGCCTGATGCTGTAAGATTTATAGTCGCTTCTATCTTTTATCGACATATACTAAAGTAAAATGTAAGTAAGTGATTCTATGACTTGCTGACTGGTAATATCTTGTGCCCAGTTAATAAATTACTGACAAAACTACACGATATGGAACTAATTAACTTGATCATGCAGTCAATAAAATACAATAAGGACTTCTTAAAGACTTTGACACTCAAATGTTAGTGAGAATAAAAACAAGAATACTAATTTTATATTTGCTTTATATGTATGGTAAGCTGCTAGTACATTCTGATTCTGTATCTGTAATTTTAATTACTTCATTCAGATCATAGGCTGCATTAACGGTGAACTGGCAACTATTCACGAGCATGAGACCATGCTGTTCAACTCCAGCGTCGACAGTTCCAGTGACTCTCAGGAGAAGCCCTCAGACTCTTCGCAGGTAAAGGTTAAATAAAGGATTTGCAATTGTACTCAGAATAAAGTAGTAATACTCAGAATTATATAGCAAAACAGCTATGTTTTTTTAAATGCCAAACGCTCTGCTGAGTTCTATCTTCTATTCTATCTAGAAAACTTACGAAAAAGTAAAGACAATAAAATCGCCAATAAATTCAAAATAATGCCAAAGGCTGATTTGAAAACATTTTATAAACCTTATAATGCAAATGTACGTCATAATTTAAATTTCTTTATCCTATAATTTTCCAGGAAACAGCAGAAACTCCACTGCAGTCACCACCAAATCGTGATAGTGCTATCGCAGGGGAGGAGGTCCCTTCATCCACATCATCAGCTCAGTCTGCCACCAGTGAGGAAGCCACGCCTTCCAATGAGGGCCTCCACTGTCTCGGCGTTGAGGAGCTCCATAAAGCTCTCACTGAAGCTAAGATGCAGAAATCTGTGAGTATTTTTTATGGGTAATGCTAATGAACACTAGAAATACCAGAGCTAAACGCGTGTTGCCAGCTTTGGCGATGGTGAAAAATTGGAATAGGTGAGGATTGGGTAACCATAACCTCACTCACACGATGAGTTTTAAGGGAAAAAAATAAATTTCAAACATAGTAAAGTACGTACCTAAATAAGGTGTACATAATTCGAGTACCTATAAAAAAAGTCTGTCGTCATATCAACATGATCGATTACATAAATTCATGAATTCACTTATCTAACAGAATCTAGTATTTTATTGATAATAACGGCTTATTCACGTGAGCTAATAAAACCTCTACTCTTTCTAAGACACAACAGGACTTTTATTTTCATCATTGATTTCTCTTATTTTACATTAAACCCCTAAAAGTTCTAACTTCGATTTAGCATACACATTTACCATTTTAGATCTTACGCCGCAGTATCAAAGACTACGAAGTGAGCTTCGAACTCCAGAACAGCAGGAAGGTGCAGAGAGACGACAAGAAAGGACACGAGGATGAATACTGCAAGTACAAGTCAATCAAGGCCAGGATAAAACTCATCAACGCACTCATAAACAAACAGAAAACACATTCCAACAACAAAAATCCAAACTAAACCATATGTGTAGTAGCAATAAGGCTCACAATTACCTTCCCGCTTGAATATAAAGCGCACGCGACAGCCCTAAGTCGTATAAGGTTGTCACTTTTAGACTGTTTCATGTTTTATAAATATGATGATTATTGTAATAAGTATTCTGAAGCTGTCTCGATGTTTGTTGTTCATTTGTCACATAACATCAATTTAAAAAAAATACAGTGTACAAACTAGTCAACTGTAGGTAATGATTACTAATGCGCATTTCACTTTATAATTTAAAATTCGAATACCAAACCGTTATAGAATTTAAACGTGGCGTCATAAATCTAGTGCTTCCGAAATATAATATTTTTTAGTAACTACCTACGTATTATAAATTTTTCTTTAACGAATCATGCCCCAAAGTCTCCTGGGAAAAAGACAAAATTATCCATTGCAAATTGTAGCCCAATTTGTTTAATTTTTAATTTAGCAAATTGTATAGTGCCAAATATTGTCATTCTATACAATTTTGTGGTTGTAAATAGTATTGACTTAGCAGATGAATAAATGTTAAGCCTTGTTCATGTTCAAAAACATTTATATGTATGTGTTTAGAATATTCTAAAGGTTATTTTTGGCGAATAACCAAATGTTACCGACGTATTTAGTATTCAGGCAGAAATTGCTGTAGCGCTGTCTGTGTATGAGTAGAAATTTAACGATGATACAAAAAAAGGACACAATGTTACTCTTGACTTTTCACTGCCCTACATTTGACTTTCGGCTCGTAAATGTTACAAAGTAATCACACACTGATTTTCAATACATTTGACCATAATGATAAGTACGGGTTCTTAAGCAAAGTACAAGCAGTATACCTAAATAAGAAACTATATTGTAAAAAATATATAAAAACGTTAAATGTTTTAATGTTTCATATAATTTATACATACATAATATACTTAATTATAAAACTATTGCTGTTTTGTACAGTTGGTTGCAAAAGTGATAGAATTCGATATTGTAGTTGAACTCGCTGTTCTTATTTATTGAATGGATTGTAGAACTTTTGCAACTGATTGTACTCTTGTATAAATACGGATGGCTTAACCACATTTTTGTGGAGAAAACGGACTCGATTGGTTTTTCTGAAGGCTTATTCATTTTACTGGTTCGACAAATGGTTTCTGTGTAAATATGAAACGTGGCTAGACGAATGACGCTGGTCCTGCTTCGTAAGGACTATTGTTGTACATAAAAACTATGACAAATTAAGATAGGGGGAGCTTTAAGAATTTTCGATAATATACCCCTATATATAAAATCTTATAAATGTTAAAGCTACTTATAAAAATAGTTATATTACTACAATACGTGAATAACTACGAGACCTGAGGAAGTAAAGTAAAATCTTGATGAGAACAAAGCTTCGCGCTAGCGAATATTGATGGACAAAGACGGAAATATTGAAATACAAAAATAATCGAGTTTATGTAAACCTACGTATAAATTTACCGCCTAAGACTTTATTGATGTCGTAAACTTTACGTTGCTTTGTAATTCTATATCAATATAATATATAATTTACTTTCTTTATATGATTTTTGTATCGTATTGTATACTGGATCTCATTTAAATGTGTACTAGAATTATTTCAAGCTCTCAGAAGGGCTAAAACTTTCGTTCTCTTAAAGAGAATATTAGCAGTTAATAATATGTATTTAGTGATAACGTACTTACCTGTGATTTTATTGTAACAATCAAAATCTTGTGTGACAAGAACTTGGATGTTTAACTAATCGTTGTGGTAGATGTTAGTTGACGATTTTACGTTGGACAAAATTAATTTGTATTTTACGTTGTTTTGAACAATATCTATTGTATAAATGGATGAGACTTGATATAACGGTTTATTGTAAACCTAAAGTAATGTCTATATAACGTTATATTAATTAATACGAGATAATTATGATGTTTAGATACAAGATGTTGATTGAAAGCATTGTGCATTCAGTGTCTTCTTCAAGAACTTCGAAACAACAACAATTTTTCGTTGTAAAAACAAGTGACGGACGAAAGGGTAGGGCTCTAAGGGTTTGAGAGTCCCTTTAGAGTGGGAGAAGTAATAGTACGATTGATATTTCTCCCTTTAAAACGGCAAATGATTAAAAAAGTATGTGAAAAATATCTTTTCAAATGTTGCCATGCTTTAGTCAGCGTCTTGTTTGTCGCTTGTCAAAATGGCAAGCAGTTTTAATACCTAATTATAATGATTGCTTTGCAATTTAATATATAAGCTCTGCGTATACAAATCAAAATGGATATCATATCAATGTTTCACAACAGTTGTCTATTTGTACCGAGAATGTATAAATTTGTATTTTTTAAGTTACTGTCCCGAGTTCCCCGCCTATATTAGCCAAGCACGAAGCCGTTTCAATGGATGTATCCAACTAATAAATAGACATATAATTAATGTTTGTCTGTGCAGTTTGGACGCAGAATGCATGATAATGTAATCATATTCAGTCAGTAGAGTTCCGCAACTTGCCACTTATATTCATATATCATTTAAAATAAAAAAATAGAACAACATTTTTGTTTTATTTTTTCCTCATACATATATATGAAGGCACCGGTAGGTTGGTACAAACATCAACATCCCGATCATCGTCTTCATTGTCCATCGCAGGGCGTAGGATTTTATAATCAGACCGAATAAATTATGACAGTCACAGCGCTCGCTCTCTACCATAATGCGCACGCAGAACTATCTGTTTGACATTCCGCCAGAGTACGATTCGTTGCACCATCGTCCGATAAATTGTGATAAAACCTCCTTTTTTTGTGAGGGGAAAGTCATCAAATAACTTCTCCCGCCCAGGGCCGGGCGGGAAGGAGTGTCAGACTCTTACTGACTAAAAACCCCCCTGTTCCTTCTCCTGCTCTGAGCCGAGGTCGTGGTGGCTTATTGCGCTTACCCCGCAACCCCGGCTGAACATCAGCCCTATAGGGCCACGTCTGTGGTGGTGTGATAAAACCTCCTCTATGTCTTATACATAACTAGCTTCACCTGCGTGGTATGTTGAAGGTATAAACATACCAAATTTCAATCAATACGGTTCAGCCGTTTTTGCTTTTTTTTTTATTTATTTATCATTTTTACAAATATGTTATTTATTTTTACATGATTATTTATGTTAAATAGCAACCAAAAAATCACTAAGGTTTAAACTTGTGCTATCATGAATCATCTCAAATTGAAAAAAAAAATTGTTACAGTTTTATAATTAAGTATGTGTACGTTATTATCGAAATTAATTTATACAATCTTTGTGTCAATCAGTAGGAGAAAACATTCTTAAATAATACATAAGTAATATTTCTTAAGTTTACATTTAATATTTTTAGGTGTAATATTACTTTTTATTTCTGAGGGTATGCTATTAATATGAGGGTATGCGTGAAAGAACACCAAACGTACATGCATACATTGTCACAAGTTTTCACATATTTTATAATATTAGTAGGATAGTGTTTCTAGCACTATTTAGGATAGGCGCTATAATGATTATTTTAATAGTCATATCATATCATCAGCTTATAAATACCCTCTACTGAACAAGCCTCTTCTGACACGGAGATAGTAGGTGCATTAGTCCATCCTAATCCAATCCTTGCTCAAAGCAAATTGGCAAAATCAAACTTATCTAACTAATATTATAAATGTGAAAGTTACGATGTTTGGATGTTTGTTACTCAATTACGTCGAAACGGCTGGACGGATCTTGATGAAATTTGGCACAGGTATAGGCTACTTTTAATCAACATACCACGTGGGCGAAGCCGCCGGCAGTTAGTAGATCCAGATCGCTTGAATAAAAATTCCCTTTAGTGTTTTATTTAAAAACCGCATATAACCCATAAAAAGTCACATTGGTATTTGCCAGGTTTCCCAATTTAGCATCTGCGAATAATTCGTATGCATTGAGCATCGAGAAAAGTGTCTTAACTCAAAAAAGGGTGTTCAAATCTTAAAAAATAGGTTGCAACAACAAGGTTCAATTTAGAAATACCCTCTTTTATGAGTTAGTTCTGTTTTCTATTAAACAATTGGTAATTTTACCTTATGCCCTTTTTTGTTATTACTATTGTTATCAATAGTAATTCCATAGAATGTAAAAGGAGAGCTAATTAAAAGCAAAGTTGAACAGATGACAAAACGTTAGCACGCCTTTTCGAAATAAATAGCATTGTGTTTCATTATGACAAGAAATCTTGCTGCAAATGTTCTGTAGATAGATATTTTATTACTATCATCTTAGATTTAACTTTCATAGTATATACATAGCGTTGTGATAACAACTTGCGACAGTCCAATAAGTTCTGGTGTTCTAACATACATAAAAAGAAGAAATACCGTTTATATGAAATAATGGATTTGCCAGTATCTCTACGATTAGCAAGCAGATGCAGATGATGAGCAACTAGGAATTAATTAAGAAGAAGTAAATATTTTAATCGATAAAAAACTAATATGACGGCAGGCAAGCGATGTCGCCGCAATATACGAGGAATTATACAAGTGCGTTGCTGATCTTTTAGGGAATCTAAAGATTAGGGATGGGGTCGGACTTATTGAACTTCTGATATTCTCATTCATACTTCGAAATACAACGCAAATTTCACGCTAGTTTCCTTAGAGGGTGGAACGCCACTCCGTTCGATGTTCATAAAAGGGCAGGGCAAACTATTGACACTCGGTTGTGCTCTTTATTGGCACACTTTTTCTCTTTCTCATAGTTTTGAAAGTTGAACACAAGCTATGGTAATTGACATATATTAAAGCAAAGTTACAAATAAATTACGAATAATTTATAGTAAATAATTAATACCTAATATAAACAAACAACATTTCGGTGGCCCTGAGATAAAGGCGTTTTTTCATGCATGAGGAAACCTGGCTATTACCAATGTAACTTTTTGCAAGTTATAATACTTTCTATGATTATGTAGCCACCACTGACATACTTAAGGAAAACTTGAACTTATAATTTCTAATTATAAGCTTGAAATCGCCAATTCGCCTTGAGAAAGCGTATAATATTTCTGACGGATTACCTGATGGTAAGCAATCAGCGCCGCCCATAGACACCCGCAACGGAGGAGTTACGAGTGCGTTGCCGACCTTTTAGGGATTAGGGATTTGGAGATTTAGGAACTGAGGAGGGATTAGAGGAGGGGAAGGATTGGGCCTCCGGTAACCTCACTCACACGGCGAAACACAACGCCGTGGTTGTTTCACGCTGGTTTTCTGTGAGGCCGTTGTATCACTCCGGTCGAGCCGACCCATTCGTGCCAAAGCATGGCTCTCCCACACTTTAATTAATGCTCAAATTTTCTCTTCTCTTTCTTTTACATGCTGATGATGCATGATGTGTAAACAAACACGGTTGTATTTAATCAGTACCTAGTAGTATAATTGATAATGCAATAGTTTCTAACATACATACACACAAAAGAATGGTGTTGTAAAATATTCCTGACTACGGCTGAGTTATCGGCTACTGAGTCAGATGTTTTGATAACCTCACTCGAGTTTATCAGGGAGTTTGAGCTAAGGTCAAGTGTGACAAATGTAGTTACATTTCTGGGTGATGTGGAGTATTCATAACGCATTACCGATAAATTACTCAATATTATAAAATAAAAAACATCTTATATTTTCATACAGGTTCCTAAGACTACAGTTAAGTTGCGATAATGTCTGACTAAGTCCAAGCAACTTGTTGGCTTAACTAACATAGTTCGTATGAATAATAGATATTAGGTTTTTTTCCCAGAGTTAGGCGAGAGGGAGTGCTAGACTCTTACTGACTTAAAACTGTCCCGTTCCTTCTCTTGCTTCAGGACAGGGCCACGGTACCTTATTGTGTTTGACCCGCAATCCAAGCTAAACATCAGCTCTGTTGGGCTCCATCTGTGGTGCTCGAATAGCCTCTGGCTCTTTGCGGGTCTGGTCTTGGTCAGACGGCGCGTTTACGGTGGCCGGAGACCGTCGCTCGGTCTCCGCTGCCTGGAGTGTCGTCTACCCGGCTCCAGCCCGCCGGCTGGGGTGTGTGGAGGATAATTCCCTCACGCGCTTTGCCTTCTTCTTTGCAAGCATCATACCTTCGCAGAAATAAGAAACGACTTCCCAGTTCCTCTGGCTCCGCACCATAGCATCAAGTTTCCATGAGGAAACAGCGGTTTTCAGGCCTAGCATGGCATACCGATACCGTATGCTCCACAGTGTTCTCTAAGGTGGACCTTATAATGACGACACCCAGGCAGTCCCTTTCGCCGGATCCGAAATAAGAACCTACCGAAACTGCTGTGCCCGGTAAGCACCTGCCCCAGGAGGAAGGTAAGGACGCTATGGCGTCGCTCAAGCCAATTCTTAACAGAATTAACCATTACTACCAATCCTAAAATATACTTTGATTTAAAGGACACCACAATTACAGAGAACTTGATAATAATGGTAATCAAATTATTAAACTGTAAGACAATTGAATGTTTCCTCTGCACCTACGAATTACTATCCTACTTTTGTAATAGGTTCCGGAATAGAAGGGCAATCGGCCTATTCACCTGATGGCTAACGCAACCGTTGGATGCCCTTAATAACAGAAAACAATTGCGTAACGATCTTTGAAAGGAAGGAATCTATCAACAATGTATCACGGCCCTGGCCTGGAAGAGGGGAAGGATCGGGGTGGTTTTTAGTCAGCCAAAGTCTGACATTCCCTCTCGCCCCACCTAGGGCAAAGTCAATTTATGAATTTCCCCCTCAGAAAAAAGGGAAAGGAATCTAAACTATGAATCACATCAAATACTCAACTGGTACTACAAGATAAGACACCTTATTTGCTGGTGACGGAGTATCTAGTGTATTTGCTTTAAGTTAATCCAATCGACAAATTAATGGATCTGATTAGCTTATTTAAAATCAACTAACCAATCAGGAGACATAACGTGCGTTAGCACGTTATAAGTTAGCAATTAAAGGGTTACCTTTAAATGCGTTTACATTAAGAACTCACACTAACGACTTAGATGCCTTTGGGATATGTGCGCTTTGGCAAGTTTATACATACCTAAGGCAACTTTATTGAACGAGTAGTCAATTTCCATGTATTTGCTTACAAAGAAAATATTTGTGTATAGATAACAAATTAAATATTGATTAAAAAGTACATATATTTTTAGATTTCAAGTGAGTTAAGGCTGGATAAATATGTACCTTTATAGTATTTTATATTGGTTTCAAATTATTTGCACTTTTTGCAAATAAATTAAAATTTTTAAACATATCTTAGAATATATGAAAACATTTATTTACTGATTTTCTCAGTTTACTTAAAGTTCCCTAGTTATTAGTTAAACAAATTGTGATAGGTCCCAAAATACAACCTTGTGGCATTCCTACGTGCACTAAGCCTGTAACTTGTTTTTTCACCTAAGACCAGTATCAGATCAGTAGTAGAAACTATAGTAACTATTATATCAGCTCAATTCTTACAGATTCGTTGCTATATATCAAATGAGTTAAACACAAAACAAAAATCATGACAAGTACGTAATCATTTATTTTTCCAAACGCCTCTTTCATATTTCCAAAAATAAAAATAAAAAGGTTATAATCTCTTCCTGATAACCCAACTCTTCAAATTAGCATACTGCCTAATCAAAATCCGTCCTTCAACTTTCAATTGACTGAACAAATAAATTATTTCATAGCTCTCATTAAAACTACCTAATTATATTTAAAGTCGTTCCGGTCATTGAACTCTATAGGTATCTAATAAATTTTATCAGAAGTTCGTCAACGTTGCTTATCATTTTAACGACTCTTTAAAAACAACAATAAAAAGTTTTAATTCTTTATTTCCATCCATTATGTAACAAATAGCAATACTTTGGAAGTCTTTTAATGGCAGGAAAAGTGTTAAAGATATTTAGTTTCCGCACTTATTTTTATTTAACGTCAACTTTAATTATTTTTTGATGGGCTAATAATATCAAATAAGTTTCCTCGCCCCAGGTAAGGCAAAAGGAGGTGTCAGGCTCTTACCTGATTTAAAAACCACCTCTTTTCATCTCCTGCTCCTGGTTGACCGTGTTAAGATCATTGGGCAACCTAACCCTGGCTGAAAGTAAACGACGAAGATGGATTAAGAACTTATGTCAAAATATGAAGATGATAATTATATATCGCAATGCTAGTGCTGCTAAGTCTTAAGTGCCTTACCGTAACGTTACACCAATATTGTACCTAGGTACACTTAGTTAGCAATAAACGTTTTAATTTCGACTTTTACAAAAATAGATTTATTCATTTCAAATTATTTTTAAATCTATTTTAAACACTTAATTCGAAAACAATATCCTTTATAATAAATAAATCGAACGGTTACACGATCAAATACAGTAATAAATAGATTTCTTAAATAACTTTTACTGCTATATTAGTGTACCTCACTATGAAAAATCAGACTAAGTATCATTTTAACTATACAAAACTTTCTAAACACTGCAGTATGAACATATGGAATTTTTTGTTTTCATATGCGTCGTCATTTCTATATTTTGAAAGAAAACTTGCAATTAAAATATAATAAACAAAAAAATAAAACCGCAATTTCTGAGAAATTGTTCACTTTATTTTTTATATTGACTTCAGAATGTCTTGCTTCCAGGCCACGTAATATTCTTTATACTGATAAACGATGATAAGGGAGGGTAAACTAAGTTGTTTATTGGAGATGTGTGACACAACAACAGTAAAAAAAATAAAAAGTCAAAGTTCAAATGATCCTTTCATAATTAAATTGTGACTTAAGCGTAGTTTCAGCAAATATTCCGTTTGAACAAAACAATACTTAAGTAATAAATTATAATCGCTTTTTCTTAACACCAGAAAGATAAGGAGTTCACGGTTAAACCAACTGCGGGTAAAATAATGAGATATCTCATCTCAGTATTTTATTTTAATTGAATAAGTAACTATTGTTTCTCAATGCACGAATGTGAATATGTATTTCTTTTATATACAGTAAACCATCTCCAAGTATCCGGAGACTCCATTACTACCAAATCCAAAAGGCCGGCAAAATACTCGTCACTCCTCTCGTATTCTGGGTTTCCGTGAGCGCCGTTGAATACTTACCATCAGTTAATCCTGTAGATAAGACACAAGACAAGATTCTCCTGTGAAGTCGGTGCCATATGCGATTAGAAAACAGATTAACAGATCAACGAAGCCGCTTAATACAGCGAAATGACAGCCAATCACCACCACACCGATTGATTTGTAGTCATTTATTGATTATTATACAGATTTGGTGATGGTTACAGTTGGTAAGACCATGCATAATAAATATAAGTAATATGGTGGTTTTTTGTAATTGCATGTCATACACTCTTTTGGTGTATAATTAATATTATTTATTATTAATATTATAATCTACAATAGAACACACACAAACAACAGATGTTTTTAATACCTTACTCCTTTTCCTACTCCAATTTCCAATTAATTATTGACGTTGATTTCATTTGTTAATTGAAGCACGTGCCAATACGAGCATGTTATACATAAACTTAATTAGCAATAATTGATTGCAACTAATCCCACAGCAAGTCAAAACAATTTTACTTTCAAAGCAAATGCAATGTTGTAGTAATACTGATTTCTTCATAAACTGAAGACATAACAATGTAAGTGATTGATATTTTGTAAAATTGAATATGTATTATTGATTTGACAAATCAAAATCATCCAGTCCCAGTGGGCATGACAGGGCAAGAGGGAATGTTCGACTGTTACTCATTATAAATTAGCCGGGGTTGCGGGGTAAGCGCTATGAGGCACCGCGACCTCGGCCCAGAGCAGGAGAAGGAACAGGGGGTTTTTAGTCAGTAAGAGTCTGACACTCCCTCCCTCCCGGCCCTGGGCGGGAGAAGTCATCTGATGATTTTCCCCTCACAAAAAAAATCTATATGAAAACTGGTGTGACGTTATCGCTCTTGAACATGAGTATGGCGATGTCCTTTTTTCAGCAGTGATGAAAACTTTACTCGGATTAGTTATTTTACTTAGTAGTAGTACGTAGTAGTTAGTCTTCATATTACATCTAGAAACCTCAGCGAATATGTTAATAGTGTAATACTATCAGGAAATCAGCATTAAGACTGCCCACGTAATGGACCCTTTTTGTATCTTTTGCGGCTTGTAAAATACTCTTATAAAATACATAATAAAATATGTAAATATAGTCTACCTTATTAGCAGTTTTAAGACAAAGTAATCATAACAGTAACTTTAAAACTATTTGCACTAATAAGGATTATTTTTCTATTTATGTAAAACTGGTTCGAGAGTACATACCTTATTTTTTACCTCGCCTTTGATTCATTTGCATTCTTTACCTATGTGCAATGTGCAATGTGCATGCCTGTCTATCTGTAACTTGAGAAGTGTTACATAAAATATGTTTGTTGGCTTTATTTCTTAATGTTTTGTATTTTGTGTTTTTAAGTGAGCCATGCTACGGCACGAATGGGTCGGCTCGACCGGAGTGATACCACGGCCTCACAAAAAACCGGCGTAATACAACCACAGGAGGCTTCCCTTACCTCATCCCCATATGTCCAAATCCCTAATCCCCAAAAGGTCGGCACACGTAACTCCTCCGTTGGTGTCCAATGGGCGACGCTAATTGCTTACCCTCGGGTAATCCGATTGCTCGATGCCGTCCTATCACATAAAAAACAAATATTGGTAGGAGAATAGATGACCCCCTCAAAAAAAGGATTAATTAAGAAAGTATCGTTTCTAATGGCATTGAAATCTTCTTCAATATTAGATACTATTGAAATGGAAATGGATGCATAATCTTGGTGATTAATGCTCAATCCTTATCAGTGTGAGAAGAGGCTTTTGTTCAGCAAAGCATATTTTTTTTTTTAATAAACGTTACCCCACACTAAATAAATATATTACTAAGTGCATTAATAAATGACTAACATGTTTATAGGCAAGCAAAACAGGTGTTGACTGTTAATTCAATCTAGTTAAGGGAAAAAAATGCATTAACTTATGACTGTACAAAGAGCAGGACATTTTTATATGTATTTTGTTATTTTTTATACTTATACATTCTCACTTCATAATGATTTTATACGTGTCAAATAGATTCATGAAGAATAAATGTCGTGGTGGCTACGTTAAGGCGTCCGCTGCTCATGCATAAGAATGCTGGTTCGAAACCTAGCAACTAATTTCTAAGTTTATTAAGACATCTAAGTGTGGGAGAGCCATGCTTAGGCATGAATGGGTTCGACCGGAGTGATACCAAGGCCTCACAGAAAACCGGCGTGAAACAACCACAGCGTTGTGTTTCGCCGTGTAAGTGGGGTTACCGGAGGTCCAATCCCTCTCCTTCCCAATACTTATATCCGCAACCCCTATTCCTAAAAGGCCGGCAACGTACTCGTAACTCCTTTCGTGTTGCGGGTGTCTATGGGCGGCGCCGATTGCCTACCATCAAGTAATCCGTCTGCTCGTTTGCCGATTTATACCATAAAAAAACTGTGAATAAAAAAAAAGAGCAATGGTCAAACCTTTTCCTTGTGAGAAGCGGCCTTTGCTCAGCAATGGGCACTTATAGGCTCATGATATGATGATGATAGTGATATAACGTTACACCTGTTATTATTCGAAAGAATAAGCATTAAGTAGAAGTTTAGCCTTTTTTGGGGATATTCACGAAAAAAGTCACATTGGTACTTGCCAGGTTTCAAACCCACACCCTCAAACACGAAAAGAGTATCTACATACGTTATATCATGCTATAATGTAACGCAAAGTATGGAAATTATATATATATATATATATACAAGATTGTTTGTCCATAAGTCTTGTATTAATTATCACTATTGCTTAATTACTTAGGCGCTTAATCAAAAAGATTCCACCAATTAAAGTCAAGTTCCTAGATGGATAAAAACCGAACGAAGGCGCAATCCATTAAAAGTCGAAATCGTTTATTCTAGTTAAACCATAAATATATAATTTTGAAACGTCAAAATGCATTAAGGAAAGACTCCATTTACGATGACTTTATTTTTGTAGTAATCGACGGGTAGCAAATTCTTGAGAAATTACTAATTAATTATTTACACTAGTAAAGTTTTTATAACCCCACCTTTTATTTATTTTGTGAGTATCCAGATAGTTGTCGACATACTGATATCTCAGTTGAAATGAAAACATTTATTGTCGTCTTAAACGTATCGACACACTATGGTGTAATGCTGCGCGGATATTGAAGCCGATGAAACGTACAATGTTTTCGTTTGAGCCAAAGACACAAAAAGATCTAGGTAAAGCACAAAACTGGGATTGTGATAATGATATCGATATAATATTAACATTAATGAAATCTATGAATAATTTACTAAGTTTAAGAAAATTAAAATAAATATTTAGCTTTGCATTTTTGCTGTATTAAGTAAATTTTAGCACCAAAAAATACTTGTGTCAAATGTGTTCTGAGGACACGTTACCTTCAAATAAGGACACGGTGAAGGAAATGCGCCTATGAAAAAAAACGACCCACAATATGTCAACAATGAGTTTCACAATTCATCACAATAAGACTGTGTAAAAAATTACAGCCGTGAAAGGAATTCGATCTCTGTTACAGGTTTTAAGCTCGTTCATTTTCATGAAATATACCTATTATGCAGTAGGTACGTGTATTTGTTATTTTCCTAGATACCAATAAACAAAATAAAGACTGTGTAGGAATGGGTCGTCTGGGCTGGCTAGTCCAAAGTGATCCGACGTCCTTGGCCACAAAGAAAACCGCTGTGTAAAAACGCACGAATTGCGTTTCATTTTGTGAGTAAGTTTACCTGAGGTCTTTCCCTTCTCCCATGCCTGATCCTAAAAACCCTAACCACAACCCTAACCCTAGCAATTGTAGGTAACTGATTGCCTATCATTAGGTGATCTGTCTCGTTTACCGAACTATCATATAAAAATTAAAAACAATAATATAATATTTACATGGAAAAAAAATAATGTAAAATATACGAAAAAATACGAATTGTAAAAAAATACTTAAACACTAATATACTGTACCTTATCGAAACTACTCGTGGTCGTCACATCAGTGAGTGATGATCCTAAGACCATGTGTATATAACGCGGGAACTGGTGCGGGATCTTCAGTGTCGGATCGTCATTGGTCGTTACCGCTAGTATTATACAAAGTGCTACAAAAATGATGCTGAAAGCTATTGTTTTCGCCACATTGGCAGTGGGTGAGTGCACATTCTTTTTTTGAAATTGTGACATTATCTATAGAAAAAAAAAAACAATAACTCTTAATTAAAAAAAAAAAAAAATTAAATGATGCACCTATCTATAAAAGTTTTTTTTAATGTAATGCGGATGAAGACTTTTTTATTTGATTGTGTTTTTTCGTGTTTTGATTAAATTAATAAAATTAAAACTATCTGCAATTTAAAAAATTAAATTAAATTATGCGCCTATGTATTAAGTATGTAATGTTTTTGAGGGTAGTGCAGATGGGTGTTTTAAAACCCGATAATATGTTTTATTGCGTGTCTTAATTCAATTTATTAGGTACAATTTGCTTAGTTAATTTATGACGTTGCATATTCCATAATTATATTGATTTCACATTATGATATACTGATTATCGAACTGCAACCGTATTCCTTCGCCGGGCTTTTCCGGAATAAGCAATAATGTACACCTATATAATCATCCGGAGCAGGAGAAGGCACGGGATGGTTTTTAGTCAGTAAGTGTCAGAAATTCTCTCTCGCTTCATCCATAGCGGGAGAAGTAATCAACTTGATGATTTTCCGTCCCCAAAAAACCCTTTAAATTAAACATGTTCTTTTCACGTCACACTTTTTTTATGGAAGTGAATTAATTTTTAATATTTATAAGAAGAAGTAGGTATACTGTAACAATTTTAATGTTTCCTTCTATACAATTATTCTGTTGCTAATAATTTCTTAAATGAAGGTATTTGAACTAAAACCTCTTTAGAGGTAATTATAAAAGTATCAAGTATTTATTTATTTTTTAATAAATGGTAATTATTTAAAAAGAAAATTAGTAAAAACAATATTATGATTCTATAAGATAATTTTAATAATAACATAAAGTCAAAATCAATTACATTTTACTGACTCAGACCTATATGAAGAAATAATTAAAAAAATATGCACTCAGTTCCTTTATCTCATTTAAGTACTTCAATTGAATTTTAGATTGGTGTGCAACCTATACTAATCCAATTTGTATGTGTTTATCAATCAATCAATCAATCAATGTTTATTAACGTTAACTTTGGAATATAAAACATATATATAACTAACTTCTTCATAAGTTTGATTAAAAACCTTTTATAATTTTCAGAAATGAGACTGTAGAAACAGACACATAGATTTTTTTTCTTTATTTCCTGGTCATCTTTTTTTATTTATTTATTGAAAACTATTGTGTTCAGATATGAAATACGTTTAAGTTTCAATATTTTATTATACATCTATATAGATTTGATACACAAAAAATCACTACAAACAACAGCCTTTTTTTGTGCGGGGAAAATCATCAAATGACTTCTCCCGCCCAGAGCCGGGCGGGGGGGAGTGTCAGACTCTTAATGACTAAAAACCCCCTGTTCCTTCTCCTGCTCTGGACCGAGGTCGCGATGCCTCATTGCGCTTACACCGCAACCCCGGAACAGCCTGGAGTATTCATTCATATAGTTCTTGACATACCTTATTTTGAAAATGGAAAATCTTTCTGTGGCTTCTCCCGCCTTGGGTAAGGCGAGAGGGAGCGTCAGACTCTTCCTGACTAAACACCACTCCGTTGCTTCTCCTTTAATTCAAACGGCTACTCATTCATGCCGTAAGTTATTAAATTAAATTAAAAATCTTGATTTCTGACGAGAGATCTACGTGTAATATAAGTGTTTATAATTTGTTATCCTAATGTTACGTAGAAAACATTAGTTAATATTTATCAACTACTAGCTGCTGTCAAACGGTTTCACCCGCTGCTCAGCTCCATTTGATAGTAGCGTGTTGTTTTATAGCCTATAGCACTCAGGAACATTGTAGCTATCTATCAGTGTACCTAAATAATTTTGGCAATCCGACCAGCGGTTCCAAAGACTACCCCCTACATACAAACTTACAAGTTTTACCTCTTTATAATTCTAGTATAGACTAGTATAGAGGTATAGATTGATATGGACATCAGGACGCACATGTCTACGAGTCCAGTGTCTAATAAATAGCCCACAATAAGCTAATAGGCTATGACGGATACAAAATGATGCATAATTGAAATATGACGGTGTCATAATGTTTATGTAACAACGAATAAGATGATGCGTGTGACATAATTGATTGATAATGTTTATATACAAATGGAATCCTGTTTTTGTTTACATAGAATGTTTATCGGTTATGCTTTTAGCAACACTTTCGTAAAGATAATAATAAAATTAATGTGTCGAGTGACGATAAAAATTGTCAGACTTGGATTATTTTTTGTATTATAAACTACTAGCTTCCGCCTGCGGTTTTGTCCGCAAGGTACCTATGTTGATAAGGTGCCTATGTACCACATAGGATGCTTGTATTCAGATTCTAGGGTATCATTTATATACCAAATATAAAATGTATTTATAGGTATACCAAATTTCAACCAAATCGGTCTCGGCTAGACCGTCGTTTTGCGTGAAAAAATAACAAAAATATATCCATCCATACATTTTCACAAACTTTCACATTTATATTATTAAGTAGGATTTATATCGAAGAATACTAAAAAGATCTATTTCACAATCCTTAAAAATGATTTTAACATTTAAAAAGGACAAAAGAGTCCATCCTCTGCGCAGTATGTACCTTCTTAATGACTTCGCAAACGAATCTCTTGGTTAAGCCGAACTACTTTTCTAAAACAAAAATGGAAGAGACCCCTCGTAAACGATTTAAGCTCTATCTCCAATTAAATGTTTACTAACCAAACTTATTTATTTTATTACTTAATTGTTACATTCAAATTTTAAAATTATCTTTTAATTATAAAAACAGTCATCGAAGTGTATAGTAGACTTCACTTCTAACCTACACAATTTTTATATAACTATTTCACAATAGTACATACGTATCTTCACTTATGAGTGGAGAAAATCATCAAATTCCTTTGTTCTCTTCTGCCCTCGTGAAAGAGAATATCAGACTCTTTCTGTCTAAAAATCACCTCGTTACATCTGCTGCTACAGCCCGGCCTGTACATTATTAAGCTTGACCCGCAACCCTCTCTCTTTCTAGTAATAACTATAGTAGTCACGAAAAATACAATTATTTTCCTTAATGCAGGAACGCGGAAAGCACGGTCTAAACAATCTATCTGAGCTACAATTTGCAATGATCATAACTCACACTTAATAAATACTAGGAAGTCACTCTGGGAATGTCTATACAAGATCTAAGCTAGGACAATTGAAAAATTGCAGCGTTTGCAGTTGAGCTGCAGGCCCAACGACCTCGAGGCACATTTTCGCTCATTCTTATTAATTTATTAACAAGTGCTCGTTAGAACAAGTAATTAGTTTCCTTTAGTTACAACATCGTTTCTTAGATCGCAGATATATGAGAAGATAAGTTAATTATATAATTATTGCATATTCTTTTGGTTTTCGCAACTGTTCGTCCGGTTACCGATCTCATTTAGGTAGTTTATACGTTAGCTGGAGTCCTATGAAGATATCTACTTACTTAATGATTAAGTGGTTGATGATGACACTTATAAGGAAATAACATAGAATGTAAGGAAAAGAACATGTTTACAAGAAAGTCAATAGGAAGTTAATTTACCTACTTACTAATAAACCAAAATTTGTAATACTTAAGTGGTTTAATATCTGTGGCCTTTCACCTAATAGACAATTCCTTTAAGTGCCTAAAGGAAGAATGTTGCTAATATCCCCATATATTTCCTATAACAATCAATTAAGTAGCTAATGAGTTTTGTTTAGGACTATCGAGGACGTGACACAAGCCGATAACCAACTAAAACTTGCTTCATACTTACCTACATACCTAAGTAGGTAGAAAATAGGTGCCTAGACAGGCAGTTGATGTCGGTCGTTAAAAAATTAACTCACTTGAGTGTCAACAATGTGCAATTCCGGGAAACAATAAATTGTACAATAGCTCTTTTACTGCTTCAATCGATTCCCGCCTTCCGCCATCTTATCTGTCAAAAGGCCTTTGAACTTTGTCAATAGATACTATCGAACATTAGTTTAATAATTTTGTAAATAATGATAATAACAACACTGTGTTAGTTGTATTTCCAGTCTTAATAATGTACCTAATTAAAACGCTAGTTTTGCAGGAAAAAATTTTAAATTGTTTGTTCTCGACGAGATTCCGAATATACTTATATAATGTTTCGAATAATTAAGAAATAGTTTTTTTATTAAACGTAGTATCTAGACAGTTCTGATGTTCTTAAGTTAAAACTACCAAATTTAATACTTTGTATACCTAATGATCGGTATGTTAATAATATCAATTACCTACATACTTAAAGCTTGCAATAAATTATTCTTACAATACGGGTAAATATCTAATGATGGAAACTAGTGAAAAACTTCTGTAGTAGCTAAATAAATATAGCATCTCCATAAAAACTTGATTTGCTGAACGCATTCAACGAAGATACGCATTCAGCGTTCACAGCTTTGGTTGGTAGTTTGATACACACTTAATCCATCGCATTAACGAAATATAAATAAAATACTCGTATAAGAATCAGATCCAACGTTCGTGCAGGCGTACCTATCCTATCGCTAACTTTTTATCATATTGGAAATGACCGTATGATCCGTAAAATAAATAGCTATATTGTCACTAAGTTGGCACTTAATTTACTATCGATATTCTTATTAAATGTTTAACGAATAAGTACCTAGATGGTTTTTTAACTTCTCGTGCTTAATTAATTAGAATAAGTATTTCTTTTGTTATTGTTTCAGTAAAAATTATCTATCAAATGGCTTCTCCTGCCCTGTGGTTTTAGACTCTTACTGACTAAAAACCCCCCGTTTCTTCTACTGCTGTAGGCCTAGGTCGCAAAGCCTTATTGCGCTTACCTCGCAAACTCCGACTCAATTGTTTCATATCTAGATGTTGTAGTTATCATCCGATTATAAAGGTTTTTGCTTCCGGTTCTGATCTCAACCAATTGTTACCTTCCTAGAAATTGTGTTAATTAACAATAGCAATATGATAAACATTATCACAAACACACAATAACCCCTTATAGTTGACAAAAATGTTTTTTTTTCAGTCTATGGAAGACCATATTAAAGATAATAGATGCCATTAGTACCTACTATCTACTTATACTTATCAACAACAATTTATAATATTAGTTTGGATTATAAATAAGTTATATATTTATAATCCAAACTAATATTATAAATGCGAAAGTAAAACGGTTTCTGTGAAATTTGGTACAGACATAGGTAGTTTGGAACTCGAGAAAGGACATAAGATAGATTTACCTTTTTTTTACCAAATATCTGCAGGAAGTCACTATTCCACGCGAACGGAGTCGCGGGCAAAAGCTAGTTGATATTAATTTATAAATTATATTACTGCATGACGTCTTCAAGCTGTGCCCTACTGGGTCCATATTGAGTCTATATATCCCTAAAATGTACCACCTCCCATTTAACATTTGGAATGCTAATAAAGAATTGTAAATGAAGGTATCGTCTTTAAATAAATCTGTCTTCGAGATCAATGGCGATAAAAAGAAATCTATACGAACGACGTATTGTACACCAATAAAGTGACATGAGGTCACTTGTACTGGCAACAGCACACTCATAAAACTTTCTTTATCCACGAGTACATTGTCAGTTCGCGTGTATTAAACTAGAGTAGTTATGTATGTTCACAGTCGGCCACTCCACTTGTCCCCACTTCCTGCGAGCACTACATCAACCCATTTACCAATTTACTCGATCAAGACTATCCTTTGAACTCTGGCCACGGAATGACCGCTGCGTATTTGAGACTATGGTGACGTGCTGCACCGATGCACTGGTCAAGGCAAGCAAATTGATTTAGGAAAAACCACTTAGCTGTAACTCCGGTTGTGGCTGTGTGAATTTGTTCATTCATAGACGTTGTTGCGAAGTGTAGTTCGTCTTGTAATGATAGAGTAAGTATTCGTTTTTGACTTGTCACAAACCCTATCGGGAAAATAGGCGGGATAATAGCCCAGATCGATTTACTAAGTTCCTAATAAAAACTTCATTCTCCTTTATATAAACAAGATTAATCGTTAGTTTATACCACTGAGTCAGGTTTTGTATTTTAAATCTTATGATCACCTACCTACACCGCTTTCAACACTAAGATTATCGAGATTGATTTGACAACCATCTTTCATTAGCGCTCTCTGATAAAACTGTACTTTTTGGTGCTCATTGCGACTATCTGTGACCGTAACTTTTGTTACTGTCTCTTACTCATGATGCGCTCACTGAAAGTGTTTATGAGTGAAAAATCGCACGTACATGAATACAATAAAAAAAAATAAGAAGAAAATAATTAAAAAAGTCACTAGTCGCGGTAAATAATTGCAACCCCGGCTATAGGGGCCTTAAACTGCAATTTTCGACATACCAACATAGCTAGCAAAAGTGAGGAATATAGATAGCATTAACCCTATTATCTATGTGTTCAAACTTTTGTTCTTAATATTGTAAAACTGTAACTAATAAGCAAATTTTTTGGATACTTACAAATGCCTCGTTAGGGAAGCCACATTGAACGTACTTACCTAAACATATAAATTTTGATTTATATATTATTTTGATATATATTCCACATTTTAGAGACATTTTCGGAATGATAACACTACCTATATAATATTGTTTTCTTATAATACACAATCGTTAATAATTTATAACTAATGTAGGTAGGCAAATATATAAATAAAAACACATAGATAAGTGTCCCAAATTATAATTCTCGGTAATTTCAATACGTTTTACAAACAATAATAAGTTTTTTGTCAATGATATAACATTAATTGGAATGTTTTTAATTCCTAAATATGTAGATATACCATATTGTATAATTAACACGTCACCTAACAATTATAAGGAGATAACATTATAAATATGTTGTGCTAAGTAGATATTTAGGTAGATACATGCAAATATCACACTAATGAAGTAATGACGAATAGGACTATATTTGCCAATATTCCCTGTCAGGCTTAAAAAAATCTTTCTTATGTAAATAAAAAACCAATTCATGATTTTCTCCAAGCATTATTGAATTTTGCGTTTTTTAGTAAGATAGATAGATCTAAGGATCATGTGATGATATTCTTAATAAGTTGTTATTGTTCGTAATAATTTATCATTTATTAAACATTATTAAAATTTACCTATTGACTGTTGTATTCTTTATCTGAGTGCTCTCTTTGCCCCGCGCTGTGGTAGGTTAGCTTTAGTTATCAAGTAAAAATAACGTTATAGATAGGTAGCTACTCAGAAGTAAAGCAGCGTTGAGATAAGGGAGCCATGTTCATTAAAAACATTTACGGCTGATAGCAATACCCCAAGAGATCTCAATTTAAAAAAAAGGAAAGGAAGAGCTAATGAAATGCAATATTTTAATTTGTATATTTATTGTTCCAGTTGTCCTTGGAGATGATTTCTCATTAGGTGAAGACAAAAAGGTGCAGATGCGGGAAATACTTAGAGAATACTGCAAGAAGAACAACGCCGAAGATAAATTCGAAGATGTACAGGTAACTAGCTAATTGCATTGTCTTATCTTCAACACTAATAATATCATTAATTATAAAAAAAACAAACCTATAACAATTGAGAACAAAAGCAACAAGGAATGTTCCTATCAACGGAAGGGATTTTAATCCACAATGGGGTTTTTATTAGTGGAGTAAAACAAAACTTCCATCGGTAGAAAGATATCAAATGCTATTCATGCCTATTAACTACTTACACAAACAACATGCACACATGGAAACATGGAGGTGGCATGTCCAGACGGTCAGAATCCATGTTATTTTTTGGTCAATTCCGTCACATCATACTGTTTCTTTTAAGTTTACTCGGTCATTTTTGCACCAATTTCTGATCGCCACTGAATATTACCTTATTGATTTTAAATCAATAAGGTAATATTCAGTGGCAGTTTTTTTTGCTCAACAATTACCATCTACATACCTACTTAATGAACCGATTGTCACGTATCTATTTTATGCTTTAGAATACTAGCCTCACCTAATAAAGCTGTTGCATTCATAGCCGTCAATAAGTGCAGCGTAATATGCCTAATCATTTTTGTTTTGTTTTATAGAACGCCGGAAAAGTTTTCATTGACTGTGTCAAAGGATTGGTCGATGTACAAACACTCCAGAATGAAATTGAGGAGGCCAAGCCCAACGGTGCTCTCGACGAGGTCTTCAAGAAGTAAGTACATAACTATTGCCAGTATTGAGATGACACTGCATTTTTTATGTGAAAGAGCGTCAAACGAGCATATAGAATTAACTAATGGTAAGCAATCGGCACCGCCCATGCACTCCCGAAACACCATAGGAGTTACAAATTTGTTGCCGACGTTTTAGGGGATCTAAGATCCCCTAAAGGGTTTGAGGGTTGAGGAATATGGAGGACTGAGCCTCCGGTAAACTCACATGTTCGAGGGAACATGACTTAAGCATTGTCTATCGCCGGTTTTCTGTGAGGGTCGTGGTGTCACTCAGCTTGGCTTGGCCTGGTTTCCACACTTAATCATATAATAAGCAAACCCTTAACCATTCAATTGTGGTAATTCGAGACACAAAAGACTAACAATAGGTGCGCGAACGCCGGCGTTTGATGAATTAAAACTAAACTTATTAGCTGTTCTTTTATTCAAGGTACTGCGCTAAGACTCCTCAGCTGAAGTCTTGCATCCAGAGCCTGTTTGACGGCGTATCTCCCTGCTTGAGCAACGAGGCCCGTGAGAAGCTGCCCGTCGCCATGAACGGCACTACTCAGCTGATTGACTTCATCTGCTACAAGGATGGTGACAGGATTGCCCGTGAGTATCAACCCGTATACAAAGAAATAACTTATCATATTGTACCTATCTATTGTATATCACTCCAGGAGGTTTTACAAAAAAATGGACCTAAATAGTTACCAATAGATATCTTTTTTGTATATTGTATATATTTTATATTTTTATACCGCTTCACCGTGCTTGAATTTTCTCCTATATAGGTAAGTAGTAGTTGCGTTGACAACTAGGTATACAATTTGACATACTTGCACATACACTCAAGGACCTGGAATAACAATTTGTGGATCACCGCGTCAACTGTGAATTCCAATTTGTACCTAAGACTTAGGTCCTAGTGTTCATATGGTAGGCTAGCTCTAAGGTTGACGTGGAAGCTGGGCCACAGGGTGTGGTGTGAATTTGTTTGTCTGTTTGCGTTTATATGCACCAAAAACAAGGAGAAAATCCTAGAGCTGGCAATTTTTTTTAAAGTATAGGCCGAACACGTGTAAATTGAGGAACTTGTGAGTACCTAAAACGGATGTTTACCATCTCTCATAATATTATCGTTTCGTTTACAGTGTTCATCGCTGAAGGTGGACCTCAATGCTTCCAGAGCAAGGTTAACGACATCAGAGAATGCGCAACCAAAATCAAGGACAGCTTCCCCTCAATCGAAGCCGCCAAGAACCTAGGACTTGCGGTAGGTTCAGTTTACTGCTATAATACTAGATACAGGCAATCTTTTAAATAAGAACAGATTAAAATGAGTTGATATATAATTGTACACTAGATAGATAATTGTACTTAATCTGTTCTTTTATTAAATCTGCATCATCTGCCTAAAATAAGTTGTGGGCAGTAGGTACCTATCCCTTGTCTAAGCATCCATTTTCCATTTTTGGATTAAGGATTTTGTTACTAATGAACGTGATAGACCATATTATATTATAATGATTAAATAAATAATTTATTTTTGTACCTAATCAGGGAACCTGCGGTAAATGGGACGAGGTGACATCTTGTATTGTGAACAAACTGGAAACCTGTGAGACCCCCACTCCCGGCAACATGGCGGAATCACTCTTCAACTTCGTACGCAGAGCGACACCTTGTAACACTGTTGAGAAAGTAAGTTATAATAATATACTTACGTATTGAGTCTATAAATATCTAAAAAATCTCCAAAAAAGCTTATTATTTAAGTATGTAAATTAAATAATAATAAATCTAGTCCAAACTAATATTATAAATGCGAAAGTAACTCTGTCTGTCTGTCTTTTCTTCACGCCTAAACTACTGAACCGATTTCTGTGAAATTTGGTACAGACATAGTTTGGAACTCGAGAAAAGACCTAGGGCAGTTTTTATATCAAAAATCTTCAGGAAGTTACTATTCCACGCGAACGGAGTCGCGGGCAAAAGTTAGTATTTTTAATAAATTAGCAATTAAGCGTAGATACTTAGGCCTATAAATTGTGATGTCGGGGAAAATGCTAACCATTTTATTGTTTCTTTGTTTACAGAAGAACTGATTTGCTGCCGATTTGGGTGATCATATAAGTGCCAATAATATGTAATGTTGAAAAACATTTTCAAAAATGTAACTTTTAATACATTGATAATGTAAGATCAAATTTTCGTTGTATTATTTATCCTTACTTTCTTGATACCTATTCCCTCTTCCGTTGTACCTACCTACTGACTTTTGTGTGGGTAGTGCAACATTATCAGAACCTACGTCTGAGTAATAGCTATATACCAGTTTGAAATAGGTACTAGAACATATTGAGAGGTGTGCCAAGAGGCTCATCAACAACGACGCGCTTGAAAAGGCCCGATTTTAGATCCTGGCTTACAGGAGTTGCGAGTAGGAGATCTGGCGAGCCTGTCCGAAAAAAAGCTCGATTCCAATCCTCGAACAAGCGCAACATTGCGTGCGGGGCAAGCGTACCTACAACTTAAATGATGATTCCTCCTAGTCGTTTATTTGATCGTAGCTCCTGTCACGAAGCAATTCGCCTCCAGTTTTTGCATTAGAACCGCTAAGAAGTGGATTTCTTTGCCGGAATCTGTGTTTTCCAAAGGGTAGGTATCTAGGTTAGGTAACTTAGGTATCTAGGTTGCTCATGAGAATGCGTGTTTCATCGTAAGCGTCGCGCGTCGCATTATCGCTTACCATTATAATAGCTTTGCATTAAAAAAAACGTACAGTATTACCTAAGTGTTTAAAGGATATTGTAGTCAATACTAATTATTTGTCTGAGGTTAGAAGATGGGTAGGTACATTAGACCATGGTGGATACTGAAGTAAAAAGCCTGTGTGATATTCCAAATTGTAGATAATAGGTACCTTAGCCAAACATTCGATCGATCGATTTATTCAGCTTTTACGTAAATAAAGGGAAGCTCGAAATATATTAGTGGCGTACCGTGTTGTGTAGCAACAGGATAAACGTAGTGGTTACATACTCTTTGCAACAGGAGCCCATCGGTTCAAGAGACGATCTCCGGCCACAGTAAGCGTGGGTCTGCAATCGGCGAGTAAAGGTAGCTCGCCGCTGGACCAGAACCAGACCCGCTTACGTACCACAGACGGGACCCTATAGGGCGCCGTCTGTCTGATAAATCGGCCAAGAGCGTATCGGGCTACGCGCAGTGTAGGGTTCCATAGTTTCCAGTCTCTCACAATAAGCGTCCCCACTTAAGAGTTATTGTGAATCTTAAGACCTCAATTCAGTGTAAGTAGCAAACGTACACTGCCATCTCGGGAATTGATTTACTAATTTATACAAGAAATAAAACAAATTATCTTATAGTTTCCATCATTTATTTGCAAATATTGTAAAATGGTTATACACCACGTAGCAACATATACAAATATCTATTTAGTATTTATCTACCGGACATCGAATCTACGTTCTCCTGACATAGACAATATGGCTTCTATTGAACAATCGACAAAGCAATAGTTTTAATTTTAAAATATCGAGTCACAAATAAAAAATGAATAGGTGTTTTAGCTAGTGTGATTAACAAAATAATAGACAATTAAAATCTTTTTAGTAATCATTCAATCGATTTTGATAACTAATACCTTAGTTATAAGACAGCAATTTACAATTACAGAAATGTTGGTATTACTGATTTATTAAAATGTTACCATAAACCAATGCCTTGAGAATCAAAATCAATTGAATAAAACATTAACGGAGCCAGATTAAATGCCCAAAATTATAAGGAACTGAGTTATATAGTTTTAAAAATCTGCCTTTACACAACTACTATAAAAACAAAGTATTAAGAATTTACAACAGAACATTAAAAATGCAACATGGAATGTATAAATTAATGCAAAAATATACCTCGATTCAACGCCTTGTAAAGTCACAATAAATAACAGCATTGTCTTATTGCTATTTTCCTTAACATACATGATGATACAAACCAGTCATTAAAAAACTAGAATATAAAATGGAATATATTATTGGCATCACATATTGGCGTAATTAAACTTAATATAAAAAATAGCAGTTTTCAATATAAAATTACGTATTATCATCACAAACCACATGCTTAAAAAGCTAAAAATAATTGAGGCTTTGTATTTCTTGTATTATGATATTCTACACAGTACTATAACTAAGTCTACGACACCAAATCTAACACCGAACGGTAACTTACGCCTAAATCGATGGACAGAAGCATTAACCAATTACTAAGCGAGACTGTTTTGACTTTACACACTATTTTCAACTCTATTTCTTACAGATTAAAGTTCTAGAGATTGGACTTAGGACTTTTGTTACGTTTATAGATGTCTCTATACATCTCTTCGGACGGTCATGTTCAAAATGAACCAAACATTCCGTTTTCTTCTCTATATTTGACATTTGGGTAAAAATATTATTTGTACGCGTAAAAGCAGGACTTCTGTTGTTTAGGACTTGAAGCTAAGCGTCACGATTTCGTTGGCCACGTTTTTTGGCAAATATACTATGAGAATATAACGAACGATATGTACTTGGCGATCACAATGTATTAGGAAAACCATCGAGCTCTATGTCATTAAAAATAAAATATAGCAGCAGTTATGAACTATACTACTTTAAAAAAATATTAAAAATAACGTCACTATCATAACTGTTACATGCAGGCCAAATGAAACGCCAAATTAATAAAAAAATATACATATAATAAATACAAAAATAGCTACAACATATAAAATAGCTGATAATATATTCAGCAGATTGTCCTATAACGAATACCTGTGATAGTTAAACTCGAGCCCACTTATCCTTAGCAACTCGCAGAGGAAACGAGGAGTAATAAGTATTAGCGAATTATGTATATATAAATAAATAACTAAGAAAAATGTCGACCCTGCGACAGTACAGATTAGACCATCACCCAGCTGCCTAAGACAGTCATCATAATAAAAAAATATAGTTTTGTTCTGAGTATGCTCTTAACGTGAAAACCTCGTCACTGTATTATAAGATGTTCAGTCGTTTTCTTTTTTAAAATAACTGCCATTATCAATGCTAAAATTGTTCTGAAAAATAGCGACAAATGCAGGCTACGGTACAAGCTTATTAGCGCGAACTTAAGAATATAGTTGAATCAATTTTAGCGATTGTCAAAATTATACTAAAATTGTTTTCTAAAACCTGTTCCTGTCTTGTTAAACTATATCGCTCTCTACTTATTACTTCGTCCCTCAACAACTCGACGCATAATGTTGTTTCACAACAATCGTATACACCTTACATTAATTACTTTGTTCAATCCTTCGCCAAAAACAAATTACGTATATAAAAAATAAAAAAATGAATATGCGACCTTGTCATAAAAATTTATATAAAAAGGCATCTAAAATATGTAAAATTGTAATGGTGATTTGGACTTTTAAATTCTTTGCATTTTTTGTTTTACGCAGATGGCAGCACTAGCGGTTTTGATCGCTGTGACCTGTTGCTTTGTACCTTTTGTTTAGGTATAATAGTTTTTATAGCGTTGTTTATAATTAAAGTTAAATATAGGAGCGTTTAATATAAATCTAGTAGGTGAAGTTTAGACGAGTATCGACACAACTAAGGCCGTTAAAAGGGTTGTTGCCGTTACAGCTAGACCAGTCGCTGAGCCGGGCGCGCCCTTCTTCTCTTCCTGTAATAATTAATAAAAATACATTAACGTTACTCATTTAACATATAATAGATGAACAGAAGTAAAAAGCAAACATGATATCACTTCACAATGATTTTATCATAAACAGATATCCTCTGATAGGCAAACCAAATACCTAATAAACACCTTACCAATAGGACGAAAATTTTAAATAAAAATTAGTTGACATTTTCTAGGAAACATACTGGCCTTAACATGTTATATCAGTGCATGGTGCAAATAATAACAAAAACCTTTATACCATTTTCGTTAATTCATTGTATATTCAACCTAGCATATTAAGAAACACGTTTTTTTTAAATAGTACTTTTTTCCTTTGATTATATTAAATGTGGTTTTGTTTTAACACTCGGTTCAGTATACAATGATCGAACCTTTTCAATAACCAATGCTGAAGTAATGCAATTGAAAAATATTTTTTTCCAAACTGCACAAAGTCCAGTTTTGACTATCAAAATATCCCAACTTTTGATATTACTCAAATATTAACTTTTTGACTCAGCAAAAGAGTTTAATTTCCTTTCCATAATTATGATGAAGCTTGGTTATAAAAACGGTAGGTAAGGACATTCACGATGAATAAAATGATGGTGCTGGTATTAACTTACTGTGTTTCGACCTCTGGCCTGGGATTTTTCAGGAGCCTATTGAAACATGCAGTATATTAGTGGTTAATAGGTTAGACAGTGAGTTCGTGTTAGTGCGTGCAAGTGCAGACAGAATTAAAGTATTTATAAATAGGTCAATAAATTTGTAAATCACATTTATATTAAAATATAATTATGTACATAACTTATCTAAGTTACAGTCACAGGCAAAAATGTTTGGTAATTGATTTTTAGTTGGCGTCAGACAGAGTTTCCACAATTATGATTAATTTTGTTACAATATATTACTTAAAATTTCAACGTTTTTCATTTATTACAAGCCTTTATTTAAACAGTAACATATGTATATTTATAAAGTAGAATCTTGGAACTAAATTTTGAAGCAGATAATTTCAATGATTCAGTAGAAATGTGAGCTTGTTTAATGTTTACTTTGTATGGCAAGTTCTAAAACTTCCTTGTAAATCCATAAATAAGTCTCTAAAATGTCTCTGAAACTTATAGACCACAATTATAAAAGTATATTTTAAGTTTCTTTTATTTTAATCTGCGTTTGTAAAATTAAGTAGGTACAAAAATTATGACACAATTTAAATTCATAGTGAAATAAATATAAATACTTTTTGCGTGTGACTTTAGGATAGAAATCCATTGTGCATTGTAATAATAAAATTAATAAGTTGTTAAATATGGATATTATAATTAATAGACATATTTAGAATATGAAGTGGAGTTTACCTTGATAAATTGCTTGCAAGGAGTGGCTTTTCTGATGAAGTTGAAGAGTGAGTCCAAAATGTTAGCTGAGGTTGGCTTGGGGCATTTTTCCAATGTACTGACCATACACTTCTGTAAGCCGGTCATTTGGTCACATTGCTTTTCCTGTAATTTAAGAATACGAAATTAATTCTACTACTTTTACTGCACGGTTAACGTGGTGGCTCGGATACAAGCTGCCGTGCAACGTGTCGCAGGTCTGATACCCGTAAGGAACTACTCTTTGTGTGATCCACAAATTGTTGTTCCGGGCCTGAGTGTGATGGGTATGTGAGATTATAATAATATTTTTGTAAACGCACCCATGGCATAGAAGTAAATTTAAATTATTTAAACATTTTTTTTTTAAGAAAACGGGAAACAAGTTAAACCCTTAAACAATGTATAGAGGAATGGCGGTCGCTGTTAGACTTTAAAATATTTATGTTGGCATGCTGGTAGTAAAAGACTTCCATAACTGATTACAAAATGAGTAACCTTGGGTCTCAATAATGTATTCTCAATACTCTTTTCATTGGATTTCTAACTGTATTATATTGATATAAAGTAAAAAATCCAATGACAAAAAAATACACATGACCTGTAATTTGTCAGTAAAAAGTTTAAATAAAGTATGTATTACCTTAAACTCGAGCTCCATGATGCCGCTTACGGAGATGTTCTGAATATTTGCCTGCGTTTTGTTATCGAACACTGTGCTGAAGCACTCCTGTATTCCGTCCTGTTGGTCTTGGAAACATTCCTTACCACCTTCGGCGATGAACACTGAAATATAATTATTAAGGAGCTGTTAGGTATTTTCGTACATCATTGTAAAGCCGACCGACCTAAGGAACGAATACCCTTGCGGATGCAAACGTATTCGTTGCGCACCTGTGGCATTGGCGTTGCATACTAAATGCGTTTGTAAATCGCAAGTATGATAGGGTTCCTAGATAGTTACAACTCGTATGCAATTGTTTGTCTTTTCATAACGGTTTAATTACCTGTAAAGCACATTTATCAAAGAAGATCATATTATAAAATATTACGCTACAACGAAAGGGGAGCTGAGCAGTGGCTTCAACAGCACCAGAGTAGATAGAAAACGCTTATAATCTGAATTACCCACACTTCTATGTAATTGTATCATCCATCATGTAACTTGGCAATCTGTATATTACATGTCTTTTTAATATTATGGTGACATTCAGAAAGTTTGGAAGTGGTTTTATTGTAATGGAAAACAATTTTTTTATATTAACCTTTATCCATGTCATACAATCACATGTACAGTTTGTAGCACGTGTTTACTACACACACACAGACAATATAAGGAATTTTAATTAGAGTTTTATTAACTCATCGAGTCTGTTTTATTCTCTACAAGAATTTCGGCACATCTATACGTTATCAAGTGTAATATAAATAAGGCAAACAACAAAAGTAAAGTTTTACAAATCGTAGAAAAAACGTGTCACATAGAATTTAAGTTAATTTAAATCAAATCAAATCTTTATTTGTAAAACATAGGTATAATTTTTTTTTTTAATTTAGTAGTTGTTTAAGTAATTTAAATGTGACGAAATAATTCTCGTCGTCTTCTCTAGATGGCGCTGTTTTCGAAGGTCCGTATAAAAATACAGTACACCGAATTAAATTGTTATATCCTCGCTTGAAGAAACTTACGGGCAATTCTGTCACCCTCTTTGAAACAGATGAAGTCGGCTAATTGTTCCGTGACGTTGTACATGACGTTGAAGTTTTTCTGCTCCGCGGGTGAGAAGCAAGGCTTTACCATCTCGGTCATGTTGCGGAAGCAGTTCTTGAACTGAGGCGTCTTCGCACAGTATCTGAAAAATAATATTAAAATATTTATTATTTCGCTTGACACACATATGAGTTTTCTAGTTGGGTGAAGTACAACGGGGTGTATATTGTGGGATATCTGAAATTCCGACTTCTAAGAGTCGCTAACGATAGGCAATATCGTGCTTGAACTTCAGCTGTGGAAACCGATTTCAATAACGCGTATTAAATATTTTCATGAATGCACTATGTCATTTTAAGATTAGTTATTGATCAAGTCATATCTTGCATTTTAATAGTTACAGAATTTTTTACTGTTATCCATACTGTTACTCACAAAATTAAGTTTCTTCCAATAAAATTAAATTACAAAAGTGGTAAGTTTAACAGGTTTTTTCAATTAATTGTTTAATAAAAACTTCAAAAATCCTGTGCTATATGTACAATGTTTAATTCAAAAATCCTGTACGGGATTAGATTTCGAAATTAATCTATACTATTACTTATACTAATATTATAAAGAGGTAAAATTTGTAAGTTTGTATGTAGCGGGTAATATTTGGAACCGCTAGTCGGATTGCCAAAATTCTTCCACTGATAGATAGCTTCAATGTTCCTAAGGGCTATAAAACATCACGCTACGATCAAATGGAGCCGAGCAGCGAGTGAAACTGCGTGAGAGTAGCTAGTTGGTTTAATATTTTGTTAAAATTAAGGTTTTCATACCTGCTTGTACCTACTATTATATTATACTAATTTCTCGAAATGATGTTGGACAGAAACTGTAGAAAACGCTTAGATAACGTTTGTGTGTTTACCAACAGATCTCTCGTGCGACCCGGAAAAACAATTTAGGCCAAACAAACATTTCAAAAGCAAATATTGCGTTATCTTTTGCATCTACAGTGTTAAGTAATGTAGTCAGATTAACTAATCATAGAAACATGGACTTACCGGGTAAGTTCGGGTAACTTTGACCCTGCGGGGTAACTTTGATCCAAACCCTTTTTAACCAATAATAACTGAGAACCAAACATATATTCGTTTTTCATTGGTTCGAAAATTTGGATCAAAGTTACCTCCCAGGGTCAAAGTAACCCGAACGTACGGTAATGGTACGGTATCTCTTTTAAAATTTATATTTGTTTTAACTGTTGGATTAATAAAAAAATTATACACTTACTTTTTGAAAACTTCGTCGACCTCACCAGTGGGTTTAGCATTCTCGATTTCCTGCTGCAAAACTTCCATGTCCACCAAAGAGTTGAAGCAACTCATAAGGTCGGTAGCGGCTGTCTAAAATAAAAATAATATAAAAACAAATTAATATAATACATTTCTAAAATATTATTTACGGATAGATCTCCTACGTGGTTAAGGTTCATGTAGCAATCTGGTAAATAAGGACCTCGCTTTTAATTCATCAAACCCAAGCGAACGCCGGCGCTCGTCACGATTGAGACAATTTGTCATTTTACTCATGCTTGGCCAACAGCCAAGATTAAAAATTAAAAAAAAGAAACAGTTTCGTTCTGTGATTAGGATATTTTTTGTACTTTGAACTTCGAACTATGTCCTTTAGTGCAAAATTATAATCTGTAGTGCTTTTAAATAGCCATATGATAAAAACTTCTTTTTTACTGACCTACGTAAGACTTAATACTTTGTTGTACATATTTCTTGTATCCTATGCAATTAAAATGTACTTATGAATATTTATTATGGTGATAAATTATATTATTTATACACAAACTTAATAGAAAATATTAATTTAAGTCTATTATTTTAGGAACTGATTTCTGAATCTGGACATTATAACTACATAATTTAAGAACATTGACTGCTTAGCAACAAAACTATTTGGAAACAATGGTAGAACATCTCAGGAATGTCCCTTCAATATTTCGGTCACCTTGAATCATTTAAAATAGGGCGTGAGGTCAAACAATTTGGCAGGACCTCCGCATTGTCCGTTAATAACGTAAATTATATTAAGAATTTGTTGTGTCAAAGTTCATGCCCATAGCGCGATACCTAATCAGAGTAGGATGTACCTATTAATAGGAAATATGATTATGTGTTTGAATTACGTATGGCACTTAAATACAGGGACGATTACTATTAGATTATTTTTTTACATGATAAAAGCGTCCGTCAATCATGCGAGCTTCTTCTTTAATATGGACTTCACTGATTACAACAAATAAAAAAAATAACAGCTCCCAAGTACCTGTTTACACCAATAATTATTTTATAGAGTTATTTTGAAGAATTAGTTTATTTGATGGGACGCGTTTATTTCAGGTACCATTGGTTCGATTTAAATTTAGTTTTTGTGTTGGACAATCCATTTATCGGGAAAGGCAATGTGCTATATGACATTACACCACGACCAAAAGAAATCCAGTAGCGGATGAAATCGCGCACGGGCAGCTAGTCTATACTAATATTATAAAGAGGTAAAATTTGTAAGTTTGTATGTAGGGGGTAATCTTTGGAACCGCTGGTCGGATCGCCAAAATTCTTTCACTGATAGATAGCTTCAATGTTCCTGAGTGCTATAGGCTATAAAGAATCACGCTACGATCAAATGGAGCTGAGCAGCGGGTGAAACTGCGCGAGAGTAGATGGTCTGAAATAAATGCACAATTCCACGTGCCGTCAAGTAGAGAAACAACACCCTGTTTATAATTTCGATCAATGATTTATAAATCGTGCACGTGATTAGAAAATGTAGGTCAAAAGTCAAGAGTGCTCGTGTACGTAAACACAATTAATTCATCAAGCTAGACGTTGTTTATATTTGTACCTATTTCGATGCAGTGCTTATGTACAATCATATCTTTTCTTACATAACCCCGGTCAAAGTAAATAGTACTATTTTCGATTTTCTACGAATCTTTTTTTGCTGACTATAGCCCAATGCAATGGCTAGTTGATTCATTGATTGTGTTCGAAACTAGATGACGTTGGCGTGTGTAATTTTCGCTGAAAAAAGAGCTAATACATTTCAACGTGGAATAATAGAAACGAAGTCTAGATCATTGTTTTTGGCATAGGTAGTAAATAAAGAGCAATCAGTTGACAAAGCTCATTACGATTGGCAGCGTCTTTATCGATCTATACATATAATTAGTGTGTACCTACCCATTTATGACGCCATGAAATACTAATTAAAACAAAAGTTTTGTACTCTATGCGTAGGTGTAATAATAATAAGTGACGAAAGACAGCACAAACAAAGTATTAATAAGTTGTATTTATCGTTGGAGCGGGTGTGTCACGTTAATATAGACAAAACACTAATAACACTTTTATCATAGCGAACAAATAACAATGAAACGAATAAGAACTACTGTGCACGGGTCAAAGGTCGAAACAGCTCGTCGTTAACCAATTCTGGACAAGCGGTCATCGAACTATGGGTAAATTATTACCGTAATAGGCTCATAACAAATGTACATGTATATTTCAGATGTTGGTATTAGGCAGGTTAGTAACACAGCTCTTGGTAAATGTTCAAATTCTTTGTATAGTAGGAAGAAGCCTTAGTAGCAATGATATTATAAGTAAAATGCTGGAGATAGGTTAGAATGTTACATAAACAACATTCGATTTTCAAAAACGGCACACAGATGCACACATGAACAATTCGTATGATTAGACGTCAAAGTGAGACGGCATGATTTAATAATCGCGAGTGAAAAAGAGACAAATATGAAAAAGAGTGGCTACATTTTAATGTATCACTTGCTGAGCGCTTATGACCTATCTACGCCTTTTTATTTATAATAACATTGCTTAGTAGACTATTTATTACTTGCCTATTAGTTAGATCCGTACTATAACGACGGACGGACATTGGATACTTAGTAGTAGGGTTTTTACCCATTAGGAACGTAACCATAAAAATGAGACGTAACTAAATTGATTTTATACTTCGATTTTGTTATTTATCCTATAGCCGGCTTTTAAATTTTTTATCAAGCGGGCGAAGCCGCGGGCCGAAACTAGCAACACCTAGTTATCAATACGGGCGGACATAGACCCTCTGTTCGTGTACTGAAGCATTAAGTATGTGCAACTTTATTTAGGTACAGTTAATATCGATTTTACTAAGTAGGTACGTTCCTCTATCTTGTAATTTAACCAGCTCAAATCGGTTATATTATCAGTTTTGTATATTATTATAGGAAGAAGTTTTACTTTACACACCTTTTTTAATTTGCCAATTTCTAGTTTAACGTAACGAGAAATGTCCTAAGTCCTTCTAGTTATAAAGGTCTGAATGGTACAGCCATCAAGGTGTATCTATGTATACATAAGAGTACTTTAAAGGGTAATAAAAGCGACTATATTTATATGTATATACACCACATAAATACCTTAACTGCCTCGTTAGTCTAATTATACGAGGTTTCGAGCTTCCGAAGATTTTGCGAGCTGGCAGCGGAAAGATGTCTGGATTTTGAATGTGAATAAAAATAATTCTAGGAAAAAATTGGCATAGGTAGCCGAACGTTGATAGAGTAGGCTATGAATCATACATTATTTGTATCTTTGTCTTATACCATTTTTTGTTGATGTAAATATTTTAACACGAATGTGGCAAAATAACGGTATCTACGCTACGCAATCTCTTGTTTTTCAATCGAATTAATAAAAATTTTGGGCGAATGTTTCCTAATGTCTGAATCCCTATGTATCAGATAAATATGAATATAGAAAGTATGTGTATGTACCTACCACATACAATTATAAGGAACTCATATGAAGGTTGTGAAAATGTGGAATAAGCTCTTAGCGTCAGTGTTTGTGGGTCCATTAGAAGAGTGACTCCATGAGAAATCTAGATTTTTAGCATAGGTATCTAGTTTTTTTGCCGATTCTCTGGTGAGATTCCCAGTGGTTGTGGTAAATTGCCCCCGTTGATTAAATGGGGCCATGGTTGGTTAAATAGTAAATAGTAGGCATTTATATTTTTTTAATACAAAAAGCCTTTATTCTTACTAAACCTTTTGAAAGGTCAAAATAGAATAACAGTCCGTCAGATCGTCTGTGGAACTAGGTGCGTATATAATGCACATGAAACGCGGACCACCCGGGATTCACAACGATCTATCAGACCACCACAGATGGGACCGACTAGGGCTGATGTCCAGCCGGGTTTACGGGTTCAAGCGTAAATATACCGCGGCTCTGGGCCGGAACAGGCGAAGGAACGGGATGGTTTTTAGTCAGTAAGAGTCTGACACTCCCTCCCACCCCGGACGGGAGAAGTCATTTGATGATTTTCGCCCCTCAACAAAAAACGCTCATGTAGGTAATATCTATGGAGATATTTTAGGAATATAACATCACATGCATTAGATGTTAAGCCATATTAAATAAAATGTGTATGGTTGGGGTCTAACTACATATTTCCGTACGCGCGTACCGTCAAGGATGCGGCTGTCAGGAGTGTACTCTAAAAATATCTATGTACCTACCTATACATTTTATACGTAGACGGGTACTTATGTAGCAACTTTATCAAATGACAAGAAAAGGACACAGGATAACGTCGTTAGACCTGTTTGTTGTTATTATCAAATCAAGCTAGTATAAATATTTATACTGAAAATTGTATTCTAGTACCTACACAAATAGGTACAAACTTAATAAGTTCATTCAGTTCATTTCTTATTATGATTTTCGCCCGTAAATGACTAAAAAAGTTTTTACGTGTAGTACAATTAATTTATTAATCGAAGTTTATTTTGTATTGGCTTGATTGATACATCCAAGTTTTGTTTTATTAGTCACAAACAGTAGATGTAAATTATGTTATTATTTCACTTATCACACATATTTTTATGCCAGATATTTCAGCATTTATATGGCTCGTAATAAAAAAATTCGAAAAGCTATAATATGTGAACTGAGGAGATTTTTTGTGTTAGTCACAAGGTGATCTGAAGTTCAATGCCCTAGGGTTGGATGGCCCGCGATGACCTTTCGTACTGTTACAAAGTATTCATTCGGTAATATCGTAAACAATAACTTTGTGGTGACATTTTGTAAGTGCTTAACTGTTATTTCCCACCTTAACATTTTAAAGACAATTTTTAGTCTGAAACATTCATAGATAGGTGCTATAAAATGTTTCGTCAGGGGAATAACTTTTTAAATGAGATGTTTTTGCGCCATAGTATTTCAGTTTATACTAATTCCCAGTAAGAAATATCAATCCTACCATTAAACCCACGAGTTATATTCGAATTATGGCAAAAAAACTCGTTTACTATAGAAACTAATAAAAAAATTATATTATCTATCTACAAACATCTGCCAATTTCTTTAAGAACGAGTTTTACTTTGCCATTTGACACTTCCCATGATGTACGACAATATTAAAATTCGTAGCCTTTACGTCATACAGTGAGGGTTCCTTATGTTCCATCGAAGTTTGGAAATATACCTCACTGTAGGCAGTATGTTTACAAAGATACAAAATGGTTTATAGCTTCAAAATGTTTACATCGATAATTTTCGTGTTTGGAGCTCTCCTATAAGCATGTACAGTACGGCCGACGTATCTTAACGAGTCTGAAGTTGCCGTTTGTCTGCGCAATGGATCTTTTAGGAACGAAATTGTGTACTGCGCAGCTGATCGGCTAACTTCAGACTCGCCAAGATACGTTGGCGATATTGTAGGTAATGCTTGTGTTGGGGAACCTACTACTATGAGTACGTAAGGCAAATATAGGAAACTGCTCCCCCTCGGTTTAATCGAGTATGGCTCAAACATACTACTTAGATACACACATAGCTATATGTATACTTATAATTCACCAAATTTTCCATCGGGTGGTCTTATAGGTGACTTACTGATATATTGACGGAAAGTCGATGTCGATACTTACTTAATGAAGTATCCTCATACTTACTTAATTTAGTCTTGTGATAGGAGCCGCAATGGTGGTCGACTAATTAGTCGACCACCATTGCGGCTCCTATCGGCCACACTAGTAACTAGCTACTGTGTACGTTTTTGGTTATTTTCTATAGGTATTATCATCAGTTGGCGCCCTACTAAGGATGGTATGAATTAGTATGCGTATAAAGCCATTTAATAAATGTATATTGGACAAAATTTCTTTCCGCTCTTAAATGCCAATATTAGTTATGAAACACCGGTATGAAATATCCGTCTACTGTGTATAAGTAGACGGATATTTCATATGTTTGGTTACAAGCATTATTACCCAATATTTTGTAGTACACGTACTTTTAGACTAAGGGCATCATTTAAAAATACTCGTGCCTAATTTTTGCAGTTAAAGGTATGTACATTTGATTTAAATTTTCAACTTTATTACTTTTATATAAAACCGAAATCTATTGCAGCCTGGTAAAGGTTGACCTGTTGGCCGCTGCCTGTACCTACCTGTGTTCCTAATAATTTTACTGGAGTAAAAGATGTATACTATGTTTAGTTAATATCTACCACAAAGAGGGTTTTGAAGGCAGAATTGTTTTCAATAATTCCTTGGTCTATTAGCTTTTTAGTCGTGTATATATTTTCATTATTAATCCCAACTATCAATGCTTTTAAAATTACAATTAGTTCAGCGGTTTAGGTGTTATTTTAGCACTAGGCGTACCTTATAAACATGCCAATACCTACTAAGTAGCCGTATTAATTTTTTTTATTAGTATTGGTGCCTTAGATTATCCAATTTTTGTTTGAAGGTTTTATTGCCAAGTAAAGCAGAAGATATGACTCAAATAAAAAAAATATTTGCTCTAGTTATAACAAAGTCAAGAATGACACATCCTTACTGATAAATATTGAAGTTTACGCATTACATTAAAAATATTTATGAGTCATCTGAATTTATTTAACAGAACAAAAAGTAAACCATAATTGTAGTATTGGATATACAATGTATATGAGACCAATTTACTTGTATTGTTTTGACTGCCTCGTAGTCGTAAAAAGGAGTTCGATTCTGGAGTAAGGGTTAGATTTAGGTATAGGTTTCAATTGGGCTTAGGCTAGAAAAGACAAGAGGCTACAATTATACTTGCAATATAATTTATATGATTTTACAAAGCAACCAATTACCTACATAACAGGCGATCTTTGTGAAGGTATACGAAGAGATACCCCTTCGATTAAACAGGTGGCGATAGCACAATTTTGTTTGTATGAATGACCCACACATTATAACAAACCTGTGTCCTGTGTCTGTACATGAGACACAATAGAAAATACATTGTCGCTTATATAGGTACCACGTTTTAAATAGGCCTGATAGCACAATCAGTGATTAACGGACAATGTATTAATATCACACACTATCTTCTTGTCAAGAGCAACAATTATCTAATATGATTATAGTATTTAATCCTGATAAATAAAGGTCATTATTGATTAACTCTTCAATTCCCAGTGTCACATGTGGTTTCGCAAAAGATTAGTTGGTAATACAACTGTTCATACATTGTAGTTTAGTCAATATTGTGTTAGGTGCTGTAAAATAACTTTAATGTTTATTAATAACTGTTAGCGTTAAAAACGATAACGATTAGATTAACGTTTACGTTATTTGTTTTCCTTTACTGTTGACTATGAAATAATACGAATCAGACATCGGAATAATTCCATAGTTCTCTTAGCATATTTTTCTTAAAAGGTATTATTTTAACGAAAACTCACTAGGTCAAACTAGGACAAAGGTATTATTTTAACTAAGACTACACAAATGTATTTCATGAATTTCACGATATAAGTACTTAATATAATTCTGCTAAGTCTACATAATAAGTTTGCTGTTAATAAGTATCATCGAAAATTGTCACCAAAATTGTAACTACAATACAATACGTTTGTGAATCATAAGCATTTGATGAGGAGTTTTTTTTAGACATTAGGTATATTATGACTATTTATTACGTGAATCCAAGTTATTTCTTGAACTCGTTTTGGACTCTCCTATAGTAGACAAAATCTGTGTACCTTTATGCAAATTAACTAAAAATTAACCTGATCAAAACAATATACCTACCAAACGCAACCCGACATTTTGTTTGTCGTTATTTATTTGGGGTTTGAATACTTGATGGCATTCAAACTATAAGGGACCTACAAATTTATAAAACTTCCAACTACCTATAGAAACAAAAATGTACACCAATTCAATAACCTTTAGTTCCTTCCTTAATGTCAAGCATATTCTTCAATAACTTACTTCCATATTTAAACAACGAACCTTTTAGGTATAAGAACAAACCAATTATGTAGTAGGTACCCTCTTGCCAAGGTAAACTGATTTTTAAAACATGGTCTTGAACTGTTTTAAAGTAAAATTAAGCCCTCTCAAAATATGAAAATTAACCTTTTCGCCGCCCAGCTATACTAAACACGATGTGTCGCCGTACGCCAACGTATAAATGTATAGTACGAAAGTAGGGATGGCGGTAACATCATGTCGATAATGAAAAAAAATATGTGTAAATTTAAATTGGTACTCAAATTTACAATTAAAAATACAAACTGTTAAGTTATAATGGTAATATGTTTTATTTTATGAACATTTATACTAAGAAAAATGGGTATCCGTTATCAGAGATAAAGATACATGCATAGAGTTGCTAGAGATAATAGTAATAATTCGTAACATTAGCCACTTCACTATTCATTTCATAACGTAGTCTGTTTACTTCATATCAAGTCATTGGCGTTCAAAGCAGGATACATTTCGTAAGGAATAGTTGTCTATGCTTTTCTTCCTTTCTATCGAGTTTGGTTTGCTTTTGGTTTTAGTTTACATTTAAAATCTAACGTCAGGTCACGATGTGCTTTCCCATTCTACATCAAAGTCGGAATCAGGTCCCACACCTTGTAACAGCCGCAACAACTCATCCGAATCATATTCGGTCATTTTGCACTGCACTGGGAAAGAAAAATGTGCGTGCACGCGTCGCCCGGAACTATGACACAATGACCTTGACGCCTAAGCGCTTACGACGTCACAGGTTTACTTCTATTGAAGTTGACGGCGCTAGTGTCACTCGACATCTTGCCATCGTCTAGCAATATCGAAAACCCTCAGTACATAATAATTAATTTTAATGAAATGATTTGATAGGTAGATGTACATTAATTTTGAAACGCATTGTAATACGTTATTTACTGACCGGAATTTCTTTTTATTCATAGAATTCAAAAAACTATTGGATGGAAAAGAAAACAAATATTATAGTAAATAAAGATTCTAATGAATGCTCCTTACGCGTCACATCACTGGCCTACTTGATATGAAGTCGTTGGCGTGCGGGATATAAAATTATTTGAAACCTTTTATGTTTTACCTTTTTAAAACAGAAAATAGTCTGTTTTGCATGAGAAAAAATAGTTCGTCGTGTCCATATTACAAAATTACAAAGAAACAAATGTTTTATGTATCGTAAATGTATTTTTTATAGTAGGTAGATACAATGAACTTCTATAGAAGTAGTGGCGTGGACGGCACGAAAATCCTGAACTTCTATAGAAGTTGTTGGCGGCGAAAAGGTTAAAAAAAACATTGTCCTACACTAGGATTTTCTCCTGTGTCATGGGTGCGTTTACAAATTCACAATTTCACATGTACCGAAAAGGAGCAATAATATGGTATTTAGCAACTAGTCAAATTCAATACTTTTATTGAAATGACAAAAACGAAACTGTTCTAAGAATTTGGTATAGAAAACAGAAATGTGGCGTCATCATATTGGTCAAACATACTTACTTTTTTCGTAAAATGTAACCAATAAAAATCTATAATGAAGTAAGTATATCGTCAATGAAGTACGATTATTTTTGAATATTAAATGGTATTGAAGGAATTTATTTTTGACCGAGGAAAATGCTCAATTCGTAAATTTCACAAAGTTATTGCGTGAGGGAATCGATCCCGCATCACGTTGCATCATGGCAGATGGCCCATCCACTGCGTTAACTGTGCAGTCACTGTGTTGGAACCTGAATATGGCGGATGCTTTCGCTGTGTGGAGGTAGTGTCAAATTCTATAAGGTTTGAATTAAAATCGGTTGCCAGTGAATAAACTCATCTAGTAATAAGCATCATTTTCAGGAAGTTGGTATGCAAGGGCTGTTGTGTGTAATTTATTAGCTTTGAGTACATACATCATCAGCCTATAAGTCCGCACTGCTAAACAAATACCTATTCTTTGGGAAGGTTTTGAGCATTAACCACCATGCTTGCTCAAGGCGGAATGGTGATTTTAAACTTATAATTAGAAATTATAATTCCAGATTTCCTCACGATGTTTTCCTTCACCGTATGTCTGTCAGCGTTGACTAAAGGGAAATAAAAGACTTCCTACAATATCAGTATGCTTTCTTCACGAAGGCAATAGGCATGCGATTAATAGTCACTTTTTTGACTAGCATGATGACTGTTCTTCCTCGCACAATTAATTTCCCGGTAACCTTACAGATCAAAGGACGTGTCCATTGTTTCAGATTTTTTTTCCTATGGCAATGAAACCTCCGCAAAGGCTTTCTCAACGACGAGGAAACGATTACTTTAAAATTAATTTTAATAGTACCCTGGGTGAACTAGGTACCTTAGTACATTACTACAGTCATTTTACGGCAAATCCATTGTTTCAATTCATAGGTACCAACATAATAAGTGGTTTTTGCAATTATTGAGCAGACTTAGGAGTTGTCGACTCTAAAAATATTCACAGCATCATCATCACTTAGTGAGATCAGACTATCAGAGGGCCTAGTGCGAATTTGGTCAGTGGGTAGCCTTAGGGGCGGATTGCTTCGTGCAATTTGCTACGCGCTTGCTTGCAATTGTGTTCTATTTACCTATATCTATTTTATACCTTACCACAAATAAGTGACTAGCAAGGAGGTTAAAAACGTAATCTTTGTTAATAGCTAATAATAAAAATATAGAATAAAAATATTTATATCTATAAGAACCCATAACGAAAATATTAGTGTTGCCCAAATGCAAGAACAAGACGAGACTTAGCCAGTCTTGGTCTTGGTCTTGCGCCAATACACCTGGTCTTGGTCTTGGTCTTGGTCTTGCGCTCCCAGTCTTGGTCTTGGTCTTGCAGCAAGAGTCTTGCAATTCTTGCAATTACCTATTAGTCTATTACTATTTTTTAAAGTTTATTTTAAATCTTAGAAAAACGTATTAATTAAAACATTTGAATTGGAACATTTTGAGCTGGAATTAACATAGCCATAGTTATCTTCAGTTATTTATTATTTATTAATCTGCTTGATCAGCAGATTAATAAATAACTGAAGATTTGATAAGAAATTCGAAAAATCACTGACCTATACGTCGTCTTCCATGGAACTAACTGTTTCTTAATAAAAATTTATGATTTATAAGCTTACATTTGCTAAAACATGTAAAAAAACAAGTTAATCACAATAACTTGACTGTATTTTAAAGAACAATACTTATCTGTCTATAAAGAGATTGAACCCTCAACGTATAAGAAATTTAATAAAAGAGTTTTACAATTTATCATTTATTTGAAATACCACACAAATCAACAGCTTTATCATTAGGTTATGATACTTTATATCATTTTTTTTGAGAAAGAATTAATGCAAAGTAACCATCTGGCTGACTCATCACTTAACCTATTTCTATGTTTTCTAATTACTAATGATGCTTTATAAAATAACCCCTTAGCAGTTTCAAGTATATTTAAAAGTGGCTACAATATTTTTTAAACGGGTGATATTAGAACACTTTTTTGCTATTTTTTCTTGTAAAAACTTATGAAATATAATGACTAAATATACAATAATAGTACCTAAGTAATTAGTTTCAAACCATATAAGTAAGTAATCAATATTATAATGTATACTTACTAGAATGAATTAATATGACATCTACTACCTATCCTTGCCATTTTATCCTAATCATAATACTTCTTGCGTGATCAGTACTTATAATGTATTCGTTTTCATTCTAAACACTGAAACTTATTTATTCTTTGGAACACCTGTTGGTACCTACATTTAAAATTCGAAATTATTTTGCATGAGTACCTATACCTACGCCCTATGGCGGTAATCAAAATATAGTGTCAAATGTTATAATTTCGGCGTGGCGGCAACGAACAAACGACGAAAAGAAGCCGCCGGCGCGTGTATCATAACTTCCGAAAAGCGGCAAATTTCTTTGAGAAGTAGGTACAAAACCTTTGATGCCGCATTATCAAAGTGTCGATGGTTAAAACATAACTATGCATGCACATAGTTTGATTTTCATAGATATTTTTTACTCGCTTTGTTTAGGCATTAGTCGTAATGCGCATAGGTCCAGTTTTTCATATTCTTTGATACAGTTTTTTGCGTTTCATAGAATCCCTAAGCATACCTACCTATACACCGAACTGTTACACCTAACAGTGAAATAGCACTAAGTCCTAGCTGCAAGACGCAAGAGTCTTGCAGGCTATGTCTTGTTCTTGCTCAAGTCTTGCACGGTCAGTCTTGGTCTTGGTCTTGCTAAAAATACGCGGTCTTGTTCTTGGTCTTGGTCTTGCAAAAACGCAAGAACAAGACCAAGACTGCAAGACCAAGACTGAATTTGGGCAACACTAGAAAATATATATGTGTGAGTACAATGTTTTTACTTACAACATTTTTAAATATAGAATTATTGCATTTCAGCTAAGAAGTCGGTAAAATAATGTAGCAAGATATATTGTCATAATGTACATACAAAAGTAAGTTTTTAAAGGGAAATCTTACGTTGATCTTTGGAACTTCGACCTTGTGAGCAAACGAAGGTTGTCATATTTATAAAACACATATGTATAGGTTTAACCGGTTGCTTATAATTATCTTCTCACATAAACATCCATTAATTTATTACTTGCAGTATTATTTTACACACGCTGTCTGCGTTAAAACCTTCCTTTAATAGGCTGAATAGAGTTCTTACTTCAAAGTCGTATGTTCTATTTTTAAACTTGTTAGGTATTTTCTATAGTCGCCATTTTTAACCAAACTTCAAATAGGGGGAGATTCTCAATTGTTACACCGCAGTCCGGAGATTTATTAGCCGATTTAAGTGACTCTTTTTTATCAATTCAACAATGAATTTAATAATAAAACATACATAATGTGACTCTGCGAACATCTAAAAAAAGCAAGAACTAATAAAAGTCCGAAGTTCAGTGTACAATAATTTAATAAACACGCGTCTCATAAATGTGTCAGGAGTTAGTTTCCATAGATATATATCTAGATGAATCTTGAACTACATTATCTTTCTCATAATGTAAATGAGCTATTACTATTACCATCGCAAGGCATATTATAATACTAGCTTTCGCTCGCGACTTCGCCCGTGGTATGTTGATAAAAAGTAGCCCATGTCCTATCCAATGTACATTTCATCCAGATCCGTCCAGCCGTTTTGGCGTGATTGGGTAACAAACATCCAAACAGCCAAACATCGTAACTTTATAATATTAGTAAGATGTAAGCTTTGTCTCAGATCCATCTGAAGGGCTCCCAGGATTCCTTGATTCTATTCGAGTAATCTCGTCGAACAATTATGCAAGCTATACAATTTGACAACTGTTTCTTACATACATGCCCGAATGTGTCATTAATCCTAGAATTCGTAAGTACTAAGGTGTTGAAATTAATCAGAAATATTTGAAACTCGATATCCCTCAGTATGATAATACGATAACGTTAACTCGGCCACCAGATAAATATACTAGCGTCATTATTATCAATAATTAATTTATTATTATAAATACCCTTCGTAGCAGCTAAATTAAATAGGAGAAAAATTGATACTGAAATAGAACCACTAGACATGCTACAGATACACATTCAGTGCCCCCGACGCGTATGTGCGTGCGAGGAAACGCACATACGCGTCGGGGGCACTGAATGTGTTAAAAAGGTCTTTATTATATGTATAACCTACACATTCTTTCTCATATATAAGAACAATAGTATATACCTACATTCCTTTAATTTTCAGTCATGAATCACAAGTAAAATAATAACCGCCTTGTAAGTAAGAATTCATTTCCTTCAAATGTTTTAATAGTTACCCATTTTTTTGGTACTTAATTGTTTGAAAAATACAAGTCTTATGTGTCACTCACTGCTTATCAAGTTATGGGCATTGTTCCCTCCTAAACTAAAATAAAAAAATTATAAGAAGCTAAAATTTATATAGTCAAATAGTAATGTAGTAAAAAGTATGTTTGTAGTCTATAATACCATTTCAATAGTGGTAAATCGAGACAATATCATAATAGAAGAATAATAGGCACAAGAATGCTAGCATTTGCTTGGGATTTGATGAGTTGATCAGTGTTCTAGCCTTATGTCATGTCCTATTTTCTAAGTGTAATGAAATCAATATTGGTCATAGGGGCACCATTTATATCAATGCATGATCTATTGCGGCCTTAATCTGAGTTATCACTCATAGTTATTGCTCTTATATATATGAAGAGAGATATAGGTAGATAATTACCAGACTGTTACTAGTTATAGCTATACTTATTAATTACTTACAATATTATATAGAAGTAAAATTTTATAATTTGTAATTTTGTATATAGGGGGTAACTTTTGGAACCGCTGGTTGGAGTTCCAAAATTCTTTTATGTTAGAAAGCAATATTTACAATATTACAATGTTTTCGAGTGCTATATGTTAAAAAGCCTCACACTATGTTCTATAACCGAGCAGCAACTGAAACCGCAGGAGAGTAGCAAGTAAGACATTATAGTTATGATTAGCAAAAATTAATGAAAACAACTTACTTGTGCACTCTCATATAACTCAGGATGACCGTTTTGTTCACATTTCTTCTTAAATTGGTCTAAGTACTGTGTCTTGTACTTTTCTACATCGGTCTCATTTATTTTGGCTTGAAGTTCTGGTGGCAATGTGATGGAGCCTCCAAAGGGTGCTTCTTCAGTCTCAGTCTGGGCCACGGCAGCACCTGTGAATTCCATCGTTGTCATTTCTTGCTGATTTACATAGATTAAATTTGTTTTTTCACTAAGTCCGCATATGAAATGTTTTAACCATAACTAACCATATTATTTCTAAATGCCAGGGCTTGCCAACATCTCATGGCAAGAGGTCTGGTTGTACTACAGACATCCCATAATATATAGCATAGCAGCATAACATAACATACACTGTGGTAATGCAGCCAGCTCACTACAGACTTGTTTAATACTGTAGATAATAATTTTAAGTTTCATTTTTGTTTTATAGATTGAAAGACTAAAAAGTTGCCATGAAGAAAATAAAGCTCAACTATACTAAGGACTAAAATCCTAACACAAATTAGGCATAACAATGATATTTAGGCTATGCACAATATTTTTTATCAGCTTAATAAAACCTATAACCATGAGTAAGGGCCTGTTTCCTGTTTTTGTATTTAGATCTATAAAAATACTTATTGTCTTAGAATTAAAACATTGAGTTGTTAAAGTTAATTTATTAAGACTTCACTGCACTTTAATTTTTGGGGGAAATTAACAATAACTGGGACCTTAAAGACCGGGAGTATATCTCATCCAGCCCAAGGGTGGTGCAAATACATAGGTACTTAAAAGAATTGAAGTGGATACTTATCCTTGAATTTTGGATTTATTTAAAAAAAAAATATTATTATACAGGTGGGTAGGTTTAACTTGAAAAAATAATGATATCCTACTAATACCAATTATAATACTATTTAGCGATATGCTAATGTTCAATAGGTATCTAAAGTTAAGAAATTTTAATTGAGTGAATTTACTTAAATAACGCGGGAAATTAGCCGAACATCATGAACCTTTAATGATCATAACAATTACAATTGTTTAAACAAGTTACTATTTCAACACAAATTCTCATTAACTCTTATCAAATGGTAATTACCTAGTTGGAATCAAAGTATTGACTAGGAACATTCGGAGAATCGCTGACAAGGGAGATGTGACTTAAAAATCATAACTGTTGTTTTAATTACGTATTCCAAATTTGAAAAAATTGCTCTAGTCCGTAAACTTATTCTGGCAATCGAATAAAACAAAATCTGTTGAATCTAAATAATTAAAAAATAGCAAATAATGGTTTTTCTGGTCTAAAGAATTACGGCTAAAAACCGGATGGAATTAAATTACTTCAATCAAATGGTGTACTTACTTATGAAAACAGCAAAAATTAGGTAAATCCAAGCCATTTTATGAGCGGTAGTTATCTTTTCACTTTTTGGTAATTTGCAACAAACACTAAATAACTTGAAAAACTAGTATTGTAACACAACGCACGTCTACACACAAAAACTTTTCTTCGACGAATGCCAAAGAGTATGTAACCACTACGTCGAATGCCATAGATTTTACAATACAATTTTTAAATACTTCATCTGTGTTGCCAACCTTACAAATCTAAAAGTACAGTATGAGTAAATGTAAAACAGTGTAGGAAACCACAATAATTGTCAGATTTCGGACAGATGGTCTGTTGCGTTATTTTGTTTTCGTACAACTGCTTGTATTTTCATAATTGAAAGTTGGTTTTAGTAGAATATTTATTATAACGTAACGCTTGCGCGCTGACCGAAGATTGGAGAATAGTGTTAATTAGAAATGAAAGAAAAACAGAGGAAAGACAGCAATATAAAGCCATAGTTTATTAACGATATAATTCTAGAATATTACGTTCTAGCAAACCATAAAGGCAAACATTCCATGTGGGTAACACTGAAGACACCCAGTTTTCACTCGTTACCGTAAAGCGCTAGTATCACATATCATATATTTTGACATAAGTTAGTGATGTGGTAGGTAGGTATTTAATTACTATGTCGACATCGATACCATAGTCGATAAAAAGCTATTCGGAGTTCTAGAATCGTCAAAGAAGTCATGTGATGCGTTTACACATACAGATTTCATCAGAGTGTCCTATTTGAACCTCACAAGTGATCGTGCGAGCTCATGAAATGCTTATTAACGATCGTACGAGGCGTTTAATCATGATCATGTAATCAAAACAACAGATTTTTATTGAGTGTCGTTTTCGTGCGAGGGGTACGATCACTTTGATCATGCGATGAAAACCAGACCGCGCCATCGTACAATCGCTCCCAATTAGGACGCCCATCTGAAGGTTTCATACATTTACTACTATGTATAATGGTTAGAGACAAACTTGCGTATCGTGTCGAGTGCTGTCAAATGCTTTTTATTGGTTAGATTTGAATGTCATTGTGACTGATAATACCTAATGTAAACTTTACTGTCACAGCTATTTGAAATTAGACAAGGTACTTAATTCTATAAAATAAAATTTCGAATTTTGGATTTTATATGTATTGTATTATCTATAAGTATACATTTATTTAATGAATTTATTTACACATAGGGTATGGTATGCGTTTAAAGCGTGTAGCGACTTTTGATTTGATCCATATTAAGTAACTAACATAAATTAGGTACCTAAAATAACTAGTAAAATACCTACATTTTATTATATCTACTACTAGGCTTATTTTTGGATAGGTACTCAGTACATGACGACATTGACAAAGACGAAAATTGGTCGCTAGTGGTACCTTGTACCATTATGACTGACAAAAATTATAAAATTTCTTTTATTAACGTTATGACAGATATTAAGTATTTAGGAAGATCTTACAAAACGATGGAAATATTTTTTTTTGCTAAAACTGTTTTTGATTTTTTTATTAGGTTGAAAACTAATGTGACTTTTCCAACCTATCATACATAGGTAGCCCAACCTATCTAAATAGGTGCTTTCGGATTAGGTAGGTACTTTTTGTTAAATTCTCTTTTGAATCAAAAACCTTTTTTTCTAATTTAGGTACCTAGGTACTCATTCATGTCAAGTAGATACACTAAAGGTAAAACAAAAAAGCATCTACGACTTTGTTCTTCTTAATGATACTGAATGAAAGTGCGTTTTTTTCCCTTATCCAGATTAGAATACCAGCGACATTGAAGACACGCCTCCGAATATGATTGAAAAAATGAAAAGCATATAATGTGGGGTGCTGGAACCCTGGAAAAAATAAAAAAACTTGTAATATTTTAAATACAACATTTATGGATGATATTTGAGACTGAGTTGGTAGGTTACCTAAGTAAGTATAGTACTATATTGCATTATTGAAAGAAGGAAAAAATAATGTCTGCCAATCAGTCCCTTTTTTATGTGATAAGATGGCAAAAGAGCAGACGGATAACCTGATGGCAAGCAAAGTTTCTTTAAACTGCTTTTCTGCGAGGTCGTAGTATCACTCCAGTCGAGCCGAACCATTCGTGCCGAAGCATGACTCTACAACCACTTTTAATCGCCTTAACTATAAATAATACATGTAGGTACGAGATCGATAGCTTAGGCGGCAAATTAAGCCAATAGACCACCAGACGAGCCCTTACATGGCCGATGCGATAAAGTACCGCTACCCCGGTTTATAGCAGGAACAGGGGGGTTTTTAGTCAATTCAAGTCTGACAAGTCGCTCTCGCCCCATCCTATATATAATTATATAGAAGCTATTGAATGATTTTCCCCTCAAAAAACGGCAAATAAACTTGGATGAGCTTTTATTGATGGTAGGTATGAATGTAAAAACTAAGGAAGCTAATATACCGCGGCCCCAGCCCAGAGCAGGATAAGGAACGACGGGGTTTTTAGTAAGTAAGAGTCTTAGACTTCCTCTCGTTTCACCTAGGGTTGGAGAAGTAACTTGATAATATTCCACGCTCAAAAAAAGCTAGGAAATATGTAGCTACTGATAGGAATAAAAGCCTGCTAAAGCGAGGGCGGGGCAACTCTAGTACCTACTACGCCATTTCAACGCGCGCACTCAATGATATTTTAACTACCTAAAAAGGTGTAGATAGGTTACAAGCGCTAAGCAAGTGATACATTAAAATGTGGCTAACTAGCCACACTTTTTCATATTTGTCTCTTTTTCACTCGCGATTATTGAATCATGCCATCCCACTTTAACGTGATTTATTCCTGAGTTCATAAGTGTGCCGTTTTTGAAAATCGAATGTTATTTATGTAGTAAACTATCTATACCATTTTACTTATAATATCATTGCGCGCACCCCCTCTCTAAGTCTGGGCTGTCAGATGAAGAAAACTGTTTCGCGCGCTTTTATACATCCGATTTCTTAAATGATATGTCTATTCATTAATATCATTGTGTTTTCATGTTAAAACTACAATATTGAATAATAGTTTTTTTACTTACTACGGTCTTGCTGGGCTCTGCTTTAATTGTTAGGTTAGAACATTTGCTGTGCGCAAAGTCAAATAATGAAGTCACATATTTGCTAGTGCTTGGCTGACATGTGCGTAAAAGTTTCAATACACAATCTTTTACCATATTATTTTCATCACAATTTCTTTGCTGTAACAAAAAATTAATTATAAGGGTCACAATACACATAAATTAAATATGTAGGTATAAAGAAATACCGAAACTACCTAACCTAAGAATTCTCCATAATTTTTACAAATTTTATTACATACGAGAAATCGGTTCAGTAGTTTAGGCGCGAAGAAAAGACATAGAGACAAACAGACAGAGTTGCTTTCGCATTTATAATATTAGTATAACTATAGATTAATATAATATTTTAATACTTAGTCTATATCGTTTCATAGCTCTGCTTGAAGAATTAGCTAGGTACTTGATCGATTAATTTCTAGCCATCATCGAGGCCAACAATCATGGCAGCATCACAACACGTGACATTGACGCGCTGATACTGCCAGTTCGAGTACTAGTCAGGGTGAATAAATACTGCTGACTAATTATTTTAGTCATCATCATCATAATAAACAAGTTAGTTAACTTTGGCTCTATTCTGTATAATAAAGTGGTTCAAAAATTACGCACAATGTATCGCCAATGCCAATAAAATTAAATGATTTAAATTCCGTGCGAAGCGGTACAGCTTAGATGGTTTTATACTGACTAATAAATCAAGCCAAATTTAAAAGTTGTTCGCGCGCCTGATGGTTTTTTCAGAGCATCAACTTACGCTTTTGAAAAGTATAAATTGTGAAGAATTCTGAAAATTACCCCACTTGCTATCCTGTTGATAATAAAAAAAATACTCACAGAATACGCCAGGTCCATTTTTTTGTTAAAAGAAGAGTGGGTTGCCTTTTCACTTATGGGTATATATCCAACTATACTTTTTACACATGCGCTTATGTTCTTTTCGAATTTTTTAACGCAGTCAATGTCGCTGTAGAACTCTGTAAATAAGAATATTAAAGTAACTATCGCTATTTATTTCATTTGTATTGGTTGTCGTATTTCTTTTATAGGGGTATTTAAATTATTTTCCAATTATTTTTAAACATTGCACTGCACATTGACTTTTATCCTGTGTGGCTGGGCAACTGGATGCTGTGCAACGTGTCGCGGATTCGATTCCCGCACGGAACAACTCTTTGTGTGATCCACAAATTGTTGTTCCGGGTCTGAGTGTGAATTGTATTTGTAAACGCACGCACGACAGGAGAAAATCCAAGCGTAGGGCAACATTATATAAAAAAGAGATACTTATTTTGGATATTTGAGTATAGGTAGGTACGAAAAGATCTTAAAAAAGTTGCTTACCTTTAAAAGAGTCGTTGCTCAAACTGAATTCAATATAATCCATAAGATTCGTCATATTTGTGTTAGGAAAACGAAGGCCACATGTAGTTGTAAATGCATTTTGATGTTCTTTTATTTTCTGCTCCAATTCGGGAATCGTACATTCTCTGAAATTAATTGATTGCGAAATTTCAGTTATTTTTATTGTTTTATACAGTAAAGTCCACTATCGTATTAGGTAGGTATGTCGAGAGGGCGCTGTAGCGACTCAAAAAAACAAACATAGCGTCAAAATACAATTTCGTACGTGTAAACATTAGTACTAATTTACTTGTAAGACTTAAAACTGACAAAAGTGGATATCACTCACTACCATCTTATGTGCACTTCTGTATTTCATGTCTCATAAAAAAGAGTGTTGCAAAAGTGAACCTTACAATTCAAACATTTTTTTTTCAGATTAAAATACCTAATTTTTTCAGTTAGGCCTCTTTTCAATTAAGGTCATTATCACCATATTTGATTTTCGGCGTTGTTTTGCCGTGTCAGTTAACAACTGAAGGTTTCGTTATCAACCCCCACTAAAAATTCTTAACTTAAAAGGCCGACAACAAATCCGTGACTCATCGAGTGTTGCATGGGCGGCTCCGATAGCTTACCATTAGGTAAAACGCAGGCCGATATATCACATAAATATTATAAAGAGGCATTTGTAAGGATTTCCAAAATTGATAGCTACAATGTTCGTGAGTTCTAAGTTGTACTTTTATATGCTCTTAACTCCGGTTGAAAGTGTATACCAAGTACCTATATCTATTAACCTACCTATATAACATCGGCCAACTTTCACTAAATTCTTACTCAAAATAAGTTACGTTTACTCATAAATAAAAAAAAAAAGAAATCAACTTACTCATTATATGAACTGTTTAGATTCTTTCTCACGATATTTTTGAAACAATTGTTTATTGCATCCCTCTTTTCCTGATGAAGAAAAACAAATAGGTATATTATTATAGCTTTAAGGAAGAGAAACAGCTCATTAGCGACAGAATAGGTTTTTATTTCCACTCATGTAATGTAAGTAATTTAGGGTCACGAAAACTGGAGAATATTAAAAATAATAATTAGGTATAGCTAGTGCCGCTTTATGGTGGATTTTTTTAGAATAATGTTATAGCCTGGAGTTATTTTCAGATTGATTTCTGAACGGTTTTTGGCAAGTGAATTGGTTAGTAGGTAATGGTAGGTAGGCGTGATTCATTTTAGGCCGCATCAGCGCTAATCATCACGCGAGATAGTGGCTAAACGAATAGCCCTTTTAAAATAAAAATGAGTTGCAGTAACATGCAAGTCAAAGCATTCATTTTAGTCAAACCGGAACAGTTAGAATAGTACAATCGGGAACAAAAAACTTCTGACTGGAAAAGGTTGATTTAAAAAATAACTGCTGTGTTAGAATTTTCTCCCGTGTCGTGGGTGCGTTTACAGAAATACAAATTCGCAAACACAAACCAAACAGTTCCGAAACAACAAATTGTGGATCACATAAAGTGTTCTTCCGTGCGGGAATCGAACCCGCGACACATTGCACAGCAGCCAGTTTCCTACCACTGCGTCAACCGTTCAGTCAGTTATCAGTAAAGCGAGGTAGACTGATTGTGGTTCTTCACTGCTGACCTCTGAGTTTGTTTTGGCATTTCTTCGCAGAGTAGTCAGATAGGAAATGCCGGCTTCATCTAGTTTTTTTACATACATTTATACATACATTTTTTTACATACATTTATACATTTGACGTGTTAAAGTGCCGTTTCATGGCCTATTTGCAAAATAAATTCAGTATAAATTCATAATTGTGTATTCACCTACATATATGTACTTATATATTATACCTAAATAGGTAAGTTAGCTTCGAATATTTGAGTCAGCTAACATAGGTAATTTTAAAATTAAATTATGTTGGTACTATATTAATTTATTATATTTGACATAGCTTTGCATAGTTTACGCGAGCAAAACTAAAATAATAATGTACTGTCTGTGTTTAACACAACAATATCTGCTGAACTAGACACCTTTTATTAGCAAAACATAATTAGTTAATCTCAAAATTTATTTACTTACTTTCATTTCAGTTGAATTTATACATGCTGTAATATTTTTTAATGGAGTCTCGGCAGCATCTTGCGTCATAACTGAAAATGTAAAAAAAAACTAAATAATGTCTTCTCGGATCGAACAAAGAACCGATGGGTGTACCTAATCACTACAGTTTAAAATAACGACAGACGATCTCCAGCCACCGTAAGCGCGGGTTTCCGGACGGCGAGTAAGGGTAGCTCGCCGCCCAACCAGAACTTGACCTGAGCTTAAGGCGCGTAGCGTTCCGCGGCGCCTCAAAGAGCCAATAGACTACTACAGACGGGGCCCTATAGGGCTGATGTTCAGCCAGGGTTGCGGGTTAAGCGCAATGAGGCACGACCTCGGCCCAGAGCACGAGAAGCAGCGGCTGGTTTTAGTCAGTAAGAGTCTGACTCTCTCGCCTTTCTCTGGGCAGGAGAAGTCATTTGATGGTTTTGCCCTGACAAAAAAAATTTTTAAAACAAAGCCGCTTTCATTGTCATGCCGCTTTCATTTCATGTCCATATGTGCTTTCATTTCATTTCATGTACAATGAAAGCATCTTTAATTTAAAACTACGCAACAGATTTCGTTTTATTTTTGTAAGTGATTAAAGAGAAAGGTTATATAAATGTGAAAACATCCATTAGATAGTGGAAAATTTTAGTATCAGCGTGGCACCCGTGTGAAGCTGGAGCGGGTCGCTAGTATTGTATAAATTTTCAAAGGCTGTGAGAGTGTGAGGAGTGCTGGACTTCAAATGACTACAGTAGGGAAGTGGATGGTGAGCTTCGACAGTCTAGTAAGTTGTCACATCAAACGGTTGTCATTCAACTCTATAACAAATTGATTTCTCATCGACTTTTTCAAAGAGAACTTTGAGGATTGAAAATCAAGTGACAATCTGTGTATGATGACGTATTTATGTGATAAGAAGGATGGCCATGGAGCAGACGGATCACCTGATGGTAAGCAATCAGCGCTTCCTATGGACACCGGCAACAACAGAGGAGTTACTGGTGCGTAGCCACCTTTTGGTGTACTTATTAGGAATTTGGAGATTTAGGGAATGCTGCAGAGGAAGGATTGTTCAAGATATTTTAAGCCGAAGTTGCGAGTTCAAGCGTAATAAGAATAAGCTGCCGCTCTCGGCTCAAAGCAGGAGATCGCGTGGTTTTTAGTCAGTAAGAGTCTGACACTCCCTCTCCCTCAGGGAGAAAGAGATATTGATGATTTTCCACTCTCATAAAGAAGCGTCCCACTTTCCTTGCAAATCGTAATACTTGATCCGTTTCATCAGCTACTTTTATGTACCTACTCGACTTTTGAACTCCTTTATTTTTGTAATATACCTAGGTACTAATGAACGATAAATTTTGTTTCGAATCGATTTAAGAATTTTATTACATAAATACGTACTCGTTTATTTTTATTAAACGTAGGATATAAATTGTGGTAGTTATTACCTTATTAGGATTATTAATAATGTTGAATCATTAGGACTTAACTTACACAAACAATATTTTAAAATGTAATAAATACTGTATTTATTTTATAACTGTCATGATAATGTTTGTATGTAACCTACATATCATACATGGTAATCACATTGAAAAGGAAAATATTGAAAACAATAAATAAGTAAAATGCAATGTATCCTGTTCATTATATAGTAGGTACATTATCAGCCTACAAAGGCCTCTTCTCACACCGAGAAGTTTTGAGCACTAATCGCCACGCTTGTTGGAAGCGGATTGGCGATTTCTAACTGATAATTATAAATTGTTAGTCCAGGTATTCCTTCACCGTTTGTCAGTGGTATTTAGGCACCACTGACAAACGGTGAAGGAATACCTGGACTAACATCATAAAAAGTACATAACTAACATCATAAAAAGTATCTATACTAATCATAGAAAGTACATATAACTCGGAAAAAGACACATTGTTACTTGGCAGGTTTCGAAACCGCACCTTCATACATTAGGAGCCTTTACCTCTGGTCTACAACGACATTAATGTATCTTGAAGTCATCTCAATTAAAGATTATAGGACTAAAAACTATCAACTCCGGTTTTGTACTTTGAGCGCGATATTATGATGAACTATTTACTGCCAGCGGCTTCGCCCGCAGTACCAGGATGTTAAATGCCTTTGCGTATTCCAGATTACAATCTAACTATCTCTGTAGATACCATAATTCATACTAAGAAACTTTCGCGTTTATAATACTAAGTTTCAGCAAGCGGCTTTGCTCGTGTTATATGGATGAAAATTTGCCTAACGTTACAGTCTGGACTGTAAACTATGTCTATGTAATTTTTTCATTAAAATTCTCGCAATAGTTTTTACATGAAATATTGCTTTCACGATTGTAATATAGAAAGGATTAGTCGTTTGATGTGTCGTTCAATTTTGAAACCAGGGCGAGAACCAGTTGAATGTTTTTCCCATCAAAACAATTTTTAACTGGACGGATTTTCCATGCTTATGACATTACCCGCATTAAATAGAAGCGCACTCGTCGAATGATTAACTATCTCTAAATTTAAAATTATACCATGAACACCTGCTGTGATGTGATAGAAAAATAAACAAACACACATAGAATCGTATATACTACTACAAATAATCAGTAAGATCTAGTTGGTATTTTTTTTATAATACGTCACAAGTCAAAATCATATTTAAAAAATTGTTTTGGTCTTGTGCAGCAAGCGTAATCAGGTACCACGGTTCAGGAGCTATAAGATTGACAAGTAAAAAGTCCAGGGACTACTTAGCACTCGCGTGGTATGTTGATAAAAAGTAGCGTATGGCCTATTCCGGACTGTATCCTATGCCTGTGCCAAATTTTATCCAGATCCGTCCATCCGTTTTGGCGTGATTGAGTAACAAACATCGTCACTTTCGCATTTATAATATTTAATATTATGTACGTACGTACGTGTCACGTAAGAGGTAATATTTATTATGATCATAAAAATTGAACGTGTTTACAACATATCAGATCAATCGGTAAAATATTATATATTTCAGTTGCAAGATTACACTTCACTTAAAAAAGGTCACAAAATTCTTATACGTTTGTACGTTTGTATAGTATAAAATATTTGTTGATTTTCTAATATAAATCCGTTAAATAGATTGAGGAAACTAACTTGACATGTTAACGCCCGTAGTAGGCTAGATATATGTTTGCAGAAAAATTAATAAATATGTTTCAAAACATAACAAAACAATAATTTATTTAAATTAATTACTTGTTCACGTGGAAAAGTAAGACCGAGAAAACCTTTACTAGTTTTAAGTAACAACGGAACTCTTCTAAGTTAACTCTTGTAAGTAAGTTGGTGGAAAGAAGAAAGTCTTTAAATATAGAATAGTCTCTTAACTGTCATTTTGAAATACACGGAAATTACATATTTGGGCATCATAAAAATGGTATTCTATATTCGTTTACTTTCCCCAATGTCTTACGGTAGTAACGATAAAAAAAGCGAATACTTAAAAGATAATTTTGATTAAAATATTAAAACTTACCAAATGGCGCAAATGAAAACAAAACAACGGCTACAGCAGTACCCCACATGATAACAGCACTCAAGCCCATTACAGTGACTGTTCTCGATGTGGTGTGGCAAGTTAATAAATTTATTTATATTTTATTTAAACATAGTATGATGTATAATGTTCACTGCATTCTGAACTAAATCTTCCTCAAATGGTTATAACCTATTCGCGACATTTCCCATTATTATTCATAAATAGTTCGTATTTTCCGGTATTAGTCACATTGCGAATGTTTAGCTGACCGTTTACTTAACATCTCATCTTTGTAAATGCTAATTTACCTAACTTTTGGTAAAAGTGCGAGTGTATGTTTGTATGTATTTCTACCTTTTATTGATACCAACATATTGAGGCGAGCGTTCATTGCGATACATTCGACACTCCATCGCATTTACTATATCTGTCTAACTGTAAATTTAACACTGTCACTCAGAATACAGTTTGTTCTGTATTCTGAGCACTGTCATAAAAGAACAGCGAGAATATCAATGCAAAAAATGCCTTTGTTTTTATTCATCCAAATTTATTTTGTCACCTTAAAATTTTGGATTGTCTCATTGGATGCTATACATCCACGACACGTCCAATGAACCGAAAAAGCACTTTTTAAACGCTGTTTCCAAATTGAGTCCCATTCTCGCCACCAATAAAATACTTCTTTACATCTTCTACAGATTGAAAACGTGTGCCAAAAAGTGGTAGTGTTTTGAAAAAAAAAATCGTCTAGAGTCATTTATCGCTAAATGGTGGTTGATTAATGGTATTTGTTGAGCGTTTGGTCAAAATTTTGTTCACAGTGATGACCTTATGCGAATGCGCCTAATCATCGTTGTCTAGATTTTAATTAAATTTAATAATTTTTGACAACTAAAATGTAGTTTGTAGGCGTAGCCTAATAATAAAAAGTAATTCGGTTTTAATCACAAATATCCTGATAAAATAAGGTAGAAGTAATTTTTTTTATGTAATAGGTCGGCAAACGAGCAGACGAATTACCTGATGGTAAGCAATCACGCCGCCCATGGACACCTGCAGCGGAGGAGTTACAGGTACGTTGCCGACCTTTTAGGGATTAGGGTTTTGGAGATTTTGGGATTGGGGAGGGGAAGGATTGGGCCTCCGGTAACCTTACTCACACGGCGAAATACAACGCTGTGGTTGCTTCACGCTGGTTTTCTGTGAGGCCGTGGTATCACTGCGGTCGAGCCGACCCATTAGTACTGAAGCATGGCTGTCCCACACTTTATTAAAAAGAATTTTTTGAAAGAACGATAGCTTTATTTATATTTATCACAGGCGAGGTTGCGCGGTAAGCTCAATGAGGCACCGCGACCTCGGCCTAGAGCAGGAGAAGGAACAGGGGGTTTCTAGTCAGTAAGAGTCTGACACTCCTGGGCGGGAGAAGTCATTTGATGACTTTTCCTTCACAAAAAAAGGTATACTTATCAGGTAATTTTAAATAACATTTTATTAGGGATGAATAAATTTAAATACCTACTACAAGTAAACATAAATACCTACCGTTTAATGGTTGTCAGCGCGATTGTGGTTCCGGATAGAGTTCTTAGTGGTGGTTGTTTTAGCTTATTACTACAGTTCAGCTTAATACAGTTACTAGCTGACCCAGCTTTTTTTCATTTCAACCGTAACCGATAACCGTAGATACCTATTTAAATTTAAAAAAAACCCATTTAGGCATTTTAAAAACTCCCCTGTTCCTTCTCCTGCTCTGGGTCAACCCCGGCTGGCCACGAGTCCGTGAAGATTGTAAATTAATATTACATAAAAAAAACAATGCCCACGTCCAACAGGTAAGGGATGACCAGCCATACCAGGCCAAACTATAATCCCCACGCTTTACCAAATGTGGTGATTATTGTTGGTCTTCTAATCTTAACGTATGACGACGATGACTCTCGGGTAGGTTAAGGTGTTTAGTTAAATCCAATATGTTTAAAAACAATTTATTAACAGAGAAAACATCTCAAAGCAGTTAAAATAAAAAACCATGGAAGCCATGTTAATCCAGCAATGCCAACAAGTATTAGCCCCAAAAGCTGTTTTATAAAGGCACAAATTCTAATTTTTGTTTCAAATGGATTTGGCGGTTTCTTTGTATATTTTTTTATGTCACAATCGATGTCTAGAAACTTTACAAATTTTCTCAGGCGTTTTACAAAATCCGAAAACTTATATTTTGAGATTTGTTTAAGTTTTTTTTTTAGATTCTTTCTTAGATTCTTTTTTAGTTTCTTTCTTAGTTTATGTGATTGTTTGCGTCGTTTTTTCTTTCTTCGTATTCTTGGTTTTCGGAGTTCCCTTTTCACGTTTTCTTTTTCAGGTTTCTTTTTCTTTTGTTCTTTATTACTCGGAACATTTCTTGTTTTTTGTTGTTTATTTTGATTTTGATTTACATTACATTGTTTGTCTAGCAACCATTGTTTTGAGTCCACTCGTAAACAAATTTTACTACAACTTAAATCACATTGTTTTTTGGAAGGTTTAGGTTTGCGAGGCAGTAACTTTAAACGTATACCCCTAACTTTTTTGAATTCATCGGATGAACATTGAAAACCTTCGTCTTTACATTCATTTTTTTCTGGTAAATTGTCTGAAGATTTGCATTTACATGTTTGTTTTACTGGGGTTTTAACTTTTTTTAATTGCTTACATTCGCAATTTACGACCTCATCAATGACTTTTTTCTTTTTCGTCTTCTTTTTACTAGAGCGACGACAACTAAAAAATCTACGTTTGGTACGTGTATTACAAGGCGGTTCTTGATTATGTTTTTTGCGATTAAAGCATAAAAAGCGACGTTTTCTTGGTTTTCCCGAAAAGCTTTTATCAGAAACATTTTCATTGCTAATACAATGTGATCGTTTTCTTTTCATTTCATGTGAAGTTTTATCCTTACAAGGTTGATCGTGTGTCGTTTTTTGCTCTTTAATATTTGTTCGAGAACAAAGTCCACTTCTTGGCAAAGTTTTATCTGTTTCTTTACTATTGACACCACCGCATTGTGATTTTTTTATATTTAAGCCACAATTTTGACTACTAATGTATGCATTTCTTATCTCAGAGATTTTTCTATCGTTCTTGTTAATATTGTCTAAAAAATTTGTTTCAATTTTTTGAACAAGAAAGCATAAATGGTCGTTTATTATTTTGTAGATCTCACCTCGTTTATTCTTCTGTAGAGTAAATCCCGCATGATTAGAAATTGAATTGTCAAATTTCAAACGACTTTTTGAATTATGAGAGTGTAACGATTTTGTTGTTAAATTTTGATCATTGATTTTTTGTTCCACGTTAAATAAAAAATCATTTTCAATTCGTTGAGCTAGAAGATCTATATACTTACGTATATCTTTTTTTGAAATATCACTTTTCAAACGTTCCAAAATCCGTTTTGAATCAGATTTTTTATTTGTAATCTGATTGTTTTGTTGCAGATTTTGATTGTTATGCATTCTCCGTTCAAATTCTTGTGTCAGAATATGCTTTATATTTTCAGAGGGTTTGCGCCGGAAACGTTGAAAATAGCTACCCTTTTTGTGTTGGCTAAAGGAAAACGAATCTTCGGAATCTGTTGTATTGATTTCGTGGGATTTCTTTTTCTTTCTCTCAGTAGTGAAATTGCTGCTTAATGATTTAGATTTAGGTTGTTTTTTGAGAAAACAATCACATTTACAGAGGGACCCTTTACAAATCAAACATCTCACATCATCTTCATTATGTTTTTTATTCGTGTTTAATATGTTAGTACTTTTAGTTGGATATGATATCAATCTTACTGAATTTTGTGATCTATTCGGAATAGGTCTCTTTTCATAGATACTATAAACTTTATTTGTGACAGTAACAGAATCTCCCTCATGGGAATTTTGAAAGTTTTGTAATTTTTTAAGACAGTCACATTTCGAAAACTTTTTATTACATATGCAGCAAACGCAGCTATTTTTACTTTTTGAATGCCTTTGTCTAATAAATCTACGAAATATGTGTTTTTTAAGGTAACATTTGCAGGCATTTACTTTATTTTGTAAAAAATAGACGTAGGGTGTGTGCTGATTGCGGTCAGAAAATGTTTGACTCGTTTTAGACGAAATAGGTTGTATAGCGTTGGAAGCTACGTGTTTCATTGGACATCTGCCTGTAGGAGTTTGGTTTCTAGATTTGGGAGAAATGTATTTATTACCTTTATCAGTACGTGTTTTAAGTATAGATTCTGGTCTAGTACCACTCTCAAGATCAGGATCACGATGAAATTCTTTTTTGAGAAAGTTTACAAATGTAGGCGACGGTTTTTTGGATTTGGTATCAATATTTTGTTTTTTATCTCCACATGCTAGACTATGATTTGATGTTTTCCGTTCACAAGGTAATTTAGAATTACATGTGCAGTTCGAATCACATTTTCTTTGGTGTTGACTATTTTCACAGGCGGAAAATGATTTACTGGATTTTGATTTAGAAATAGCTTGTCGTTTATTACGTTCGCTTGCATGACTGCGACTGCAAGACTTCGATAGTTTACTTTTACTGTATGTTTTTGAATGATCCTTATTACTTAAATCATGCTTACTATCTTTCTTTTGAGGGATTTCACTACTATGACAAGACTTTTGAGGTTTAGTACAAATTGGTTTTTTATCTCGATTTTTAAGACTAGAATTTAATGGTATGAGTTTTTTGTGTCGATCTTTACAACATGAACTTGAACTAGAATCTGAATTAGAATAAGAATCTGAATCGGTATTTGAGTTAGTATTTGTATCTGAATCTGTATCACAAATTAGTCCCTTTTTTTGAAGGATACCACTAATGGAGGTCGGAACTTCAGAAAGATCACTTTTGTGTTGTTTGTTAGTATTATTTGGAAGCTTATGTTTTGGTGATTTATTTTTAACGTGTACTTTAGAACATTCCTTACCATCTGAATCAGACACTTGTCTATTCTTCTGAATTAAATCACCTGTAGGGGGCAGCTTTCTAGATTTGGGAATCGTGTGTTGTTTTTTATCGTCATTTACAATCTTGTGATCTGATGGTTTACATTTAGTGTAAAGTTTATCTATATTTTTTGTTTGGTCCTTGATTACCGGTTCAACATTTGTTTCTTTTTTATGAAGATGTTTACTTGAAGGGGAAGACTTTTGAGACTTACAAATATTCTGTTGTTTATGATCTTGATGATTGTGATCTACTGATTTGCATTTAATGTTTGGAGATATTTTATAATTTGACTGGGTTTTGTTGTCGGTTTGCTTTTTAATTGCCTTATTCACACCCTTTAAACACACACACGCTGGGAGTGGTTTGTTACATTTAGGGCAAATATCCACTTTTTTGTTACAACTTGGAGACGGTTTAAGCTGCTTATCGTTTTTATTTGTACACTTTTTTTTAGCTTGCAATGATAAACCCGGTTTACTTTTTGAATAATTAAGATCAAGTTTGGTACAATCGGACTTCGGAATCGTTTTAATAGATTGTTGAATGGGTTTAGCTGACAATTTTGGCGTACACTCTTTAGGTTTTGGATGAGGCTTAACTTTTACAGCAAGACCAGGTTTAAGCTCTTCTTCTTTATCAAGCTCACATTTATTTACAATCTCTGATTTATCAGATTTGTGTTTTTTCTCTGTCTTAGGGATGGCTCTCATTTTTGCCAAATACCACTGTTTACACTTTCGAGATATAAAAAGTCCTTGATAAATATTATGTTGAAAAAAATTACTCGTTTCTTTGTTTAAACATACATTGGCTTTATTCGGTAGCACTTCATGTGAGACACATTTCTTTTTTTCATTGTGAAATTGTTTATCTCGGTTTGTTTTTATTTCCGCCGATATTTTTACATTTTCCAGTAAATTACTGTGTTGACAAGTATTACTTAACATTTGTTCATTTAACAACATTTCTCTTTGTATTAATTTAAGGTCGGTTTCTTTTTCTTCAATTTCATCAACTACTGTACCTTTTAAAGAATACATGTTTTTTTCAGACATGAGCACCGAATTTTTCGTATCAAACTGATTATTACTGTTTATCTTATAAATATCAACAGTGCAACAGCTTCCAAGTTTACGTTGCTTCAAAACTTCATTTGATGAATTTTTCATTAAAGGACATTTACAACTGCGGTCAAATACACAATTTTGGTCCGTTTTACGAGAAATGGTAGAACCTGTTTCTTTTATTATTGGTAAAGAAGAATTTTGTGACTGTTGGGGTACAACTATAAATTTCTTATTCGAAGGTTTTTTTGATTCTTTTTTTACATTCCGCTTTGATTTTAATGTGTGGAGAGATTTAAATATGTTGTTTAAGAATAGATTTTCTTTCGTTCTTGACGAATATTTCTTAATTTGTGTGCGTTTACTATTTTTTTGTGAAGTATTTTCGGGCCGGCGACTGAATAACGAATTAAGACCCTTACATTTATCATAACATTTATCGAAAGTACAAAACCGTTTTGACAGGTTTGTGGACTCTTTCTCTAATGTTATTTTTGTAAGATCTTGTTTTTGCTTTGCATTATTTGAAAATTCATTCAAGTTTTTACTTGATAAGTCTACCTTAAAATGATTATGTTTAGAATCTAAATTTGGCATTTGACTTAATGTATTATTTTCGTGAGGCGTTTCATTTTTTACAGGGGATAAATCTAATCGGCTATTTGGACTCTCAGTCAAGTTTACATTGTCATTGATATTATCAAATTTACATATATCCAAAGATGTATTTCTTGCAATTCGTTTTAATTTTTCAGTTTTCATCGTATTATTTGTTTTGTGTGATTTATTATTTTCATATAATTGTTTTAGCTCACGATCTCTATCCTTATCCTTATTATTTTCGGAAATGATTGTATTTAAATTAGGATTTTCTGATTCCTGGCTTGTTTTAGGCGTATTAATTGCTGCTTTTGCGTTTTGTATTTCAGTAAAATACTTTAAACCTTGTTTAGAAGTTTGCTTGCCGAATTTAAAAGAAAAATCACGTCTCTTTTTATGATTTTCCTGATTTTTCCACAGTTTACGGGTTTTTCCTGTGACACAAACGTCGTGATAAAGCACCGACGACACAACATTTTTTGTTATGTTAAAATTCCTGTGTTCACGCTTTGACGTGGGTAGTGATTTTCTTAACGTCATTTGATTCATCAGATTAATGTTTTTAAATATGGTTAAAATTGACAATTTGTTCACAGTAGAATTTTTATTTTCGTGTGTTCCTTTTGCCTTACTAGTCGTTTCACTACTTGACAATATTTTATTACATTTTTCACTTAATTTTTTATTTTTTTTATTAATATATTTTTTTGAATTTGTATTTATGACCTGTTTTTTAGTGACATTTGTTTTTAAATTTTGTTCAAATGTATCATAGTCTGCAATAGATGAGTAACTATTGCAAAATCTTAGCTTCAATGAATTCCGCCTATGTTTTAAGCTGGTATCAGAAAATTGCTTAGATTTTTCCATAATATTTTTTATTTTATTGGTAATGTTTTTTTTCAAAAACAAAGTGTTCATAATTGATTTCTGTCCAGTTGTTTCAATAGAGGTTTTTGGTTTTACATTTATCTTGAAACGGTTAGTATCACCTGCCATATCTCTGGCTCTTTTAAATTGCATTTTGTTGCTATGCAGCGTTGCGCACGCTGGTCGCAGTTTTGGGATTTCCTTTTTTCGTCTAATAAAATTCTTTTCAAAGTCATGGTCGGATTTTGTTGCACTGGCGTAGTAAGACTGATTATCTGTCTTTTTAATGTAAAATTTTACTTTCATTTTAATCTTGTCATTTTGTTTTTGAGACGAAATGCATGACTTTAAATTTATGGCTTTGTTTGGTTCGTACGCACTATTCAAGTAAGTCAAGGATTTTAAATCTTTGCGTCGTAGTGTCCTTGGAATCTGTTGTGTAGATTTCTTAACACTCAGTACACCTGTAGATTTTCTTTGTAGTGGTATAACATTTTCGTCCCCTTGTGATATATCACATAATCTGTTACACAGCACAGTTTGACCGCACGCTGTGGACAATCTTCGACGTTTTGGCATATTCCTTTCTAGTGCTTATAAGTTCACAATTAATTTTCCTTAGAATCAAAGTGGCTTTTATTCATATGTTACGGTGTACATTTCTTGATCAGAACTGGTAGTAAATTCTGACTAGCAAATTTTATTCTTGTTGTCATTAATCTTAAGATGGGCCACTGCCAATAAATCGTTTTATAACATTTATATTCTGAAATGAAATTGCATTTTACGTGTTTTGTTGTTTGCAAGTGTCGTTGCGGATGATTGAATTCTTTAAGAAAGGAAAAAGTTAGATGAGATAGAACATACCATAAAAATCTTATATATTAAAGTGTCTATTATATATAAGTGGCTGACGCATGATGGTACTACTGTACCATAAGTGATACGATCGCACAGTCCACAGCTACTATATATCAAAGTAATTTCTCCAAATTACATCAAGATACATAATCTCTAAATAAGCTATTATCATTATTTTCACTTAGAACATTACAGCAAAATGTCTAAGAATAAAATGACAATTTAATGTCAAGTTTATACAGCATTGTTTTAATTTTATTCTTCAATCATAAAAAAACTACTCAATACAAAAAGTTTGTTTTCAGCAAATAATATGAGTGTTTTTTGTGTTGTAAATTAAAGTACAGTCAGCTCCAAAAGTCGATGAACAGAATCAACTTACCAAAACACCTGTTCACAATAAAACACCATAAGTTATAGTCGCAACTGGGAAACAAAATAGCCTGTACACCAGAAATTTACAAAAGTCGTTACACACGACTATTTCAAAAGTATCTGTGCACTAGTATTCCTAAAGTCGCTGTACACCTTCAATCCAAATGTCGCTGAACATCATTGTATCAAAAGTCACTAAACAGAGGTAAAGACAAAGTATATTTTTAATGTTGCCCCGTGTTAATATACTTTTGACGCTTATGTTGTTCAGCTACTTTTGGGACAGTGTTTGCTAGACCTTAATAATATATGTTAAAACATTAGTATCTACATATTTCAAAACTTATTTACAAATAAATTATATTTTATTGTCAGTAATCATACTAATCTATAATTTATGAAATAACATAAACATAACTCTGATGATCTACGAAGTGATTTTTGTGACGGTACTTGTAATTTACTTTGCGCAAATCTTACAAAACCTACCTTCCTTTAATTTATTATTTTTACCCGACTACGGCAATGCTAAAATTTAAAGAATTCGACATATGACATATCATTAGAAACGTCTTAATTGTCCGCTGGTTATAAGTTATAATAATATGATGTATTACAAAATCTAATGGGGCGTCCTCTAGCGGACAAAACAACCAGAGTAAAAAAATAAAGTTAAGATAATTATACCGTGTTTGGTATCATTTTAAAGCGCTTTACTTGTATATTTTGAATATATATATATATATTATTAGCATTTGCATTTGCAAATGAATACAAGCAAAGTCACAAGACTTTGCTTGTATTCATGTGCTGATTGCATATAATTCACATCTTTTCGTTCATACCTTTTACTACTTAATATTAGTTCATTTTTTTGTTGATATTATGCGACACAAATATACTTTAACACCAAAATAGTACAAATAATAAAAAGTATAAAAACTAAAACCCAACTACGACAAACACCGACGCTGAAAAACGCTGTTTTCTTTCTTATCTTGTTCGGAGGAAACGTTCGGGTGTCACCTAGCACAGGTCGCCCGGAGGACACGGTAGAATATACGGTGGAAGTGTGCCCCGCTTGGGCAGGAAGACAGTATTTCAATAAAATAACTGTTGCTATAATCACTCTTCTTACAACTCTTGATATTACAATCACAACAATTACAATTTAACTAAGGATAATTAAGATTAGGCTGAATTTGAACGTAACGTCCACCGAACACGTGGCCGCGTGGCCACGTGAATTCTACGAAGGTCCAACACTAATTGTCCTGTTTTACAAGAAGGCCGCCTCACCAGAGCTCGGTGTTCGCTATGGACTTGAAATAATTATGACAGTTGACAGTGAAGTTTGACATCGACGTATAACAAAGAGGTTTTACATGCACTGATGGCCAGTGCGCCGACATATACTTTGTTACCTAACCTAATTTTGTCTTTACCTCTGTTTAGTGACTTTTGAAACAATGATGTTCAGCGACATTTGGATTAAAGGTGTACAGCGACTTTAGGAATACTAGTGCACAGATACTTTTGAATTAGTCGTGTGCAACGACTTTTGTAAATTTCTGGTGTACAGGCTATTTTGTTTCCTAGTTGCGACTGTAACTTATGGCGTTTTATTGTGAACAGGTGTTTTGGTAAGTTGATTCTGTTCATCGACTTTTGGAGCTGACTGTACGTAAAAGAACACTAGTGTTGTTCCAGCGTCCTGGAGTAGCTGATCAATATAAAAATATAAAATTCGTATCTGGCCTCTCAAGCTAGGGCGACAATTTGTAGATCACATACATGTGGTTCCGCATGGGACCGAATGGACTCCTTCAAACTTATGACAGTATGAGTTTCATTTTAAGTTTGAAATGGCTCATACTCAACAGACGAACATTATAGCTGACGATTGTCACTCAATCAAGGTTGCAAAATAGCATGTAATATGATGCAATAAATATAGGTATCATGCACATCCAAAGAACTATGTGCAAAAATGTATGGGCTTCGTCCCATTCCAGTCCAGATTCCAACAATGATTCTTTGTTTTTAATTTTTTTTTATAAAAAGCACCCCGCTATAGGATTTTTCTGTGTTCTTATGATACTTTGGCCTGTTACCCAAAGAATGCGCCATTGTGACTGTGCATTAATATTCTGAAGATCATATCGATGCACCATGTTCTGTGGTTTCGAATTTTTTCTTTTCCCTACATAACATGAAATAAAATCTGCTGGTAAAAACGATGAAACGAAATGCCCGGGACATTTCTCCATACATTTTTTATAAGTAAGTTGTAATACTCGTAACTAAGCAAGTTCATAATGTTATATTTCTCGTTTAAAATAAAACGCATAAATATAGAAATAACAATGATTTCATTTTATTATTAACAGCAGTTGATTTCGTTTAGAAAGTTCACTACCTTATCCTCGTGCCAATATGAAAACATAACATAAATCTGAAAATTTCAAAGCAGATAAGACATGGACTCCATATAATTAGGGTGAATATAAAAAGAAGCATGTCACATAATCGTCGACAATTTTTGAACAAGAATAAACAGGGGTGAAACAAATTTGACAAACATGACTTTTTAGCTTTTTTAGCCATATATAAGTAGGGATTACAACCAAAATCAAGTGGGGTTCTGATTCGCTTTTTCTTAACTGCTTTCATTCGTTTTTTTGGATCTTTGTCTTGAATATGAAGCAAAAAGTTGGTACAGGAATTAGATTCTAATTGCTGCACCACTTTATGTTTCATTAACATTGATCGGGTTCTGTGTTTTATCCTTGCTGCGGGTTCATAAATATTTTTATCGTCAAAAACTGTACTCAGGCATTTACACGGATCTTTGATCACTTCACATAAGCCGCTTTTATGGTGCCTTACTGATTTAAATAATTTGATGACGGCATTTCCACAAATCTTGGCAGCGTCTACAATTGTTTCGGCTACTAAAATAGAATCCGACGCTTTGCTGCACTTATTTACTTGTTTCTGTGCATTTTTGTTCATTTGATATCTTAATCTTTGTCTAAACTTTTCATCACCATAACAACTTTTTTCAAGTTGATCTCTCTGGCATTTATCAGTCACTGGTCTTTGTTTCTTTATACTTTGTTGCTTGTCGCTTATTTTGTCACTTTCTTCTTTGAGTAGTTGTAGTTCTTTCTTAAGCAGTTTAATTTTTTTAACCTTTTCTAAAGCGTCAATAATTTTGTCGGATTCTTCTTGGCACATATTGCACCCATGTATAGATTCTACTAATTTTGCTTCGCTTCTAGTTAGTTTCATTTGAGACAACCTCAATTTTTCTATTTCCTTTGAACAAGCCGTACTGCTATAAATCCAAGGTTTTAATGTTTCACACCTACAGGAGATAGTCTCGTTTTTAGAGTTGCTGGACTTAGTAAGCCCATATTTATTGGCATTTGTAGATAAAAGATTGCATGTATATCCATATGTATCCGGTTTGACATGTGTGGTATTTTTCGCTATTTGAAATCCGATCGTAGAAGGGTTTAATTTGTTTTTTGCTGTACCTTGTTTTTCAAAAGTAAAAGCAGGTGGCTGCGTCTTGTATTTTGGCATACCATCAAACATGATATTGGGTTTATTTGTGCAAGGTGTAGTTTGAGAGAATTGTTTTCTTGTTCTTTTCTTGCGGTTCGGACAGTCCGTACGACGCTCACTTTGACTATGTTTACACTTGACTATTGAAGTTGCAGATACTTTAGTTGTTTTTAAACTTTTTGATCTCATTACTGAAGTTTTATCTTTTCTATGTGGATAAATAGCACAAAGAATTTCATCAGAAAATATAAGTCCAGCGTTGTCTTTGTTTAGTAGCATTTTTATGACGGATGGTGATATTTCTCCTTGTTTAATTGCTGTAATGAACACAATAGATATGAGTTAAAATAGTTAAATTGTTCAAGGAAAAGTAAAGTATGAAAAAATATATAAAGAGTTTAATTATCAAGTTGAATGTTGAAGTGGTTGAATGATCGAACTCGAATAAAACTTTGTTTAGGTGATTGTCTGAGGATTTGATGGTGATAAAATTTTTATAATACAGTGTAAGGACATAGGGTGATTTTTGTTTAAAATCTATGAAAATCCGTGGAAAATCCTCATGGAGACCCACCGCCCTCGGGTAAGGGCGAAGGTACTGTCAGACTCTTACTGACTAAAAACTAACCCGGTGTTCCTCCAATAACCCATATGTCGGAGGGGCGGGTATCGCCGAAGCATTCGTCACAACCCCCCGACGGGTATTGGCCCGCCAAATGGTAAGGTGGGCCCCGTCACCCACTGCGGCCGTCACCCCGACCGCAGGACTCCACTATGAGGCGCGCGCGGAACACGGCGCCGCCGCCTCGAGGCCTGCTGCTGGTCAGACGACAAGACGCCCCGAGTCTGTCGTCCACAGGCCACGCCCTACGGTGGCCGCAGGTCGGCCACCCTACGACGTCTAGTGCGTCTGCTGCGGGAGGGGGCAGTTGAGTATTCAACGTACCTGTTCTAACTCTTCTTATTACTTCAGCTTCGGTACAAGTGTGGCTTATGTACGAAGCTATATCACTTTTACAAATGATAATTTTCTTCTTATTTGTCAGCATTCTCTTCAATCGAGATCCTTTACTATCGAAGTAAATTTCATTGTCTTTATTTTTTATTATTTTCATTACGGATGGTGAAATTTCATGTGCTTTACCGGCTGCAAAATAGAAGTTGAGGTATGAAGGAATATAAATATAAGGTTTTTTTTGGATAGGAATACTACAGCTGTATACTACTTAACCGGACCAATCTTTGTGATGGCTTCTAGACTAAGCCAACAACACAATCTATTAACAAGCTAAAGGACCGCAAGCTGAGGGTAGGTACTCCTGTAGGGTTAGAACCTCAGTTCAGCGGGGCCATGGCCATGGCAGAGGGGCAGCAAGTTAAATTAAGCTAGGGAGAATTATTTACCCTCTACCAGAAAAGAACTTGCTTTATAGGTACCTTCATTGATCATTTTCATGTCACTGGCTGTCAAACTAATCAGTGCTTCATTCTTGGTGGCATCGTCTTTATTTTTGATTATTTTTATTATTTTAGGCAATAACTGACGCTTTCTAATGGCTGAAAATAATAGAAGTGCTATTAAAAAGTTCTATAGCTATTATTATTTCCAGTATTTTTCTAGAGTAAAACTACTTATTTGCTATGTTTTTATAATAACTATCGTGAGAAATACTAAATTAAGTTTCGAATCACAGACGACCCCTCTGTGGTTCGAAACTAGTAGAGCTTTTCTCAGTATAATCACGTAAGTAACCCGCGATTTTTAGTTAATTTAATTACTTGCTCATAAATATAATATTAAAGAGGTAATCTAAATATTTATGAAGAAGTTGTGTTTAGCAAAAAGTTGTAAGAGGTGGAACATGAATAATATAAGAAAAGGTCCACTGGTTTGCAAGTAACAACGATCTACGAGGTGGCATCACACGCTGCTCATAAATAAAAGTCCCGCTGTAACTTGAAACTAGTAGAGTTTTCTCATTTTCTTCGTGTGAGAAAATCATTAATATCTATAAATTATTTTGCATGGCAGCATGGCTTATGATGATATTCGTCTTAAGTACCTAACTATTCCAAAATGTTCGTTTTTAAAATAATTATTAAAGTATTATTTCGTACAAACGAACCTCTTTGGACTTTCTTTATCGTTTCGTCTTTGCCGTCTTTAGTGCGTAAACTTTTAATAACATCATTCATTACACTCTGTGGCAGTCGACCCTTGTTTACCGCTGAAAAATAATAATTATTTTTAATGCTTTTGTTTATAAGTTTATTGGTTTTACTAAGAATTACTTGCTTATTTGAGTTATTTTCTAACTTCTAGTGTTTTAATGGATGATAAAAAACAAAAAGAAAAACTATTTTATTCGTAACACATAAATTGTGATGTGTGATTTTCAATCCCATATATATATTAATCGATTTGCTAAGCAAAGTATTTTTCTTTTCAAATTATAATTTCACTTTATAAATACACCAAATATAGCGCATCAAAATTCATGCAGGTCGCATTAAATGTTTTACTAAAATAAGACCAGTAAGTACTTTATTTTGTTTTGAAATGAAAAAATAAAAATACTGTGGTTAGTAAGAACTACTTGTAGTGTCATCAAATGCATATATATGTGTGATTTCAATACTGTGTGGAAGTCGTAGGTAAATTACATACCAATGCGAAGATTTTTTATAATTTCAGATTTTTCTTTACATCTATCTAAGTTATCGAGTACATTATTCATGTCCCTGATTTGCTTTGCTTCATCTATATCTCTTATCACTTCCAAAGTGGAGGGCGATAATCGACCGATTGTGACAGCTGAAAAGATAAAATAAAACCTTATTTTGATTTTTTACATACGTATAAGTAACTAGCTTTTTCACGCGACTTCATTCGCGTGGAATAGTGACTTCCTGCTGATATTTGGTGTAAATACTATCCTGTGTCCTTTCTCGAGTTCCAAACTATGTCTGTACTAAATTTCACAGAAATCGGTTAAGTATTAAAAAATATAATAATATAACTTCAATCAAAATATAACATTTGTATAAAATAAACCATTATAGAGTCACCATTAAAGAAAACAAAAACCAATCATCAGATTTGAATACAGTAACAAACCATGAAGAATAATTAACGTATAATTACAAGTATTACATTCAAACGTTTAGCGTAAACGTTTACATAAACATACTTTATACTAAATTTCCTTCCTCAAATAAAACAGGAAACTATTATATGAACCGCAGAACTCGAAGTTAAGTAGCAGGAATGAACTCGAAATACGGCAGAACAACCAAGCTGCAAGCTGCTAACCTAGTGGTTGGAATCAATTTATCTTTCCAAATAAACGTTGCCCTACATTTTACAATACAGTACAGTATGGTACAGTATTTTCTCCCGTTGTGACTGTCGATTTGTTTCATTATGATGTTATGTATGTATATTATGTATTTGTTTGGTACAGTTATTTCAAAAATTAAGGTAAATATGACAACGATCACGTACTAATGACTATCTTAAATGTATGTACCTTGACGAATTTTCTTGACAACTTCAGTTTTTTTCTCACCAGGCCCTACGTGTGCGGCTATATCATCCACGACGGACGGCGACAATTTCTTTTTCTTCATAGCTTAAAAAAACATTTTAACTACATGTTTATTTTAGTAAAACTTTTAAAGAAGCTTTACAAGTCTCGATATTTGGTTCCAATTTCATATGGACGTTATTGAATTTAAGCTAGTTTTATTTTCTACAAATCTTGATCTCATACTTCTATATAGAAATTCAATATTTTTATCACTTACCATAACGAACTTTTTCCATCATAGGAGACTCATCTTCATTAGGGTGCAGTATCTCATACACCACTGGTTGTGGTACTAATTTCTTTTCCATAGCTGTTTAATTTGATTAGAAATTAATTTATTCAATGATTGTGAAAACTAAGAAATTCTTTTTTACTAGGGATAACCTGACCCTAGTAAAATTGATGCCTTACATCTTTGTAACTTTAATATACGAAAACGGGTTGATAAAGATTTTGATGCTAAACTACATAATTATAATGGTTGTGTTTTACCTCTACAGAGTTTTCTTATTACATCTTCTCTATTATCACATGGCCTCATGTCTTCGAGCATGTCATCTACGACAGACTGGGGTACTTGCCCTTTTGCTACAGCTAGAATTAGGGACCCAAAATTAAAATGACCGTGAAAAGCAATAGTACCACCACCAGTATTGACTGGCATTGGCCACTAAGCTTTATACTTACCTTTGCAAATCTTTTTTATGATTTCTTTTTTATTATCCTTAGTTTTTATAGTAGCAAGGACTTGCTCCATCACACTGAGTGTTATATATCTTTTTTCAATAGCTGAAAGCATGGAAATAATTTTGCACGTATATTTTTAGTATAATGTTTTTAATCTAGCTAGTACTACCAGTATCAACAATTATTTCGGTACCTAGTCGGACTTTTTTCAATATTTGTGACTTAGTATCCTCAGGCCTTACGTTAGCCATGACTTCTTCCATAACAGCAGGTGCTAGAAACCCATCTTCAACCGCTGCAAAAGTGACATTTTGTTAAACTACCGTACTGTTTTCTTCCACGTTCCATATTAAAAAAATTATAAGAGTTTGTTCTGTCTGACCTGCACGGATACTCTTCATAACATAAGCTTTATCACCATCAACCTGACAATCGCCTAATAAGTCTTCCATGAGTGATGGTGGCACCGTTTTATTTTTTATAGCTGAATGAAGTAGTAAAAAAAAGATTATGTTAATGTTTTGGATAAAATATTTTTCAGTTTTGTCAAATTATTTCTAAATTTATCTTACCCATGCAAACTTTCTTGAACATACTGGACCTGTTATCGCTAAGCTTTACATTAGCAGTGATTTCATCTAAGATGGATGGAGGTAATAGCCCTTTGTTTACCGCTGAAAGAAACAACTTTTAAGGAACCTTATTTGAATAACGAATAAAATATTTTTATTTTTAAAAACAGATAGAAAGATAGCCAAGTCTTATTATTAATTTAAAGTAAGTTAGCGTTCCGTTTTATACAAACAAATAATAATCGGACATAAACCTATTTGTTCAGTTACGCTGTTTCACATCCAGCACTCTTATTGGAACATTCTAATAACCATTACTTATATTGATCTAATAATGTTTGCACAATTTTGCTCAATTATTTGTTCGGAATTATACGCACCTTTTTCAATTTTCTTAAAGACATCACGTTTTTTAGTACTTTTCTTAACATCGGCTAATACATCTTCAGCAACAGCATTCATTACGTGTCTCTTTGCAATTGCTAAAATAGTTTTTTTTTTGTTTAGTTTGAATGTATTTGTTTAGAAACATAAGATTATTGGTTTGCTTGAATTGTTCACTAACCTTTACAAACTTTCTTCGCTATCTGAGACTTTGTATCCTTTACATTAATATTATTCGTTATTTCATCCAACACGCAGGGAGATAAATAACCCTTATTTACAGCTAAAAATATTTGTTTTATTAAAAATTATTATCTACGGTGCAGATTTTAAACTTGGCAAATACCAATGCGACTTTCCGGATTATAATGTACTTTCTATGATTATTTAGGCACCACCGACATATTACAGTGAAGGAAATCATCGTGAGGAAACTTGGACTTATAACTTCCAACTATATAAGTTTTTTTAATCGCCAACGCACCTTGACCAAGCGTGGTGTTAATGCGGAAACAATCTCCTTGCGAGAAGAGGCATTTGCTTAGCAGTGGGAACTTATAGGTTGATGATATTACGTGATGTTAAATTCAATCTCATACAAGGACAACTTTTGCAAAGGTACCTATTACATTGTAGTTGGTTCTGTAGTACCTAGTTAAGACGGTGGTAATAAAAATGATTAATTGCATGTTTTAAATGACAAGATTTACCATCGCGGACTTTTTGTAAGGTTTCGGCTTTGAGATCAGATTGCAGATTGCTGTCATTCCTTTGCATCATTCCTGGAAGAAGTAGCCTTTTTTCCATTGCTGAAATATGTATTATATTATAAAGTTTGCATAAAATGATTATCCTGAACTTGGGTTACTCTTTTATACCGTTTTGTATCTTCTTCACTATTTCCACTTTTTTGTCACCTGGGCGAATATCAGCAAGAATTTCTTCCATGACAGCTGGAGATACCTTTCCGTCTTGAACCGCTAAAATAGTTATGTTTCTTTTAGTCAGGCCATCTATTTGATATTTCATTTAAATAACTAAACTGTGTAAAGAAATACTACCTACATCAAATTTTACGTCATCTATCATCTTTATTTTATTATGACATCATAATTTAGATTACTAGGATAGTACCTTTACGAATTTTACCAAGGATTTCACATTTATTTTTAGCACATTTCACATCCATCATAAGTTCCTCCATCACCGATGGAGTTACGTGCTTTATACTCGTAGCTGCCGCTGAAACCAAAAATTGATAATATTTTGAGGAATAAGAAATATGTTGGTATGTGATGTTAACAAGTTTTCTTAAAAGTGTGGAAGAGCCATTCTTATAAATATGTAGAGAGGTTAAAAGTAGTTACGAGTAGCTGCGCCCGCGACTTCGTCTGCTTGGTTGTGGGTATGGAAGTGGATATTAATAAAGAAAAGCTTCTCTGTACAGGCAACATTACATCATCATCATCCCAAACAAACGTGCTAACAGGCAAAAATTCTAAAAATCATTGCGGGTTTCTACAATTTTATTATATGTATTGATTCATATTCATTAGACAATCTTCAATAATGTATCCGCCATTCTGGTGAACAAACGGTATACCGTATACCGCCGCACATTGGTATACCGCCATGTCGAAAGCAACGTGAAAAAACGCCACATTAAGGTAACCCACTGGGGGTTAAAATGGAAATTGAACAATAGAAATTGAGCCGAAATACAATCATAATGGAAGTGAATTATTAATTGATTTTCAATAACCTAAGCTGTATTGTATGTGAATTAAGAAAATCTACTAAAAATCGCGTGATGTAAAATTAATAGTTGGAAATACGACGTCACGAAACATATTTACAGCTAACAAGACCATAAAAGGAAAAATAATAGCAACACTCACAGTTGGGAATGCCAACGTGCAACGGGAAAAAATGTAAGTGCTTAACTAATATTTATTATGAAATGTTGAACATGATTAAAGCGATGACGTTACTTGTCAAGGAATGCGACGGGAAATTAATGCATTTAGGCGTATTTTGTGTATTACATTACTAATTGAGTTTAAAATGTGTAGGTAAATCTTGGCTCTTATAATATTGTTAGGTCAATCGAATCCAGCCTTTACCTTGACTAATACAGTGAAAAATAAGTAATTAATATTTTGTTTTAGGTTTTCTTAAACCATCGAGAGTATAGCCGGTACTTCTAGCTAGGATTTTAAGTTTGACTAGCTTCTGCCAGCGGCTTCGCCCGCGTGCTGTGTTGGTAAAAAGCAGCCTATAGCAATACTCGTAGAACAAAATCGAAGTATACATATCTAATATCTATTATATTACGAAGAATAAACAATGTAAGGATTTTTTTTCAAATAATGTTTATGAAGAATCGAATTCGTATGTGAAACTGACCTTTACAAAGATGCTTTGTAGTTTCTGTCCTATTGTCAATTTTCTGCAGACTTGCTGCTACATTATCTACAGCGTCGGCAGGCATTTGTCTCTTTTCCAAAACTGCAACAGTTTATTATGATCAATGAACCCTATCAAAACATTCTGCAGAAAACTCACAGAGTCTTTATGGAGCTTTTTTATGTTTAAAAGTTTTTTTTACTTATTACTTTATATTGTAACTGCTAAGTTTTTTTATTTAAAATCTGACTTAATTAAAATTATTACAATAATATGTTGTTAAAAATCTACAAAATTTTATATTTACCTATATACATTTGTGCAAAGGTTAAGAATAAAGTTTGTAATTAAAGTTTTACCTTCTGTTAGCTTCTTCAATGTGATGGATTTCTTTTCATTGGGTTTAACATTAGCAAGTAGATCATTAAGGACAACTTGTGGGAGTTGTCCTTTGTTTACCGCTGAAATAAGTTGTTAATAAGAAACAAGTTATTGTATTAATATCGACATAAACCTGGTCTCAAGTTTAAAAAGACTTAAATGCATATTAATTAACCTTGCATTAGAAAAAAATTTGTTATAATACAAATCTTACCTTCACGAACTATTTTGATGATTTGACCGCTATTTCTGGCGCTGTGAGCATCAGTGATCACTTTCTTTGCTATACACGGCATAACAAACTCCTTAACTAAAGCTGAAAGAATTTTCTCCCTTGACAAATGTTTTATATTATGGAATATGGAGGTAAACGAGCATTGAAGTCACCTGATAGTAACCAACCAGCACCACCCATGGAAACCAGCAATAGCAGACGAGTTACGATTGCGTTACCGGCCTTTTGGGGATTAGAGATTTCAGGATTGGGGATGGAGCAGAGGGGAGATATTGGGCCTCCGTTAACCTCAACCACGTGGCAAAAAATACCGCAAACGTTGTTTCACGCCGGTTTTCTTTGGGACGTTGTATTATTCCGGTCAAGCCAGCCCACTCGTGCCGAACACGGCTTTCCCACACTTAAAATAAAACAGCACAACTGCATAGTATACCTTTACAAATTTTCTTGACGATATCTGTCAAGTCGTCACCAGGTTGAACGTGAGCTAGTATTTCATTAATCACAACTGATGGAATACGACCCTTGTCCGTAGCTGAAATAAATATAATGTATTAGTCACGTTAAAAGCTGTTATTTTTAAAACGAGTAGGATTTTAGCTGATGCCAAGTAATCAGTGCCGCCCATGGACACTAGAGCAAACACAGCTGCATTGTCAGCCTTTTAAAAAGGGAGTACGCTTGTTAGTTAGTATTACTCATGTAAGCCGGATAGCTTGAAGGATTTCAAAGACGTCATTATTATTGTTTATTTCTTGTTTTTATGTAAATTTCAATTTTCGTTATTCAGGTTCAGGCATTTACTTTGGCCCCGTTTCCAGATGTGATATGAATAAAGCATGGCTAGTAGTGCAAGAAAAAGAGAAGGAAAACAGATCACTGATGCACTGGTCTGATCAAGTTAAAACGGCGATAGGTAAACCTGAGTCAGACTGCGAAAGACAATCGCCAGATAGAGAAATATTGTAAAAAATTGTGAGAAAAGTCGCAAGTATTGCCCCAGGGCAATATTTGCGCCCCAGGGCAAAGCTTGGACCTGGATCCAAGTTGGGGTGTATCGCATGTAATGAATAAAATACAAAGTAAAAGTAAAAACTAACCTTTGCCGATCTTTTTCCTAACTTCACACGTCCCACTGCTGCTATTTATTTTAGTGGGGCCTTCCTTCAACGCAGAAGGTGTCATGTACATCTTATTAATAGCTAGAATATACAAATCTTTATGAAAAATCTTGAAGTATTGGCAATTATCTGAAGAGAATGTCACTTTACGTAGAGCGAATGAAATATTTTTTTCTATCTTTCTGTTGCTACAGCTGGTGTCCATGGGTGGCACCGATAGCTTACCATCAGGTCACCATCATCATCATCAGCCTATAAGTGCCCACTGCTGAGCAAAGGCCTCTTCTCATACGGATAAGATTAGAGCATTAATCACCACGGTTGCTCAATGCGGGTTGGCGATTTCAAACTTATAATAGGAAATTATCCAGTCCAGGTTTCTTCACGATGTTTACCTTCACCGAATGTCAGTGGTGTCTAAATAATCATAAAAAGTACATATAACTCGGAAAAAGTCACATTGGTACTTGCCAGATTTCGAACCCACACCTTCATGCATGAGAAGCGGGCTCCTAACCTCCGGGCCACCACGACTAAGAACTATTACCATCAGGTAATCCAGGTCATCGTTTACCGTCCAATAAAATGAGAAAAAAAAGACGATTACCTTTTTGCAAGCGCTCCGACATTTGTGATTTGCTGTAACTAAGTTTTTTACTAGCGACGATATCATTGATAACAGGAGAAGGCACGTGTCGTTTTTGTAAAACTGAAAACATTATTAAATTGTTATTGAATCAGGTTACTTCCTACCAGGTTGCGAAGCAGAAGAAGGAACGGGGTAGATTTAGTCAGTAACAGTGACACGTACTGCCTTTCGTCTCACCCAGGCCCCAGGACGAGAGATGGCATTTGATAGGTACAGAGATTTTCGATGTAATTGAGTACTGGTTTTAATGGTCGTGTAACTTTGTCCATATTGGTTTAGTTAATCCGATTATTTATGTAAACCTTACTCAGCCAGACATTTTCAATCATAGCGCTTAAGAATTGCATAGAGAAAAACTCTACTAGTTTCAAGTCACAACGGGACTCTTCTTCATGAGCAGCGAGCGCGTCATTCACATGACTCAAGTCGTTATTTTCAATAAATTCAGTTTGTCTCGATAGTTCTTATTCAAGTAGTTCCAGAGAGATTGAACAGAAATAGATATGTTACCTTTTTGGACCTTATTAGCGACAGTGACCTTACTGTCATTTAGGGTTATATTGTTTAGAACTTCATTCAGAACTTCGGGTTGTATTTGTCCCTTTTCTGCAGCTAAATCATTATGATATCAATTAATATGATTGTTTCAGTAGTGTGTTATTACCAATTTTATCAGTGGCTTCATCTGGGGTATTCAGATGACTACCTGTCCTGTAGCCTTTAGGCCATTCCAGACGACAATATAGGTTCAAAGTTTAATCCTAATAAGTTCAATAGTTTTTGAAGAAATAATCACCGACATATAATGACAATAACTGTGGGAGAGCCATGCTTCGGCACGAATTGATTGGTCGACCGGAGTAATACCATGACCTCACAGAAAACCGGCGTGAAACAACCATAGCGTTGAGTTCCGCCATGTGAATTACGCTACCGATCCTTTCCCTCTCCTCCCCCCCATCCCATAAATATCCCCAAAAGGCCGATAACGCACTTGTTACTCTTTTGGTGTTGCGAGTGTCCATGGGCTGCACCGATTGCTTACCATCAGGTAATCCGTCTGCTCGGCACCTGTGCTGCCGACCTACGTCATAAAAAAGCCATAAATAAAACGACTGTAATCATACCTTTTCCAAGTCTTGTTAGGACTTCCGATTTACTATTCCGAGTAAATATTTTCGTAATGACGTCACTATTGACCGAAGGACTCCGATGTTTCCTAGCTAACACTGAAATTTTGGTGAATTAGTATATTAATTTACTATTTTATTTTATTCTTCTCCCCTCGTGCTAAGCGATCATACGACTTGCTATGAAGTACGCTTATTTATAGCAATATTTTCCTTCGAGCTTTGAATATACCCAGGTTATGATACGATACCCTTCGGAGAACACAGACTCAAAAACTTCCAAAAACAATCGCAAAGAATCCTATTCTTTAGCGGTTCTGATGAAAAAACTGGATGCAAATCACTAGGTGGGTATAGGTAGGACATTCATCTTCGGGTAAGATGGTGGAAAGAGAAAAACAAAGAAAATTGAGCGTAGAAAAAGAGAGTCAAGTTGTACCCCGCACACTTTCCGAAATGTATCCGAAAAAAAAACCGAAGGGCTTGCTTTGTTTAAGGTAGCCGAAAACTGTTGAAGGCAAATCCTCCGCTAACGGAGGTCACCGGTGACCCCCATAGCGTTTAACGTATTAAAGTTCAATTGAGTTTATTGAATGGAAAGTGCTGTAGTTGTTTTTTTTTTCTTTTTCAAAGGCATTAAATGCGTATTAAAATTAACTTACCTTTTCGATAATTCTTTGAAATTTGTGATCCGGAAGCACAGGGTTGGTTGCTAATTAACTCATACATATCAGTATCAGCAGAAATTAAACCCTTGCTCATTGCTGTAAAACGTTAAAGAAAGAGTGATATTTAATTAAACTATTACATCAAATCTTCTCATTAATTTCATTTAAAGTGCCCTGACACTATGAAAAACTACAATAAGTAATCTTCTTATATATAAAAATGGATAGCAAAATGTGTTGGTAAGCGCATAACTCAACAAAGCCTGGACCAATTTCGCTAATTCCTTTTTTGGTGCGTTTGTTATTGTCAGGAGTAGGTTCTTAGCAAATAAAATATTAGAAAAGTAGAGGGGAAGATTAGGAAAAAGTGACCCTTTGATAGCGAGATAGATGGACCCGTGCGAAGCGGGGGCGGGCCGCTAGTTTCTCGATATTTATATCGAATAAAGGCTAAATTACTAATCCTATCAGATTTTTGCAATTAAGCCAAACAACTTCAACAAATATAAAACATAAATAAGACGGTAAATTGTGTTAGTTTTAATAAGAAATGAATCAGTACCGTGGTAAATTGAAATATAGTTAATTTTATGTCCAACGTGTAAAGTGGGGCAAGGTCTTTTTTTAAATGTCCTATCTTGGGTCCTTATTGATTCGTTTTCTGGTCTACCACTCATTTTTTTGTTGACCATACAAAAGTACTGCGGATAAACGTAATTTACCTTTTCTTATAAGCTCTGACTGGGTCACATTAGGTTGTTTAAATTTTTTTTCGATAATATGAGCTGATATACTGCCACCAGCCTTATGTTTTCCGAAGATATTACTGATCACCTCTGGCGGTAAGTATCTCTTCTTCATTACTGCAATATTATAAATATTCAATGCATTTTAAAAATTATTAATCGAGGGGAGAGGTAATCTGAGGGGGTCTGAGGACTCGACGGTGCTAACACCAGGCAGGATACACCGGCACCGTATGCTCCACCAGCACCCCGGGTGGTACTTACAATGAGGACACATATCGAAGCTTCAGTCTGTGCCCAGTAAGCACCGAATTACGAAAGTTACCGCGGCTATAACAGCGTGACAGAACTTAAGTTGAATGGCAGAAGTCCTTATGTACCTACCAATTATTTTTTACGTTAGTATGTAAAAGATATGAATAAATCAATTCGTGAACTAATTAACACAAACAAATAAAATAAATGTAGTCTTTCTTACCTTGTTTAACTTTATCTATGATCAATGATTTTGAATCACACGCGGTAATATGTGCCAGAATTTCATCCATAAGTACCGGTGGTAGTTGTCCGTTGTGTATAGCTGTAGCATACATAGAAGTTAGGTACATTATTTAGATTAAAATATACGTTCACGCGCAAGCGCAGGCGCCTATAGCAACACGAAAAGACATGCCATACTAATCGCAAGTCAAAAGTGATTCGGAAAGATATATACTCCTTACTTGTGGACAATTTTCCATAAAAATGTCTTAATCAATAAGTATCCCATAATGGAAGTTTTATTCTAATTGTCCCAAGAGTAAAAATAAAATAGCAAAGATTAAAAATTAATACTTACCCTTACTGATATTCTTAACGATTTCAGATTTACTTTTACTATCTTGTACTTTAGCGAGAACTTCAACTAGGACCGCTGAAGTGGTGTGTTCCTTTGTTATCGCTGAAATGTACATGTACATTATATTTAGGAGAGGAAATATTTTTTGATTCGGCATTTGTTTGACATGAATTTATTTTTATACAAGTCTGTCAAACTCTCTTCTTGGCATATTTTGAGTTTACATATCCAATTGGGAACCGGTATCCTATTACTATGGATCCACTGTTCGTCCAAACGTTTCTTACGAACCGTGTTAACTGGACGTTTGAATTTGAACAGATAAAAAATCAAAATAAAATGAGTATTAAAAGGAAATTCTCATAAAAAATGTGATTTTGTTACGAATCTTCGAAGTTTTGATCTTACACCCGGTTTCCGAAAGGCCGATAAATGTTAAAATCAATTTAATCTCTTGTTAAGTCTGATTGGTTGTTTGAATTATCAACAACCAATCTGATGACTTGACAAAAAATTTAGCGTTGACAAGCCTTTCAGAAACCGGGTGTGTGTTGCTATTCAAATTCTCTTGTATTGTATATGTTTGTATTTTGACTCCCGTTCCCTGATTATGCCGACAACTTCATAAATACACAGAAATTAGCAGTTTACCTTTCCAAATTTTCATCAATACTTCATCTTTACTGTCATTTGGGCGGACACTATTTAGAATGTCGTCCATGACAGCTGGTGAAAGTTGGCCCTTACTTATTGCTAGAAAATAAACGGTAATGTTTATTTTAGAAATAAGTTATAAGTTATCGACGAAATGTATCGTACTGTTTTCGTACATCGTGTGACATCTCACGCCGATTTTGCAAAGCTGCTACGCGCATGCTTCTCATAAGAAAATAATAAGAGCCCCGTTGTGTCTTGAAATCGATAGAGCATCCTCATTGTCAATTCACGTGACAAAGGCTTTATTTTTAATAAATGTATCGTACTGTTGTTTTTCTTCAGTTCGAACTGAATATTGGTTTATGAAAAAATTAGAAATTTAACAGATGTAGATACAGCGCGGTTAGTTTATTTTAGTTATTTCCACAGCATCATGTCATACGGTATTTTGTTGTGGGGGAATGCTGCTGACATTCAGTCTATTTTTGTTCTGCAGAAAAGGGCTATTCGATCAATCTATAATCTTAGTCCGAGGCATTCGCTCAGAGAATTATTTAAGGAAACTAAGATAATGACGGTTGCCTCACAATATATTTATGAAAATGTAATTCACGCTCATAAAAACAAAAGCTTATTTAAGAAGCATAGTGATATACATAATATTAACACGAGGGGGAAAAACAAATATGTTGTCCCTGCCTCCAGGCTTCAGAAAATAACTAGTTCGTTTAGATGTCAATGTATACGCTTTTACAATAAAATTCCTAGCGATATTCAAAATTTGAGCCTCAATAAATTTAAAAGTGTAATAAAGGCTAAACTTTGCTGTAAAGCATTTTATAAAATAAAAGACTACTTAGAGGATAGTCAGGCATGGGAATGAGCCGCTGTAATGTCTGCACAGGTCATGTTGACATGTTTGTAACATAAGTTACAATTTTATATACAATTTGACATTACGTTTATTTTTTATTTTTTATACAATGACATAATCACCTATTGTGACATTTTATTTTTTATTTGACATTTTTTTTTTATTTATTTATTGACATTTTTATTATTTTATATTATTGTTAGTGTAAGGACCGTGTGAGACTTGCCGTGCTTTTTGATTACCAGTTATCTGCGTTCTGACAGTTTGAGTACTTGCGCGACCCACCCAAATGTTCTTTAGATCGGTATTGTTCGTCGGACAACTCAGCAGCACTAGCTATACTGGTTGCAAACTGACACTTGCGTGCCTGTCTTCAGAACGGGTCCACTTAAACTGGTGTGGTTCTTTCCTCAAAAGACCACTACAGAATGAACTTGCACGATTCTCTCACATTATGTTATTTTTACATTGTCTGGACTTGAAAAGAGACTGACCTCTGAGTTTGTTTCGGCATTTCTTCTCAGAGTAGTCAGATAGGAAATGCCGGCTTCATCTAGTTTTTCACATATAAATTGACGTGTAAAAGTGCCGTTTTATGGCCTATTTGCAAAAATAAATTCATTGTTTCATTGTTGTTTCATTGTTTCAAACGAACAGCAAACAAAGCAAGCAAGCAAGTCAGCACTCATCATCATCAGCCTATAAGTGCCCACTGCTGAGCAGAGGCCTCTTCTCTGCTGAGAAGGTTAGAGCATTAATCACCACGCTTGCTCAATGCGGGCTAGCGGTTTCAAACTTATACTTAGAAATTACAAGTCCAGGTTTCCTCACGATGTTTACCTTTACCGTATGTCAGTGGTATCTAAATAATTATAGAAAGTACATATTTTGCAGGGTTTAATACTAGAGAGTTCTCTTCTGACCATTTTACAATTTTCCCAAGATCTTCATTTAACTTGCTAATATAACTCGGAAAAAGTCACATTGGTACTTCCCAGGTTGCCAACCCACATCCTCATGCACGAGAAGTCAGTACTGAATAGGATAAATTAAGTGCCACGCACGCGGTTTGACATAAAACCTCAAAAGACTTATGTGTAGTCCGAATACCTCTGCCTTCATTGCTGTTTTTATAGATTATGACGTCCGATGTGGGCTACTAAGATCTAACTGGACCTTTGTTTGTGACACACAGGACTCCGGACAAAATCAAAACTTTAAATATCTACACGCATGAATATTTACCTCTGTTGATATTTAAAAAAAGTTCTGATTTGCTCTCTTTTGGCTTCTTCACCTTCAGGATGTCATCTATAACATGCTTTTTAACGTGTCCTTTCGCACCCGCTGTGACAAAGAGGTAGTTTTAAATCCACGATAATGTGCATAAGAGCCTTCTCACACAGTTTATCGTGGTTTTAAGTGAAGTAAGGCTACACCTGCACTGCACCTGCACTTATGGGCGAATAAACAGCATGACCCACACACGTGCTCATAGAAAACTAGCGTGAAATAATACTTGCGTTCTGTATCGCCATACCGTTAAGGTTATCGGAAGTACAGTCCTTCCGTCCCCCACCCTTTCCTTAATCCATAAAAGTTTGGTAGTGAACTAGTTACTCATTTAGTGCTGGGGAGGGCGATGATTGTTTACCATCAGGTGATCCGTCCTATGTTTTTCCATAAAAACAAATTAAATGTTCTTGGGACTATGTATTAGATACATTTGAATACAGTGCAAAGTTTTGTTAACTATGTGCCATAAAAGTTTATCGGGTATTTATCTGAAGGTAATATAAATACCCGGGTCATCCTTAATAATAGGTAAACCCATGAAATTGCCGTTTTGCATGAAAAAATTTAAACGATTTTTTTGATTTGAAATGCGATAAAAATGTAACACTAATCAATAAACAAATGACTACTTTTGGAAAAAGAATCCCATGTTTTCAAAACAAAATTAATTAGCCTAAAAAAAACTATTTTGATTTGAAATGGCCAGTACTGCAGAACGGCAATTTCATAGGTAAAGACCTATTATAATATAGGTTATAACGTCACAGTAATTGAGAACCGTTTTACTTGCCTTTACGAATCTTCTTAATCACTTGAGCTTCGTTGTCGTTTGGACTAACTTTGCAGAAAATCTCATTCATGACAGCGAGCGGTAATACTCCGTTTTTCACAGCTGAAATTACACTTGTTGAAAATGTATTGTGTACAGAATGCTTAGATGACTGAACTCAAAATGGGTGATATCGAGATCTTGTAGAACCTACCATCATTATATATTGAACGTTTTGCTAAAAACAACGTTTGATCGATTTCATTTCATTTGGTCCAGTTTTAAAGTTTGTTTATTCTCAATACACAAATGCATGTCGGAGGTCTTACCTAATACTCTAATCACCACTTTTCCCACTCTCTTACTATCAATAATCAGACATGGGATATGGACAGGATCAGAACAAATTATATTTCAAAGTAATATACATTCTTTTACAATACAATACTTAATTACGATACTTAACAAAGTAATACATTTCATGATAGACATACCTTTTCGAACATTATTCATCATAACTAAAATATTATCACAAGGCTGCGGTTCTTTGCCGAAGATGTCATCCATTACATGTGTCGGTACCATGTTATTTTCAATTCCTAGAATTTTATAAGAGAGAGAAAGACGTTTATTGTAACTTATGCAAACCTACTAATATTATAAAGAGGTAAAATTTGTAAGTTTTTATGTAGGGGGTAGTCTTTAGAACCGCTGGTCAGATTTCGAAAATTCTTTCACTGATAGATAGATACAATGTTTAAGAGTGATATAGGCTATACTGGACTTACGTACTTTAGTCAAGCTATCGCTGTAAAGGCTGTTGTTATTAAAATCCCAGGATACATTACTTTTATAAGCGTGTGAGGTGGCCGTAAACTAGTGATGAATATAAGAATACTCGTCAAGTTGTCGTAAGCCTAACTGCTGCACAGCCTAGGCTGCGCGACGTCGCCGCGTCCGCGCACGCTGCTCATGAGGAAGAACCCCTCTGTGGTTCGAAACTAGTAGAGCTTTTCTCAACATGTACACGTGAGTAACCCGCGAATTTTAGTTAATTTAGTATGTCTCACGATAGTTATTATAAAAAATGATTATCTTATTTAAGTTCCTAAAGAGCTAATAATTCCGTATCTCTTCCTAAGGGTTTAAAATAATTCTGTCTGCCTCTTTGGCCTCATTTACGATGTTCCCAGTCCGGTACAACTGCTAGTAAAGTTCATAGAAGAACTAAGTCAGGAAAAGTATTTATTTTTTCTTTGAGTGATTCCTCTCGCCTGGGGTGAGGCGACAGGAGATGTCAGACTCTTACTGGCTAAAAACTAGCCCGTCCCCTTTTCTGCTCCAGGCTTCAAAGAAGAACTGAGGAGGTATTCTTACCTTTTTTAATTTTCTCCATAACTACAGCTCTGGTATCATTTGGATGCATGTTATCTAATATTTTGCTTAGACATGAAAGTGGTAATTGGCCTTTTTCAGCGGCTAAAATATAATAATCATTTAATTCAATTATGAGGTAGTCTCACTTATATGAGTAAAGTTAATAGTACTAAACCAAATAATAGGTACCTTTGCTTATTTTCTTTACAATTTTTGACTTATCATCTTTTTTGTTAATGTGAGACAATATTTGATCCCTTGTTTCTGGCGTTACGTGGTGCTTTGCTATCGCTGAAAATAAATACGCAAAAAGTAGGAAATTACAAAATACCATCAAATATTTCTTTAATACAGAGTACCTTAACGCTTTGATTTCTAGGAAAGTAAATGATTCATCTCAACGCAGGCTTACCGTTTCGAACTTTTTTCAAAACTTTTGATTTATTATCGCCAGGATGTACATTTTTAAGATCATCTAAAACTGATGCAGATATTTTTCGTTCTTTGACAGCTGAAATATTTATAAGTTAGAAATAAATAAGAGAAAAATATTTATCACTTTGCCTTTTGATTGTGTTCTTTATAACCAAGAGTCTAAGGCATAAGTTTGTGTAAAATATAAGTCAGACAATAGGACCCAAGCAAAGTAGTTTTCAAAATGTCAGTAACACCTATATACTTATTTGTCTAGTATACAAGTTTGAAAACGAAAAGTTAAATCTTCCAAGAGACTACTATAGGCACTCTTGAAGTTCAAACAAATAGATATATTAAAAGGCTAAACTTTGTGTGTGTGTGTGTGTCAGTCTGTCGGTATAACTTCTAGTGAAGCTATTTGTTAGGTGAAAAGTGTAGATTCCTATGGAGGAGAACGAGCAAGAAACTTCATGGTTAGATACTGTTTATCATACAGTTTCACAATATGTACCTTTCTTTGGTACATTATTTGGTCGGTGTTTAGTGTGTCAGAAACCTAAAACGGCATTATCATAAAACAAGGTTTTTCTTTAGTCTAAGTCTAAACCATTGAGCCAGTTTTTGCATTTCAAATTCAAGATAGGTGAGAATAAGATTTAAAATACGAAACCTGATTCCATAGTTTAAGACATAAGGAACGAGATATTACCTTTTCGAACTTTCTTCATAATTTCTTCGGTAGATGTTCGTTTATATGAAGTATCTTTATGTGACAACACTTCGCTTGTTGATGACACTGCAATTTATAATATAAGATTGATATTTAGACAACATTTTTGTACTACAATAACTACATTAATAACGTGCTAAATTGGTGCAACGCAGTTGAAAATATTATTTCCAGCGTGAATAGAAACTAGTAGCTTTTCTCAAACACCTTTAGATGTGTTTTTAATTAAAATAATAACGACTTATTCACGTGAATCAATTGAGAAAGCTCTAGTAGTTTCAAACCACAACGGGACTCTTATTAGTCACAGGCCACAGGCCAAAAGATGGTTATTTTGTGAAACAAGGTTTTGTGTAAAAGTGTACATATCATTTTGTTTTATTACTAACCTTTAAGAATGCTCTTAATTTTTTCAGGTTTTCTCGGAACAAATTCTATATCAGGCTTATCAATAAGCAGTTCCTCTATCACGTTTTGGCTTAATAGGGTTTTTTCTAACGCTGTAATTAATGAGTATACAGTTACAGGGCCAACGTTTTTAAAAAAGAAAAAAAAAGAACGTTTTTAAAAAAGAAAATGTATGTAAAATTATTTAAACTTCAATTTACCTTTGTGAATAATACCGATAACTTTACATCTGTCATCGTTTGGTTGCACAGTATCCAAAACTTGACACAAGACATCAATTGGTATTTTTTCTTTTTCTACAGCTGAAATAGAAAATAAAATGAATCATGATAATTAAGTCAGCCGGGGTCGCGGGTTAAGCGCAATAAGGCACCGCGGCCTTTGCCTAGAGCAGGAGAAAGAACGGGGAGTTTTAGTCAGTAAGAGTCTGACATTCCTCCCCGCCTAACCTTAGGCGGAAAGAGTGCACTCACAAAAAGGTGCATCATTAGACGCAAAGATGGTATGCCAACTAAACAATAGATATAAAGAAAATCTCGTGATCAGGTAAATTATAATTAAAATAGCTGACCCGCCAAACGTTGTTTTGCCATGTGATATTATTATTTAAAAATAAAAATTATCATATAATAAGTAAATTATATAAAAATAACATCATAGAAAGGAATGAAAAATAGCTATAGACTAGCCGATCCTCAGACCTACTGAATACGCATATAAAAATTTGGTAATTAAAATTGAGACACGAGACTTTTTTTGTGTGTAAGATGATTAGGAAATTATATCAAAAATATGTACCATTTCGAAGTGGGTTTAATATAGGAGTTCTACTATCACATCCAAATACTTCAGTCATTACAGATTGCATGTTAGATGGCGTCACATGCCTTTTGGCAATCGCTGAAAAAGAAACAAAAAAATATCAACTAACTACTAAAACATTCTGATATGTCAATGTCAATATATGTATATTATTTAACGATAAAGTAAAAACGTGTATTCTTACTCATACGTTTATTTATAATTTGGTGCTTTTTGTTACACATTTAAGACAAATACATAGTATATTTGATACAAAAAATAGGATGTAACATTAAATATGACAATACAAAATTCAAAACGAATCGTAATTGACAAAAAAAATGTATTCAATTTAAATAGTCAGAGTGTTATCATCTATAATATACCAGCTACATGATATTAACATTTTCTTAGCCCATATACACACAAGAAGGCCAGCAAAGAAGTAAAATCTTTATTTTTTTATTTATACTTCTAACATCATAAACGATTATGCAACAATTCATCCTTACCATTGAGAACCTTTTCAATAACTTGGGATTTACTGTCCAGTGGTTTAATATGGTAGAGAACATCATACAAAATAGCTGGTGATATGCATCCTTTTTTAATGGCTGAAAGTTCAAAAAACAATAAAGTATGTAAATTGGCTGTATACACAGCCTATTTATAAAAGGACCTATTTCGCACAGGTTACGCTACTTAAGTTTTAATAATCTTTTCTAACAATGTGTTTATATGCAGCCTAAGTACTGTAAGCCAGAATAACAGGAGTACTACTTTACTGTAAGCCAGGATCTAGAAAAGAAGGAAAAACCCTTTATCCACAGTTGATACAACCACGAAATCATCAAAAACTATCTCACTCAGGCTGCATTTAAATTTTAAACGATCAAAGGATTGAAAGTGTATTACAGTTTCGTTAGCTGTTTATTTCTCAATATTATATGTAAATTAACGTAAGCAAGAATTCTGTTAGCAACTCGATTTTAATGACTATCCTGACTAGTATTACCTATATTATTTATTATTCGGCAACTCACATAATTGAACCAACTGTTTGTAAAAGGAATCTGTATGTGAAACTGATTTAAAAAGAGTAACCATGGAGTTTCTTGCTCGTTCTTCTCCATCGGAATCTACACTTTGGAACGAGCAAATAGCTTCACTAAGAGGACTGACCGACAGACTGACACTATTTTTTATTTTAAATTTTGTTTGACGTTCAAAAGTGCCTGTAAAGGTCTAATTGGAATAAATGATTTTTGACTTTTTTTGACTTTCACGGCCAGAACGAGAAGATCGTCCATTTAATAATAAGGCTAGTCATACAAACCTTTGCTTAAATAGCTAATCTTAATATTAAAAATAGACGTACATGCTTTATCAATTTACCTTTTAAAATGTTAGATATTACTCGTGTCTTATAGTTACTAGTATGTGTAAAATCACCCATGTCCTTTCTACTCATCATTGTAATGAGTGACGGTGTTACTTTTCCAGTTTTTACCGCTGGAAGTAAAATATAAAATGGTTCCATTTTCATTATACTTAATTAACTTAAACTATAATTAAAACAATAAGTGGTGGATTGCTTGATTCGATCTTGAGACAACATCAGTTTGAGAATTGAATTGTAGAATTTGGAAATAGACCAGCCATGGCAAGCATGGCCAACCAAGAAGTTCTAGAGCAAGTTAAGGTCGTCTCGAAAGTTTATAAAAAAATTCGAGTAGGTCCGCCATTCTCTCTTCAAGGGAAAATGTTTTAGGATTGAAGTTCTGTTAGAACTTTATTTGACTTGTAGAAAAATCATTTTCGTATTTGTGAAATGACTAAAAATTAACATCGCTTCTCAAAATAATCCTTTAAGTAATCCTATACAAACCTTTACAAATCTTCTTTCTAACTACTTCCATATCTCTGAGATGCAAATTTTCCAGTGCCTCGTTTATTTTCCTCTCATTCTTTCCTCGCAATAGTCTAGCAAACGATGGATTTATCTGGCCGGTTGACATAGCTGAAATTTTGGAAATAAATGGCTATCATTTTATTTCTAACTCTTTTCTTTGAATATTATCACGATATGTTTAACTTGGAGGGCCTACTACCCGTGTTCCACATTTCGATAAGGCAACCATGAACTTCTTAATGATCCGATATAGAACTAAAGTTGTCGACATAGCCCAAAGAATTAGCTAACAGAAGTGGCAGTGGGCAAGTTACATTTGTCGAAGAACCGATGGCCGTTATGGTAGACGTGTTCTAGAGTGGAGACCACGTCTAGGCAAATCTAGTATTGGGCGCCCTTCAGCGTGGACTCATCATATCGGTAGGGTAGTAGGCAGTCATTTGATGAGAAGAGCAGAACACCGAGCTCAGTGGCGTGCAATTAGAGAGGCCTATGTCCAGCAGAGGACGGAAACAGGCCGATGATGATAAATCTTCTTGGTTCGATCATTGACCGTTGTAATTTTTGTTGTAATAAGGTACTGTCATGGTTGTACAAAATAGGTACAACAGCGATGATTATTTCAAAATTAATGAATTTATATGATGATGATGATGATGATGAATCTACATCATCATCATTATCATCTTCCTGCCCTTGTCCCGTTTTATTTGGGGTCGGCGCAATATGTTTTTTTCTTCCATTCTGTCCTGTCACCCGTCACGCTATCACTAACTCCTCTGTCTTCCATATCATTTCTCACACAATCCATACATATAATTTTTTGGTCTCCCTCTCCCTCTCAATCCATCCACATTTATACTCAAAATAAATGCTACAATGATTATTAAATTTAATTATATAAAATATGTATTTTATTACTTACAGGTTTTTCTAGTACTTTGGCGTCCACTCGAAAATAAATCCATAGACGGTGATGACTGCCGTTTTACTAGTGCTAAAATATGAATGATAAATATAATGATACATAGAATGTTTCAAAAATAAAAATAAGTTTCCTCAAGACCACCCCTTTCGTGTATAACAATGTAACAATAATGCACCAAAATATAAACGGGCTTTTAAATAAATCGGCTATGTTTACTGTTGTATTGGATGAGTTGTGTGGTTTAGGTAAAACTATTGATGTACTGTGTTTTTCCGAGCATAATATGATTTTGGATGATGTTAGTCTGCTGTTTATTCCTAACTTCAGTCTTGTAACTTTTTTCACCCGAAAATCCAGACATGGTGGTACGTGTATAATGATACGAAACGGAATTAAGTATCGAGTTTTGGAGTCAATGGAAAAATACAGTGTCCCAGGTGTAATTGAGTGTTGCTCAGTTGAACTTACGGATCATAACATAATAGTAATCTGTGTATACAGAAGCCCGCATAGCAAAAATTCAAAGATAAATCTTGAAACATTTTTTAATAATCTAAATAACCTCTTAAGTTCAGTTTCATTTCATATAAATAGGAAGGTGGTACTGTGCGGTGATTTCAATATCGACCTACTAAAAAACACTTACAATTCTACACAATTTAATTATCTTATTACGGGCTTCAATCTTAAGTTTGAGATAAATATACCAACTAGATTGAGTAGTGGAACATGCATAGATAATATAATCCATAATGTGCGGGGAGCTAGGGGTGAAGTCTTGGAACTGGCAATATCTGATCATACAGCTCAAGTTCTACGGTGTCCAGTAAAAAAAACATGCAGTTTAGATCACTGGTTTACCACAAGACGAGACTACTCTATAGAAAACATAGATAAATTTAAAAACTATCTTAAGAGCATTACGTTTTCCGATGTGTATCAGGAACCGGACTCAAATGAGGCATTCAGGCTGTTCTATGAGTGGTTTACATTGCTTTATAATTTATGTTTTCCGATTATCAAAATAAAAATATCTACTAAAATAAAACCAAAATGGATAAGCCGCGGTATCAGGATTTGTAGCAAAAGGAAAAGACAATTATTATGGAAATACCGCAGATTCCCTAATGAACAGAATAAACTGAATTTAAAAAATCACTCGAACCGCTTAAAGAAAGTAATAAATCTTACGCAGAAGGCACACAATAATACATTTATTAGCACAGCTCAGAATCTAGGGAAAGCCACATGGAAAGTCATCAATAGGAACAAAACCACTATACCAAATGAACATATAATAAGAATCGACTGTAATCAAAAATTATTAACTAATCCTGACGAAATAGCACAAGCTTTTAATGACTTCTTTGTAGATCAAGTAAAATTAACTGACCATATCAATAATGACACTTATAAAATGACGATTAATAATAATAAAAATACTTCGATGTTCATGTCTCCTACTTCACCAGTTGACATCCATCGTATTGTAATGTCGCTTAAAAACACGGCTAGCACTGGGTACGATGATATATCCACTAAAATTATAAAACACGTATCCATAATTATTGCACCTATATTAAGTTACCTTATTAATTTGAGCATAGAGTATGGTAGTTTTCCCAGTGAATTAAAAATAACTGTAATAAAACCGCTTTTTAAGAAAGACAACAGAGAAAATATGTCCTGTTATAGACCTATTGCTCTAGTACCAATATTTTCCAAAATATACGAAAAAGTAATTAATAATCAAATCACATCATATTTCGAAAAAAATAATTTACTAGTTGACAACCAAAAGGGCTTTAGGAAAAACAAATCAATTGATATGGCTATATATGACTTCTTAGATAAAGTTAGCAGTCAAGTAGATAAGAAATTACCAGCTGTAGCACTTTACATGGACATGACAAAAGCGTTCGATCGCGTTGATCATAAAATACTCCTAAGTAAACTAAATGCATATGGAATTAGAGGAAACGTATTGAGTCTAATTGAATCCCAGCCTACAAAACAGACGGCAAATGACAGTTATCAATAGAATCAATAAAGATAGCGAAGTAACTTATATGTCTGACCAAAGAACTGTTACTTACGGCGTACGACAAGGTAGTGTTCTTGGCCCGACACTGTTTATTATATATATAAATGACTTTCCAACATCATCAACATATCCAATGACCATGTTTGCAGACGATAGTACCTTACTATTTAATAGTGATGACTTAAAAACTTTAGAAGTAGATATAAACGCTAACATTGAATCTGTTGTAAACTGGTTAAAACATAATAATTTGGTGATTAATCTGGATAAGACGGCAATAATGAAATTTGAACAGCGAATGGGCAAATACACCAATTTAGTTGTACAATGTCATGGAAAAAGTATTAATGAAACAAATGTAACAAAATTTCTAGGACTAAATATACAGAAAAATTTGAAATGGAATGTTCATATAGACAAAGTGAGTAAATTAAATAAATACTCTTATGCTCTTCACATGTTAAATAAATCGGCGAACCGAAAAACAGTGTTGACAGCATACCATGGTCTAGTAGCATCAACATTAAGATATGGAATTATTTTCTGGGGGAATGCCACCGGTAAAGAAATGGTATTCAAGTGTCAAAAAAGATGCATTAGAGCTATTTGTAATCTGCAGTCTACCGACAGCTGCTACACTTTCTTTAAAAACCTCAAAATTTTGACGGTCCCCTCATTATACATCTATGAAACTGCTATGTTTGTCAAAAATAATTTTAATCATTTTGACCGAGTAACCAGTCAACGTCGTTGTGATCAGTTACACTTAATAAAATCTAGAACTGCACTATATGGTAACAGTATCTTTGCAATGGCTCCAAAAATTTATAATAAACTGCCTAAATGTATAAAAGATGAAAATAATATTCGACTTTTAAAACGAAAACTGACATTATTTTTAATTGAGAAGACATATTATTCTATTGACCTATTTTTAAATGATAAATTTTGACATACTACATTGATTCTTTTATACTTATTTAATTTAAATTTATTAATAATGCTTGCTACTTGCCCAACTTAAAAACTATTTGTACACCAATTTTATTGGTAGAACATGGAGATGCCATTAATGTATATTTTAACACGCTTATGTATTATTACCTGTGTTCACAAATAAATTGATTTGATTTGATTTGATTTGATTTGATTTGATAAAAAAAGTATTTTCACATATAAAGCTTTATTTATATATCTATTGTATTTTTTCTACAAGCTGATGCCTTTTAATAAATTTAAAGAAGAAAAATGTTTGAAATTATGGTAAGTTATGTTTTATTATCTGTGAAGTATATAGGTAACCCAGAGTTATTACCAAATAAATAACTTACATAAACGGACTTTCTTCATTGCTGATTGAACAGTGGTATCGCTTGCACGTTTATTATCCTTCTCTTTAGGCATTTTCGTAAGAGGTCCGCGTACTCTTCTTGTACGTGTAACTGAAAAAAAAATGTTAATAAGCGTTTAAACTTTCAAGTAAAAAATCATAGGAAACTACTGAACCGACTTTACTGAGACTTCGAACACTTAAAGTCTGAAAACTTAAAGATTTTAAGATCGTCATTTCACTAATATTAAATTTGTTCAAAGGTCCATTGCGACTGGGCTTCGGCCCCACGTACGCCTTCCAAAGGTATGAGATACTCAAACTAACATGCAGTCTAAAATCTTAAAAACTACTAAGTACATAATTGTCTTTGACTTTTTTTTAAGTAATGGTTCGGTAAACGAACAGCGGATAACCTGATGGTAAGCAATCAGCGCAGCCCATGGACACCCGCAACAGAGGAGTTACGAGTACGTCGCCGACCTTTTCGGAATAAGGGTTCTGGAGATTTAGGCATTAGGGTGGGATTGGGGGAGGGGAACTGGGCCTCCGGTAACCTCACTCACACGGCGAAACCCAACGTTAAGGTTGTTTCACGCCGGTTTTCTGTGAGGCCGTGGTATTACTCCGGTCGAGCCGACCCATTCGTATCGAAGCATGGCTCTCCCACACTTGTAATAAGATCCATTACGTACTTAGTGGTGAAATGTAGCATCAGCATTGTACCCATGCGAAGTCGGGGCGGGTAACATTTAATATACATATAATTTGCGGAATGTATGTGTTACTTTTTTTTGTGAGGGGATAATCATCAAATGACTTCTCCCGCCCAGGGCCGGGCGGGAGGGAGTGTCAGACTCTTACTGACTAAAAACCCCCCTGTTCCTTCTCCTGCTCATGGCCGAGGTCGCGGTGCCTCATTGCGTTTACCTCGCAACCCAGGCTGAACATCAGCCCTATAGGGCCCCGTCTGTGGTGGTCTATTGGCTCTTTGAGGCGCGCCTGATTCTCGGGCCTGGTTCTGGTCTACCCACCCTTAATCGCCGACCGCAGACCCGCGCTTACGGTGGCCGGAGATCATCTCTCGATGTATGTGTTAGGTGTGTTGGAAACGATGTATATTATAATTTATATGCACCTAATCTATGTATGTATGTATACTTAGATAATTAAACATTAAACTTACATTTAAAAGATTTCGTTGACATTGTAGATTTAGTTTGACTCAGACTACTTCTTTTCATACGTTTATTTTCTTTATCTTCTAGCATTTTTGACAATGATGACCATAGTTCCGAGTCTTTAAGTTTGTCTGTAACATATGGTAAGATCGATCAAATTACATTACATCAAATTACATTTAAAAAAAAACAAAAAAATACAAATCAAGAACATTATAAATGATAAATATAGACCACTTATTCGTCACACTTAATATAATAAGTAATTTTGTTTATAATTAGGTATTCCAATGCATAAGCGTTTAATTTTAAGATGCTACTCTCACAACATGAGTGTGGTCTTAAATATACGCAAACCTTACTATTAATACTTAATTTTGTTAAATTATTTATTTAGTTATAGTAAAGGCACTATAACTAACTAACTAATTTAACAAAATAAAACTTGCAGAAACAAATAATATCTATCTTTTTCGCGGTAAAATGAAAAAAAATCAATATTTTTTTTTACATTCCCTATCTTTGTTTCTGGCCAGCTTTATAAAATGGCCAGAAATTCAGAATGTCTAATTTAACAAAATAATACTTGCAGAAAAAGACTTATTTTTTCGCGGCAAAATTAATTTTAAAAAACAAATTAATTCTTTTTGTTTCTGGCCAGCTTTATAAAATGGTCAGAATATCAGAATGTAAGTTACTTTAAAAACTTTTTTGATAATGTTTCTGTTTTTTTCATAGCTTTCCGATCTTCACCAACTTTAAATTAAAGTAATAACAACAACAATAGGTACGTACCTAAAAAGTTCCTTGGCAAAGATAAAACAAAATCGGTTGAATAGAACAATTTTTTAAGATATTCTGCCAAATGACATAATAATATTATATTTGCATGGGGACTTACTTTTTTCACACTGTTCTGAGAAATTGGCTAAAGATGATTTGTTCTTTAGTTTGCGTTTATTTCGTGCTTTTAAATTTAGATGTAAGCCTGAAATATCAAACAAGTAAACTAATTAGTACTTTGCATAAAAGAAATTATTACGTAGGTAGGTGTTTCATATAAATCTCATATATAAAACTAATAAACTGAGTTTTCTTACATAACTATGATTTTGACTTGAAAATTTATACAATAATCTGTGTCACATAAATGCTCTTAAAGGTCTTTACAGATCATTTTACACTAAGACTACAATCAAATATGATAAGTTGTCGGACTGGCCGTTACTATAAAACAGCAAAATATTACCTTTTACACTATGCATCTGTATTTTTTTATAAATGCACATGCATTTCGGTATAAATTGAGGCAAAAAAGTACTCGTTCCAATTTCTTTCGATTTGATATTTAATTTTTTTGCCAGTGTGCTTTTTGACTTCACTGAAATCAAATCGTCTCGGTTATACAGGTTATACTCGACCATAATGTAAAATATTATGTAAAAAAGTACTTAAATATTTTGGTATCTAAGTGTAAATTGTGAAACTCAATTCACAAAAATTACTCAGAAGAGGCACATAGAAAATTGACGACATTAATCAATGGACGTCATAAACCCACATAGCACCGTTTAAAATGGATAGAAAATCCCAACGTTGTTGGACAGTGGACCACTCGGCCTTAAGTGTTTGAGTAGGGCGATGCTGGTGTACGTGTCATGTTCGTGAACGGGGACTGGTCAGCTCCGGACGTCTATTGTCCTTAAGAATATTTTTCTTTTTCTGTTTCTTTGAATAAACATTAGTGTTACCTACACTGTTCTCAAATAGGTAACCGAACCAACTTAATAATGTATCTATCAAAAAATCTGTGTGAAAATTATTATGAAGAGTACCTAACCATGGCAAATAGTTTTACTTAGAGGACTGACCGACAAACTGACACTTGAAGCTTTGGATGACGTCCAAAAGTTCCTGTAAGGGTCTAATAGAAATGAATAATATTGACTTTGACTCGGCATCACCTCGCCTTTTCTGAAGATTCTCCTTGTCCAATCTTAGGGAACTTTATTCTCTATGCCCTAAACAATCATAGACATCATATATTTTTGAAAAATTACCTGGACGATGTTCCTTCATATTACCCAATTTCTTGTCACATTTGTCAATGACATGTTCTTGACCTTTGTCTACTTTTTGACTTGTTTTCGCTTTATTTTTGATAATGTTTGCTAGTGATGTTGTAATTTCCCCTTTCCTTATAGCTGCAATAAATATTTCAATGATTTTATTCAATAATTCAATTTAAACTATGTACTTGCTTATCAACTTCATCAACTGTCCGTTGCAGTTCATTGTTAGACAAACTATAAGCCATCTACATAGAGGGGTCTATCATGTCCTCTATAACTGGCAAGCTAGATGAGTTTGCCAGTCTTGCGAAACTGAAGTGACACCATTAATCGAGCTGTAGCATTAATGTTTCCTACAGAAATCCCAAAAGAGCTCAAACGTATTATATCTCATACTAACTACACCCACACGCTTTCACCCGCTCCTCGGCTGCTATCGGTGTTTAATTGTCTACAGTCTTCCTCGATAAATGAATTATCAAGCACATAAAGAATTATTGAATTCGAACCAGTAGTTCCGGAGATTAGCGCATTTAAACAAGAAAACTCCTTAGCTTTACAATATTAGCCTAGATACCTATTTCAATTTCTTTTGCAATGTCAGGATCAAGACCAGCTGCAGCTCTTTTGTTTTTTCCTTTTTTCATATCACGATGGCTGTGTATATCTCCATTTATCATCACTTCTAATACTGATGGTGATATTTGACCTGCTTTAATGGCTAAAACAGCAAATTAATTATACGAGATACTCCAGTTATTAAGTCTCTAGTTACAGTTATAATGACTATTATAGATGTTATATTGTGGGTTTAATTTTCACAATTTGCTATACATAATGTAACTATTTCTCTGTCATTGATAGCCGTGATCAAATACAAGTTACACAAGTCACTACAATATCGAATATTGTGTTGTTCTTACCTCTACAAATTTGTTTCAAAATCTTAGATTCGCCATTTTTCCTTCCAAGTCTTTTAAGTACTTCGTATTTGTCTAACACTTCACCCATTTTTGTTGATTTCTGTTTAAAAGGTTGTTCCGGTGGGTCTTTGTTAATGATGTTTTGTATCACCGATGGTGGCACTAGACCTCTTCTTATGGCTACAATTGTAAATTATAATTAACATCAGTCTTGGTATTTGGTTATAAATTTCATCATCACCATCATCTGCTTATAAGTGCCCACTGCTGAGCAAAGGCTTCTTCTTACTCGGATATTTGAGCGTTAGTCACCAGGCTTGCTCAGCGCGGATTGGCCATTTCAAACTTATAATTAGGAAATATAAGTTTGAACTCGCTAAGGTCGAGGTTTCCTTCACCGTTTTTTTTTATGGTATAAGTCGGCAAACGAGCAGACGTATTATCTGATGGTAAGCAATCGGCGCCGCCCATGGACGGGTGTCCATGGGCGGCTAGCAACACCAAAGGAGTTACGAGTGATAGGGGAAGGGGTGGGATTGGGCCTCCGGTAACCTCACTTAAACGCGAAACACAACGCTATGGTTGTTTCACGCCGGTATTCTGTGAGGTCGAGCCGACCCATTCGTACCGAAGCTTGGCTGGCTCTCCCACACCTTCTTCTTTCTTCTTCTTCTTGTTTCTTAGTGGTGTCTAAATAAAAGTAACTTTGGTTTTTACCAGATTTCCAACGCGTCTTCTTATGCGTGGGAAGCGGGCGACCACAACAACAATATAATTTTTTTTTAAGGCAAAATAATTACATACCCTTACAAACTTCCTTAATAATATAAATTACACCATCCTTTGAACATAACTTTCTAATTATTTGATCTTTGGTAATTGGCTCCGGTAATTTGTTAGCTTCCTTCTTTTTCAAAAACTTGATCTCTTTATCTTTATTTAACATTATTTCAATGAGATATGGTGAAACTTTACCCAATTTTATTGCTAAAATATAATCAAATGTTTATAACAATCCCAATTTCATACGTAATGTTATGCTTTCAAACTGATTTAAATGTCGGTCTTACCATCGGCAATACGCTTAGTGATTTTATCAACACCTTCATCAGTGCTTAGATTGAAGAATATTTTACGTTTGCACATAGGTGTAACGTTATTTCTGCTGCCTATATAATCTAAAATTCTATTCTCATTGAGTGCTTGATGTACTTCATTATTTATCACAATGTCTAGAAGCGATGGTGAAATATCTCCTCTTCTTATAGCTATTAATAAAAATAAAATTGTTTTTTGAGAAAACTGGTATCGCATATAGATTTTTTTTTGTGAGGGGAAAATCATCAAATGACTTCTCCCGCCCAGGGCCGGGAAGGAGGGAGTGTCAGACCCTTACTGACTAAAAACCCCCCTGTTCCTTCTCCTGCTCTGTGCCGAGGTCGCGGTGCCTCATTGCGCTTACCCCGCAACCCCGGCTGAACATCAGCCCTTTAGGGCCCCGTCTGTGGTGGTCGAATGGCTCTTTAAGGCGCGCGCGGAACGCTACGCGCCGTACGCTCGGGCCTGGTTCTGGTCGGGCGGCGAGCTGCCCTTACTCGCCGACCGCAGGCCCGTGCTTACGGTGGCCGGAGATCGTCCCTTGATCGCATATAAATGGCGATGTAATTTCTAAAATCTTACCTTTACGAATAGCATATACAATTTCAGCCTCGCCTCCCTCGCTGCCTAATTTGTTAACTATTTCATTCTTTTTCAAGTGCACCACTGCTGATTTGCTATCATCTAGTTTCTTTTTTTTAATAGGTTTATGATTTTTCTTTTCTAAGTCATATGGTGTCATGTGATGTTTTTTCATAGCTTAAACCGTAAAGTAAATTATACTTTTAAGAAAATTAAGAACTGAATTGATGTAAATATATATGTCTATTATGTTCTAGCTCTGCCTGATTAAGACGCCATGGGAACATTGCCAGTAGCTCAGGCCTGGCTACTTCTGTTCCCACTGCTACACTCAGAAACATTTAATGACTACTCAAAGTATCCCTTAGTATCTAATTATATTATTTTAAAATTATAGCTTAAGTCTCCTTAAATAAGTAACCTTAAAATAATCCTGATAAAGTCTTATTACCTTTTCGTAAACTCTTAGCAGATTCGTGTTTTCCACTGCAAATCGTTAAATGAGTCAAACTTCGAATTTCAGCATCTGACTTTAATGATGGTTTTATTTTTAATTTTGGACTATCGATCGCTTTTTTAGATAAATGTATACCCATTCTTTTTCTTCCCTTTTTACCTGAAATCATTTTTTTTTTGTATCTTTGGTTATTGTTTTGTATGTTTTTTTACCTATATAAAAAAAAGTAAAAAACATGGGCCGAAATTGATAACTGGCTGGGGCCTAATTCAAAATTCGATTTTATTTTATGACAGAAACTCATGAAGTAGAAGTCCATGAAGAGTTTCCAAAGTCAAAATGATTTTGCATTGCAACCGATGTTATTCATTTATGCTGGTCGTTTTTAATTTAAAGGTTCATTGATTTCAGATCTTCGACAAAACTATTGCAAATAAACTATACCTACATACTTTAATGTATCCATCATAAGTGGCAGTACCTTTTAAAAGTTTGATATTCCTTCTAGACATTCTTCTACTGCTCCAAGTCGGCAAAGTACTTTTCAATTCCTTTTCAGATTTCAAGTCTGGAATACTTTTATATTTATTTTGCAGCGGTCTGTAGAAAGAATGGTGACTTTTCACTTGTTTTACCAAACGAGGTGTAAACGACGAGGCCCGCATTTGCTTTGGTTTGCCTAAAATAAAACCGATATGTACATATATTGGAAGTCAATGGGGGAGGCCTATGTTCAGCAGTGGACGTCCTGTGGCTGATATGATGATGATGATGATGAGGTATATATTTATTATATTTGTTGGAATATTTGTAGTGAACATTTTATACCAAGTTTTCTTTATGCATTATTACCTTTTACACAAGCACAATGACTTCCTGATGGTAAAATATTATTTATTTCTTTTTCCGACTTTAAAAATGGTATGCTTCTTAATTTCTCCAAAATGGATTCATGCCTTTCATGATCAATACTTTTAACTTTTTTCAAGACAGGGCGAGACTGATGCTGCTTGAAACTTTTCTTTCCTGTAATGGGAATGGTAAATAGCTGAACGAAATATTGGCTTTCTTTTTTAACAACCTATGATAGCGTCGTACATCCAGCAGTTGCAAGTGCGTTGCTGGTCTTTTGGGGATTAAAGATTGGATGTTTGAGGGATTTGGGGATGCGCGAAAGGGACGATTGGGTCTTTGGTAACTTCACTCATATTTCGAAACAAAACGCCAATTGTTTATCTGAAAGGCTGCTATTCCGGTTGAAACGACCCGTTTCTGGTGAACCATTACTCTGTCACACTTGAACTTGTATAATTTTTCACTTTTTTTTTAGTTTTTCTCCTTACCTTTTACATGACTGTAGTTACTTCCAGTTGGTAAAATATTCTTTATTTCTTTTTCCGATTTTAAAAATGGTATGCTTCTTAATTTTTTCAGAAAGGATTCGTGTCTTACATGATCTATACTTTTAACTTTTTTCAAAGCAGTACGTGAAGGATGCTGCTTATATTTTTTCTTTGCTGTAATCATGAATAATATGAATGGTACATTATTACTCTAAAACGCTTTTTTGTATTAAGTTGAGGATGCAAATGTAATGACGGCCTTTTGAGGATGGGTACGGGGAAGGATTGGGCCTCCGGTAAACTCATATGGTTTAACCTTTGTTTTCTATAAGGCCTTGGTATCTGGTATTCCGGTTGAGACGTCCCATTCATTTCCATATAACGTTATGTTAAAAATAAAAGTTTTAGAAAGTTTTTCTCTTGCATTGTTACCTTTCACACAACTACATGCTGTAGGTAAAATATTCTTTATTTCTTTTTCTGACTTCAGAAACGGTATGCTCCTTAATTTTTCCAAAATGGATTCATGCCTTTCATGATCAATACTTTTAACTTTTTTCAAAACATTACGTGAAGGATGTTGCTTAGAACTTTTCTTTGCTGAAATTATGATGGAATATAGTCTTTTATACAAAACGGCTTTCTATTTTGAGCTACTTTCAAAAAATTAGCTTACGTTTTTAAACAGGAATTAAGTATTTGAGAATTATGAGATTCAAATATGGGGTAGGGAGAAGGATTGGGCCTTCTGTAACCTCATTCCCACGATGAAACACTGAGGTTGAGGTTGTAATAATACTTCGGTTAAGCCGACCCATTCGTAAGGAAACATGGCTCCCCAATAGGTACTTAAAATATAATCTTTTTGTAGAAAGAAATACTTAAAAAGTTGTTATCATGCATTACCTTCTACATTACTGCAGTTGCTTCCTGTAGGTAGAATATTCTTCAACTCTTTTTCCGATTTAAGATATGGTATGCTTCTTAATTTTTTCAAAATGGATCTACGTCTTACGTAATCTGTACTTTTGTCTTTTTTTAAAACAGTACGCGACGTATGTTGCTGGCATTTATGCTTCGCTGTAATTAATACGAATGGTCAATATTTACACAAAGTGTTTCTTTCACAACGGTCTGGTTAGATGATATGTACTGAATAAATTTAAATATGGAACAAAATTATTATTTGCTATGCGCTTCATAAACTTGTAGGGTTATAAAAAAAGGCTGTAAAACAGCTTCTTGAATTTAATTTACTTTATTTAAGGCTGATTTTACAACAGTCAGATAAATGTTTCGGTTCCACACAACAAGTGAAAAGATATAAAGAACGACTGGCAATACATCCAAACAATCTAGCGAAAACATTAATGACAAGAAGACTCACGACTAGAAGACTGAAAACAAAACCTTAGGATCTTATAACTTAACAATTTGAATATTTTAATAAAAGGGCCTTCACGCCCAGTTTTGTATCCAACCAAAGTATAGCTTATTGTCCGCTCAAAAAGACAGATTACAGTAATAACAGGAAGAGAAAAGAATCGGATCCAAAGGCTTAACCTTGATTGGTTTTTTTATATACTTCTTATTTCTCACCTTTAACGCGACGGCTTTTACTACTTGTAGGCAAAATGTTCTTCAACTCCACCTCTGATTTTAGAAACGGTATACTTCTCAGTTTCTTTAAAATCGATTCATGTCTGCTATGATGAATACTTTTAACTTTTTTTAAAACTGTACGCGAGGATCGTTTCGATCGCGTACCCTTTATTTTCGCTAAAATCAATTTTATTTGAAAGATGATTCCAAACATTTAATCTAGGCTGTATAACTGTGATCAGTGCCCAACAAGGTATGGCATGGATCAGGACGTTCTAGCGAGTTAAGAAACACATCGGTGATCTTGAGTATAATAATAAAAAAAAACAGTTTTATTCCCTTTCGAACTGTCTATTAACTCTTACATTGAAATGTCCAAATTTTACGACAGCGTTTAGTGTTTTACACGAAATTTAGCACCAAATGTAATGCTTAGGCCGCTATCCCACTAGACGCTAGACGGCGTCAGCGCGGCGTCGACACTGCGCAAAGACAACGTTGACGTCAGTGCTAGTAAAACGCCTAGTGGGATAGCAGCGGCCTTAGGGTGGCAGAAGGAAAAGACTAACAGAATTGTTGAATGACACAATTTCTCACCTTTTCCAAGCATCTGCTTACTTGCTTTAATAGTACCACGACTATTGCTTCTTGTTGGTAGAACATTCTTTAATTCCACTTCTGATTTTACTAATGGTATACTTCTAAATTTCTTTAAAAGGGATTGATGTCTAGTTTCGTCTATACTTGTGACTTTTTTCAAAACTGGCCGCGATGTCCTGTTTGACGCATTGCCATTTGTCTTTGCTGAAATTTTAATTGTGTCGTGGTATGGAATGCCTTGCCTTTTGGCGATTAGAGATTTTTGGTTTGCGGCGAGAGGGAGGGGGGAAGGGGATTGCGCATCCTCACTCATACGGCGAAACACTATACAAGCCTTGTTCCAGACCAGTTTATTTATGGCACATATCGGCAAACGAGCAGAAGTATTAGCAGACCTAGTTATAATCGGCACCGCCCATGGAGACATGCACCACCAAAAAAGTTACAATAACTGCGTTGCCAGTCTCTTGTAAGTTATTTGGGATTTCAGGATATGAGATTTAAGGTTTGAGGATCGGGGGAAGATTAGACCTCCGGTAACCTCATTCACATGACGAAACATAACTTAAGTATTGTCTGGGAGGCTGTGGTTTCACTTTGTTCGAGCCAGCGCTTTCTTGCTTAAGCATGGTTCTTCCAAACATTTATATTTCTGTAAAGCCTGGTATCGCTTTGGTCGAGCTAGCTCACATTTCTATTGGAATACATATTTTTTGGTTAAATATTTTATATTTTATTTGATTACCTTTTCCATGAAGTGACTTAGTTTTCTTCATCATTCTGTGACTTGTACCGCTGTGACTTCTAGTTGGTAAAATATTCTTTAATTCCACTTCTGACTTCAGAAATGGTATACTTTTTAATTTCTTTAAAATGGATTGATGTCTACTATGATCTATACTTTTTACTTTTTTCAAAACTGTCCGCGATGGCCGTTCCGCGCTATTGCCCTTTCTTTTCGCTGAAATAAGTGTAATTTTACAGTTATAGTTTTTTTGATAACTTAATTAGTTACATTTGCTAATCCTTGACTTACATTTTTTAACCAGACGCAGACCGTGTTTCCTTTGACGTGGAACGTTTTTCAAGTCTGTTTCTGAATTTAGGAACGGTGTACTTCTCAATTTGTTCATAATGGATCCGTGTCTTCTATTATGTATTCCTTTCACTTTCTTCATAGAAGTGTGTCGTAACCGATTCTTACCCTTTATACCTGGAAAAAAGAAGTAATAGGCGTAGGTAGGCGGCAAGTAGGGATAGATCGCCGCCCGACCAGAACCAGACCCGAGCGAGCGACGCGTAGCGTTCCGCGCGTCATCAACGAGCCAATAGACAAAAAGGCACCGCGGCCTCGGCCTAGAGTAGGAGAAGGAACGGGGAAGTTTTTATTAAAGCAAGTGTCCGACACTCCCACCGCCTCACCCTCGGCGGGAGAAGCCATTTGATGATTTTCTCCTCACAAAAAAGGTATTTACATATATGTAGATATTTCTAAAATGAGATTAGCTAGGATTTAAAATTTCCTTACTTATTTTAATCATGCTGTGACTGATGCTGGTTACAGGTAAAATATGTTTTATTTCTACTTGTGATCTTTGAAATGGTAAACATTTCATTTTGTGCACCCAAGATTCTTGTCTTGTATTATCTGTACTTTTATTTTCTTTCAAAACTACACGTTGCAGCAGATTCTTTCCGTGTTTCTTGGCTGAAATAAAATCCAAATCAATCGAACTTCAGAGGAACAACAGGTGTAAGCGTTACTAATAAAAGTTTTCGAATGAGTAGGTAAGACCAAAACTTGTGAAAACACTCGTACCCGGTTTCTGAAAGGCTTGTCAACGCTAAAATTAACTAATCTCCTATTAAATCTCTTGTCAAGTCATCTGATTGGTTGTTGCAACAAGAGATTAAATAGATTTTAACATTGATCGGCCTTTCGGAAACCGGGGGTCAGAAAAGTACAAAGAGTAACAATTTATCAACTATTTTCCAAACATTTTTAAGTTCACCTTTTCTACTTGTACTACGGTTATATCTTGCTGTAAGCAAAATATTCTTTAATTCTTCTTCTGATTTCTGTGCGAGTTTACGTCTTATTTTCTTTAAAATGGTTCCATATTCAGCGCTGTCTGTTGCTAATTCCTTGCATTTTGTCTTAGCTGGAATTTTAAAGATTCCGCATTATAAACCCATAAAATTAAAAAAAAAATCTAAGTGTTGTCTAACTTTTTTGTCCTTAGTGCATTTACTTTATTTAGTTAATACATCCTTCAATTCTGCTTCAGACTTTTGAAACGACATACTTTTTAATTTCCCTAAAATGGGTTCACGTTCCACATGATTCTTACCTTTGACTTTTTGCAAATCCGAGTGCGGCGACCGTTTCTCGTCTTTTGTATTAGCTGTAATTAAGAAGTCAGATATTACAACCCTATCGATAGATCAAAAAATAAGTAAAATTGGCTTACTTTTTTTGGCAACACTGGCGCTACTCGCTGTAGGTAAAACATTCTTTAGTTCGACTTCCGACTTTATAAATGGTACACTTTCAGATTTCTTGAAAATTGATTCACGTTTTGCTTGGTCTGTATTCTTGGCAGCTTCATTCTTGGCAGCTACATTCTTGGCAGATACATTCTTGGTGGCTACATTCTTGGTGGCTACATTCTTGGTGGCTACATTCTTAGCGGCTACATTCTTGGCAGCTACATTATTGGCATCTGCATTTTTGGCGGATACTTTCTTGGCGTCTGCATTCTTGGCTTTTTTCGAAATTGAGATAGACGACCGTTTCTTGCTATTTGCCTTTACTACAATAAATTTTACTTTAACATCAGACAAACCTTATTGCAATTTAAATTTTGACTTTTTAAGTAGTTTTGCTTAATTCAGTTGCATTCTCACAACTATGAGATAAAAACGTTTACCTGTTATAATCGTACTTGTACTACTACTGCTACTGCTTCTTGAAGACAATATGTCCCTTAATTCTTCTTCTGACTTAATAATAGATTCACATGAAGAATGAGAAGAATCATCAATTTTGCCTTTTTTCAGAAACGTGTGTTTAGGTGGTAATACCTTTTCTTTGTTCTTTGCTAGAATAATATCAAGTTTAACATCAGGCAACATCGTGCAAAAGATTAGCAAATTGAAATGGTTAGTGGGCATGGCACATTTGTTAAAGAATCGATGACTGTTGGGGTCTAGGTAAACATAGTGTAGGCACCCTACAGATTGGTTTTTTAGTCACACTCTTCAGATAGGTGGACTGTTATCCGTAAAGTAGGCCTGGTAGTGGTTTAATGAGAAGAGCTGAACATCAAGCTCTTAGAGACGTGCTATTCGAGAGGCCTATGTCCAGCAGAGGATGAAAACAGGCTGATGATGATGATAGTTTTATTCATAGTAAGAACTTCTTCACTATACACGACTTACGTTTTTTAATAAATTGAATGCCACTCCGCTTATTGCTGGACGAAGTTACCGAAGAATTCGTCCTCGACCGTTTTAAGGAACCTCGACGATAGTAGTCTGACAAGGATCTTTCCGAGTCAGAACTAGAACTGGTGTACTCTATATTCTGCATTTGTATCGGGGACTTATAAAACTGTCCACTTTTAATTTTTTTCTGATCGAATTTATGTATTGCTTCATTCCTCCTATCTTTCTTCTGTTCTATATTGGATGGTGGGATCTTGTCAATTTTTTTCGCTGGAAGAAATAAATACAAGGTAAGATCTTGTGATATGCTTGTGTTTGTCACGATGGAATATGATTTAATTTTCTCATTATTGATTTAATAGCACTACACGACGCTCGTACACGAACAATATTGATATTACCAGAAAAGCAAAAAATCTGTCTTATCATAAGTTATAGGAAGTTGTGTCTATTTTAATTGGGGAGTCAATTTTATTCTAATAAATTTCGTTGTTTTTCTTTTTCTGGTAATAGCTAGCTAGCATATTTTCAAGGCTACGGCGTACATGCTAGGATACAAAATAAAATTCAGGTGGAACTCATCAGTGCTCAGCGTTTTGTAGTTTTACTCCACGGGTAAAACTACAAACTTCTTATTTTTCTCTTTTTGCATCTGTTCTGTAGTTGTAACTACTGTAATAACTTATAATCTCAAACCAACATAAAAACTGTTGCAGTCAATTTAAAATACTAAATAATAACCTTTTCCAACTTTTCTTAAAATTTTATTCTGTCCAACGTTAGTGTCGAATCTGATAATTATTCCCTTTTCATTCATCGGTTTTTTATAAAACCTTTTACTTTCAAGTCTTTTGCTTTGAGTCGTACGGAATGGTTCCTGTTTGTGTTGTATGGAATCCCGTTCAAGTTTCTTACTTATAGCTAATTCTATAAGTGATGGTGATACTCTACCCGTTTTGATAGCTGTAACAAAAATAATCACCGCATGGTGAACAAGGAATGAATATATATCTACTTTATGGATTTTATTCAATATAGTGCAAGCTAATCATTTGCTAACAAAAAGTTGGCGCCAACCAGAATAGGAGGAATCAATGGATCTTGATTTTTTCCGCCAAAAAAGAATAGAGCCATGATAATTAATTTCTAAGAGTTGTAAAACCCATAAGTTTGACTGGACGTACATATATAATAAAGCTCCTATGTGCCAATACAAAGATCTTGGTTTCAGTATTAACCTTGAGATATGGTAAAAGGATTATTCATTCCATTATTACTCTAAAATGCTGGTTACTTTCTCACCTTTACATATCTCTCTCAGGATTTCAGCATGTCCCTCTTCAGTTCGCAGTTTGGACATGATGTCATACTTGTTCCACGGTGGCTTGTCATACTTGCCGTTGTTTTTATCAAGACTTTTCAACATTTTCAAATATGATGGAGCTATTTCACTCTGCTTCATTGCTGCAATAATTGAACCGCAAAATTAGGTAAAAAGACAATATGAATCACAAACGACAATGCACTTAGTTGAATGAGGTGTTTTTTGCAAAGCCTCATGTTCACTAAGCAACAAGAATCTGACAGCGGGCTTTGCGGAACGACGTGATAGAAACTAGAGTAGCTTTAGGGGCAGCGACATTTCGTCGGCAATTATTATTAGTGATACTTCGTGCTATTGATTGACAAAAAATAACACACTTTAATATAGCATTCTGAGAGAAATGACATTAGGTGAAAAATTCGTATATTTTTGGTAAGTAACTTAATTAAAGTTCGATAAATAAAAAAAATATTTGAAATAACAATCTCGGGGTTCTCCGACGCCTGCGTTTACTTGTAGACCCATTTATTAAGTAAAGTGATTTAAACCTTCAAAGGTCACGCCAGGAATTACCAGGAGTAATCCACATGAGAAGTAACCTGTTGTGTGCCAAATGTTATGCCCTGTAAACGACCGTTATCTTCTACATACTCTCACCTTAAATAACAGATGGGATATTTGCATATTGGTAAAGAAATTATAAAAGGTATAACAATGTGATTGATGATAAAATACTAACTGAAACTTACCTTTATGAATTTTTATTAAACTTTTTCCTAGGGCACCCGTCGATTTTGGAGGTGGTAATTTAGTGGGAATTTTCATTTTGTTCTTCTGCTGTATTGGTGGTCTAGGGTGACTTAAAAAAGCTGTAAAATGTAATAGTTTTAGAGTGTTTATTACATAATTATCACATGCTTATCATGATTTTTAAACATAAGTGCAATTGAAAGTTATGATACTTAATATGAATTGTTACTCAAAAATGGTGACGCACCTTTTCGGATCTTGTAGATTAATCCAGAAGAACGTGAATAATTATTTGGCGAGGGTGTTATTGTACATTTACTTTTCGTTGATATTCGTTTTAAGCTTCCAACATTTTTTCTTGCTGAAAAATATAAAATCAGCGGTTAAAATGATTATACTTTTAATTATAGGTATTGGTAAATTTGTTTAATAACAATTAAACGTTCCGTTAATACGAGTAACTTCGTCATTTTAGTTATGTATTTTAGAAAAGATTATTTAACATTTATTAGAAACTCATTTTCTTGACCTACTAAAACTTTCCCTAACATTAGTGCTCACACATTTCTCATATCATTTGATGATGTATTGTTTCATGTCATTGTATAATACTTATAAACGTAATGATACCTCGAGAGATTTTCTTCTGCGTTGGTTTCACGACATCTTTTACAGGTTGGCACGGTTGCACACAGATTTTACTCGCTATAGCTTGTGATCTCGATGAAACTATTCTACGAATTATATCTTCTGTCTTCAACATTCGACCTGTATTTTTATCAATCATCAATTCCATGATTGACTTTGTTATATTTCCATCTGCAATATCTAAAATAACAAATGATGTTATTTTATTATGTTTAACTTCTTTCTTACACGAATGTATAAGTACCTATTATATCAATTGATCTATTGCTTTACGGCAAATGTATTCAAAAGCACCTCCTGTGGAAAGTAGTATGATATTTAAGTAAAAATATATGTGCTAACCTTTCAGCGTCTTTTTTACTTGGCAAAGTAATTCTTCTCTAAAAGTTTCAGCTTCTATTACGGCATTATGATGGAGACCTGGGCTTTCTCTTGAACCAATCCCATATTGGTTATTTTCATCATTGTGTATATGTTTACTTAAGTAATGCCAGGATTTTAAACCAAGTTCCCTAACCGCTCGGCTCATCTTACTCCCCAACGAAATAAAACTATGATTTCTTTTAAAGCTATAATTAGATAATTTTATTCCAAAATCAAAGTCTTTTAATATGTCTAATCTTCCTTTTTTGCTAACTTTTGAACAGTTCTGATCGTGTAGTTTGTTAGATTTAAAAACACCATTAATTAAATTCTTTGCTTCAGACGATTCCTTCCCTTTTCCGACTAAACAGCGTACTGAGGATTTCGTTTCACTTTGCCACCGTACTCTTGTATATTTCTTTGGAGATTGTGAACGAAATGATGACTTGTGATTTTCTTTTTTTTCGTACTTACTAGATATTTCAGATTTTAGATCATTGGATTTTTGGGATACATTTATCCCGGAAAGTGGCTGTACTAGATTGTTTTTCGAATAAAGTGTTATTGTTTCAAGTTTTTTTCTTTGTTTTTTATCGTCTGCAGAACTAGTATTTGTTTCGTAACTATTTTTGCTATTGTATTTTAATATATTATCACGTTTACAATCCTGCTCTTCTTTAAAATCACCTTCTGTTTTATTCATTATTTCCAGTTCAATGTTAGCTTTATAAGATTGTTTTATGTCTGATTTAATTTCATCGGCATTTTTGTGTTCCGACGCATTTTGTGTTCCGAATACATTAATATTTTTGTTTAATTTGATTGCATCAAATCTGTCATTTATTGGCTTTGCATGTTTTAAATAATAATTAACATGTTTTTTTATTCTAGGACTAGTGCTTGCAGAGTTAGAGTTATTAGAGGATACCAAAAGAGTTTGATCGCTATTGATTTGAAAATCTGAATTACCATCTTCATTTTCTATATGGTATTTATATTTTTTTCCGAATTCAATACTTGCATTATTAGATATTCTACTTCTATCTATCGTTTTCTTTTCATTAACATAGTTTGGCACCAATTTAGTGCCAAAATTATCAGCATCTAAAATTTCAGACTCTAATCCTGTTTTATGTAATTTTAGTACTGGTTTCATAAACATTTTAGCATTACTTTTTGATAAATAACCAAAAGTACAAGAAGATGTAGTTGTGGTAGTACTTTTTACAGGACTTTGACTGCTGTTAAGACCTACCCTCATTTTAGTGCGTTTATCATATTTTGATATCATGTCTCTTAAGTGGGGCATTATACGATTTACTTCATTTTCTTTATTTTTAATATCGTTTAGCATTCCACTACTGACTATCGACTTAGTAGTTGATGTATCTTTTGGAGTACTTTGCTCATCGCTGCATGTTTGTTGTTGTAAATCTTTATTAAGTATTTCCATCGCAGCAAGTAATAATTTGTTAATGTTGACTCGATGTTTTTCTTCAAATGTAACAAGAGAGTTTTTACTAGTGCCCAATTGTATATACTTTCCATATTTCTTATCGTGCGTTCCGACCGATTTTGTGTGATGTAAACTTCTTTTCGGCTTGAATTTCGTTGTGCTCACTGATTTTGATTTTATAGCTGTTTTGATCGTAGATGTTGATAGGTGTTTTATTTTAGTTTTAGAATTTACACCACAGCTACGTTTTTTTACTTTCAAATCTCTTGTTTTCAATATATTGTAATAATCTTGGTGAATGTTTGTATATGGTGATGAATATGTAAGATCTTTTGCAAGTCGTTTATCATTTTTGTTTTTAAGTCCATTGAATTTAGTTGATCTCGATATACGTCGTCGTTTTTTTACAAGTTTGCTACTACAATGTGGATTTTCATTACTACTTAAATATGAATCGGTAAAGCGTTCACTGGAGTAAGTCTTTATCAACGGTCTTTGAGTAGTTATGGCATGCATAACTAATGATTTACTTGTTCCAAACATGGGGCCTTTAGATTTACTAAACCTTCTTATTTGTTTTTGAATACTTCTCTCTCGTTTAATCGAGTTATTCATGATGATGCTTTGTATTGACTCAGTAAATAATAAGACTTTTTAATTTTATTGTTATCATTATCATTTTATGGCGATCTCAAGTCGTTTTCATATGGCTCGCTCGCCACCTGGAACAGAAATGTTTTTTTTTAATTAGTCAAATACGAATGCATTTTATTTTCATATAGAAAAACACTTGAGTTTAAATAATATATTTACGATCTACGCAATTAAATAATTATGGTATAACTATTATATTTTCTAATTCAAATTACGTATAGGTAAGTAGAATGAAAAGAATAGTTTTGGAGACTTACTACAACATTTTGTTATACTTAAGTTACTGGTATTTTATCATGTATGTCCAAACATTTGTAAAAACAGAATAATTAAATCTGAAACAAATAAAATTATAAAGAGGCAAACCGTAGGTACACAGGTGCAAAAGATCTTTGATGCCCATCTTTAAAAACAAAGGTGATGTCCTTGAGTGCAACAATTATAGAGGAATAAAGCTAATGTCGCATACCATGAAAGTATGGGAGAAAATTATTGAACGGCGGCTGAGAGAAGAGAGTGACATTTCACAGAACCAATTCGGTTTTATGCCTGGTCGTAGTACAACGGATGCCATATTTGCTATACGCCAGTTGTGCGAAAAATACAGAGGTGCACATAAAAACTTGCACATGGTATTCGTTGACCTCGAAAAGGCATACGACCGGGTACCTCGTGAGGTTCTGTGGTGGGCCCTTAAGGAGAAAGGTGTGCCTGGGAAGTATGTGCAGTTGATCCGATCAATGTATAGTCGCTGCAGTACACAAGTCCGGTCTGCAGCGGGCACCACTGGCAAGTTCAATGTGGCTGTCGGTTTACACCAAGGGTCGGCTCTCAGCCCTTACCTCTTCCTGATAATAATTGACGCTCTGACGTCGGACATTCAGGAAGAGGCTCCCTGGTGTATGCTGTTTGCCGATGATATTGTGCTGGTTGCCGAGAGTGCCCTAGAGGTCCAGAGCAGATTGGAGGTGTGGTGGCAAAGACTGGAGAGTGTTGGCCTAAAATTGAGCAGAACTAAAACAGAGTACTTGTTCTGCGATTTGGTATTTTATCATGTATGTCCAAACATTTGTAAAAACAGAATAATTAAATCTGAAACAAATAAAATTATAAAGAGGCAAACCGTAGGTACACAGGTACATAGCACTGCATTAAGTCCGCCTATGTACAGTGTTTTGTGCATGAAGTCTCAAATAAACAAATAAAAAATACATACGAATTATCTGCCGAAAGCATGCAAATATCAAATTAGTAGTTATGTAACAAATTGAAAGTATTACCTAAAAATCACACAGACCAGTTAAGATGTTATCATCATAAAAATAGTGGTTGGAATACAAAATACATACAGGCAAGAGGTATATAAGGTTCACCACTAAGATTAAAATTTGAAAAGTCTATCGATTTATTTGGGAGCAGATATAAAATGCGCTGAATTGTAAAATATAAATTTGTCTTCAAAACGTTGTTTTATGTAATAACTATCGTCTCAACATACTAAAGTAACGATTTACTCAAATTAATAAGCTGAGAGAAGATCTTCTTATTTCAAGTTACAATGAGACTCTCATTCTTTATTGGTGTATAGTACGTCATTTCACTGCGCACACTGCTTATGAATCAGATGTTTCAAATTAAGTCTACATTGACCATACTATTATTCTGACTCCTAAAAGTGTAGCTGAGGCCTTCCGTTGCACTAGCATATTGCGAAAAAACTAATTTATTTTTTGTACTTACCAAAAATGAACTAATTAAAAGTCTTCAAATTATTTCGCATGGCTAATTTTTTATTTCAAATAAAGGAACTCGACGAAGGGTGCCACTAAATGAAAACAAACTGCACATATGGCATCGAGCATAATAATAATTACGAATCTAGCCTTATAATATAAATATGCACTATTCTTAACACAACTGCCATAAATATAAATGTCAAAGGCGTCAAACTCAAGTATTTCATTCTCAATAATAGGTAATATCTTTGCAAAGATTACCAAGAAGTAGTTAGCAAAGAGTATAATATAATAAGTCTAAGCATATATAAATATATTAGTATATAGTATATTTAGTATAGTAACTAGTTAAGAATAGTGGTATAAATTTTAGAGCATTAAACATACAGTGGCTTTTAAAAATGTTAACAAATAAGTAGATGGAGCCAGAAAAATAAAACACCATTTATTTCAGTAAGTATATAATATATATAATATAAGCTAGCTATTTCGTCTGAAAACAATATTCTTCTATAATTTATTGAAAACAACATATAAGACTAGAAGAGAAATATTTAAATCTCTCTTTCCATAATCCGCTCGCAAAGATAACAATGATCTTGAACGAAACCTGTTAAATTTCACTCTATTTTGACTATTTTGATCAAGACGTTTTTTACTCGTCATTTTAATCTAAGGTCCTACATATTTCTAACCTTTTTTTTTGCGCCACGGAGAAAAATGCTAATACGCATATTCTTCCCGTCGGGGGACGGGAGAGGGATATGTGGGACTCCCCGGTAAAGTCGTTCCCGGTATACCCACTAAAAAACCCAGTGGCACTCCGGCCTCGCCCGAGTGGAGGGGGTCTGGGAATCCATGTCGTCCAGCCCCCCACCGGCGACTGCCCGCCTCATGGCAGGCCCCTCAATGCCCCCTAGCAGGGAGGAGCCTTTATGATGGCCGGAGCACGGGTGATTCGTGCGATGCAGACGCTTGTCGCCCGCTGATCACCCCCTGGAGCAGATGAGGACGGACGGGTAGTAACCGCCGTCTTCGTGCGCTCCTTCGTCGTTGGCGGAGCGACGCTGAGAGATGGTCTTCTTCCCGCACTCGCTCCGCTGCCTCCTTCTGTGACATGACGTCCTCACAGAAGGAGGCTACCGCTGCCCATGCCTCCTCACTCCCCAGCATGGATGTTACATATTTCTAACCTAACCTAACCAACCTTTATAGACTATTCCAATTCCATGAACTACCGTGTGCCCCGATATATCATAGTTATCGTCAGCCATTACCAGCTTGCTCACAGCACTCTAAGCAGAGATAGATCTACAACACACCACGTGACGAAAGTAAATAAGCAAAAATAATTACTTACCAAGAAATGACTTCAAAAAAATAGATTCTTAGTTTTTGTGGCAATTCTGACAGACCGTTTTAAAGGGCATCTAGGGCTGCGTTTTAAGACAGTAAAAACTAACCAACTGGCGATTTTATATCAGGGAGTGGGGGAAAGGATGGCCTTTCTTAAAGTGAGGGCGACTGTAACTTCATTGGTTTCATGGTGGTACATTGTAGATGTACGTAAGGAGTTATTTTAATGAAATCCTGAATCTAAACATCTGGATTGAAGAGCCACTTTATAACGTGGTCACCCTATACACTGAATTTACACGATAACATTTAAGTATTGTTTTTCAGGATCCAAAATCTTATATATAAAAATGGATCCCAGAATGTGTTGGTAAGCGCATAACTCAACAACGCCTGGACCAATTTTGCTTATTCTTGTTTTGTTGTGTTAATTATTGTCAGGACAAGGTTCTTATCAAGAAGATATTAGAAAAGTGACCCTTTAATAGCGAGATAGTTGGACCCGTGCGAAGCGGGGTCGGGCCGCTAGTAAATATATAGGTATATATGTATATACTAGATTGCTGAACTGTGCAGATATATTTAGCAGAAATTTCTGCTGTTGAAATCTCCGGTGGCTACAGTCAATCACATAGAACGTCAGGATTGAGGAACCAAAAAAATGTGTAGTAAATAAATTATATACAATTTGCTCTGTTTTAATTGGCTATGTGCGCTACAGTGGCGACGCGTAGCATTTTTAACAGTTGCGGAAGCTGTTAAATATTCAAAATGTACAATTTCTTTGCAAATATAAATTAAACCAAAGATTAAAATGGCACCAGAGGAGTCGCAGGTGCGTTGCCGGCCTTTTAAGGAATACGCTTGTTTCTTGAAGGTTTGAAGGTCGTATCGGTTCAGGAATACGGGGCAGAAAGTTTCTTTTTGTTTTTCATAAGGCTGCTGATTATGATATCTTATCTTACGATCTCTTGCTGATTTATGATATTAAAAAAATGTGCTTCAAACTCTATTGAATATACTTTAACCTGGGAGTTCATAATGAAATAATCCTTAAATCTCAATTTATCAATTCTTAACGTGTATTTTTAAAAGCCAATATACATAAAGCAATTTTTGGTTCAAGCTTGGAAAGAAAGAAAGAAAGAAAAAGTTTATTGACACAAACCATGTGCACACAGATATAGTAACAAAAAGGTTATTTAATATAAAAGAAAAAATAAAGAAAACTACATAACTGTGTGCCTCACGGCTGCGCCAAACAGGCCCAGTTCAGCATAAAAGCCAGACCACTTGGGCCTGACGCTGGTTTTCAGCTGGACCTTTGTGCATGACGTGCTACGAATGTAAACCAGCTTTAAAAATGTAGGTAGATACATAATCAATAAAAAAAATAAAGAAAGAAAATAGCTGAAATGGGGGTAGATATATAAATAAAATAAAAAGGAAGCGTGTACTAAATTGTAGTGAAGGTAATGTGTGACTAGGGAATGTGTGACTTAGTTTATATCATTACACATGTGTATGTACAAAGTCCCAACAATTGCATAACTCCGCCAAGTCTGTGTGTGTTGCGTGTTGTTAAGACCACCTTTGTACGTTTTGTTGCTTAAAGTTTAAAATAAATAAATAAATAAAAACGCAGGAACCTTAGGTTCACTAGCAAACTTGAATAGGATCATGATTCATATTATGTATATATCTGTGAAAGGACATTCCAAAAGAAAATACGTATAACGCTGATTTCCACTTGCTCTTTAATAATCGAATCCAGTACACATGCAACAACACGTTAAAGCTCTACAAACTTCGAAACAAAGAATACATGGGCTCCAAACACATATAGCTAAAAGGAACATTAGAACGTTAGCCAGTTGTTTCCATAGACCGAACAAACTCACACAATGTGGATAAAACCACGGACACATGCGATAAACACGCAGGAATGGCTTCTTCCTCAAAGTGTTCATATAAAGGCTGCCTTCATAGACAACAGGTTCTTTGTGACGCCTCCTTCTCCTTTTCTTCTTCATCCATGTTTTGGGGTCTGGATCAGTAAGGTGAACCAAATAGTTCGTAAAAGGATGCGATTCCATTTTTTTCTTTATCCTTTTTCCCATTGATGTCTGTATAGCTCTTTGTTTAACTCTTGCCACGGTTGGTTTAAGACCAGTTTCCCTGTAATTTTGCTGAACTTTTTTTATTACTGTCTTTGGATCCTGCTTGACTGCATACATAGTTTCGTGGGCATTATACATAGCATCTTTTGGATGTTTGGCAATCCTAGAAAAGCTTCGCATTGTATCACCTATAAAACGAAATCCAAAAGCCCCCATATCTTTAAGGGATTCTACGGCCATTATCGAAGCTGGTGGGCTCTTAAGTGATTTAATTTTTTTCATTTTTCGTCTGTCTTCTACCTCTCTTCGTCGTAATCGTTTCAAGTCTTCCAATCTATATTGTTTCCTGCGCTGTTTTCTAGCTTGCCGATATAATTTTTTTTTCATTTTAATCCTCTCTTTAACTCGCTCTCGCCGCGCAGCTTTCAATTTTCTTTTTGGCAATTTTTCAATTTCTTCTTCACAAACTTTGCTCCCACATACACAGGTTGGTATATCTTTGACTTTATGGAGATCTGATTGTTCCATCTTTAATTTAGACCAGTCTTTCTTACATATGTCGCTACCACATATACAAGGGTTTAGTCGCCGAGGCTTCATCTTAAATTTTTGTATGATTCTTTGTTGTTTATATTTGCGACAAAAACAACATTTGCACTGCTTACCATGCAGTTTTAATAACGCTTCGCCATCACTCATAGACACTAATCCTGCCCTATGTCTTCTTAACATTTCTCGTCGTCTTTCCTTCTTTAATTGACTGATAATTTCGTCAGAATTTATAATGCTTGCGGTAGTTTTGTCGACATGTATTTCCATGCGAGGTGGCGATGTCGGACCGGCTAGAGTGAAAAAAAGTAAATTATATATAATTACCATACCGGAGTATTAGTTTTTTAAATATAATTACGTCATACGAAGACGCAATAAAAGAAATTTCATCAAGAAATTATTAGTATTCTTGTATATTTTATGCAGAATAATTAATTTTAACTGGCACGGTGAAGTTATCGGAAACAAGGGGCAAATATAAGTGAACATTGGACGACATTGTTATTATCGCCCTGTCTCGCAACGATAATTTTTAGAGGTACTGAATGAAAAACAACGAAACCCACTAAGATAATCAATATTAAGTAATATTTATATTTTATATCGATTATTATAGAAAAGAATACCTTTTCGTCGCCTCAATGCTTCTGGTGTACTCAAAATGGGAAGCACTTCATCCTTGTTCAGTATACGCATATTTTGTCTTTGGACCATCATATCAAAAAGCGGTTTCTCAGACGCACGAGGTTTTTGACTAAGGCCAAGGGCTCTCCTGATCATTTTAAGACGATTTTCATCAATGTCTTCTGGTGGTATGTAAAAATCTGCAACAATATCAGGTGACTTGATGTCAAGACAAGTTTAGTAGCGAAATCTATCAAATTTAAAACCTTGTACTGATTCAATAAAGAATTATTATTATTTATTTATCGAGATCACCATTTTTGATTATAATTAATTCCTTTTTTTACACCTTAAATGTAAACAAGGGTATTATAAGTTGCCTGCCTACGATATCATGGCATACAAACGGACGCGAATGACTTCAATTCAGTTCATTCAAAGTAAAAGACTAAACACAGAATTTTTATATTATAATTTTAAGATGAAAATACCTCCTTGAGTCCTCCTCGGTGCTGTTGTATTATAGCGACGAGATTTCAAAATGGGAAGTATTTCGTCTTTGTTCAATATGCTCATATTGTCTTTTTGGACCAACATTTCAAAAAGCGGCTTCTCCATCACAACTTGTTGTTTTGGTCTACGCGCCAATGCCTTCCAGATCAGATCAAGACGATTTTCAAAATCACCTTGCGATGCATCGCGATCTGCAACAATATCCTTGGGCGTCTACGCACACATTACGTGAATATAGTAGCCCTGTATGTTCCCCCGAGAACAAGGTGAAGCCGGGGCTGCGGGGTAGGCGCATAGTGGCACCGCGGCCTAACCTTGAGCAAAAGAAGGAACGAGGGTTTTTAGTCAGTAAGAGTCAGACACTCTCTCGTCTCCACCCTGGGGAGGAGAAGTTTGATGATCTTCCCCTGACAAAAAAAGGTCACGGTGGTCATACGGTAGCGGTTGGCCCGCCTAGACTGAGCACTGCCGTGTCCTCAGAGAAGTGATCATCGGCGTCAGCTTTATCTTAGCCTCCTATACCTACCTCCTAACACCTCTACACCCCAGCCACACCCCGGGCGTCGGGGATCGGACAACAACCTCCGGCCACTGTAAGCGTGGGTTTGCGGAGCGCGAGCAAGAGTAGCTAGCCGCCCAACCAGAGCGTACGGTGCGTAGCGTACCGTGCGTGTCTCCAAGAGCCAGTAGACCACCACAGATGTAGCCCAACATTGCCAATTTTCAGCCGGACTGGGCGGGGCAAGCGCAATAAGGTGCCGCGGCCCCGGCCTGAACCAAGACAAGGAACAGGGTAGTTTTCATTCAATAAGAGTAGGTATCTATGATGACTTTACCTCGCAAAAGTGCCTCAGATCTGTCTGACTGATTTTATTTTACAAAATGTGACATGTATTAAGAAGCTATTTAATATTGAAAATCTCATTACCTTATGAACTCATACCAACAGAGATAAGACAAGAAGAAAAGTGAGGTAATTAAAAGTGAAGTATTTTGAAGGTATAAAACATTCAACGTATAACGGTTCCAATCAGACTCATTATACAGGGTGTAAAAAGACACTTAACGAAGCCGTTAACTACGCATACTGCAGTTGTAACTAAGTAGATTTACGCTAAAATTGTCACTGGGAAATGACTTTTATTTTTAGGTAACAAAAAAAAATAAATTATTGCGCGCAATGTAAAGCAAACGGGCTTCGTGTCATTGTGTGTGTAGGTTCACAGCTTAGCATTAAAACGCTGTGATAAGTACGTAGGTCGACGTTTTACTTCGCAACAACAAAACAATTCTGTAAAATAAAAATCCTACTGAGATGCACGATGTTTTTTGTTGCGGGTCTGCATTTATTCATTACCTACGTACATTGCTGTTCGTAACTTCAAATGCGTAATTTATTTAGAAAAATCGAAAATTCAGGTAATGTTTGTTTGGAAAAAAGTTTTGTAATAATACTTAGAATTCGATTGCGCAAAAAAAGAAAAATTAAAAATGCATCTTTGACCTGCAATATCTCGAAAACCCGTGAAGTCCCAGCTATGGTCTTCAAGAAAAAAAATATCCAAATAATGGGTAGAATACGTGGCTTTCGGCTTCGTTAAGTGTCTTTTTACACCCTGTATATATATTAATACAAATGTTAAATCGGTTTCTGAAGTATAATATCGCATTTTTTATTTTCTTTTATCGTGATAGGTCGGCAAACAAGTAAACGGATTACCGGTACCGGAACTGTAAGTAATCGGCCTCGCCCGTAAACAACACCAGAGGAGTTGTGAGTGCGTTGTCGGTCCTTAGAGGATTAGGGTTTCAAAGATAATAAGAATTGTGAAGAGATTGGGGGAGGAGAAGGATTGATATACTTTTGACGCTTATGTTGTTCAGCTACTTTTGGGAGAGTGTTTGCTAGACCTTAATAATGTATGTTCACACGTAAGTATCTACATATTTCAAAACTTATTTACAAATAAATTATATTTTATTGTCAGTAATCATACTAATCTATAATTTATGAAATAACATAAACATAACTCTAATGATCTACGAAGTGATTTTTGTGACGGTACTTGTAATTTACTTTGCGCAAATCTTACAAAACCTACCTTCCTTTAATTTATTATTTTTACCCGACTACGGCAATGCTAAAATTTAAAGAATTCGACATATGACATATCATTAGAAACGTCTTAATTGTCCGCTGGTTATAAGTTATATGATGTATTACAAAATCTAATGCGGCGTCGTCTAGCGGGCAAAACAACCAGAGTAAAAAAATAAAGTTAAGATAATTATACCGTGTTTGGTATCATTTTAAAGCGCTTTACCTACTTGTACATTTTGAATATATATATATATATATATATATTACTAGCATTTTTTGGTGACTTTGCTTGTATTCTTTTTAACTGACTTCCAAAAAAAGGAGGAGGTTCTCAATTCGACCGTATATATGCTTTTTTTTTATTTTTTTATGTTTGTTCGCCGATATCTCCGTTATTTATGAACCGATTTTGATAATTCTTTTTTTATTGGAATGGAGATAGTCCCGGAATGGTCCCATGAAGGAAATCAGGATCTGATGATGGAAGACCAAAGAAATCGAGGGGAACTTTCAAAAATTGTAGGGGCGAGTGGTGCTTTTGCATATTTCAGTAGGCTTTTGACAAATTTACAACTTGCTGATGTTCGAACCCGACCTGATGATGGAGCCGGAAGACAGTCGAGAGATCTCCTTGACTATTTGGAGTAGTTGCCTTGTGTTTGGGCTTGAATGATTCGTATTGGTGAGTACTTTGCACCAAGATTGGTCGTGACTGTCATTAAGGGTCTGATGATGAGAACGATGGACAGCTCAGGGAACTCCTGAACGGTTTACAGTAACTACCTCGTGTTTCGACTTCATTCATTTATATCGATGAAAACTTTGCACCTTTATGGATTACAATGAAGTTATGCAGTAAATTGTGATGATGGAGCCGGAAGATAGTCGAGGGATCTCCTTGACTATTTGGAGTAGTTGCCTTGTGTTTGGGCTTGAATGATTCGTATTGGTGAGTACTTTGCACCAAGATTGGTCGTGACTGTCATTAAGGGTCTGATGATGAGAACGATGGACAGCTCAGGGAACTCCTGAACGGTTTACAGTAACTACCTCGTGTTTCGACTTCATTCATTTATATCGATGAAAACTTTGCACCTTTATGGATTACAATGAAGTTATGCAGTAAATTGTGATGATGGAGCCGGAAGACCGTCGTGGGATCTCTTGGAGTATTTGGAGTAATTATAATGTGTTTGGACTTCATTCATTTATATTGATGAGAACTTTGCACCTATATATATTATGTATAATAAAGGCCAGCAGTACACCTGATGATGGAGGTCATTGACATTTGAGGGAATTCCTCAACGATTTACGGCACTGAAAGCTGACTAACTCAGGACTGCCATTACCGTGATTTTCGGTCTCAAGTAGCCGTCGTCTTCTCTTTTGAGAGTATCCTAGCTTTCTCTGCCTATCACTTAAAATGGTGAAATAAAATATTTTTTAACAAAAAAAAACCGACTTCAAAACGTAAACTAAAAAGCAAAAAATAAATTTACTTTGTTTAAAGTAATACATATTTTCCTTTAGTTAAATATACTATTTTATAATTTTGAAGTCGGTGCCATGTAAATACTACATACCAAACAATAAGAGTATTAGAAAAATATATTGAATACTACTAAATTATCAAACTAGCAAGAGGTATGTAGGTAATATCTTTACACTATTATTCTTTTACTTTGCACCGACTTTAAGATTATAAAATAGTTATTAAATATTATTTTATATTTAACTAAGTGAAAATATGTATTACTTTAAACAAAGTAAATTTATTTTTTGCTTTTTAGTTTACGTTTTGAAGTCGGTTTTTTTTTTTGTTAAAATATTTTATATTTTATTTTTTTATTTATTTCTTCTTCATACAAACAGTGTGAATGGCGGACTTAATGCCTTAAGGCATTCTCTAACAGTCAACCATAGGGCAGTGCAGAGAATTTTTGCGGTTGGTGCGAAGCAAGGACACAAAGTCCTAGAACAGGATGAAAGGGGAAAGAAAAAGGAAGAAACAAACACGATTCTTTACACACAAATAAATAGATATGCATAAAATAAGTTAACGAATACAATAAATAATACATGTTAAGTATGGATATATTGAAACATACATACTATAGTATACAGATATACATATACATATATACATACATACATAATATTATCTAGATGGGAAAAACCATGTCGAGACTAGTTACCACATCTGTTTTGTGTCTGCCAATCCTTAAATAAATGCTCGTGGACTTTTAACTTGAACGAGTAGCGATTTGTGGCCATTCTGATTTCCTTCGGAAGCGCATTCCATAGAAGAACAGCTTGGATGAAGAAAGAAGAATGGAAGAAGTCAGTGCGATGGGTGCGACACTGAAGGTGTCGATTGTGGGAAGACCGAAGAAATTTTGAATGGTTTGCGCAAGTATATTGAAAGTAAGGGGCGAGGTAGCGAGGCGAAGAAGGAGAATCAAGGTAAGAGAATAAAGTTGTAAGTGCCCTCTGTTGTCTGCGCAAACGTATTGGCAGCCACTTAAGTTGCATCCTACGTGCAGAAACATGATCATATTTGCGTAGATTGAAAATGAATCGAATGCAGTTATTTAGAGTTCGATCAAGTTTATTGAGCAGATCTGCATTCAGGTCATAGTAACAGACATCAGCGTAATCAATAATGGGGAAAATCGAGGCCTGCACCAGCTGCGTCTTCGCGGATGACGGAAGAAAGTTCTTCAGGCGATACATAGCCCTCAACGAGCCGGTCACCTTCCGGCAAACACTGGTGACTTGGGGTCTCCAGCTCAATGTGCTATCAATAAGCAGCCCAAGGTCCTTTACTTCTTGACTGAATGGGATAGTCACGTCATTATATAAGAGAGGATGTAGGTTTGTACCATCAACCAATCTCAAATTCCGAGAAATACCTATTATTGAGGCCTGGCATTTATTAGGGTTCACGGCTATACCGAACCTGTCTGACCAGTTTTGGATAGCCGCTAAGTCTCTATTTAGTTTGCAGACAGCAACGGGCAGATCATCCACCGCAGCCTGACAATACAGCTGCAAGTCATCAGCATACAGATGGTACGCACACTGAAGTTCCAAAGTGATGAAGTTAATAAAGATAGAGAAAAGAAGTGGTGAAAGAATGCCGCCTTGGGGAACGCCAGCCTTCAAGTCACACCAGCTAGACAAATTGTCATCGCACTGGACCGACTGCTGACGCTCCTGAAGATATGAAGAAAACCATTCCAGTGACTTGTCGGAGATCGCAAGATGAGACAGGATTTCTAAAAGGATATCGTGACTGACCATATTGAAGGCGTTCGAGAAATCAATCAATACCAAAACAGTTACTTTTGTGTCCTCCATGCCCGCCCTTATATCGCCAGTCACTTTAAGGAGGGAAGTTACGGTGCTGTGGCCTGGTCGAAAACCCGATTGCAACGGGCTTATCAAACAATGTTTGTAAACAAACTGGGATAGCTGTTTGTGGACACAAGCTTCCAGCACCTTGGATAGAAAGGGAAGGATTGAAATAGGACGGAAGTGGGTCGGACGAGTAGGATAACTGACTTTCGGTAAAGGTCGTACAAAGGCCTTACGCCATACTGATGGAAATTTACCGGAGAATATGGAAAAAATTATAATATGGGTAATTGGAGACAGGAGTTGGTCTAGGACATTTACTATCATGTCTCGAGATATGGAGTCACAACCCACAGCTCTTGACTTAATAGAGAGGATAATCTTGCGAATCTCTTCCGCGTCAATGGGAATGAAACCAAAGTTGTTAATATTCGGACGTGGCAGACCTCTTATGTACGACAAGGCGTTTTGCTTGGTAGGATGATCTAGTGTTGTAACAGTGGAGAAATGTCGATTAAGATTATCCAAACCAATTGAGATAAGCAGGTCTGAATTAGGCGATTTTCTTATACCAAGAGATCTGAAGAATTTCCAGATATTGGCAGGAGACAAACCATATATATTATTGAAAATATGACGGCGTTTAGCATTGCGTACCATCTGGTTGCATCTGTTTCTTGCAGTTTTGAATGCCTCCCAGTTTTCTTCAGTGCGATGCTTCTTATACTTACGGAACGCTCGATTTCTACGGCGCATTGCCATCTGCACCCCTTTGGTCATCCAAGGTGCCGGTGGACGCCCAACTTTGATCCTTCTGATGGGTGCATGGCGGTCATAAAGAGCTATGACCGACGCGTTAAAAATAGCAACTTTGTCATCGACAGTGTTTGCCTCCATGTTCGGGTGTCACCCAGCACAGATCGCCCGGAGGACACGGTAGAAAATACGGTGGAAGTGTGCCCCGCTTGGGCAGGAAGACAGTATTTCAATAAAATAACTATTGCTATAATCACTCTTCTTACAACTCTTGATATTACAATCACAACAATTACCTACAATTTAACTAAGGATAATTAAGATTAGGTTTAATTTGAACTTAACGTCCACCGAACACATGGCCGCGTGCGTATTCTACGAAGGTCCAACACTAATAAAAATAGCGCTAGATAATACTCTTTCACAAGTCTTTTAAACTAGTCTTTACCACGGAATCAAAATAAAACCGGCTTGAAACAATTACAGAGTTGTACAGTCAGCTCCAAAAGTCGATGAACAGAATCATCTTATCAAAACACCTGTTCACAATAAAACGCAACTAGGAAACAAAATAGCCTGTACACCAGAAATTTACAAAAGTCGTTACACACTACTAATTCAAAAGTATCTGTGCACTAGTATTCCTAAAGTCGCTGTACACCTTCAATCCAAATGTCGCTGAACATCATTGTATCAAAAGTCACTAAACAGCGGTAAAGACAAAATTAGGTTAACAAAGTATATGTCGGCGCACTGGCTATCAGTGCATGTAAAACCTCTTTGTTATACGTCGATGTCAAACTTCACTGTCAACTGTCATAATTATTTCAAGTCCATAGCGAACACCGAGCTCTGGTGAGGCGGCCTTCTTGTAAAACAGGACGATTAGTGTTGGACCTTCGTAGAATACGCACGCGGCCACGTGTTCGGTGGACGTTAAGTTCAAATTCAACCTAATCTTAATTATCCTTAGTTAAATTGTAATTGTTTTTTTTTTTTGTCATCAATCATCAAATGACTTCTCCCGCCCAGGGCCGGACAGGAGGGAGTGTCAGACTCTTACTGACTAAAAACCCCCCTGTTCCTTCTCCTGCTCTGTGCCGAGGTCGCGGTGCCTCATTGCGCTTACCCCGCAACCCCGCCTGAACATCAGCCCTTTAGGGCCCCGTCTGTGGTGGTCGAATGGCTTTTTGAGGCGCGCGCGGAACGCTACGCGCCGTACGCTCGGGCCTGGTTCTGATCGGGTGGCGAGCTGCCCTTACTCGCCGAACGCAGGCCCGTGCTTACGGTGGCCGGAGATCGTCCCTTGATCGCATATAGATGGCGATGTAATTTCTAAAATCTTACCTTTACGAATAGCATATACAATTTCAGCCTCGCCTCCCTCGCTGCCTAATTTGTTAACTATTTCATTCATTTTCAAGTGCACCACTGCTGATTTGCTTTCGTTTAGTCATAGTAGATCCCCGACGCCCGTAGTGTCGCCAGTTGCGGCTACTGGGGCGAGAGTGAGTGACTCTTTGCGAGCATGACTGCTTCACAAAAGGAGGAGACGGCGTCCCAGTTCCTCTCACTCCGCACCAAGGCCTCGACTAAGGCCGGGAGCGAGAGGTCGCCGCCGCCGATCACTTCCCTGAGGATACGGCGGTGTTCAGCCCAGGCAGGGCATGCCGCTACCGTATGCTCCACCGTATCCTCTAGGTGGTAAACTGTAATTGTTGTGATTGTAATATCAAGAGTTGTAAGAAGAGTGATTATAGCAACAGTTATTTTATTGAAATACTGTCTTCCTGCCCAAGCGGGGCACACTTCCACCGTATATTCTACCGTGTCCTCCGGGCGATCTGTGCTAGGTGACACCCGAACGTTTCCTCCGAACAAGATAAGAAAGAAAACAGCGTTTTTCAGCGTCGGTGTTTGTCGTAGTTGGGTTTTAGTTTTTTTACTCTGGTTGTTTTGTCCGCTAGAAGACGCCGCATTAGATTTTGTAATACTTCATATAACTTATAACCAGCGGACAATTAAGACGACAATTAAGAATTCTAATGATATGTCATATGTCGAATTCTTTAAATTTTAGCATTGCCGTAGCCGGGTAAAAATTATAAATTAAAGGAAGGTTTTGTAAGATTTGCGCAAAGTAAATCACAAGTACCGTCACAAAAATCACTTCGTAGATCATTAGAGTTATGTTTATGTTATTTAATAAATTATAGATTAGTATGATTACTGACAATAAAATATAATTTATTTGTAAATAAGTTTTGAAATATGTAGATACTAACGTGTTAACATACATTATTAAGTTCTAGCAAACACTGTCCCAAAAGTAGCTGAACAACGTAAGTGTCAAAAGTATATTAACACGGGGCAACATTAAAAATATACTTTGTTAACCTAATTTTGTCTTTACTGCTGTTTAGTGACTTTTGATACAATGATGTTCAGCGACATTTGGATTGAAGGTGTACAGCGACTTTAGGAATACTATAGTGCACAGATACTTTTGAAATAGTAGTGTGTAACGACTTTTGTAAATTTCTGGTGTACAGGCTATTTCGTTTCCTAGTTGCGACTACAACTTATGGCGTTTTATTGTGAACAGGTGTTTTGGTAAGTTGATTCTGTTCATCGACTTTTGGAGCTGACTGTACATTTCCATCTAAAGGTTGTCTGGAAGAAATCACCTTGTGTGATAAGACAGCCCATTGTAATCACAACATTCGGTCATAGTATCCAATGTATTGCTACTTGGTGTATGTGTGCAATAAAGTATATATAAATAAATAAATAAATATAACTCCGGTCGAGCCGGCCCAATGGTGCCGGAGCTCGGCTCTCTAACAGTTATATTTTTTAGAAAAAACAAATACCTCTTTGACTTTTCCGTGTTCTTAGTGAACTATAGCGATCGGGAGTGGGATCCACTTCACCTTTATTCAATACCTTATCTTTTTGTCGCTTTTTGGTCACTTTTTGGTGTCCTGGTTTACGGTACATGCCCAAGAATTTTCTGATTATGCCCCTTTTTCCATCTTTATCTTGTGTTCCATCGGGATAAGTAACAATGATTTCTTGCGTTGCATTGCGATCTGCAACAATACTATCTTCATGTGACTTGATGTCAGAAACTTTTATTTTTTGGTCAAAGTAGCCAAATCTGTTAAATATAAAATCTTTGTGACGATATACGAGATAATCACCATTTTTGTTGATCACGATTCGTTCATTCCTTTTTATACCTTTAAATTTTAATTTGTTAACGTTATCTGGCGTATTAGTTGAGTGATGTGATAATTTAGTTCTACTTTCCAACTTGTGAAATTTTTTCTTTGAATAGGGCATTATAGTCTTGACTTCCCTGTCTGTTTGAGTAGCTTCAATCATTTCACTCTCTTTCCCTTCCAGTACTATTGTAGGTCTTGCTGCGCCTGTCTCATTTCTTCTTTCCACTATTTCTGAACCTTCATCTTTAGTATCGTGCCTCGCAATAATAGATTTTGATCTCGTGCCCTTATTTCTTTTATACTGAGTATTTTTCGATTTCAATCCACGTTTATTAACACTGTAATTTGTATAATCTTCATCTGTGTAACTTTTTATAGAAGACTTTCTTGGACGTCCTATTTCAGCTGTGTCATTATATAAATGCTGTCTCGCCGTTGAACCTGTAATATATTTAATCGTTATTAATTTTAAATAATAATTTATCCATTTATAATGTCATATTTGAAAGTAAATAATCACCACATCCATCGCCGGTTGCCGCCGCTTCTAGTTGATTACGTTGAGACGTAGTCATACCAGGACAAATATTTCCATGTTTATTTTTGGAAAAGTCTATGCCCATTCTGAAGTTAGTACCAAATTTAACACGAGATCTTTGAGAATCTTCACATCGTAAAACGTAATAGTTAGAACGAGGAGACCATTCTCTAGATTTGTAATGTATTTTTGGTTGAAAAGTACGACTTCTTTCCGAGAGAATTGATGCAGGATTATATTTCGGATAAGTTATACCAAAAGTCTGACTGTTTTGATTTAATCGTCGATGAGTCTTTGTACTTTGACTTTCTCTGAAAATTTCTTTGTGGTTTCCGTCCTTGGGATCATATTTATTTGTATGGCTTCTCATAGCTCTGTCAAGCTTTTTAGGTTCTACAACAGATTTTATTTTCCTTGCAGTTTCTGACTTCTTAGCAGATTTAACTGTTAGACTATTTAGAGTCAAATTATTTATCACTTTTTGAGATTCACTTTGTTTTTGAATTTCGTATTGCATATTTGCAGTACAATAACATTGTTTTAATAATTTTGTTAAACCAGTAGCTCTACTATGAGTCTTATTCACTTGTGAACGTATATTTTCAATACGACTGTTGTGCGTTTTGTCGCATACAGAAAAATAGTTATCATACTTTGCTTGTTTTAAAAGTGTCGCGTCATTATGTAAATCTGATCTGAAGTGACGCGCTTTTCGTAAACGATCATCAGAATGGTATTTTCTTAAAACTGGCTGATTAACGTTTTTGTATTTTTCTTTCTTAAATAATGACCGCAAACATTTTGATAAAAATGTTTGTTTTTGTAACTCATCTTTTCTGTAGTGTTTTACGTCATTATTAACTCCCATTCTTGTATGAACATCAGATTTTACACTTATATACTGCTTTTCACTTTTACCAACATGGGTAGATTTTTGCGATTTTGTGTATACTTCTGCCCTTTTGTCTAATTTATACTTATTATTATCGCTTTCCACTAAATTTGATTCCAAAGCCTTGGCACAACATAATTTTGACCTCTGAAAATGATTATTTATATCATATTCATATTGTACACAACCACCAGGTTCACATTTGTTGGCCTTAAGCGGAATGGAAGGATTAGTAATTACCTTAAACGGTACACTTTTTATAATAGAATCTCTAACATTTGGTGCATATAACGATTGAGTAAATAGATTATTCTGCCGTGTATTGAGACAACATCCAATTTGATATTCGCCGATGTTGAAATCTATTCTAGATTGAAATTGCCTAGATTTAATTAAGTAGTGGTTATTTTGTATCCGTTTCGTAGCATGATAAGATTCATTACCACTTCTTTGTCCACATATACGATTAAAATTTGAATTGGAAGTATTTTGAGGACTTTTCCAACTTGGTTGTAGGTCATTTGATTTCATATGATGATTAGAATTAGTTTGACAATTGTTATTTTTTGTTTTCGAACCAGTGTTCTTTTTTTCTAATCCTGGCTTGCAGATTAATCTTTTTAATAAAGAACCTACATTTATCACGGCACCTTTTATTTTATTTTTTTGGTAAAATTTATGCTTGCATATTGGTTCTTTATCACTAACTTTGTAATTTTTATCTGTTTTATTTTGAATTGCAGATGCAGTACGATTTTTTGAAAGATTTACATTAATATTTGACCTGAGGGGGACTGTTGGACGTGAAGTTGAAAAATTGTTGATTACATGAGTTGTTCTTCCCTTTGTACGTAGTCGGTTACCAGCATATTTCTTAAAAATCTTGGATTGTGTACTTTTTGATTTTAAATTGCTAGCTACAGATTTGTTTTTAGGACTATCTGTCGATAAACAGCTGTTAGGTGCTCGCGTTTTCTGTTGTTGTTCAGTGTTAACATTATACGGACATGGATTATACGTTTTCGTTTCAGAAAAATTGTGTTTCGGACCCTCGTTGTGTTTTCTATGTACTTTTGATTTACTTATCCTTTTACTTTGACCCAGGTTCCTGTCCATTGTATTGTTTTTAAATATAGAATACTGGTATTTCATCTGCTGTTCTTTATTTTTAAGATTAAACGTAAAAAACCGTTTAATTACTGAAACAAAATAGTCGTGGGTGCCTTTCAGTTTTATGGGTAGCACTTCAATTTCTTTTTGATACACGCGTTTCAATTCACGAGATCCTTCTACTTTATTTTTTCGTTTTTTATCATGTAGTCGTCCTATGACATTTTCTTTCATTTTAATACTCTTTTCGTCTTTGTTAACTAAAGACTGAAGTTTTGGAAATTCAGGTTTCATGTTCAATATGGATCCTGTTTGCAATGGCAGATAACATTCATTTAAGAAATTGGTCTTGCAATCGGAATGTCTATTTATACGTTTGCTCTGATTACATCTTCTTGATGAAGTTTTTGGTTTATCACTAAGAGCTTTACGGTCTACTGTATTATTATTTTGTTGAGTTATTGGACTATTTAATTTATAATTTTCATTTACGTTACATGTTTCAAGTTTATAGTCAAGTGAACGTTTAGTTCGTGCATAGTTATAAAGAATTTCTGCTCTGTTAGCAGTAATTGGTTTATTTTGTAATTTGATAACATGAGCTGTTTTTTTTCTTAACAAGGAAGGTGAAGTTTCTAAGGATTTTTTATTATTTTTCCATAACCCTAATGTGTATAGCCACTTTTTGAAAAACGGCTTCGTATAAATATTTTTTGATCCATCAGCTTTAGTTTGTAAAGTCTTATTATAATCTCGTGGTTTGTAAACTTTTATTCCTGGTTGCTGATATAGCCGACTGTCGTTTTTTGCAATGTTGTCTAATTTTATGTTAAACAGCCTTTCTTTCTTTTTCGGAGCTTTTTTTGCGTTTCTTTTCGTCATTTCAATATTAAACGCAAAACTTGAACCTATTTTTACAGCTCGTCTTACTGATTTAGATGTTAATGCTCTGGGTCTTATTTTCGATGTATTAGGATTGTTGCCTTTTTCTCTTCTGAGCCTATTTTCGTTAGACTGCACTTTTCTTGAAATTGATTTAGGTAGTGGTCGTGTTGACAGTGCTGATGACATTTTCGACGAAGAGATAGTATTTGTGAATTTAGACCGTCTAGCCCTATGATTCCACCATTTATGTCTTTCTGCACAATCATATGGGTTACACTCTCCAGGATTACAAAATAATGGTTCACATGGTGGAGCTTGCATTGTTGTTAAATGAGGCGTTACATGTGCATTTCCTGTTTGTGTTTGTTTTTGATGACCACCTTTTTTAAGCTTTTCGGCATTAATCGACGCCATGGTCTTTTTGGATGCTACATGGATTTCTTTCGGTCTATTCTTTTGAAAAAGCTTTAAAGAACACAAGCACCGTTTTAACCCGTGGCCGACTTGTATGTTTTTAAATTGTGATGATTTTGATTTTGATACTTTGTTATGTTTAACCTGATGTAAAAATTGCATTTTACGATCACGATGATTATGCTCGAGTTGTGTACTTTTTTGTTTCATTCTACGAGTATATTTGAGTTGTACTTTATCACCACTTTCCATATCTGATTTACTTTTGTAGAATTCTGTGTTAAACTGAACATTGGAGATTGTCCTGGCAGGTCGTCGGTGTGGGTTGAAATAATTTCCAATATTTTTTATATGTAATCCTTCCAATTTTCGTTCTTTACGATTATTTAAGAAATTTTCTGTATTTTTCGTTGATTGAACACTTTTTGCGATTGTTTGTCCTTTAGATTTAGATCTGGCCTGATTAGTTATAGGTAAATAAGGAGCTTGGCTAACCTTTGATATTACTTTAGTCATTTGTATTCCACTATGCTGCTTATTCTTAAAAACATTCAATTTGCACAACATACATTTTGGTTCTGATTTCATTTCTGGTTTTTTTCTTATTGTATGGTTTAACGTTTTATATTCTTTCTCTAGTCTCAATGGTTTCACAAACATTGCTTTGTCTTTCGCTTTAGTTACTGAAGAAGTAGATTTACTCAAAACCGCGAACGATTCAACGTTTCGACTTTTAAAGTTATTCATCGGTTTCTGTTGGCTAGTTGCATGAATACCTTTTTCTTTTTCCACTTTTCGTATGGCTAACCCTTGCGCCGGCGTAGCTTTAGTTTTTCGTTTTAAAACAGTCGCCTTACCAACCTTCCGCTGTTTTATGTTAGAGTTTTGATTTAATTTTGAAATTTGACTGTTTGATACACCTGTGCTTGAAAAAATTAATTTAGTTTTATTTTTGGGATGCATCTGCATTCGTTTTTTGTTGCCATGGCCTGTTTTATTTGATGTTTTAGTATCGTCACGATTTTTCGTTATTGGCAGGAGCGGTGCCCTAACATTCATTAGTGACGAACTAGGAATTGAATGCAAACCAGTATCTAGAATAGTCGTCATAGAGTAGATGTGAAGAGAGGATTTGACTTTTGGTTTATGTTCTTTCTCCCTATGATAATTATTAAATATGGTAGACGCAGTGGGCTTGGGCGACTTATGATCTGATGCAAATTTCTTTTCTGATATGCTTTGAGTTAGAGGTTTCTTCTTTGGTCCTTTAGGTCTTACTTGCTTTGGCTCTGGTCTCACGTAATCTGTACCCATTATGGATTTTTTTAGTGAAAGTGTAGCCATTGAAGAAATTGACCTTTGTCCCGGTATACGAGTAGCTGTGACTTGGTCGTGTGATTTTCTTATGTAAGGTTTTTTGAGTTGCCTGCTCACAGAAACATGAGATTTCCCAGAGCCAGAACGGCGGTTATAATATTTATTTGCTTTTGTTTCCAGAAGATTCCTAGTATATAACTTATGGAGGCATTTTTCTGGTATACACTTATCTACAATACAGGACCCTGGTTCACATTCATAAGAAAGGCGGCCTTTTTTTAACTTTTCTCTAAACAACGATAGTGAATCTTTTCTTATTTCAAAAGGTTTTTGCTTTCCTATATCTATTAAGCTATCTTTGGTTGCGCTATGACGCGTAACTTTTGTTTTCATTACTGAGTTGCTGGGAACTTTAGCTATTTTACATGAACAAGAGTTATTTTTTTTTCTTAATGGGTTTTTATTTTTGTTGTCTTTATCAATTTTACCGTTTTCATTAGCCGTCACTTTTGATTGGATTATCTTTATAAATACTTCCGATGGGCGTGTTACTATACTACTTAAAGGCTCTGATTGAATTCTTTTCATTTTATAATTGACATTTCGAAATTTTGAACTTATTTTTGAACTTAGTCTTTTTTTTCTTCTATTACTTTTTCCAGCTTCAGCTGTATATTTGGTAATATTTTCAGAGGGCACATGGTGTCTACAAGGCATTGGTTTCCATTCTTTGCTGTTTTCAATTAGTTTTAAAGAATCACAAGAACAGCAACTGGAACAGCTGCTTGCATTTGATAAACCAAAGCGATCTCTATCTACATCATCAACCATTTTCATGGCCGCACTATTAGCTTTTGTGTCATGTTTCTTTCGTACTCTCAATTTATTTTCAGATCCACTGTTCGCACTGACTGATATCAGCTGACTCTGCACATCATCATATGCATCACGTGTTCTTTTTATTTGCTCTAGAAGCTTTTTTTCACGTAATGGTAAGTATTTACCGTAATATAGTCTGTCAATCCTGGTTCCGCCCTGTATAAGTTTATTAATAGAAGTTTGCTTAGATGTACTCCTGTATACGCATTTGGTACAAGAACAATTTGCGGATCGCACGCTGTGTCGCTTCATAGTGTACTTAATACCTTTGAATCAAAGCCTTTACACATTCACAATACAAAACAACACTTACAACATAATATTTAAGAATATCAATAGCAAAATTACAATACATTACATCAAAAAAGTAATTTGCCGGAGACGTCATGAATTTTTCGACGTGCTGAACCTGAAAAGTAAAATAAGGATTTTTTATGGTATAAAGCGGAAACTGGTGGTCAATCACCTGCCATTATGGAGGTTCCCTTCTCCCCTCCTGCAGTTAATCGGAAGACTCGAACAATTTTGCCAAATAAGTCAGATTTATATTATTCATTTATTTTTTGTAATAAAAGATTACCATGTTTGAATGTGCATAGGTGTTCTTTAAAAATAAGTTTAGGACTAAAAATTGAAAATTATCCGAGTAAAAAGTTGCTGTATGGCAGAGTATAGTAACATTTATTGCTTTACCGGAGAACTGAACTCAACAGCAACGCTTTCTTATAAACCAGAGCCTTTAAAACTGCAACCTTCAATGCCCCTAACAATTATGGTGATTACCGTAGACCGTATTTACCCAGAGGAGGATTATTCAGCAAAAAGCGTTTATCTTAAACAAATAGAACTGATGCAGACAGACATTGCATTTTAAACCGATTAGTTAGGTATATTTTATTTTACTAGGAACCTAGAAAATTAATAACTAAAAAAAACTCACTCATAAATAAAGACCAAAAATTGGAGTATACACTCCAAGACCCCTATTTTTCTATAACACATAATAAAATTTGTAACGCCATCCTCGAACTCTTCTCAATGCGAATAAACGTATCAACTGCGAAATAATCACATTACAACACGATTTAGAACAAAAATAAAATCATGCTCCTTTTGTGTCATCTCATTCTGAAAAAGTATTAAAATACATCCATAGTCTTGTGTCACTAATGTCAGTAACATTTTCTTTCTTACAAAAAGATTTTTTAAAACCAGTATTTAATCCAGATATAGCTATTTATTCATAACCAAAAAGTGAAACCAGTTAAATGAAAATCCATTCCTCTGATTCATAAATATAATACTTCTGTTTGATTGAGTATCGCAGCACTTAAAAAACTACAATTTTGTTTAAAGAAAATGTTTGCTTCAGGACCACAGGTTCCAGGACCTTTGGGAGGCGTACGAGGGTCGAAGACAACTAGCAGAGACTGGACAACTTAGTGATTTTGACATTTCACTGATATTAGTGAAATGGGACATTTGCCAGCCAAGTGTAATGCAATATGGTAGAAAATTATATGGGTACGGGTGTGAGGCCTATGGCCTCATAGATATGATAACTATGTAAATACTATGGTTCCTGCTCCTGACCAATATTAATACACACGGATAAACAAGGAGGGGGTGACAGGCAAACTCAATTAATGGGCCCCTGGAAACGGCCGCTAGCATGTAGCGACACGGGGGCAACATACGTTCAACTGCTTAGAGAAGGAGAGGTATTCCACGGCTATCAAAGTAAACCCAGAGGTACGATCAAGACCCCTACCAGCATCTTACTGAGATACACCCTTCCCTCGAGTCTCCTTCAACTCCTATTATTGCTAATCTTCACTCAAACCAGCCAATTCGGACCTGCCGGGAGTCTATTCCGTGGAGATTGCCGTCGCCATTGCCCAATAGCTCGCCACACTTGCATGTCAGCAAGACAGTCCGTATATTATTTTTTATTACTTTATTACTCTTAGTACAAGCTTTTTTGCCACTAGACTTGCCGGCAGTACCAGGTTAAAAACTAGTTGTTATTCCAGACTATAAACTATCTCTAAACGAAATTCCATTCGGATTAGTCAAACAGATTTTAGGTGAAAGAGTAACAAGTTTCCATTCAAACTTACAAACTTCAGCGTTTATAAGATTACAGTAGTTGGAAACAGTTTAACTGACTATGTTACGAGTAGGTGGAATATCATCAAAACGTCCTCTCGCCCTGATCAAGATGGGAAGTATCTAAATCTTACTGACTAATTAATCATCCTGATCCAGCTCTTGTTCTGTGTTGGGGTACGGTAAGGTACCAGGTACTATATGACTACCTACAACGCCGCTGCCCTGATGAAGGGTTCACGATGAAATCTTCGGCGGATAGAAAGATTTTGGGTATATTAGTTTCAATAGTTACCGGAGGCCCAATCCTTCCTCAATTTCTACAACCCGAAAACCCCTCACACACTTGCAACTTCTCTGGTGTTCCAGGTTTCCAAATCCAGCGACGATTGCTTACCATCAGATAATCCTCGTTTGCCTAGTACGTAATGTGTCTAATCAGTAGAATTCCCAGAGTAGGTATTCTCAAGGCTCAAGCAGATATTTTGCTTATTGATAGACGGCCTCCATTGTACCTACGCCACATTATCGCTTACTATCAAGCCAGATATTGACCTACAGCACACCTATTTATTGATAATACAATGAAAATAGTTTGCAAAAATTCTTAAAATAACAGTTGATAGTATGAAGTCTCTTAGACTGCACGGTTGGTGCGGTGGCTGGGCAACTGGCTGCCGTGCAACGTGTCGCGGGTTCGATTCCCGCACGGAACAACTCTTTGTGTGACCCACAAATTGTTGTTCCGGGTCTGGGTGTCATGTGTATGTGAAATTGTATGTTTGTAACCGCACCCACGACACAGGAGAAAATCCTAGTGTGGGGCAACGTTTTTTAAAAAGATAAAAAGATAGATAGATAAAAAAAAAGTCTCTATGAAATGACAACAACTTTATACAAATGCCTTTATTTTTATAAAATAATATCAACATAATTATGACAAACAAAATTATTTTCCTATAAAGTTCAATCATATAGCCTACCGACTTAAAAACACTTCATACATCTTATTAAAATCTTTTGTGTTATTTTTAATACCAGCCCTGTGATTAACAATTTCTTCAAAAAGTCCACGTAATAAAGTAGTAGCAAATACATGATTTTTATCATCTATTGGAAGTTCGTATGCCTTTTCTTTTAATTTATCAATGTACGAATCATCTTGTCCTTTATTAACCTCCAATCTTTCAACTGGAACAGGTTCATCGGACTTTATAGATTCTGGTATTTTCCCTCCATCTACATTCTCATAATTATAACGTATAGAATCTTCTGCGTTTTGAGCTAATCTTGTATTCGCCAGTTTTACTCGATTTGCATGTTTTTTAAGAATACGTTTTAAATACAGTTTTATATTTGCAAAAGTATCTTGAACCCAAGTCGTGTAATAAATTACAAATAGAATAACTGCGACCCATACGGCGAAACATAAAATGCAACTTGTGCCTCCTATTGGGAAACAGGTTTTTGAAGAATGCGCGCAACAACAGCAGGATCTAGTGCAGCAGTATGCTAAGCACCATGGTACTAATTTAATTAATTGCAAAATAGTTGATACCAATGTGTGGACAGTGCGGATTATTAACCGCAAAAAATCTTCTATCGCAAATAAGATAATCAGAAAAATACGTACTAAGGTCTCTAGAGTACAATAAATTGGCGCCACGACCAATGTGCTCCACGATGTCATTCTGTCAACTGCCTGTATTTTTCCGTATTGTTATTATCTAATCATGTTGGAACAGTTTTATTTTCTTCACGAATATATCATATTGAAAACTTCTTTATAGGTATTTTACATGAATTTTCTGGATTTTTATCTAATGTTTTGTCAACTTCTTTAAAAAAGTCAAATATTATGATAATTTATTGAGTATAAAAATACTATCACAGATTATATGTGGATTAGGTACTGTGAACCACAGATTACTTTAAACTAGTCTGAATAGTATTGTTATGGCAATTTGAAATTACCACAGATTATAAGCTGAGTACAGAACAATATAAATTTCTATGCGTATGGAACCTTTTATATTTTAAAATGTTATTTAAAGCACAATAATAGGTATTCCATGTTTATATAAATAGGCTGGAACCACAAATGTATAGCGTAAGTTTAAATCGGAAAGTCATGTTTCGGCATTTATGAGCGAGCGCGACCGGTGTGTGTGACACTACACCACAGAAAACAGCCGTGAAACCACTTCAACAAAAGGTCTCGGTTTATTAAAAATGACGCCTTACTCACGTGAAATAACTAATAAAACTCTACTAGTTTCAGGTTACAATGGGACTCTCATTCATGAGCAGCGTGGCCGACGGGCTACTCAAGGCACTCAAGCTTGGGCGTTCAACGCGTTCTCTGTCGGCAGAAGCGCGCGCTTTCTTGCAGCAGCGACAGGTGCGGCAGCGTCAAACGTAGTGCTTAAGTTCTCTTTGGGCGGCGTCTGCGACGTTATCGGCATACTCGGCTCCTTTAGCGGCTCGTTCGATTCCCAGGTCGCCACAAAATCAGTGTTGCATCAAGTCTACGCTTACAGTGTCACACTCCAGGTTGGGAACTGTAGGTCGACGTAGACGTAGCTCTTAATTATATTAAGAGTATCGTTGTGACTTGAAACTTGTAGTTATTTCACGTAAGTCGTTATTTTCAATAAGTTTAGTATGTTTTTTTTTATGGAATAGGTGGCAAACGAGCAGACGGATTACCTGGCGGTAAGCGATCGGCGCCGCCCATGGACATCCGTAACACCAGAGGTGTCACAGGTGCGTTGCCGGCCTTTTAAGAAGGAATACGCTCGTTTCTTAAAGGTTTGAAGGTCGTATCGGTTCGGGAATACCGCCGCCGGAAGATCATTCCAAAGTTTTGCTGTGCGGGGCAGAAAGTTTCGGGTGAATCGCACAGTTGTTGACTGCCAACCATCTATGTGATGGGGATTAAAAAGTGTCGCATGATAAGTACTATATACATAATAACAGGTCTCAGATTTGTGCGTATGCATTGAATAAATAATACCGAAATATTAGATACCTTAATACTGAAAGACGAGAGAAGAACCCGGAGACTAACTCGAAAAAATCACATTGTATTTGCCAGGTTTTGAACCCACATCAGACGTCAGTCAGTCTTCCGGGCGAGAAAGAGGGATGAAGCTATACACCTTTTATAGCTCCATCCCTCTTTCTCGCCCGGAAGATTCACGCTGTAACACGTCATTGTAGGCTTACTTAATACGTAAGACGCGGGAGCCTTAACCACAGGGCCACCACGACTGACAGTCACGTCGTAGAGTAATTTGAATACAATAAAAAACAATCATGTTGCACCCAAATGTATTGTTACGCCAAGTAATAAAGTAACGTAGTATAGTTATTGTTTCTAGTTTCCAATACGGTATATGTTGTCCCCGTGTCTGTGTCTGTCCATGGTGTTGTCTGCGTTGCAGATGCAAGGTAGTGTCCTGGGATTTTGAGGCCACCATACTTCTCAATGAACTCCCGTAACTCTTTTGCCGGCCCTTCAGTATCGTTCCTCGAGCATTCGGTAACTTGTCCTGGTGTTGGTATAAATCTAGCGTCGACCAACACTGCCTTGCCGCCAGCTGAACCTGCTGCTTTTGTATAGCCTAGACTGTAGAATATCTTATCGAGAACACCGGTAGCTCTGAATATAAAGAATATGATAAGAATAGCCAAAAATGACATGAAGCAGTCTGCAGCGCCGCCCCTGTTACCAGGACATGCCCCGGTTCCTCCGCCACAAAATAAACATTTGAGCCTGGACGTCAGCAGGAACACAAGGCAAATTGGTATCAACGATATCATTTGTAACACGAATGATATAAAATTATATAATGTTTGTAAAATCATTCTTATCACGTTTTCTATCATCAGTATCAGGGTCATAAAGACCCTCACCAACATTTGTATACCGCATATTACAGTTGACAGCACCGCATGCACTGTGCGACACATGGCTCATTAAGTATCTGTAACATGTTAAATATATAAAACAGTTTATTACTATTCACATAGCTTTATCTAATTGTAAATGCATTACGTGTGCCTAAGCTAGGTTTATGAAACGTATACCATAAAATACGCGTATGTTATAAATATTACAAAATTAGATACTGCATAATTGACTGCTACCCCAACGGAATTTTGCGTTGTGCCATGAAATTTGTCTGTGCAAGGTCCACATATTATATTTGTTACTTGTACTACATCCACATAATATTACCTGGCGGCAGATTTTATTCCAATGATATTGTCTCCAATTAGGTTCATCGGTATAAAAATATTTTGTTTGTAAATAATAAATAATAAAATTATAAAATGTGTTAAAATGAATAAAAATTTCAAAACATGTAAAAGGGATTATAAAAAATATATGATTGTCAAAAAATGTATAAGACTGACAGAAGTCATATTTTGATATGGATTTTTGTTTTCTTCTATAAGTATAAATCGGTTTTAGGTTTTATATAATTCAAAAACTTGAAACCTATGGCCTTAACCTTACAACTTTGGTATAAAGCATATTAGTAACTGCTTTTATATCAGCTTTTGCTGGCGACTTCGTCTGCGTAGAATAATAATTTCTGGTAGATTAAGAAATTCTTTGGGCTCGTTGACTTAAACCGTGACTGGATAACACTTTTCGCCTGTCACAGGGGCTTGCCGTTTCAGGAGGTAGCTATTTTGGGCGGAAGCGCCCGTCTGTCGTCACTGTAGAGACCACCCGGCGGAGGACATGGCGGAGCATACGATAGCGGTGTGTGTGTGCTTGGGCTGAGTACCCCCTTATTCTTAGGGAAGCGGTCGAAGTCTCACTCACGTTGATTAAGGCTTTGGTGTGGGACGAGAGGAATCGGAAAGTTGTGTCCTCCTCCCGAAAACCGCTATAATAAATAATAGAGGCAGAGCACGTATGAAGGAACTGTACGATCCATCCCAACTACCGTAGGTAACTCTTCGCTTGTGAAACGCTCTCCGATCACCCTATGCGTGAGTGAAGGGAAATCCAACAAGGATAACTTGTAAACTACAACCAGAGATACAGAGCTTTACGTTCCGTGGGGTCAAGGTCAAGTACAATGAAATTGTGCTGCCCGGCTTGGGTTTCATGTCTTTTTTAGGGTTTATTCTACTGCTGAGTCCAATGTTCAGAATTGATTAAGTATAGTACTCTTTATTACAAGATAGGAAACAAGCGACAGAAGTAGTTATATTCATAAGCCCATTTCTAGCCACTGCTGAGAAAAGTAATCCTATGACACGCCACTTCTTAACTACATTTTGATAAATTTATTTTCCTTACAGTACCAGTTCCTATGAGATTTTAAGTATCTATAAAAGTCATTCTTCACACATTTTCACATCTTTAAAAAACCGGGACACCCATACATCGGCGGTAGCTGAGCACGCTTGTAGCACGGGCACGGCTCACTTCCTTCAGCCGGGGTTGCGGGGTAAGCGCAATGAGGCACCGCGACCTCGGCCCAGAGCAGAAGGACCAGGGGGGGTTTTAGTCAGTAAGAGTCTGACACTCCCTCCCGCCCGGCCCTGGGCGGGAGAAGTCATTTGATGATTTTCCCCTGCCAAAAAAAAAGGCTAACTTCCTCCGTTTCGACAAGGTCTCAGTACTAGCGAGGGAAAAATACTTCGTACCGCGGAAAGTAAGTGAGGCCATCGAAATAAGCCGGCGTCCGAACTTCAACAGAGACGGTGGCTGGGCATTACCACCAGCCTGGAAGCCGAGTCTGAAATCTGCGTCAGACTGCACTGTTGCGGGTCTGGAGTGCGACACAGTTAGCGCGGTATGTAACACTGTTTTTGCGTCGACCCGGGATTCGAACCCAACACCAACGCAGCTGCAGGCGGGCGAGTCTAGCGTGCCAATAGTGTCGCGCGCGCCGTCGCTGCCGATGCCAGAGATAGAAGAAAGGGCGCGTTGGGCGCGCGGACTCGAGTAGCCAGTAGCAGCGCGACAGTCGCCGAGTCGCGTGTCGCGGAATACTGCTCATTAATATGGGCCTCTAGCATGGCTTGAAACTAGTCGAGAATCTCGTCAAATTATTACGTGAGTAAGCCGAAAACATAATAATTAATTTAGAATGTCTCACGAAAGTTATAATAAAAATTCTTATTTTATTTGAAAGAAGACAAATTTAGAACAACAAAACATACAAACATATTTAAAAAAAATGCTTGCGTATTTATACAAAATGAGAAAATTAGTTCAGTTTTTTGTTTATACAAACTTTCAATAACTGTTTAACCCATCGAGTTTAAAATTATGTTCCTGACGTTTTACTTTCGACTTTTTATTTACATTTCCTATACTTATGATTCGTAAGTTAGAAGGGGGGCATTTCCTTTAGCTTTGGGGCGATTATTTCCGAAACTATTAGATAACATTATCGAAAAATGATCGTAGTTAACCCCTTTTCATTTTTAAATACCTACAATTACACGTTAACAACGTTAAACACGTTAGGGTTGAAATGGAAAAAAACACTCCCTACTTTACGTGTACCCTAATAAAATGATTTTTCCACATTTTATTTTATCACTTTATCGGCGTGATGGATATACATTATTGGTGTCAAATTTCAGCTTTCTAGTGATGTATCGGTTACTGAGATTACCCGCGGACGGACAGGCAGTCAGTCAGACAGACAGACAGACATGGCAAAACTATAAGGATTCCTAGTTTACTACGGAACCCTTAAAAGGTATTTCTTTACGTAAATCAATAAACACAGTTAACATATTCTAATACACTTTATATAATATACCTACAAAATTAAAATATTACATTAATTTAAATTTACTATAAAATAAATATCCCTTAAATCTGCCATATCAAAAATACCTATATTTATAAACTGCGTTAATATGCCACTCAAATTACAATTATTTGAGTATATTAATTTTCAAGACACCATTAGCAGGTAATCTGAAAAAAATAATATAGGTATTAAGTACTTAGACATTATTTATTTTTATTAAAATCTCTCTACAAATAAAAGTTAATCTACTGATGTTGTTAACTTTCTTGACAGCTGCAAGTGCAAATCAGGAGCGCCTAGACCAGAATAAATATTTGGTGTTCTAATCGTTTTTTCGAAAATTATTCAGTCATCGCTTGGAAATGCCTACGCGAATAAGCTCATTCCCAATTACCCTTGGCCATATTTTTCCTTGGCCTTGGCCTGATTTTTCAATAGTCAGATAAAAGTTACCTGGGGCTGGGGAGTAATTATGATGCTGTCGCGTCAGAATGTTTGTATAAGACAGTGTCAGCAACAATTTTATTCCTCAGATAACATTTAGCTGACTATTCAAAAATCAGTCCTAAGACATAAATGGTATTGTTAACCTTAGAATAACGATATTCAAACATACACACTAATGCAGTTATGACATGAGCTCACATTAAATCTTGACTGTACAGTTGACGCGGCGGCTAAACAACTGGCTGTCGTACAATTTTATCCTTTGTGTGATCCACTTATTGTTGTTTCGGGCTGGGTATGATATTTATGTAGAAAGTGTGGGACAAACTTTGTTCTATATTTTACAATCATGGGTATTTTAGGGAACACAGATAATCACACCTAATACTGATATTATTTTCCTTTCGCTATTCAAAATGAGCTCTTAAATTACCTTTTCAAAAGATATGCCATCAATTCTCCGTCAGTTTTCTATGAGTGGATTGATTGGAGGATAAAATACTTTGTATTATGTGCACGCCAGCACTTAAATGCACTTTCTGCAGACATAGGTACTTATAATAACATGCTTTGAAACTTTCATCTTAGGAATAATAAACAAAGACATCATCGTTTTCCATAATTATTATAATTCGGTAAGTTTTGGCCAGTCCCTTTGACGTATCCCATGTCCATTAAAAGTTTATCTAGCACCCCAGTGGATTTCATAAGAGAGTATATCACCAACATGCTTATTATAGCCATCACTGCGTCACATCCTGCACTTCGTGCTCCTCCGGTTGCACCCCCGCCACATATCATGGACTTTACCTTCGCAGTCACAAGGAACACAAAACAAATCGGTAACAGCGATATCATCTGTAGTATTATAGACACGAAGTTATAGAATGAATTTAAGATAAGTTTGAGTAAATTTTCCATCATCATTATAGACACCATGAAAACCCTCACTAGCATTTGACATGCGCATATTAAGGATTGTACCATTGCTTGCGCTGTGCGACACATGATTGGCAATTATCTAAAACAAATATTTTATTTGTGTTAGTATGTCACTTTCAGCTTCGTGTCATGAAGTAGTCGTGTCGTGTTCTCGGGGAATGAATGGTATGCATACAACTGAAGCGATCACTTAGAGAATCAGTCCCTCGAGGTATTATTGCATCCATCGCAGACAAGACTCGGGGCGGCAGACTTTGGAGGAGTACGTGACGTGAAATGAGACAAGCCCTGCCCTTGTCATATATGCACATACAATCACATTCTCTTATTTTATTTAACTTTCATTAAATTCATGTATCTGGGCAAACAAACAAAGGGTTAAGTACCGGGCGAATATTAAACCAGTTTTGGAGCAACCTTTTTACTACTACCTCCTCGTTGAGGTCACATTAATAAATACCTTACGTCCATTTTTCTATCTTTTCCAAACATCATTACCATCCTAATACACCATTAGGTATCGAATTAAGTACGTAATTGTGCATACCGCAAGTTTTCTAATACAGTTCATCCCCTCATCGTTCAAAATAATGCAAACTTTCTACAGCATTCTACTTTCATCCTTCGTTTGCCAAACTTAAAATTCACTTTCATTCAACACTGTAATGAACAGAACCAGGCGGGCCACAAAGGAGCTAAAACCACACCATACACTTTGTTTCTCATATGCCGCATTTCACCATTCTTTTCAGATATAAATAAATTTTCCCATCGCTTATAAATATACTTTTTAGATAAACATACTCGTATAATAGTTCTTTATATATTGCAGAAGGCAGCCTTCCAATTACTTTTATAAATAATAATATTTTTATAGTATAACTTAAAAAATCCAGTAAAATTCTATAAACGCTCGTACATCAATATGACAAGAGACGTCAAAATGAAGTACCTATAGTAGAAGAAACCACAGAGAAGTATAGGGCAGTCGAAAACATGAAAATAGAGCATATCAAAAACTATATAAACAACAAATTATTAAAGTAGACACTCTCCTCTTAACATGTAGAACACTATTTCACTTGAGGGACATCTCTCGATTTATGAAACCATACCTCCAGGATATACAGCTCAAAGTAGGTACAAGTAAATAAAGTGAAATCTCAGGGTGTTAGCATATCTAAGGACGTACCAGAGGGCTCAATACTACGACCTCTCCTCTTCTTGGTCTACTTAAATTAAAATAAATGCCTTACCCCATTTTTTCCGCGGACTTGGCGTTCGGCGTTCGGCGCGTCCCAGAGATATTATTTGAGGAGAAAAAAACACGAAATTAGTTACCTCTTCCCGCGGTAAATTTAATGCAGGAGACAGAATGACTTAAGCCTTTCTTTTGTCAGGGGAAATCATCCAATGGCTTCTCCAGCCCATGGTAAGGCGAGACAGAGTGTAGTCTCTTACTGACTAAACCCCCCCCCCCCCCCCCCCGTTCCTTTTCCTGCTCTGGGCCGAGATCGCGGTGTCTCATTGCATTGCGCTTACCCCGCAACCCCGGCTGAACATCAGCCCTACTGGGCCCCGACTGTGGTGGTGTATTGGCTCTTTGAAGGGCGCGCGGAACGCTACGCGCCGTACGCTCGGGCCTGGTTCTGGTCAGCCCGCAGCAGACCCAGCAGACCCGCGCTTACGGTGGCCGGAGATCATTTCTCATTAATAACCTTAATGTGTCAATGAAGGACAAGGATTTTTCCAGAACTAGACCGACATAGGAAACCGACTCCTTTCGTTTTACGGGAACTTTGCTGAACTTAAAAGATGACCATGATTTCGGAATACCCTTAAAAGTAAGTAAGCTGGTAAGTTTTATGGGGTGCAAAAGTTAGGTGATGTCGTTCGCCCCATCCCGAGATCTTAAGATAGAATCTTAAATATAAGGTACTTAAAATAAACTTATATTGGCACTGATGCAAACGTAAGTAATTCAAAGATAGGGAAGTATCCCAAACCTCAAACGAATTAATATTAACATAATGGCTAAAACATGTACTTTCCTATGTATATCAGTTTATGTTTTTTATGAAAAAGAAAACATCAATTTTAAACGAATATAATTTATTGAACTGAACATAAATATCATACCACACGATAATAATTTATTAAATTAAAATACAGCTGTATTAAATTATGTTAGAAATGTAAGTGCACACCGAAACGGCTAAACGACCATCGAAAGAGGTTGGTGCAAAAATGAGCCTACAAAAGTACGGAACACCAAATGACAATACTGTTAACAAATAGTAGTGAAAATAGGGCTGGTCAACATTCATACTAAACCAGTAACTTTGAAAGTAAGTTGAAGCAAGTAAAGTACTTTAATATTTTAAATAAACATATTGTATTCTAAAAAATCAATAGCTATATAAGCGATTGAATAAGCGGGTGTGGTAAAAATAACCCCAAGGTCAGAACTAGTAGATTTCGTTTAAAATATATTAAAATTATTATGACTCGCTGTCCCGGGGACACATCGTACAGATCTGTGATCATGTCAAGAAATTGTATGCCATTTGCAAAATTATTTTATAACGCAGTATCAGATCATCCTAAAGTAGTCAACGTGGCCATCTTGTTCGATTGGACCATTAGTTTTAGTGTACATTCCAAAACGTATTCTCGAATAGATCTTCAACCGTTAAGTTATACAATAAAGTTGAATATCTATTGATGAGTTTGCAGGTAAACCAGTAACCTAAAGCCTATTTGGATTTTCAACTTTATCATATCAAAACGGCAAGGTAAAGAAATTGGACAGAAAGGCCTGATGACCTGCTGGTCAATGTACATTAAAACTCTTCGGTCGGTACGATTCTGGAGTACTATTGATAAAAGAACAATTTTAAAGACCAGGCAAGGGACTACAATTTAAAATTTCAAGCTGAAAATAAATTTCAATAATTGTGGTGTCCGTCCTTCTGTTGAGGCGTATGTTATTCTCTTAAAGCTTGTAAGCCTGGCGCATCATCAGATCGAAGTAGCAATCATTGTCAATGGACACGCTGATCCCGCTGTAATAGTTCATAAACTCCTCCAAAGTTACCTGTGGGAAAATATTAACATTCAAATATGTGGCCTATTTAATGACTGACAAGGTTCATTATCATGTTAGATTGTACTTTGCAATGTTATTATTGTAATTTTTTCAAAGGTTTTTTCAAAAAGAAAACAGCTTACTTTGCCGTCCACTGATCCTTCAGACTCAAAGTTAGAAAGGAACTTGTTCAGGATTAAATCCGCTGTCTCTTCACCGCTCATGTATCTGAAATTTAAAAACACGAAATGTGAGAATTTCGTCAAGAATCTTGGATATAAATATTCTTAAGCAAACCCACTCATTCAGTTAAGCTATACATATACAGCGTGTAAGGGTGTTAAACAAAGGACATATTTAAGGACATGTGGAAGAGCCATCCATTGCCATAAATTGGCCAATTACGTTGTTTTTTATGTAAACAACAACAAAAAACGAGCAGGCGGATTACTATGGATGGTAAGCTATCGGCACCACCAACACCGAAAGGGTATCTCCACTGGTTTCGTGTGCAAGTCCGTTACCGGCTTTGGGGATTAGGGTTTCAGAAATTTAGGAATTGAGGAGGGATAGCGGGGAAGGGTCGGGCCTCCGGTAACCCCTCACTCGGCGGTTTTCTGTAAGACCGTTTTATTAGTACGGTCGACCCAGTCCTGCCGAAGCGTCACCAAGCGGAGTGGTGCTAATCTTGTTTTATTTTAGAAAAACTGACAGCGTTCAATAGTAAGAAGCTGTGCAAAATATTGCCAGTTAAAATTATCACAAATAATCATCATACATCCGTTAAAAAAACATTTTTTTATGTCACAGGTCGGCAATTAGCAGACGGACATGGACACCCGCTACAACGGAGCGACGAGAGCGTTGCCGACCTTTTGGGGATTAGGGATTTAGAGATTTTGGGAATGGGAAGTGGATGGATTGGGTCTCCGGTAACCTCGCTCACACAGTGAAACACAACGCTGTGATTGTTTCACGCCGGTTTTCTGTGAGGCCGTGGTATTGCTCCGGTCAAGCAGTCCCATTCGTGGCGAAGCTTGGGTCTCCCACACTTAAACACGTTCGTTTTGCTGGCTATGTTAATTATTTATACTTACCTGGGATGTGAAGTAACAGCGTAGACTCCTCGGATATCATCGACGGTGATGAATCCGTCTCCTGTCTTGTCCAGCTTCTTGAACGCCTGCTCTACGATAGCCTTGCGAGAGTCTGACATGGGAGGCTGAAAAAGAAATTTTCTATTTTTGATCCGTCCCGTGAACGAAATAACACAGTGTCTTTTTTAAGTGGAGAAAACTATCGAACTACTTCTTCCATCCTAGAGGGGAGCATTGGCAGAACCTTACCGACGTAGAAAGAAAAGAAATAAAGAAAAGCATTTATTTGGACTTAAAACCACCACTTAATTTCTGTGTCTACAGTTTCTATTTTGTGGTTTTATTGAGATAAAAATGAAAACTATAACCTTTCCTTGAATGACCGGAAACCTTGAAAACGTTGCCCCACACTAGGTTTTTCTCCTGTGTCATGGGTACGCTTATAAACATACAATTTCACATACACATCACACCCAGACCCGGAACAACCCGGAACAACCCGGAACTTGTGGATCACACAAAGAGTCGTTCCATGCGGGAATCAAACCCGAAAGTTGCGTGGCAGCCAGTTGATCAGCCATCGCACCAACCACGCAGTCAATTCAAACGTAAAAATTGTTGGCCAGGCATGATCACCTCGCCTGGTTAAAGGGCCCTCTCTTTTCTGAACTTAGGGATAATTACACCCTGCACTCTAAGAGCACAAATCCCACAATCACCATCATCAAAAGCCTTTGACGATCATTACAAGTCTGTGAACCTACACACATGTATATAATCATAATCAAACATAATCTCAATGACCGTGAGCGTATAATGTCATGGTGATTCCGTAGGTTAAGGCGGCCGCTACTTAAGTCTGAGGGTTTGAAACCTGTCTAGTACTAATGTGACTTTTTCAGAGTTATATGCACTTTCTATGATTTTAAAGACACCACTGATATACGGTGAAGGAAACATTGTCGGGAAACCTGGACTTATAATAATGTTGTAAGTCACTAATTGAGCAAGCGTGGTGAATAATGCTCAAACATGTAAGACGAGTGTAATTTGTAAATGTAATTTCTCAATGTTTGACAAGAAGATTCATCATCAGCCTGTTGTCGTCCACTGCTGGACATAGGCCTCCCCAATTGCACGCCACTGAACTCGATTTTCAGCTCTTCTCATCCAACCACTGCCAGCCACCCTGCAGATATCGTCAGTCCACATAGCTGGAGGGGCCCCCTATACTACGTTTGCCTAGACGTAGTATAGGGGGACGTAGTATAATCACAAAATGTAATACTCACACGGATGTGTACTAAGAATTCATCAAGGCTGATGGAACCGCTCTTGTCTGTATCGAACCTGTTGAACAGCTCCACTGCATCCTAGAACATAATTAAAATTGAATAATAAAGAGTTATAACACTTTTAAGAGAAAGTATTTTGTAAATTGCCTATAAGCGCTTAAAAACTGAGAGAAATTTTCGCAACGCACACATCAACATCTATGCTACGATCTCAGAATACAGAACAAACCAGAAGGCGTCAACGCGCTTCAAACAGAAGCAACTAAAACCACTCTTAACTCGAATAGTATGACATTTCTACAATCAGTCAATTTTGGCACGTGGCATGTCGTGACGTATTTACGAGTATCAATTTTAATTTTATTATGTCGTCTTGTGTTATTCCTACGAGTAAAAATGCGGCTGGAATTACGAAAAAAGTGGATAAGATTACATTTCATCTGCAAGCACGGACTGCAATAGTATATTTAATTAATTATTGAATTTTTTTTTATCGATTTATTTTTCTATGAAAATGATGCGGCCATTTTAGGTGAATATTTTACCCACTTATTTATTTGTTGTGATTTATATTTTTGTCCATTATGGAGCCTATGTCATATTAGTGTCCCTGCCCACTAACAAAAAAAAATCATACAAAGGGCACGGTTAGATTAATTTTGGAAACCATCTAACCAGAGCATAGTTTGCTCAATTCACTTTGAAGAGATATATTTATGACAAAGGTGGTTTGAAAACAGCATTTCCTACTAAGGTATATCTATACTAATTATAATGCTGAAGAGTTTGTTTGTTTGTTTGCTTGAATGCGCTAATTTCAGGAACTAAGTAAAGTATAGACTTCTAATCTTTAGTTCCGAGTCCAAAGACAATATATATTACAAAAAACTAAACCAGCAAAAGGGAACGCAATAAAACCTTTGTACTTATTGAAGCTTTGTTTTATTTGTTGTGTATAGTAGGTGTAACTAAAATTTAACGTAAGTTTACCCATTTTTTTTGGGTTTACCCAACAAAATATATCTTACCCTCCTGTTGTAAAATTACTCCAAACCAAGGGATTTTTTCCACTGACGGCAACACTACGCGGATGTGACATTTGACGACATGCAATTATGAGTGAACGCGGATTCTGGTTTGTTCTGTATTCTGAGGCTACGATGTAGGAATTGTTAAAGCTTATGTTTAGTGGGATAACGGATTTGATTGTTTTTTTTTTATGTGATAGGACGGCAAACGAGCAGACGGATTACCTGATGGTAAGCAATCAGCGTCGCCCATGGCCACCCACAACAAAGAAGGAGTGCGTTGCCGACCTTTTAGGGATTGGGATTTTGGGGATTTAGGGATTGGGAAGGGATTGGGCCTCCGGTAACCTCACTCACACGGCGAAACACAACGTTGTGGTTGTTTCACGCTGGTTTTCTGTGAGGCCGTGGTAAAACTTCGGTCGAGCCGACCCATTCGTGCCGAAGCATGGCTCTCCCACACTTAATGGAGATTGTATTGGTGGGTTAGGATTGTATTGGTGATGCCATCAAAAATTGCCCGTGGAGCATTATAAGCAATTTAAAAGAAAATTTATAGTTTCTCTGGATAAATATTGTTTATCACGGTATACTCCGTAGGAATAAGTATTCCTACGGTACAGTATTTATAAGTATAAATCGAAACATCTGCTGCTGCGGCTCTGCCATGATACATGTGCATGAGCCATGCTTCGGCACGAATGGGCCTGCTTAATTAACCGGAATAACCCCATGACCTCACATAAAAAAGGCGGGAACAACAGTCGCGTCGCGTTCAGCCGGTAACCGGCACCTCCATGCACCTCGCCAAATCCCCAAAATTTTATAATCATCCAATTCCTATTCCCTAAAAGGGTGGCAAAGCACTCTTAACACTTAAATTATGTAATCATAAGGCTATAATTACCGTATGGTTAAGTTCTAGTCCAGTTTCCTTGATTCCATTGATAAACTCTTCCTGATTCAACTGCTTGCTGCCGTCGTCATCCATTCGTCGGAAGATCCTGCAATATTATTTCAATGAATGTAAACTTCGTATCAAATGTAAAGCTTCATTTATAATTGTATAATGATAATTATAACTGAAAAGTAAATTGAGACAGAAATTCACAAAATACGCTGTTTCAAACACACATGTAAAAATAAACCAAAAATAATCCACAAGTACTGTCTTTATTTGTCTTCGGTTTGGCTAATTTTGGTCTTGAGTTGTTTGTGGAAGTCCAGAAAAGGTTTTTACGTAAAGATTTTTTTAAATCTTGAAACAGTGTAAATTCCGCCATGCCGCGGGCGGAAGCTAGTATTAATTTTTTTTTTTTTTGTTTTAATAACAAAAACAATGTCGTCGTAATAATGTTTCTCAGTATACCTTCCAAGGCCCAATATGCCCGACGCGCCACGGGACAAGCAGAGTAGACGGAGCTTCTCCAGCGGGTCGGTGGCGGAGGTCAGCGCTCGCGCAGACCTCTGCATCAACTCCTCCTCCTGCCGTGACGTCGCTGACAGCGGTCTGTGCCATGCTACTGCAAGTTGCCATACAAATAAATTACATTAGTACCTAAAGTTTATCTCAATAATTTTGTGGTGGTTTTTTTTCTTGTCAAGAGAATTCATCAAATGACTACTCCCGCCCAGGGTAAGGCGAGAGACAGAGTCAGACTCTTACTAAAAACCTCCCGTTCCTTAAATCCTAGAGTTGGGCAAAGTTTTAGTAACAAGTTTGAGCAGCCTTTTGTGCATTTTGGAGGTGAATGTGAAAATTTTAAATCATAATAGGTATTTTAATTTAATTCAGATGTCCTTTATATAGAAATCAAATTATACAAATACCTATCTATATATTTCGAAACATTTGGGTATATGTCTACCTATTTGCAAATAACTTTTTAATTTGCATTCAGTTCAATAACCTTACAGTTTCCGCATGTTATGTTATGTATGTTAGAACTAGAACACATAAACATACTTATAATATTATAAAGCTGAAGAGTTTTTTGTTTGTTTGAACGCGCTAATCTCAGACAGTACTGTTTCAAATTGAAGAAAATATTTTTTTGCTGAAGAGATTACGTATCGATGAAAGCTTTATGCTATATAATATCACCCTATGATCTGTAGGAGCCGAGCAGCAGGTGAAACATAATAAAAACATAAAAATCAAATTCTCCTAATAGTAGATAATCAGTCTCATTTCATAAATCTGCCCATTTTGGCTACAAATTGGGCATTCCCAAATCAAATCTCAACAACACCGTAGGAAAACGAGATAAGAATGACGAAGTTCAAAATAAAGTGCTAAATATATAAACAAATATATAAACAAACTATTAATTATAGGGACGGTATCAAACAAAAAGGAACCGCATCACAATAAACAATAAAAATCAATATCAGGAAGCTAGTACAAAAATAATCAACACGCAAAGGCAGTGAACTGCCTCCTGAATCTACAGCCATGAATGAAAAAGAAAACATAAATATTCAAACAAGGTTATACAAGCACATCAAGCTAACCAAACTCCTTTTTGCAATTTTCACCTCTATACCTATGCTATAAGATTGAGAATCTTTTAAAGTAGTTGACGGATTGGCAATCTTGATATGCCGCTGTAAGTAATATTGTAATCTCAGTTAATTTACGGTCCGTTAGCAAAACATTATTGGATTTATAAACAAAACTAGGTTAACAGGCGTACTTAAACTTTGACAAGAACTTTAAACCTTTTCGTTAAGCCCTTGACCTATATTAAAAGGCAAAAAACACTGAAATTATAGCAGGCGATATTCCGGGCGTCGGGGATCGAGCGATGGTCTCCAGCCACCGTGAGCACGGGTCTGCGGACGGCTAGCAAGGGTAGTTGCCCGACCAGAACCAGACGCGTACCGTACGGCGCGTAGCGTTCCGCGCGTGCCTCAAAGAGTCAATAAACCACCACAGACGGGGCCCTATAGGGCTGAAGTTCAGCCGGGATTGCTGCCTTGCGGGACAAGCGCAATAAGGTACCGCGGCCTCAGCCCAAAGCAGGTGAAGGAACAGGGGCGTTTTAAAGGGGGGTAAATTTATCAAATGACTTCTCCCGCCGTTGGTGAAGACCACCCGGCTGGGGCAGCTTTACTAGCACCAGAAACCTCAATTGACTAGCTGTATTTCGCTTTCTTTAAAACCGGTTGCTTCCAGAATGGTATGGTAAGCTATCCTTAAAGTGTAGGTATTCCGCATAGAAATCGGGTCGCAATCAGAAGAAATAAACAGGTGCAAGAATTGTACTGCGTAAAGAAACTAGGTCATTTATTTGAATGGGTTTTAAGTGTGGGAGACCCATGTTTCAACACGAATGGACCGGCTCGGAGTTATACTGTGGCCTCACAGAACACAACACCTACGTTCGATTTCATCGTGTGAGTGAGGTTACCAAAATTTTCCGTTCCTTCTATCCTTCTATTTAACTAGAAGTGTCGCTCGTCTTCCTACGCGTACTTAGCGAGGCCATCCCATATAGCTATGGAGCTTAGTATCACAATAATTTTACAAGAAGAGATAATTGTGTAAACGTAGTATAGGTACAGAAGATGGAGAGTAGATGTTAAGAAATCATCCTTCCCCCCCCCCCCACCTATTCTGTAGGTCTCTTTTCAACCCGTTTTACCGAACTTGTATTATCATAACACATACACATACAGCTTCACTTATGCTCAAGCTGCGAATTCGAAAAAACGTATGAACATTAAAACTGTAAATATTTGCAGAAGAAGCTATTTTCGATGCGTCCCCTTAGTATAAGAAAGTCTTATTAAACATGTTTACAGCAAAATACTTAAATGAAATGGCACTACACCCCAAAATACGGTTGCCTAGCAACAAACGACTTTGTTATCAAACGACAGCAGAATACATCAAAATTGTAACAATAGAAAATAGGTCAAACGTTAACACAATGCATGAACATAACAACATTCAAAAACATAATTTGAAATTAAAAATATTAATGTAATCCGAGTAAAACTTTCCATCATACAGAACCTAGTTGACTTTGTTTTATAAAGTTGAATAAACTGTTAAGAATCTGTAGGGCTTCGATTTGTATGAATAAAGAACAATCAATCATTTCTTCACAGATATACCTACATAATAATGTCGCATGCAATGCATCAATGGCCTGAATGTCTTACTGCTTCAATTGAATGTGACTTCTCATTTACGCTATTAGTTCAAGGCGCAGGGTTTTTTATGGAAACAATTCAAAGGGTGGAATGGGTCTGCTCAACCGGACTGATACCATGGCCTCACAGAAAACCAGCGTGAAACAACCACAGCGTTGTGTCTCACCGTGTGAGTAAAGTTACCGGAGGCACAGTCCTTCCCCTACCCCTACCCCAATCCCTAAATCTCCAAATCCCTAATCCTCTTGTCAGCGACGCACTCGTAACTCCTTTGTTGCGGGTGTCCATAATAGGCGTCGCTGATTGCTTACCATCAGGTAATCAGTCTGCTCATTTGCCGACCTATCACATAAAAAACAGACTTTAATGAATAAAAAATAAACTTTCCAGAATGGCAATGACACACAGAAATCTAATCATCATATCAAATAAACAGTAAACAAAAATGTACTGAAATAGAAATTCAGTCATTCATTCAAACAGTCATTCAGGCCGTTGATTGAACGGCAGATTAAACTATTAGCCTGCTATATTACGACATATTTATGTGATAAATGAGTACCTAGCTTATCGCCTGCGACATCAACCACGTACTATTTAAAATATTTCCCGAGATCCTTTAAAATTATTAGGATAAAGCGAATGAAACTGATAAGCTTTATAATACACAAATATTATATCAAACACATTTTACTTATAATGTTGAAACTTATCCAATGTAAACAAACAAACTATACAAAGTCCCTTTTATAAGTATAAAGGTCTATATGCGTACTCTGTGTATCAATATTGCACCTAGATAGGGGCCATAGCAAGCTGAGCGCTGTCGCTAAGCCATTTTGCACTGCGGTGACGGTGACGCATTCTTTTATTTGTTATTCTATGTTTGTATCACATATTTTTTTCTTTCTTTGGTTTTTCTTACTTTCTCGCACGGTTTCACCCGTTACCGGGCTCCATTTGTCGTAGCGTGATGTGTTAGCCTTCGGAATTTACTTCGGAACATTGTAGCTATCTATCACTGAAAGAACTTTGGAATTCCAAACAACGGTTCCAAAGATTACACCCTATACACAAACTTAGAAATTACAAATTTTATCTGTATAATGTTAGTATAGTATAGATTTCTACAGTCGGTTTATGTGTCTGCCTGATTGACATGAAGAAGCTAGAACTTTCCACACATTATTAATGTAGATCCCGCATGGCGTATATTTGTCAATACTACGTTACATAGGGGTTGGTAACCGAGTCGTACCAACATTCGCGGTCAAATCGATATGAGTCAACACTCGTTTGAAATATTCAATTCAAATAATACACTGACACACCAGCTGTCGATATCCAAATTAATTATTAAACAATTAGAAAACTGTGTGTTATTCCGTTATTTGTTTCCCAAACATGAGGACATTTTAACCTCAAAATGTTTGTGTACGAAACTGCGTACATTCGCTTGGGGCCGGCCGGCTGCAACGGATACCGTACGGCCTACGACGCTTTTTTTATGTACCTATTTATAAAAACAGTAAGTTACCCTTTGTGACTTAAAATTTCTTCTTATTACTTATAGAATTGAATGATTTAGACAGAATAATGTGTGCCAAGTCATTATGTTTACAATAATTCTAGTTTTTTTTAAATCGTATGTGCAATAACAAACCTCTGCACTCAAAAATACATGTTTTGAGTCAAGTATTTGATGCACAATGTGTGTTTTGTTTTACCTAAGAGATGTTATAATGTAAAGATTCTTTATTTTAACGTCACACTCACACGATAAGATTAATAGTAATCTCCTGAACGGTTGAACATTTCTTTCTGATCACCACCAAAACTGGAGCAAACAGTAACAAATCCACTATACACAAAGGTTTTAATTAATATAAAACCATTCTAATTCACACACGAAGTATTCTTGCAAATATGACTAACACAAGTGCTTTAATACAACAACAAAATAGGATAAATATTTCAATAAAACTTACTGTTTGATGAGGTTTTAATCTTTCCCAGATACATTTTGTGAAGCACTTAACTTTATACACAACACCACGTGATCAAAACCTTTCAAACATGTTTTGAAACTAAGGTATACGTCTTCAATGCTTCGCTTGTGACCGTCGACTGTCGAGTCGAGGTGGGACCGCTAGAGCAGGGCGGCGACGTGAGACGGAATATTTTACAAGACCCCAAAGTTACAAATATACAGTCGAAAGAATACGCGGCACTTATTTTTACTGTAATATTTTTTAACTGTATAATTTCTTGGGATAGTTATTTGTTACCCTTATACCATGAATATATATAAAATTTACTCAAAATTTTTATTTTATTCTTGCATAGTGATAAGGTAATAATCTTCGTAGGTTGGTAACTAGATGCGAAAACGTAATAGTTGCATAAGTTGTTGTTTTTATTAGCTAATACTTCTGTGTTTTCGGATCTAAATAACATAAAATCGCCTTGAAGTTGTTTTCGAGGGGTAGACAGAGAGTATATTATCTAAACCATATTTAGGACGCATATTAATCAGTCAGTTGTACTAAGTTTAATACTCATTAATAAGGAGTCAGATAAAAAAAAAACTTTCAAATAAACTAATCAATTTATATTAGATAATACTAGCTACTCTCGCCCCGATTTCACCCGCTGCTCGGCTTCATTTAATCGTAGCGTGATGTTTTATAGCCTATAGCACTCGGGAATATTGTAGCTATCTATTATCAGTAAAAGAATTTTGGACTAAATTTACAAAGATACAAACGTACTTATAATGTTAGTATAGATTAATTCTTAAGGGCAAAATGAATCTAGATCTCAAAACATCTTTAATCCGTAATTCCATATACACTTCTATTAGAAACTGTATCCACAAGGTACACAAATACCTAAAGGAAATAGGATCATTAAAGAAGACATCAAACTGAGTTGATTTGAATCAAAACAATAGGACGGAATCATAGCGGAACATCGACATGAGTTAATGGACCGTGGCAAGCAAATATACCAAGTACCTACTTTAAATGTGGGAGAGTCATGCTTCGGCACGAATATGTCGGCTCGAGAAGTGATACCATGTCCTCACAGACAAACGGCATGAAAGAATCACGGCGCTGTGATTGCTCAATCCTTCCCCTCCCCCATCACAACATCTCCATAATCCCTAAATCTCTAAAATCCTAATCTCCAAAACTCTTCGTGGCTCCATCTGCTCCAGGTCTCCCAGAGGCGTTAGTCCTGGCTTGCCTGCAACGGTCCGCCAGGACTAACGGGAAAACCCGTCCAGTTATGATTTAGGTGTCTTCAAGGCTAGAGCGGATAGGCCTCTAATAAACTAGTGCGCCTTACTATCACCGATTGCTCCACTGCTCACCATCAGGTGGGATTGCAGTCAAGGACTAGTTTATATAATTTAAGAAAGAACATGCACCCTTTTATACCCCAAACAACTACTTACTGCTGAGGTATAAAGCCCAGGGTGTTTGCCCAAGATCGAAATGTCACACGTGCTAAGTCATCAATACCTCGCTCTCTAGTCTCGCTTAACGATCAGCTGGAATCTAATCTTATCAAAATCTAATCTAATCTGACATTAAACGAAGTTTTTTATGTGATAGATAGGCAAACGAGCAGACGGTTTACGTGATTGTAAACAAACATCGCCGCCGATGGATATTCGCAACACTCAAACAGTTATAAGTGCTTCGCCGGCCTTTTGTTAGTACTTAGGGATTTGATTATTGAGTGTCCTGATATTGAACCTCTGGTGAATGATATGATGTGAGTCCCATAAGGCGGATAAGAACAGAAGTGTTGTTTCTCGCTGGAATTCTGTAAGGCCGTGGTATCACTCAGGTCGTGCCGACCCTTGTTACAATTGAAACATTCTAAACTTTGCTTCCATTATCCTTGAATAACCATCTCGTAACAATGTTAATATTGTTCTTTCCTATACAATTATTTATGCTATAACTGTGCTTTATCTAAACGTTTATGTGTGAAGAAAAGTCACGCTAAACGTGCAAAATCACCGCAGTATGCATTGTCTTGGTAACCGGATTAGTTCCTGAATGAACCACCGTCCCGGTCCAGAGTATTGATTTAAAATTTCGCATCCGTAGTGTTATATAACCTAGCTTTGGCTCTGCAATAAACTCTGTTCCTTGTATAGATACCAGTGTATCCTAGTATTGCCTATATATTCTTATAGATTTCTATGAGTGATGCTTAAATCTATACTAATATTATAAAGAGGTAAAATTTGTAAGTTTTTATGTAGGGGGTAATCTTAGCAACCCCTGGTCGGATTGCCAAAATTCTTTCACTGATAGGTAGCTACAATATTCCTGAGTGCTATAGGCTATAAAACATCATCAAATGGAGCTGAGCAGCGGGTGAAACCGCGAGTAGCTATAATTTGCCTTCACACTATACATTATACAAACATATCTCAGTATGGAAGAACAAATAAAAAGTACTAGAGTTCAACAATAGATAGGTACCCTATATTATATCGTTATACTTAGTCATTGATATAAAAATAATACCTATAATTTTTGAAATTTTTCTTAGTTATGATATTTGTGATATTGTTTGAGTTGCGAAAATCATCAGGGGGTAACCATGACGTTCCAAGTAAGATTGTTTTAATCTTACTTCAGTGTCAGTAAGAGAAAGAGCTATCCAAGTTGTCTAGCTCTGTCTCTTACCTTCTTACTTTGAATGACATGGTTACCCCCCAGTCAGTGTCAGACTATTACTGACTAAAACCACTTCGTGCCTTCTCCTGCTCTGGACTATGGCTGCAGTCAGTATATTATTGCGCTTTGCACGGCAACCCTTATTTTCTACCGTCCGGCCTTGTTGAGTCGAGACCATGGTGCGGAGCCAGGAAAACCAAAGGACTGATTGCCTGATGATAAGCAATCAACGCCGCCCAAGGACACCACTAGAGGAGTTATGAGTGCGTTGCCGCCCTTTTAGGATTAGGGATTTGGATATTTCGCGATTGAGGAGAGATAGGGGAGAGAAAGGGTTGGGCCTTTGGTAATCTCGCTCGTACGGCGATTCACCTCGTATGGTATTTCACGTCAGTTTTCTGTGAGGCAGTGGTCTCGTATCATTCTTTTCATTACAACAAAGAAAAATAGAAAATCTAAGTACGAAATCTGTGGAAACACCGCCAAACAATGTTTTTAAACTTAAAAATTAATTTATTGTTACAGTTAGAACAGTTCAAGGCAATCGTATAGGGCTACTACAATTGACAACATTATTATTAGTTTCTACTTTCTAGCTTTTTGTATGAACTCCCTTTGTATGAGTTCATATGAAAATTATTTCAGTATTTCTTGAGTTTATTGCTTATGGACCGGTGCCACCGGCTGCTGTGCGACGTGTCATGGATTTGATTCTCGCACGAAATTCGGAATTTATTCTCTTTGGTGATTTACTACGTTATGTGTATGTGACCTTGAATATTTGTGAATGCATTTTTTTCCCAGGAAAAATGCTATCATAGGGTTAACGTCTTAAACTTATCCTTAGAAAAGATTGGTAACCAGTTTCTAGTGATTATATCAGGTCAACTTTATGAAAAATTTAAATTTTTTGCTTAAAATCTTGTGTGCTTCATATAACAGGGATCTATTGCTATCCACTGCAAATTTAAACTTTGAACTATGAATGCAAATCTGTAAAAGCATAAAGTTCGGACCGACCAAAGAATTGAATCCGATTGACACTAGCTATAGGCAGTCTTGCTTAGCAGAGTGCAACTATTCGACCGACGCGACACGACGACGTGATGAAAAAAAAAGCTAGTTAACGTACAACCCTATTTCACTACTATGTGGATTAATCAACTTAGAATTCTTATAAAAACTTGATTAATGGTATCAACATTACTGCCACGAAAACCGTGAAAATATTAAATGAAAAAAAAACTGTTGTTAATATATTTTGTTACCAAAAGACCTGTTTCCCTTTCAGGTGAATAAATTATTTCATGTTTGAATAAAAATGTCAACATTTTTTTTTATGACTGTGAGGTGTCTAAAGTTTTATAATGTTCGATTAGATGCCAATGTATGTCCTAAATATTTTTTTTTGTGATATATCGGCAAACAAGCACACGGATTACGTGCTGGTAAGCAATTAGCGCCGCCCATAGAGTAGTTACGAGTGCGTTGCCGACCTTTTGAGGAGTAGGGATTAGGTAGGGATTGGGGGAGGGGAAAGATTGGGCCCCCGGTAACCTTACTCACACAGCGAAACAACGCTTTGGAAGCATGGCTTTCCCGCACTTAAATGTTCCACCTAAATGTCTCAATTTAAGTTTCCTACTATTGTAAAGAAAGATTTGATATCGACGAATCAGCTTGCTTTAAGGACCGCTAGTGGAGCGGAACCCCACACTTTTATGAAATTCACTTTCTACAAAGTCAAAGCAGAACCTTACTACTGCGTGAACAGATAAAAGTATCGATGATTTAATTCTTCTATCTATAAAAGTATTGAAAATCTCGCTTTTAAGTTGGTATTAATGTATTTAGTAAGCCGAACCCCAAAAATATGTATATGTCTTCCGATACGATTCTACGATAGCTATGTCAATGTTTGGCGAAGGCGCAAGTTCGCTGGCAGCTAGCTAGCGAAAATCCCTGCCAACTTCAAATTGGAAGCTCAACACCAAAACTGTTAAGTCTTTATGTTGGCAATTAAAAATTTTATTTAATGAATCACAATTTTTTATGGAATAAGTCGGCAAACGAGCGAACGGATTAACTGCTTGTAAGCAATCGGCACCGCAAATGGACACCCACAAAGACAGAGGAGTTACGAGCGCGTGGCCGGCCTTTTGGGGATAAGCGTTGCGGATATTTAAGGATTGAGAAGGGATAAGGGAGGGGCGTCCGGTAACCTCACTCACACAGTGAAACTCAACGCTTTGATTGTTTCCCGCTGGTTTTCTGTGAGGCCGTGGTATCTCTCCGGTCGAGCACTCCCACACAGTTACTTAATCTCTAACAATCCTATATTATAAGTATTAATACTTACGTATGACTCAATGATTTTTCTTTCTTTCCAAAAGGTAAGGTGTGTTCGAAATATTGACCATTGACCCTTTAACTAAACCTTAGCTATTTAAAAGAGGTTATATCCCATAGGCTACCTACATGCATAAGTAATAATCCTATTTAGGTGTGTAATTATCTACCAAACTCTGTCACAACAGAAATGGCCCTATAATCCGAATAAAGTGTAAGGTTATTGCCTTTTTGTAATGGAAATGAAAATAGTGAGGTATGGCTCAGAGCCCGTATACCGTTTACAACGGTCGCGTGTTCCCGACGCCAACACGTAATCAAGCTAACAATTACTACGAGGTACTTCTATTAATTTCGTTCTAGTTACTGAAAATACCTTACTGAAGTGTCTAACACCGCCTCAAAATTAACTATGAAGTACTTATTTCAAAGAATAGCAGTACCTAATAGTTCTGTTTCTTACCAAATATTGTACGTAGTCAGTTTTTTTTAACCGCTATTAAGCCTGATGGTAAACGACATGCGACCTACGATGGAGCATGCCTACCCATGTCACTTCTACAATAGTTTTTATTGAAACTGTTTCTTTTTTTATTAATTTTATTGCAATTTACGTTGTAATAAGTAGCATACCTATGTGTTAAGCAGACTGTAATCTATATTTGTGCCAAATTTTATTCAGATGCGTTCACTAGTTTTATGTCAGCCGGGGTTGCGGTAAGCGCCATGAGGCACCGCGACCTCGGGCCAGAGCAGGAGGAGGAACAGGGGGGTTTTTAGTCAGTATGAGTTTGACACTCCCTCCCGCCCGGCCCTTGGCGGGAGAAGTCATTTGATGATTTTCCCCTCACAAAAAAAAACTTGTTTTATGTAAAAGAGTAACAAACATCCATCTATCTATCTGTACTTAGAAACTTTCGCGTTTATAATTGGTATTAGTAAGATGAACTTGTTTGGACGAAAAATATTTCCATCCAAAAACATAGCCAGATTAATTAATCAATCGTCCTGTTACTGAAGAATAGACATCTTCAACAGGTAGGTAACTAGTCAAATAGTTTCTGCATTGCGGAAAAATCTATCTGCAGTATTTTCTGCAAGACGCTTTGCACAACGTGTTACGAATTCCCAGGTCGAGCTAAATACAATAGGTTTTTCTTCTTCTTGCTTCTGATCACCAATAGAAATCCATTGTTTAAATTTTAATTTTAATACAGACTGGTTGCAATACTTTTATCGTATTAATATTATAAATGCGAGTTTCTGAGAATGTACAGATGTATATTTGTTATTCGTTCATGCAAAAACTGCTGGACCCATTTGGTTGAAATTTGGTATGTAGATAGGTGATATCCTTGAATAACACGTAGGCTGCGGTGGTGGTACGATTTTATCAACATACCACACAGGTGAATCTGCGTGTGAAAGCTAGTCTGAATTATGAATCACTTTGAATAATTCCCTACTTTCTTCTTTTATAATCTTGAAATCAATCATCCAGATCAGCCTATCAGCAGTTCTATAGGTGTTTAGTTAAATTATTTTCTAAGAACTAAGACTGCACGGTTGGCGCGGTGGCTAGGCAACTGACTGCCATGCAACGGTCGCGGGTGGGATTCCCGCACGGAACAAGACTTTGTGTCCACAAATTGTTATTCCAGATGGGTGTGGTGTAAAATTGTATGTTTGTAAACGGACCCACGACACAGGAGAAAATTCTAATATGGGGAAAAGTTTTTTTATAAAAAAAAAAATAGTAGTAGGTACTTACCACTCTCCATGACGTCGTTCTTATCTCCTTTCCCCTTAGAGACGTTGTCGTAATTGAAGCAGGCTGTGAACAAAATAACCTTCATTAATACCTACTTAACTTACACACTCTTTTTTTAACAATGTTCAGAGAATGAGACTGGTCATCGCGACAAAAGGAATGATAGTGCATCAAATAAGTGATTCACTCAGTTTGATTCACTCAGTTACTAGACTTCTTAAAATACATTAGAATGGCAGAGTAAATTGCATTTTATCATTTTGGAATTCTCGTAGCACACAATCGGGACATGATGATTGATGTGATTATTGACTTTATCATCATCGTTATCGATAAAATCGTTAGAATACATGACGTCCTGGACTTCATGACGTATAAAAATCCCGGGATTTTAAAAACAGCAGCGTTTAAAGCTCGACTAAAATATGTACGCAAATCAAGTATAATTTATGGCACTCAAGAACTTTGTAACTATAAGTATATCAACTTACAGTTACAAAGTTCTAGAATTTTATAATAAATAGAATTTTAGAAATCCGATCAGCGGTTCCAAAGATTACCCCCTACATACCAATTATTATATTATGTAGTACAGATAGGTATGTACCTAATTTATGGGCAATTTTTTGGAGAAGACATTCTATTCTTTCCAATAAAGGACAAATAGTAAATAGCATATACAGACATCGTCTTCTTCACAGTTCAATTTGACCTTCGGTTTTCTAGCTACGGTGACGAGACAATTCCTTTGTGTCAAACAACTTCATAAGGTGAACGGTTTTTTTTTATTGTACCAGTCTAACCTTTCTTAGCCTTGAAAACTATCGATTTTATATAATAGTTAACACCACAGAATTTGCTTTTGATAAATAATTAAGTGGCATAAAATATTGATTTTGTAGTACCTACTTAGAAATAGGACCTAACACCCGGTTTCTGAAAGGCTTGTCAACGCTAAAATTAACTAATCTCCTGTTAAATCTCTTGTCAAGTCATCTGATTGGTTGTTGATAATTCAGTCAACCAATCAGATGACTTGACAAGAGATTTAATTGATTTTAACATTGATCGGCCTTTCGGAAACCGGGTGTAAGTGTCACTTATACTTTTGACCGCGACTCCATTCGCGTGGAATAGTGACTTTCTGCAGATTTTTGGTATAAAAACTATCCTATGTCCTTAATTAGAGTTCCAAACTATGTCTCTACCAAATTTCACAGAAATCGGTTTGGTAGTTTAGGCGTGAAAAAAATTCAAATTCAAATTCTTTATTTGCAGAATATGGGTAAGTAAACCAGATGCTCTTAATTGAAATTATAAATCGCCATAATCAGGCTCACGCCATGCAAATTAGGTACAAACGAACAGAGTAACATGCAAACATATCGAGAAAAAATAAGACATACAGACAGAGTTATTTTCGCATTTATAATATTAGTATAAAGTGTAGTTGACAAAATATTATGAGGATATCCATAGTTATATTATAAGGAGGTAAAATTTGTAAGTTTCTAAGTTTGTATGTTTATAAGTTTGTATGTAGGGGTTAATCTTTGGAACCACTGGTCAGATTGCCAAAATTGTTTCACTGATAGATAGCTACAATGTTCCTGAGTGCTAAAGGCTATAAAACATCACGCTAGGATTAAATGGAGCCTAGCAGCGAGTGAAACCGCGCGAGAGTAGCCAGTACATAATACAGTACTGTGTAATACTGTAGCATTGTTTTCCCAGTCGGCTCGTGTCGGCTCGGATTGAGTGGTACCACGGCCTCACAGAAAACTGGCGTGAAACAACCGCGGAGTTGTGTTTCTCCGTGTGAGTGACGTTATCGGAGACCCAATCATTCTTTACTCTCTTTCGCTACCCTAGATTATGCGATTTTTATTTAGGCTTAATGTATACATATAGATCTCATTACTATACCCTATTACTTTTTACTACTACAAATTTGGTTTTAGTAACGTATTTAGTAACATCATTACAATTTATTATTTTAACTAGACAAGCTATCGATACAATTGCCCACACGAAAGGATAATGACCTAGAAAATCTAGTTAATTAGTCACTAGATACCAATCTTTTCACATAATTATTTTAATGCCAATAACCTTCCGATACCGATCTATGATTCTAAATAATAAATGTGGCATTAATAGCTAAAGTTTGTAATCGATTTAATAGGTTTTGTGATACATGGTGATTAGCTGTAGGGACTAGGCATATCACTATTATAAACAATTTTCCGTTTAGAATAGCAACGAGAAACACAAAAGAATGGAATTACAATACGTAATTACTGTCCTACATAAAATGGGCTTAACTATTATGTCATTAGAGTCGATTTTTTCAGTAGGTCACTCCGGTAAACGATCTTAAGCAATCTGACTAACATGACGAAGCAAGACACGAAAAAATCCTGTGATATTATGAACGAACAAATGTTAAGTTTCCTAAGATCTGATAAAGAGGATCCTCTGACCAATCGAGGCCATTTGCCCAATAATTATTATATGTTGGGACATTCTACATTTGACTTTACCTATACATCAAGTGCGTTATATTATTGGGAGGAGTCTAGAAGCTACTCTCTTCCGACCCCCTTAGATGGGTCCGAAGACGGAGGACTTTGGGGAGACTCCGTTATCCCATTAAACAGGACCCGGGACGGCCGTCGCCGCGAGGCGAGGCACAATGTAGATCATGGTACTCAACCTTTTTTTATATAGGTACGGGCCACAAATATGTCTTAGTCATGGTGTCGCGGGCCTCAAGCAAAAATTACCGGCGAAGAGCCACGCTCGCATGACTGGGCCTGCCCGACCGGAGTGATACCAACCCTCCCTTTTCTTCCTCTCCTCTTCCCCTCAAAAGGCCATCAGCGCGCCTGTGGGGCTTTGGTCTGGAAGGCGGGAATAATCACCTCAGGTTAAGTATGGCTGGTGTAGATCCACATCTTACCTCCCCGTGCATCTTGAGGTGGGGCCTATCAGGATAGGCCGTCACGAGAGGGGGCTGCCAACGTATTTGATGCTTTCCCTCACGCAACGTGGGAGACGGGACACCAAGGTTTGTAGTCATTCAGTAAAAGTTTGACAGTCATGGCTCGCCTGGGGCTCCAAGAGGATTTTACACATTGGGGCACAAATATTAGGCATGTTATATTTATAATAAGTACATATAAAATTGCCTGTCACGCTAGACAGACCTACAAACATAAATTGACCCACTCACTGTAAGTGAAGGACGGAAGGAAGGTGTGTTTTTATATTTACTTTATTATCCTCAGTGAGTAGTTAAATCCGTTATTGGTGCGCAATTGTATTAAATATTCGACAGAGAATTAGACCAAAAAACGCGTTATTATAAATACAAATTGGAATGTGAAAGCATCAACAACAGTACAAAATCGCTAAATGAACTCATTCGACTGATTTCGGTACTTAACGGTGCGAAAAGAACCATTAGATGTATGAAAGTTTTTCGTATTCATTAATTTACCAAACGCCGGCGTTCGCTTGGCGAACCTCTTTCCTCGAATTACCACGATAGAAACGTTCATGTCCTTTAGATATATGTTTTGGTACATATATGTAATATTGATTGGACGCCTGATGCAGTGACTGAGCAACCAGTTGCTATGATGTGTATGAGAAAATCCTAGTTTGGCTGCAACGCAAAAATGTATGCCTCAATTAATGTGACCTCTTATTCAATGCAAAAATCGTTTTGAACCGAAACAGTCATTTGGCATTTTATTGTCTCTATTTATCCTAACAGAAAACCGTGACGATAGGATATGAAAATCACGTTTGAAATGAAGTTTTGAATGAATGAAAATTACTTAATCAAGGATTGCCTTAGCAAGCACAGAACAAAAAAAAAGTCGCAAGCATTAAATATCAGGAACTAAAATGAAAATAGGCTCAAAGGAGATTTATCTATAGATACTAAGGTTGGATAGCTCGTCCCTTTTGAAAAACTACAGAAGATTTTTTATGCAAGTTAGCACACGACAGACTACTTATGTCACCTAGAAAACTGTCATGCATAAACGAGGCTATGCTAGGCCGGACACATTCGTCGTGAGTATGTCAGTCTGCGGGCAACAGTTTCTATGTGTACCGAGGACAATCGTATAAAATTACGACGTCTATTCGTAGCTTAGATGCGTAGCATTGTTATCTAACTTTCCTTCCTTCCTACCTACTTCTGTTGTCGGATAAAAACTGCTATAAGATAATGAAAATGCGACTACAATGCGACATTCTTAATATTATTATCCAAATGAATTTTAAGGGTTGGGTCTCTGCTAACCCACTCACACGACGAAACACAATGCTTCGATTGTATCACGCCGGTTTTCTTTGAGGCCCTTTAGGTCTACCATGACGCGTTAAAGCGTCAATCTTCCGGACGAGAAAGAGGGATGGAGCTATACACCTTTTATAGCTCCATCCCCCTTTTTGTCCACTCTGGTCGAGCTGATCTATTCGGCCACAGAAAGCAAACCTAATCTTTTTGGAAACTTCATTCAATGACCGAGTCTGATGTCATTTCTTTAGATGATACCTCAAACAACGTACCGAAGTACACACTATGTCTATCTCTTTCTTTCTTCACAAGACCTTGGCGTATCCTAAAGATATTATAGATAATCCCCCATAAATATAATAAAAAGATGTTATCGCGTATCACACAAACATTTTTACATTACTCATCAGCTAATGGCGTCGGCATTACTTGATGTATGGGATATTTATGTTTCGACCATCATCATAAGTAATTTAAGTGATCACTATGGGTTACTTACTATACCAAAATATTTAGCTATAAGATATCTAGAACGATGACTCAGCTATTAGCCTACGCTGAGAAATTACTCTGACTAATTCCTACAGCATAGGTTTATATTGTGTCAACGCCTACGAACAATCTAGAATTGTACACTCTTAGAGAATAATCTAAATTACTTTACAGTTTATTGGATAAGCGAACCTGAATTTATTTTAGACAAGTGACCACTCCGTTTGTGCCATCACCTCTTTTGTCATTTAGTTCAATCAATGTGTGACTAAACCAAAAAACCCAGAGTCAGAAACTGAGTCGGACCAAATTATAAATATTATTTACCATAAACCACAACACGTTCGTAACCTGTTTTTTTTTTGTCAGGGCAAGTTCATAAAGTGACTTCTCTTAAAACCCCCGTTCCTTACCTGGGCCTAGGCCGCTTGCACCGCAACCTCGGGAATGAGTGAATGAATCTTAAATATTGAAAAGCCTAAAATACGTACGTTACCGTATTAAGTGAGAGACGGATTTCCTGATGGTAAGGAATCAGCACTACCCATGGACACACGCAACAACTGCAGTTACGAATGCGTTGGCGACCTTTTGAGGATTCGATTTTGAGATTTAGGGATTGGGAAGGGGAAGGATTAGACCTCCTGTAACCTCACTCACACGGCGAAACACAGCGCTATGGTTGTTTCACACCGGTTTTCAGTGAGGTCGTAAACCCCCCCATTCCCAATGCCCACTAACACTAACTACTAACAACCCACAAGAGCACTTGCAATTCCATAGTAATACAAGTTTCCATTGGCGGCGCCGATTGCTAACCTACCGTCAAATGATCCGCTTTTTAGTTAGCCGGTCTATCCCACAAAAATACCGCATTCAAGAACCAAATGAAAAGACATAGGTAGGTAGGTACTGAGTACTACTTGGTTTAGCACTTACATTCGCTAGATAATTTGGTGCATTCAGACGAATAGTTCTAAATCTTTACCATACTCCATTGTATTTTAAGTACCTACTACTTATATAGGTATTAAATTACCAAAATAATTTATTTGTATTAAACACAACTGAATAACTACATAACACAGTTTGATAGGTAACCACTCTATACAGTTTTATTTTAATTACCTAACTTTACTTTCTAAAAAACGTACCTAAATATTGCAAAATATGGCGCGTAAAAATTTCGATTCCCGCCATTCATTGATCTAAGTGAGTAGGTACTTACTTAATACTTCCCGCCAATTCACGAACTCGCTATTAGATACGCTGACTAATAAAATAACTAAGAACAAAGTAATTACGAAATAGGAAATAATAACACAATTATTTTTAGAATTCGATTAAATTATCACCATAAGGTTTGATTTATAAAATACCTAATTTAAAATAAAGGAACATATTTTGCTCCACTTACCGATAGACGCTTGCAAGTTTTATAATAGCTGTCAACAAGGCAAAGACACAAAATGTAAACAGCCAACTGCCACCGTCCACCCGTGACTCTACAATGCTTATGGCCAACAATCCTTGTCACACTAGGCACTGACGCGAAAATCGATCACCAATCAAATTGACGTTAATTATGTATGTCCGGCGACACGGTGTACTTTTTTTTAATTCATTTATGTTATGAAATAATTTTGTAAGTCCACAGATTCAACATGTGAACCGCTTAAGACGAAAAGATAAAATGACTCAAAGGCATTGAATGTACGTAGACGATGTCCTTGCTCCTTATTTGGCATAAGACGTGCATGTGTGTTGCACTTTTTCTATCAATTTACATATTGTTTTATCTGCGGAAAATACATTTTACATGCACCTTTGAATTTTATTTTCGCGGCTATTTATATTTATGTGGGACGTGTTAATCCAATAATAAGTAGGTAGGTACATATTATGTTCAATTTAGAATAAGAATAAATTACAGCTTTATTTATCAAACAGTCAACAAAATTTTCCTTAATACTTATAATATGTAATATAAATGTTGTAAGTACTTAATATCATTCAATATTTTCTACTCTACTTCGCAATTCATAGCGAATTAAACAGTAGAATACTTATAGCAGTAAATTATGAATAGCGAGAAGAAAGGCCTTTACTAACCATGATTTTGGAAGCATTTACAAAAACAATGTAGGTAGTATATTATACATATAAGGTTACATACCTTACATAACAAAACTTTTTAAATCCATGGTGAAAAATACTAAGTACTAACTAAACCCTGAACTTTTTCTGTTGTTGGGCAAATCTTTTTTATTACCTACTTCTGTATCCAATCCCATCTCACTCCTTGGTGAATACAATCTAAAATATTTTTTTATTGCATATCAATAAGAAACTACTGACGATTTTTTGCGACTATTCACTATAGTCACAATCACAAGTACATATTTTAACAAAAATAATAGGTACTTTCTTTTATACAAAATGGAAGTTTAGTGTTCTATGAACGTAGGTACGTAATTATTTTAATAATTTTATTAAATTGCTTATAAATATAAAACCGAACACACTGTATTATTACGCAAGGCCAAACCGTCTGCTTTCTCTTATAAAAAAAAAAAATATTTTATTATTTTCCCTACTACCTAAACTCTCAACTAAAATTGGAAATAGCCAAGCATGTTTCTAATAATATGGAAATATTGACATAATTATGTCAAGTATTTTTTATCGAGCAAACAAAAGTTCACAAAACGATCCATCATACCTTATCAACAAAAAATACAATTTGTTGTTTCATGGTGATCATAATAGACGTAGCTTGTAGGTAATTAGTATTGTTGGAAACCTCAATAATTTATTTATTGTAGTGGACAAAATCGATTTTTTTCTAGGCCTGTCTTTTCTGTCGAATCTTTGTACCTAAAATTATACTTATATATTTTTAATCATTCGTTCCTTATAATCCGCAGATAAAGTCGATGACGACCAAGCAATCGTACAAAAGATCGATTTCAACTCAAACGAAGTTTTTAACCGTTACAATTTTTAACGCTGCAAATGAATAGTCTATGGCGTTGGTATAATTATTGCTATCCACGGGTATCATGGCATGAAATATCGATCCATGGTTCTACTGTAGACAAACATACGTTTTCAAGGACAGTCTCCTCATGCATAATTTACGTATGACAAGTATATCTAGGGTGCGACCTGAATAACCTAGAAGACATCTGGAATGGCGCAGTCGGTGTCCTCGGAAGGGAAACGTAAATAAACCTCTTTATCCTAGCTTCATTTCCTAGGTAAAGTCACAGTAAAGAGATAGTGCGTACTTAAGCTGTTCCGCTGTTTGCATGTTTTATAGACAAAGGGAAAGGAAATTCAACCATTGCACGAAAGACCTCGTATCTACTGACGTATGAAAACACATTCAAATTTATTAGGTACGTACCTATTTTGGGTCAAGTTTTTTTAAACTGTGTCCCTGTACTAGAATAAGAAATCACGTTTCGTTGAGGTGTGTTTAAAAAAAAAAATCAAATACGCATCACACCAACGCCGGAAATAACAATCTCACAAAGAGTGGTTCCGTATGGGAAACGAACCCGAGACACGTTAAGCAGTAGGTACCTAGTCATTTGGCCAGCCAAAGCGCCAACCATGCAGGCAGAGGTAAAAAAATTCACCTCTTAATCTTCATAAATTGGTCTTATGCGACGTAGTGAAAAGCTAAGGATTTTTTTGTGGGTAGAAAATCATTGAATGAAGTGTTAGGCTCTAATAATCGGGCACGCTACTATAGCAGCGGTAAGACCCCTCTTTGAGGAGTGGCTTGAGAGACGCCACGGCGTCCTCACCTTCCGCCTGACGCAGGTGCTTACCGGGCACGGCAGCTTTGGTAGGTTCCTGTTTCGGATCCAGCGGGAGGAAACGCCCGAGTGTCGTCATTGTGCGGATCACCTGGAGGACACGGTGGAGCATACGGTGGCGGAGTGCCCTGCTCGGGCTGAGCACCGCCGTGTTCTCAGGGAAGTGATCGGCGGCGGCGACCTCTCGCGCCCGGCCTTAATCGAGGCCATGGTGCAGCGTGAGAGGAACTGGGAAGCTATCTCCTCCTTCTGCGAAGCAGTTATGCTCGCAAAGGAGGAGGCGGAGCGCGTGAGGGAACTATCCTCCTCGCGCCCCAGCCGCCGCAGAAGGCGACATTCCGGACGTCGGGGATCGAGAGATGATCTCCGGCCACCGTAAGCGCGGGTCTGCGGACGGCGAGTAAGGGTAGCTCGCCACCCGACCAGAACCGGACCCAAGCGTACGGCGCGTAGCGTTCCGCGCGCGCCTCAAAGAGCCAATAGACCACCACAGTCGGGGTCCTAAAGGGCTGATGTTTAGCCGGGGCTGCGGGGTAAGCGCAATGAGGCACCGCGACCTCGGCCCAGAGCAGGAGAAGGAACGGGGGGGTTTTTAGTCAGTAAGAGTCTGACACTCTCTCTCGCCTTACCCTGGGCGGGAGAAGTCATTGGATGATTTTCCCCTGACAAAAAAAAAAAAGGCTCTAATAATAATCTCCCGTTCCTTCTCGTGCTCCAGGCTAAGGCAGGCTGTACGTTCGCCTTTTTTATAAATTAAGAACAAGACGCTACTTGCTAGAATCACGTCAGATATTCTATTACATAGATAATAAAATGTAATCAAGACTGGTATCAAGCAATTGTCCAATTGAACATTTATTGGTTAGGAGTAGGAGCACCTACTTCTGAGGTAAACACGATGTTCCTACCTATCAGATGCAATCTTCAATGAAATGAAATTGGTACCCAACTGCGTAGGCTAGACCTAACAAAAGTACCTATCTAACATTCTGAAAACAGTATTTTAGTCATAAAAAAAATGATGATTTAATTATTTGGTAGGGACTTATCAATGTTCTAAGCTATTGTAATTAAAGTCATAGGTACGATTTGTAGTAAAGTCATTATTTTATTTATACTCAACTGAGATCGTTGAGGAAGGTAACAAAATTATTTTTAAACTTACCCGCCATTGAGGCGCTGCTCATTCTTCCGCGTGTAAAATCAATCTTGACCAAATTAATTAAACTGAATCTCAAATAAATCTAGGTACAACCCAATAAATATTTTGATAGGTAAGCGATAGATAATTGACAGCCAACTCTTTTTATAAAACTAATGACGGGCTTCATAATTTAATTACGCTGCCAATAGTTTTAGTTGTAAATTGTTAAAAGGATTTTGAATGACTTTCAAATCATGTATATTGTTAAAATATTAAGATTACATATATTTAATTGAACTTATTATGCTGTGAGAAAAAGTAAAACTAAAATCACTAGTAATTAAATACGAGTAAAGTGAAACCCGTCTTTTTATTTTCAAGGTTTATCTTACAAACTAATATGAAATAATAATAAATAAAACGCACGCAAATATAAACTAATAAAACGCAAAAAATACACGTCTACATTAATAACATTAAAGAATATCGCAATAAAAACAAATATGACTTATAGACTACCATGGCGTAGCATGTAGTAAGTATTTGTGTTGTCAATGTCAAATGTCACATGATGACAATGACAATACATGTGACAAAATAGTTATTTACCTTCAGTCAGGTTATGTTTGTGTTTCTATTTCGTTTAAAAACAATAATAAATACTTCAACTTACTTACTTAAATACGCGAATTGTGGTTAGTCAAGGAGATATTGTTCACTATTAACAAAATGGCACCAGGAAAAAAGAAGGTACACGGCAAACGTTCTAATCATCACGTTAAGCGGGAGTATGCGGAGAGATTGAACGACTTGAGGCTGGAATCATCAGGAGACAGCAGTAGTGACGGCAGTAATAGTGACTCAGATGGTGAAGGTGTGGCTCCTACATTCCCAGTAAGCATGTGGGACTTGAATCATTGCGATCCTAAGAAGTGTTCCGGCAGAAAACTAGCACGACACAACCTCATCAAAAACTTGAAGCTTGGTCAACAGTTTAGAGGGCTTGTGTTGTCACCGGTTGGCAAACAATGTGTCAGCCCCAACGACAAGGAAATTATTGAGAAATTCGGACTAGCTGTTATTGATTGTTCTTGGGCCAAAATAGATGAAACTCCGTTTGATAGAATGAAGTCACCAAATCCAAGGTTGTTACCATTTTTAGTGGCTGCAAACCCTATAAACTATGGTAAACCATATCAGCTGAGTTGTGTAGAAGCTTTAGCCGCTGCTATGGTTATCACAGGACACAGAAAAGAAGCCCAATTCTATTTATCCAAGTTTTCATGGGGACATTCGTTCTTAGAACTCAATTCAGAAGCTTTGGAATTATATGCAGCATGTACTGACAGTAAAAGTGTGTTAGAAGCACAAAATACATATTTAGAAAATGTAAAAAATGAAAAAGATGATAGAGAAATGTGGCCGCCAACTGAATCTGATACGGAAACTGAATCTGAAGATGACAAATCTTAATTAAATGTTCATTAGTTACGTAAGTTATTTTATAAAATAAAATATTGTGCCCTGATGAGAACCATTATGTAATAAAAATATTTATTGTTATTATCAAAGTATAATTTTATGTAAAATAAACTTTAACTTTTTTAGTTACCAGGCTATGTTATTTACAAAGTAAGTACACTGATCCGATTTCTGTGACCTAATCTTAAATAAAATTCTAATTCCTAATCAGTGACTCAATCCAAAGGTCTGTAAGAAATCGTATTTAGCGATAAGACCACCCATTGTACATTTATGTCTTAAGTTATCCTGTTTATTTTTATGGTCTACAATAAAGTATAATAAATAAATAAACTAGTAGGAAATGTAAGCAAATGTAAAAATACATCGTTTAATAGATTATGAATTTAAGTGTTTTATACATACAATTGAGATCTCAAAATGAAATTTGAGACTAATGATTTCCTGAAACAAACTGATTAAATATCCTTTATAGTTTAAACTTTTCATTAGTTTCTGAGCCTGTCTTATTCTATTACACCTATATATTTTCCTAAAATAAAAAGGCGACCTCTAGCAGATAATTTTGAAAGCTAAATCAAACTAACCTAACCTTCTAAGTTGAACGCCATCTATGGCGCATACTATGCACTAACACAAAGTTCAGACTAACGTAAAATAGAGGGAGCTACCGATCACGGTGATAAAGTTTTTTGTTGTGGGGTTCCAAGTTTGCGCCCGGTTGCCCGCTAGTTTGCTTTTGCTTTCCATGAGTGAGGGTCGTGTTGTTGTTCGTGTTGTGGGTGTTATAAACTCGCGGATAACTTATTTCTCACTTACTTTTATGTGTGTTATGTTTGTGAATGTAATTGTGCAGTGAATGGTGTGTGTGTGTAAATTATTTTGGAACTTGGAACTTTTGGAGGCTTTTACTTCTAGAACTTCGGTAAGTTTGTCCGTTGACTTTATGCAACCTGTCACGCAGGTGTCTCGCAAGTCACAAGTCACTAACCTCTGATGAATACCTAAAAGTTTTCTTGAGATGCGTCCGTTTGATCCGATTTGTTTCATCCCTATGTTTCGTTAAGTTCAGTTGCGACCGGTTGGTTAATACGCGTTTTAGAGTATTTGAATTGAGTTTAAGTTTTAGAAGCTAGCGAGACGTTGGAGCGGTATGAAATGAAACGTAGAGGCCTGTTTCAATACTAAGTTTTTGTAAGAGTTGTAGGTTTACTGGTTATCCAGTCACCTGAATTTAGAGAGAGCAAGGTTAGAATGCTCTTTACGAATATTTATGAATTCTAAGTTTCAATAATTACCTATGTTTCATCTCATCATGTAGGGACAATGTATTATAATATGTTGTTTTATTGAAAAAAAAACATGCTCTAAGAATATTTTTTTATTTTACGCTACAAAATACCCCTGTCCAATTATTGAAACCACTTAGGATCTGTTATTTTTTCTGATTGTTTCTGCCAACCTTGAATCAGTTTACTACCGGGTAAACTAACCAAATCTTAACAAGAGGTTTTAAAACAGCGTTTTGATTTTGTAATGTATAACAGGCTACTACCTAGTAATTATTGTTTATCGATTTTATTTTTTTAAGTCAATATTTGCCCCTAAGTACCCTTCTCTAAGAGGTTTTGTAGCTACCTATCTATATTAATTATTTAAGTTTTGCCTGTGGACGCCAGTATACTCAGATTTACAATTTGACGTAGGTAAATAAAGACCTCCACACTAAATCTGGATTGCCAAAAACGAATTGTTTCGTGGTGAGAATAGAATTGGCGGCACGTGGATCAGCAGCCTTTTGCATCGCCGTCGGTACTGCACCAACCTTGCAGTCTATGTTGACGAAGTTAGTAATTCACGGGAGCTGAGATTCTGTCGAAAATCTACCTACCTAACTTACCTTTGGCTATATCGTTAGAAAATCCCTGCAAGTCGTGCCGAACTGAACCTAGTACGAAGATGAATGAGTAGGTATCATTTTGGGACACTTATCCATGTTCTGGCCCACAGAAATAATAATTATTATTGCCAAAAATTAGATTTCTGTGATCTGTTATTGCCCACTCATTATTTCTGTGGGCCACTCACTGTAGTCTTTGTATATTATAGAAAATGTAGGAACTCCAACGAGATCGCAAAACTGGCAGAACGATGTACAACTGCGACAAATAAAATTCTTTTCCAAAAATGCTGTCAATCTGACTACCTACTTTGGCATTTCTACCTATATTTTTTTGGTAAATTTGTAATGGAAAGCAAAATTTACGAAAATTTCGATGAGTATTAATTGTGATGGAAAATTTATTTTTATTTGTCTAAGATATATATATTAGCTAATTATTCATCAAATATTTTGGAGCAATTTAAAGAGAAATGTTCTAAAACAGTTTTTGGAGTTCTGTCTTTTAATTGATCAGTGTGGTTTACATGTTTTGGTGTTGTAAGTTAATTTGATTGTTTCATGCCATGATATTCGTAAATTACATGTGTATTTGTTAAAATACCGTGATAAGTATGAGACGGCAGGGGTCCCGGAATCAGTACTTAACTGTTGGCATTTAAAACTGTCCTTATTTGATGATAATGCTTATGCTAGTAGGTATATTAAATAGTCATCTTATGAATAGATAAACCGAAAATGGTCTTCCTTATTTTTATTTTCCCTTTTCAGGTGAAATCATGTTATAACGCAGTATCTGCATGTGACGTATATGACGTTTTATTTGTATATGTGTGTTCGTGTGAAATCGATTGTAATTGCCTTCTAAATATTACAAGTAAAAGCCTCCAAAGGAAGCTCTACAATTATGAGTCCATTACACAGACTGCCAGTTTATAACGATTCTAGTATGTGCACTACATATGACTCCAATAGTGAAACAGACGATCGAATAATCTCAGAATTATTAGCACAAGAATCTCAATTGTATAAAGTCCTAAATGCAAGATATTCAATACCTTTTAAAGAAGAAAAAATATTGAAAAAAAGATTTAAGACGCAACCATTGTACGACTTTCTCACACGCCAATTACCCTCAAGTAGTGCAAGCAATGGAAGCAAAACTGATATGACAGTTAGACCATTATCCATAAATTATCGAAAAGCTAAGAAGAATAACAAGCAATTTATGATAGACAATAAAGTCGGAGTTTCAGGGATGAAAGCAGTAAATGATACTTGTAGTTGTTGTTTATGCTCTTTGAATACCCAACTTCACGAATATGTTCAGAAAAGACGACGAAATCGGCAAGCGCATATTAATGAGAATATTGCATCCAGATCCAGCCTTGCCTCCAAACAAGTAAATGGCAAAACTAAAAATATTAAATCAGACCCTTGTACATGTGCTTGTAAAAAGAATAGTCAGGAAAACCAGAGAAAAAGCCTTTGTCTGAATTTTCAGGTCGAACAACCAGAGATAAGACGGCGAAATCGATTTTTAATTCATAACAAAAATAAAATTTTATTACCTAATACTGGCAAACATAAAAAATCTTGTCATAAGCTTAAGCGATGTAATTTTATACCTTTCATGGAAGATATTGGTGAAGGAGGAATCACAAAGCCACAAACAATGACTAAACGATTACGGGTTAATAATAGTAAGGACTTAGAATCAATAGAAATGTTTAAGTTTCTAGAGGAAGAAATAAAACATTGTGTTAATTCAGATACTAACGCTTCATCGAAATTAACACCTGAACAACGTAAAATTTTACAAAATATTCTAAATGGAAACAATAAATACGCCTTCATAGATAGTCTTATCACACAATTGATTAGTAAATCTCCCTTAGGTCATACACAGAATACAGAAACTGTTCAAAGAAGTGAGATTAGAAAATATAAGCAATTCGACAATGGAAGTGATACTCACGCCCCTTACATGGCAACTACAGGTGATAGAAAAACGAAACATCTAACTGATCGTTTAGTATATGCACTTAAACAACAAAAGACTTCGACAGCGAATCCTATCAAAAATAATGAAACTCTTGTAAATATGTTACGATTATCAAATCAGATACATAAACCAAAAGAAAACAATACTGGACTTGTCCGAATGAAAAGTCAATCTTCCGAGTCGCTGGGATCAGTGTTATCAACATTCTCAGTAATTAATACGACTCCAATCAAAGACCAACATTTTACATTTAATGACGTAGAAAAAGAAAATAAATCATCAGTTAGTCTTATCAAATCAAATACCTCGGGAATGATACTTAAAATATTAAAATCGATTTCTACGAGCTCCATTGACAAGAGTTCGCAGCTTAATAATGTGACTTTACCTAACAAGCCTCCGTTAATTTTATCGTACAATGTAAGTAATGTTACTTTGAAAGTAAATCCTTCGACTTCATTTCACCAAATGGTTACAATGTTATCAACGCCAATGCAATTCAAAAGTGCACAGCGTCTTGTGCATGTGTCTCCTAGTCTTGTGAAATCATCGAGCGAACTTCTAAAACCTGAGGAACAACGGCTAGACCAGGAACCCAATCTTCACAAAGAAACACCTCAATCTCAGATGATAGTAGAGTCTACGCTACGTTTTCACACAAAAGACAGTTTGCAAGAAATGGTCAGTTTAAATCAGGGACCAGATCAAAAAACCGATTTACAACAGCAATTTGAAGTTCCCAAGAATACATCTAATATAAAGGTTGGTAAATCTAGCAGCAATGTTTTAAAGAAAGGTGGCAATTTTAAAACCAAGGTTAAATGTGCTAGATTTAAGATTAGTAAAAGAATTACAAAAGAATACAAAATACAGAAAAGTTCAAAACCGAAGGTGTCCGCACTGAAAACATGGATAAAAATGAAAAAATACTCTTTAATATGTGAACACTCCTTTAGTTGTAAAAGTCTAAATATCAGAAAGCGAAAGGGAAGAAAAATGTATCCGTCTCATTATAATTGTTTCAAAAGGCAGACTGAGCAAAAAGTGCCAGTTCAACATGCATCTATGTCTGTATGCTATAATCCTAGTAAGAAAATTGAAGAAAAGTACCTTGTGAAATCTGACATAGTTTACCTAGAAAAAATTGAAACCCAGGGTGAATGTAAATCCTACTTAAGCGCCGGTGTTACTAAGAAAGCAAAGAGCCCGCATATGTTTTATGAATCTAGTAGACGTCTAGAGACAAAATGTAATTTAAAAGATGCATCTATTGGGAGAGACGAGATAGTAATATATCAAAATCAGGCTATTCAAACAATCAATAGCGTGCCGCCATATTTACCAAATCAAACGAAAGTAATTTGTGAAGACAAATCTACTAGTGATCACGGTCCTATAAAAATTGGCATATTACCAGAAAAAAGTAAATCAAATTCTTCGAAACAAACATTTCACATGGTAGTTTTAAATAAAGGTTTTGGTAACTGTGGTTTTAAAATTACCAAAAACAGTGTCAAACCTTTCTATCATACTGGCAGCAGAATCAAACAAGTAAAACACAAAAAGTCACAACGAAAACTAAATATTCAACCAGAAAAATCTAGAGGTGCATTAAAAAAAGTCGCTTTTCCAAAATACTTTAACATTTTAAATTTCCATAAACTAAAAATAAAAAATAAGGAAAGGAACCAAGTAAAAAAGAACATAAATAAAAAATATGTTGTAATTGAAACTGCTTCAAGTAAAGAAAATACTGTTTGCATAGATTGCTCGATGAACAGAATTTCCAAATGTAATTCCGACTTTTGTGTGCCCATAAAATGTGATCTCCGAATTAATTCAGACAAAATTCAGTCGAAAAAAATCAAAAATATTGTTTATGAATCAGGAGCTAACACGAGGTTAAGTACACAATCAGCTCATTTTCCCGGAATCAAACATATAACTTCTATTATTTTCCATAAAACTATAATTAATCCAATCAATAAATATGCCCACTCTGTTAGAACATTCGTTAATTGCTTACGTTTACCATTTGATATACATTTTAAGAGACATGTAATAAGCAAAGGAACCAAAGTATTAAAACCTAATAGCGTAATAAAAGACTCACACATGTGTATAACAAAAATATTGGATAAGAAAAAGCAAGACAGAATTAAATCACTCGGTCCCAAAATCAAGCGTTGTTTATGTACTTTTAAGTTACACAAGGGGGGAAAATATAACAAGCGAACTGGTGAAGTAACCACAGAATCACAATCCAATATTGCAAATTGTACTATAAGCACAAAACCGAAACATTCAAAACCATTTATATTATTATGTATGCCTCACAAATGCAATCCTCATAAGTATTCCGAAAATAAGCAAAAAAATTCAAAAAGTTCAGGACTATGCAGTAAAAATATCGAAACAATATATGATTCAAATTATACGCGTAATTTGTCTGTTGACAATAGGACGATAAAACTTTTATATGTTAATAAGGCGAATTCCAAAAAACGTTATAAGTCATTGAAAAAATTGAGGAATTTGGGCGAACAAACAGAATTAACACAGTATTCCAAGTATGTTGAAGGAATCCATTCGAAAAATTCTTTTGTGCACATTATTAGTTCTCATAAAAACAAGGTATTGGCAGCAGATGATAATAATCAAGAACAAATGACAAATAAAAGTAATTTGAATTATATCAAAAAGAAACAAGTTAATGAGACAGTTTTAAATAAGTACAGTTATAATAAAAATAGATGTACGTGCAGTCATGGAGCTAGTTCGGATTCAGGCAAACCTCTTTGTACATCAAACATATTGAAACTTGACAAACAACGTTGTGGTCGTAAATTGTTTGTTCCAAGGACACTCACAAAAGTCTATACAGTTAATTCTGTGGCTTATGGCGATTCCAAAATGACACCTGATATCTCATTGAAAAATACTTGCTGTGGTACAAAAAAAGAAAGGATACCATTTGAATCTCAATTTAACTGCAAGCTTAATCATGTGTCGAAAAAAATTCGTTTGAGAAGCGCACAATCACCAAGTAATGGAGCCGATCAACGTCAGGGTACAATGAAGAGTCGAGAAACATTGATAACTCGAAAGGAATCTATAAATCATGCTCAACTGACTGGTGTTCTACCACTTATAAGAAGATGTTATTGTACAATGAATGTACAGGTAGCAGGTCAAAATGTCACAAGAAAACACCATTATCATTCACCAAGACTTGAACCTATACCCTATCCACACCAAAATTGTGTTAAGAGGCGATTGGTCAGGAAAACAACTACAATGTCGGGTACTAATAGAACATTTAACACTAGTTCCAGTTCAACACCTACAGTAAGTTCAGATTCAAGAACAAGAAAATATTATTTGTTAAGACATAAAGTCAAGCGTTGTACTGCATGTACGAGACCTGTAGTAGGCTTTAAGTACCAAATATCGCCACGATCTCGACGGCGCCATAAACAGGATGTGCCGATTAGTTATACATCGGGCTCCATTAACGATTTTTCTGAACCTAAATTAAAACTAGCACATACAATTAGAATGCCTAAGGATCAAACTGCTTCCAAGTCTTCGAAATCCTACTATAGATATATTAGAAACAGCAGTAGAGGCGATCATGAAGTTGGTAGATGCCAAAAACAATCACAATCATTGATGTCGCAACTGTGTTATAGAGCTTCGAATGTTACGCCAATGTTGAGGCGATGTTTTTACTCATTGAAATTACAAAAAAAAGGAAGACTCCAAAAAAAACGTGTGATGCAACCCATGAACCAGAGTAAACCTAGATTTACTAAAGTAACAGCAGATAAACGAGCTCTCAAAACTATACAGAATATGAAAAAGCATCGTTATGCTGAATTAATACCATATGAATACGCAACTAATACTTGCATTCCTGGCGAATGCGACCCTGTCTGGTTAGAAAAAAAGAAAAGGTTAGAATTGAGAAAGAGCAGACGTAAACAAACTAAAGACTTTGTAGTAGATTCAAATATGTCGCATTTTTCAACTCCTTCAATTATAAAAACAAGTTGGAAAAGAAGAGAAAAACATATACACTTTCATGATCTTGGTGGTCACCTAAGACCAGTCAGATCTAGAAATATTTTAGTTCGGCCTAACCCTCCTAAAATAATTATCAAAAACTCAGGTACTCAACGGTCAAGACAGCCAAGAGTAAATTCCAGATTCAATTTCAATGAAGAAAAAATATATGATTTAAATAAAAAAGAACCTACAAATTTTCGAAAGTATGCCTATACACATGGAAAAATGAAAGACTCATTCTCACAAGACGAGAAACCAAAGCGTGATATAGATGTACAGACTGTTTTTCATAAGCAAAGTCAGTCTAGTGGGTTCCTGAAACGATGCTTTTGTGCTTTTAAGTGTTTAACTACCTCTTTAAAACATCGTGGTAAACCTGATAACGTGGGGCACGAGAGAACTTCGCTTACGTTAGAAACTAATATAATAAATACACAAAAACGCGATCTCATCCCAACCCTGGTCACATATGACTGTGAACCACGTGTACGTGGACATTGCAAAACTCATCAATTAGGTAAATTAATCGATAGAAGACGAGTAAAAGATAAAATGGGTAGTACTACACAATCAAGAACAAAATCAGCAACATTTTTTTCAGTAATTGCACACGATAAATCTGCGGGTACATCAAAAAGAGGTAGAAAACCCGAAAGTTTAACCAAAGAAATATTCTTTGAAGAAACTAATGTCACACCTCAGTTTTTTCCTCGAAGGAAAACTGTTAAAATCTGTTCAAATACTAGCTTAAATGGTGATTTTTTTAAAGATAAATTTCCAAACTATCCGCTTGTCCAAATAGCACCACTCAAATATGCACGTCCTAAGAGGAATAAGAGTCATGCAGTAAATTATAAAAAAAGAACTAAGAAGAGAAGAAAATCAAGAGAAACAGAATCATTTAAAAATGAAATGCATGACGTTGTGCCTAAAATCAGAAATAATGGTTTGGGGCTTAAGTTAAGACGATGCTTTTGTACATTAAAATTTCCTAGACACAAATTAATGTCAGAAAATGTCACAATATCTCCTAAAACAGAAGTCACTTCTTTATACAAAAGAAGAAATGTCATGACGTCAAAAAATCATAGGCGTTTGGAACATTATGGATGCGAACCTGTAGTTTACGTGACGGGCAATCGCAATGCTTGCAAATGCGATAATCATGTCAAAAGGCTAGGTATGTATGTGACCTTGTCAAAAACATTAGCAGAAAGGGACCCCTCGAAATCAAAACTAAATGCTGAGCATGAGCTCAGGTTTAGCGATAATAGTGAACAATTTTTCATTCAACCGAAAATTACAAAAATAAGAAAACATCAACATGAAATAAGAAAGACACAATACATAACTAACGTAGTTCAAACGCCAAAACGAGCAAGTAATGATTTTAATACCGATTTTACCGATAAAATAGCTAACGGTCATTTTATAAACTCCAGACCAATAAAACAAAATGTTACCTACAAGCAGCCGAGACTATACCCAAACAAATCGACAAGTATCTCGTTGGTATCTTATAGAAACAGCAAAGAACAGCATGAACGAGCGCTGCTTGACACGGATTCTCAAGTTCTTACTCGTAAAATGCATTCAAAAATGACAGGAGTTGGACCTTTCTTAAAAAACTGTTTTTGTACTTTGCAGCTGCATAAATCGCCCAAAGGTCCTTTTTCCCTTGATATCAATGCAGAAAATACCGAGAAAAAACCAAATCAACTGGAGACCTTCAGTCCTGATAAGGCGACACATGCTACAAAACCGTATAATCTTCATAGTCACCAAGTTGGACCTAACGATTGTAAGCCTGGCGTCTGTGTGCCAGGTCGGTGTGACACTTATGAATGTGAAAAACGAAAGCTGAAATCTAAATTCTCTAATCGTGATCCATTTAGAAATAGATCAATATCTAGTTCTGAACAAGAGAGAATAATATCTACTCAAAAAAAAGTGCGTACTTATTACAGAGGTGATGGTCTTAACCGACACAAAAATGAGCGCATGGGTGAAGAACCAATGTATGGTTCGGGAGCACATCGAAAATCTGTTCTAGTTAGATCAAGTTTGAGTTTGAATATTGACTTAGTGTCACTACAGAGTCCATCAGTTTGTGTTAATAATAAAATTACCAAAAGAGTAATAAAGAGTACAGAAACAAGCTCGACTAGAACCACAAGCATTTCCAGCAGCGGTAAAAAACTGTGCCTTCGGGATTGCCAATCCCAATCGGACTGTATAAAAACAAATTGTAAAGCATCTCGTGCTTCATTACTGCAAAGGTGTTTATGCACATTAAAATTACAGAAAAGGGGAAAACATGCCCCTTTTACTAAATCTATCGGAACTGATGCCACTAAGCCAATGATTGTGCCGGGAGCTCGCGAAATAGGAACGAAAACAAACCAAAAATATCAATATGTTCTCGAGCCTTACAAATGTAGGCCCGACATTTGTGTACCTGGATATTGCAACCCTTATGATTGTAAAAAGAGAAAAAATCTAGAAAATATGAGACACTCGGGTATTGGAACTACCCGCACCACAAAGTCGATGTCAAGTGTTACATCAAGAGATGTAGATATAAAAGGAATGAATTCTTATAAACAAAAGCGAAATAAACGACGAACTGCTTCCATGGAAACAATTTATCGAAACGAACAACCACATCAACTTTCTTATGTAAATAATAGACATTGCCAGTCAAAACGTTGTGAATCTAATAATCGAATTAACATAGATTTAATGAAAGAGGCAAAGGTGGGAAAACGTAATTCGTATAAATCAGAAAAACCAACCAGGCCCGCTAAATATAAATCAAAAGGAAGCATCCACATACCAAATAAAATGAAATCAAAAGGTTCAATTGCTCAAAATCCATTACACGACAAATGGTCACAGGTAAATGTCAAAAAGGAGTCTAAAGGCTCCACCGTGAAACCTAAACTAAAACGCTGTCTTTGCACTTTAACACTTCAAAGGCTTGAATTTAAAAATCGTCTTCGGTCACTTGGGATTTACAAAGAAGAAGCGAAAGTTCTCACTACTGACAAAACCACGTCTACTAAGAAACAATATTCATCACATCCTTCTCAACCACAACCACTTGATCGTAGAAGTAAGGAAACTGAAAATTATACGCCCAGAGAATGTAAACCTGGAGCGTGCGTGCCAGGAGAATGTGACCCGTCTGAGTGTCTTGAGAGAAACAAAAGACAAGGAGTCAGACGAAAGTCTCGAAAAAGTGGTACACGTAGGAGAAGAACTTCTCAAGTGTCAGTAGCCAGTACGACTGCACAGTTTTTTCCAAAATATTTATGTAAAAAAACACAACATGAAAATTTCTGTATACCGCAAAAAATTGACAGAATTGTAGAAGAGCCACGATTCCCATTCTTTCGTAACTTACGACATAATTTGAAACGAGGCGTTAACATTTCTTCGAACTTCAATATCAACATTGAATTTTACAAAGAAAAGTTACCGTTCACGATAAACGAGGAGGTAAATGAAAAAGCAATATGTCGTAAAAACGCATGCGTAGAATGCAAAAATCCGAATAAGTTGACCAAAACTGGCTACACGTGTACAAAAAAATATTGCCGTGACCGAGAATGCCAATCACAAACACCTACAACAAAAGACAAATCAATCACCGTTGCAATGATAAAACGGTGTTTCTGCACCTCTAAATTGCGTGGATCACATTTGAACAAGTCAAATCGAAGTCAATCAATTACTGTTGCTAGAGTAGAAGAAATAAGGCCTAACATATTATTTGGACAGCGGGAATACTATGTTCAATACCAAATAAGACAGCCCGCTAACAAACCTAACACAATGAACCTACCAGAAATTGAAACCGTGTCTTATAAATATGACACAACTAATAATTTTTGCTATCCTACATACAATAAATACAACAAATTAAATTTTGATAAGAACTCCTATTGTTGCAATATTTTGATAAACAACCAATCAAATGGAAAAATTATTAGTCATAATCAGAAACAGCGAAAATTTAACTATCTATTAAAATCAAATAACGAACTGCCGTTTACTGACATTTTGAAATCTTCAAAAAGTGAATACCATTCGAATAAAGTCGTTACTGAATGTTTAAAAAAAACCAAAAGTCTTAAAGTCGCCAAAATTTATGACAATGTCAATATTATAAAGAAATATTCTCCATTTCAATCTGGAGACGCAACCAGCGTCGGCCAATTTGAAAAAAAATCGGGCTTGAAATTAGATATCAAAGAAGTTTGTCCAAATTGTCTAGTTCTCTTAGAGCAAACTGTTGCTGTTAGGAAAAAGGTTCGCTTTGCGGCTGTGTGCAGTAATATAACAGACAGTGCAATAATACGCAAACAAAAAGACAACATAACTCCGGTTTACTTACTGTTCAAAAATAAAAATTTTAAAAATCGTAATCGTAAATTGTGTTCTGTTTGTGGACGCCCTAAGCGAAAAACTTATTTTGATCCTACTAGTCAGGATTTAAAGTTTGAAGAATTACAATCTTTTGGAAAAGCCTTAACTTTAAATAAAGTAGTAGACTCTACCTCCAAAATTTGTAAATTCGTCGAAAAACTTAAGAAAAAACATAAAGTATCTTGTCCTTGCTCCATTTGTCGGAAACATAACCCGGTTATGACTAGACCTATTATTCGGGTTTTTGATAATAAGGATGGCTTATACGAACGTGGACAAATGATGTGTAAAAAACACGAACGTGATGAACCACGAATTTCAGTGACCCATTTGGATGGCAAAAACAATACAAGTTGGAAATGTGATTATAAAACCACAATTTTACCAGCAGAAACTGAAAAAAAGTCACCGGCATTAGAATACATTTACATTCGTCCTCGAAGAAAAAAGAATAAAAATAAAGAAATACAAAACCAAGAAAAACATCACGACAAAATTTATAAAGAAAAAAATATTAAAAACTTGCGTAAAACGAACAGAAAACACATGACAAACATAAATAAAGGGTGTAAAGATAAAACCGGCTCAATAACTAAACCATTTTTAGGAATGAGGAAATTAGTATATAATGGTATTGGAGGCGTTCTACCTACTTTTCACAGGGCAATATTTATTCCTCGATACATATACCAAAACATTCAATCATTTATGCGAGAACCATTTCGTGTATCGAAAGATATTATCAAAAAAACTAAATACGGCCCTGTTGCTGCAATACTCAAGCAATTCAAATTGGGGTCACATACAATAAAAGTTATTTTTCCGGCCAAAGTAGAGACAAATATAATCACGACAACAAGTGCAGTTACTATTTGAAATGTTTATTTTGATTGGAATACAATATGTTTGCTAGGAAACGCGTGTATTCCATGAATTACACTTTTATATGCAAAAGTTGTTAGGCCAATCCGATAAGGTACAGCGGCACATTACCTTAAAGGCCCTAGACTAAGTTCTACCCACATCATGACTGACTTATTCTAGAAGTTTATCAATGGTGTATTGTATGTATTGTTAACTGTAAAGTTTTCGTGTGGTTTTGTGATCGGAGCTAATGCTCGTTAATTTTGTAATTTTGTTATGTTGCTGTTAAAAATAAAATTTTCGTGATTACTACGCCTGTTTCATTTTTCTACACAGACTTTCACACACATAAATGAACGCGTTACTGTATGCAAAACCATTACAACTGATCTATAAGTGTAATGTCCTGTACCCTGTCCGTCTACGCATCGATGATTGCACCCCAAAGTTCAATGACCACAAAGCCCCTAAAGTTTTAGGGTGGTCCGGCTTAACTGCACTAACTATTAACGAAAAATGCACTTTAGTAATATATACACAGGTACTATCTATTATAAAAAATGCACAACACCTTGTAACAAATTCATTAGAATTTATTTCTCCTTTTTTTTTATTTATTTTATTTATTTTATATCTCAAAGATCTTCGTTAGAATCTGTATAGTACAAAAACTTTATACATTTTAGCGTTCTTCCTATGTTGACAAACACGAGAAAATTTGATTATCTCGTCGTACTTTGTCTCGGTGTGGTGACTCATACCTATAATTTGATAAACATTGTTGACTATTCAAATTGTGATTCACAATGAAAAAGAAGTACCTATTAGTTTTTCACATTAACTTTGATCATTTTGCAACTAACACTTTTTCATAGACAGATAGGATGGCTGACAAACAACCAACTACAAAACTTACGTAGAAAAATATACTGTTTAAAAATCTGGTACCTTTTTTATAGTAATCTTTCTAACCGATATCGAACTTACAACCCGACCTTTTTTAAATAGTTAACACATCACGAAATCGGGTTTCAACGGAACACACTGCGTTCAAAGTGCGAAAACAAAAGAGAGCAATATCGACCAAACCCTCAAAAGTGAGAGGGAGAGCCACCCTCTTTATGAGTCAGAGGGGAGGACCCTTGCACGTAGATATTGCGGTACCCACCCTTAGTACAGTACGACTCATGCACTCCACGGCCCACGCTCATATCTATCGATCTGAGCTTTTAGTTGATCTGCTAATAAGTTTGTGTTTTAATAAAATATTATGAAGTGTATAAGGTTTATATTTTATGTTTTCCCAACGTATGTTGCCTAAATATAATCAAACAGTTAATGTTTAACGATAACTTTAATAGTTTTGTTCACCTTTGAAAACATGAAAACAAACTGATTTATTTAAGCTTTGTGTGAATAACATAGGCCCTAAAAGCGTACCATGCGCAATCCATTGGATTTAGTCACCGTGGGCCGCGGCAATGTATTTGTCGATTTGTTCATTAGCATATTTCTACGTTGTTCCGTCGCAGCTGTCACAGTACCGGGGGAAACGAACAACGAAATTGGTTAACACCAGAGAATATGTATATACTTAACTGTGCATATATTCATAACTGTACCTACATATAGTTGCTTAGGTTATCATTCAAATGCATTAGTAAGATCTAAAACGTATTTTAACTTAGGTGATCAAAGAAAACTAGCATAAACAATGTTAGCGAATTGGCATCGACCTTATTAAGTTTTTCTTTATACATACATAAAAGTGTGTACTAATCCTTTAATAAATCTTAATCAATATACCACTCACAGTTGCCAAGCCTAATACCTTAGGCGGTGTGTAGAGAACCGGATTCGTCGGCCGGTCATTAGATTGTATTGATAAAATATTATTATTGTGACGGTTATAAGGACTTCATTTAAAAGAACAGGTTTTTACTGATAACATTTTTAGTAGCGCCTTAACGTTATTAAATAAGTAATGTGTTCTTGGGAATAATCTGGATTTATAATCCAAATATATAGATAAATACAAACACAACAAACAAAAACCTAATTAATTTGTGCTAGATATTAGTTAGGTAACTATTTCAAACCCGACAATTGGGCCTACTAATATTATAAACGCAAAAATGTTTAAGTATGTGTGGATTAATAGATAAATAGACCAATGGATAGATGGACGTTTGTTAATCTTTCACCTAAAAACTACTTAACGGATTTTGATAAAAATGGCACAGAGATTGAGAGAGGACACCGTTCCAAAGAACATAAAGTGTGTATAACGCAAGCGCACACACTTTCAGCCGCTGGCAGAAGCTAATATCACGCAGCTCATTTATCAAACATAATACAGTATAATGAAATTGCACACGCCCCTCGTAATTGAATACGACTACAGACGTCAAAGTTTAAAAAACCACCAAATCAAGTTCCTTCTCCATTTAATGTCGGCTCAAAAGCAGCCCCTCGAATAATATTCGTAAAAAAAAGTTTTTCTCGCGTGCTATGAGGAAATGTCTCGTGCAAACTTTGGGGGAACTGAATAGCATTGCACTTTACAATATTTCACTCGTGAGACTAGAAGATATTGTATTTTTTATTGTTATTACCGAAATTAGATTCAGTATGTCTCAGGCGTATTGCCGATATTTTCTTTGTTTTCTTGTTTATTAGACTTGTTGCGTCGAAACAAAGGTATAAAATATAGCATGCATCCAGAATTAATAATGTTGTTCCTATTTTGAAATAATGGTACTTATAACATTATGCTTTTGCTTCTAAGGGCAAATTTTCCAATAGTCAGATAAATGTTTTCTGCGAAATAAAATTGTTGCTGTCACTGTCTTATGCAAACATTCTGGCGCGACCACACCATGATTATTCCCCAGATAACTTTTATGTAACCATTAAAAAAACAACCCTTAGTCTATAACTGCATAATTTACAACTGTTCTAAATAAAGGTTTTTTTGTTAATAGGCACATAAAATTATGATTGAAATTACAGCGACATCTACTTTTTATTTGCAGCACGTGCAATATATTTTAATTGCTGATTGACATTGCCTTTAGTATTCGCATTATGAATAACAATGTGTGCAGGAGCAATGATAATATAAAATGTCACGCTTCACTGCACCACATCTATCTTTTAATATGGATACACTACGTCAGCCCCTCTTTATTCAGCCATTTCAACATCTCATTTAAATAACTATTGTGGGGTTGTATTCCGAGAATTGTAAATATGTGCTTAAAACAAATATGAATTTACATAACGCTGTTTTATTTACCTTTTCATACGAAATTTAAGTTTAAAAGCACTAGTTTTCTGTTTGTTCTTTTTAGTATGAAATTGTTTGCATGCAAATAGATACGCCTTCATATTTTATCCTCTTTTGTTTAATTGTATGAAGGTAAGGTAATATTTGTCTTATATTAATACTAGCGTATATGCCTTTATCTTTATTTATGTTTTTCTCTTTCGATGTTATTATTTAAGCTTTTCCCAAAAAAATATTCAGTTAGTGTAGTAATTTTACTAAAATAGTTACAATTACAGCTATTGGCTAATATTATTGTCAACACATTTGCATTTGCTGGTTATTTATTAATATCACGTGTCATAATGATATGAGATTTTTTATTGTTTAACAAAATTCACTTTGTTTCATACGACACTTAAAATTGTCTTTAAAGCGCGATAGTAAACATTTAAACATTTAATTTAATTTAGAATAGCAATCTGCCTTTTCCCCTAATTTCAAACATTACCTTTCATTTAACTAAACACGACAGCATTACTTAATTTTTATCAAAAAAAAACACGACATTGTTAAGCTGTCAGGTTTTCCCGCCAAAACATAACAACACGCCATGTTTTCAATATGGCGGACCGAGCGAACGGGTCTCTTTACGACTTCCGTGGAAATTATAGTCGTATACATACGTTAAACTTTTATACCGTCGTGTTAGCTCACATAGGATAATAATAATGATGTTAAAACCAAAAAAGCGTATATCACATGTTTTATTTTACTTAGCTTGGTTTTTGTTGGGTTGCGTGACGTATTGTTTAGATAATTATAGTCGTCCCTTTGTTAAGTAGTTTTAGGAACCGTGCCACTAACTTTCGATATATTTTCTTAAGAGATAAATTCATATTGGGGAAGTATTTCTTCGTGTTCTAAAAATATAGTATGCTACTAGCTTTTGCCCGCGACTTCGTTCGCGTGGACTTCAGTTTCGTCCCGTCTAGTCTAGCAATAAGTAAGAAATACGGTAACTAAGCACTGCAGAGCCCTTATCATAGGTCTATACGTAGCTACTGCAGTATGCTCCTATAAACTACATTTAACGGTCTTTTTCCTTCAGCATAAACATGCAGATTCTTCGCTTTGGAAACGTAAGCTCAAAAATGAGTTTTTTTACGACTATGTGTTATTCTGACGTATAAGCACAGCGTATAAGCTATATTGTGGTAAAGTTTCATTCAAATCCATTCAGTAGTTTTTACGTGAAAAAGTAACAAACATCCATACATCCATACTTACAAACTTTCGCCTTTATAATAGTAGTAGGATTTGATTATTAAATTAAACCCTAACAAACTGGCTACAGTTTGAAACCGCCAATAAAATAAATGTACTGCTGAGGATGCCTTCATCATTATGCTGTGCCAGTCAGTCAGTCTGTTCGTGACTTTATGTCCCGTGTCTCTGTAACTTGTTCATATGTATTAATATCCTTTGTACAGCATCTAATTTAGTTGTTTGAAAAATATTGCAGAATAAACTGTCCCTTTATTTATTCTCCACGTCAACTAGATGTCAAGCTTCCTATAATATTCTAGATTTATGCCTTTAATTCACTTTCTTTTAAGAGTATTTTTAATACCAGCTTGTTAAGAAAGTCTTAATTCTTTCTATTCATCTATCATTTAGTATCCAACTAGCGACCCGCCACGGCTTCGCACCGGTGATATTAAATTTCTCCACTATTTAATGGATGATATTATAAATAAAATTTTTCTATTTATTCAAAGATACATAGAGATATAGAGACAAAGGAAGCGACTTTGTTTTATACTATGTAGTGTGAAGTAAAAATATCTATTTGGATATTCAAAGACGTTAGAACACATTCTTATAAAACTACAAAGAAAATTCCTTATTAACACACGGTTTTCCACCAGACTACAGACTGCAGCCAACGAAAAGATTAGGTTGAGTCATAAAGTTGTGTTAACAACTTATCGTCGGCGAAACAGATCGATTGTATGATTCATTCACTGAGCTCCCTCTTGCCAACTTTCGTTTTGTGGTACAAGATAATAATATGAGCGTTTTAAATCGTCTTTATTTTTCGTATAGGTCGGCAAACGAGCAGACGGATTACCTGATGGAAAGCAATCACCGCCGCCTGGTCACCCGCAACACCAAAGGAGTTACGAGTGCGTTGCCGGTCTTTTAGAGATAAGGGTTTCGGATTTTAAAAGATTGGGAAGGGATGGGAAAAGGGCAGCTCACTCACAGGGCAAAACGCAAAAAGCCGTGCTTTCTGTAACGCCGTGGTATCACTCCGTCCATTCGTACCGAAGCTTGGCTCTCCCACACTTTTATTAGCCCTTTCCTTTAGTGACATAGGGAAGATTAATTATACGCTTGCGTCTTTTCTTTTTAATCACCTTGATAGATTGTAAACAGGTTTCGAAGCATTTTTATGTGTTCATGTGTCAGGTTTATATTATTTTTATGTATATTTTACCACTCGTCACAAAATAGAATTCGAATGAGTTACTTGGTTCAATTTCGTTACCTAATGAGCCACAATTTTAATGTAAGAAAAGTTTATACTCCTATTAAGAATATAGTGATCATTTTAAAGATTTCGGTGTTTCTCAGTGGTAAAGGTCTGCTCAGGTATTTGGCCGGCAAACAAATAAATGTGGACTCAGTACAATGACAGTTGCTATTGTTACACTAAATTATGTAGTTCTTAATGGGTTCATTAACTTTCGGAACCATTGGTCGGCTAAGTATCCAAATAATGAATACTTTTCGTACTCTAAATCAATCTTTATTTTCAAATATCTTAGCAGAGTCTACCTAAAAAGCAGCGAATTTTAACAATTACTTAGCAAGTAAGTTACTGTGTATAAAATGCTATGTTTTCAACCACACACCAAACGTATTAATTGCAAGCATAGCGGATAAACACATTTGTCAGTGGCTGTCCGATTTTATTACTCTTGCAAGTACCACGATTGTATTATGGATGGTATGGCCAATGTTTGCCAAATAATTAGTGCGGTTAATATATTGTCGTTGTCGAAAATTCCTTTATATATGTACAAAGGTACTTGAACTATCTTCTACTAGTAGCTAATTCTGCATTTCCAGGATGAAAAGTAAGTTATGGATAATTTTACTTCGAATTTTAGATCGTGCAGTAGATTTTTAGATCGTGCACTAGATTCTGGGACGCTTCAGCTACAATGGCCCGGCTTGAACAGAACCATACCACGGCCTTATAGACAACCGGCGTGAAGCAACTCTTGCGTTGATTTTCGTCGTATATCGCTGTGTTAGTTACGTTACCAGAAGCTGATGCTTACAAAAAGCCGGCAACGCATTTCTAACCCCTCGATATTGCGTTTGTGTTTGGGTGACGCCGATAGATTACCATCAGGTGACCAAAATAAAACTACATAGGTACATTTATTCTATATTTTATGTTCGGTTGGTGATAGTAAATAATTTTACTAGATAATAAATGTACATACAATACAGAATCAACGAATGAGATAACCGCTGAGAAGGAACCCTTTAACATAGAATTAGTATGTGTTTAGTATTCTACACACTCCAAACTTAGTTTTATGGCTGGTCGCGTAGGCAGAAGTTGTAGGCTGTTTTCACTAGTTATGGCACTTCTCCTTCGTTCATTTAAGTAGCAACATTATTACTGTACATAGATCGTCAACAACAGTTTCTTTTACAAAGTACATACATTTACTTCTTTATATTGTCTTATTTACATTCTATATCTTGTCTTCTTTTACAAAGTACATATACAACACATATGTAAGTATGCGTGGAAGTCGATTTTACACTACAAGATTTTTTTTTAATTTTTCTCTGGACTTCCACGAATAATTCAAGACCTAAATTAGCCAAATCGGTAAAGGCGTTGTGGAGTTATAACATTACAACCAAAAATGGCGTTGATTTTTATTATAAGTAGATAAATATATGTCCTTTATTGTACTAAATTTAATATCTTATTTGTAAGCATGTAGATATAAATGTTTGTTTTTCTTTCATATAAAACTACTGATTGGATTTTAATAAATTTGACAAAGAGATAGATTATAGTCTGCAATAATACGGGCTACTTTTTATCCGAGTAATGTAGTATATGACAAGTTTTAAGATGTATAGATTACGCACACATAAAATCTTGCAAAAAATGTGCGATAGATCTTCTCATACTAATAATTCCTACCAAAGGCGTTAAATGCACCTCTTCATAATTTAACATGTATCAAATTATAAATAGTTAACATTTCGTCATCAGCCTATGGGATGGGCAATCTGTAACTGGATTCTGGGCTCTATTTAGAAGTAGTTAAGGCTTATCAGACATCACTATTCTCTGGTCTCTGTTCATAGTTTAGTCTATTAGCCACCTGTGACCGTCAGTCCTACGAAACTATTAGAAATTATAAGTCCAGGTTTCCTCACGATGTTTACCTTCACCGTATGTCAGTGGTGTCTAAACAATTAGAAAGTACATATAACCCGGAAAATGTCACATTGGTACTTGCCAGGTTTCGTACCCGCACACTCATGCATGAGAAGCTAGCGTACCATCATCCACTGAAAATCTAGTAAAGTTACATCCTAATTTTCCTTCCCTACCCCTCATTTCCCTTGGGAAATCTATCTTGATATAGGATCCAGGTGCCAAGTGACCGAATTTTCGCATTATTTTCAGGGTATAACCAACTCAAGTATGACGTGGCAGGAAAACTAAAACGTCGCCGCCATTTTCTTTTGTGATCAACTTTCTGTACTTATAATAAATTGATCAGCATATCACTTTTATCATAACACAAGTTATGAGTAGGTAACATTAAATTTACGTGCAGGTGCTAGTTTCAAGTGTGGGTGTCACCATGTTTTGGCACATGGCCCTGAAAATCGAGTGATACTACAGCCTCCCAATATACTCGCGTGAAACTTAGATGGCGTTGTTTAACACTGTAAGAGGTAAAAATAAGCCTTATCCTCCACCTTCCTCCATCCCTCAAAATCCAATGTGAAGGTTTATTAAGTACAAAAACAATATACTTTTTCACTTCAACTTCAACAAGGTACAAACCTATCGATTAATGTAGAATTCTGTATGGTTATAATGCTAAATCTATGTATATATACTAAACGAATTCCGAACTCCGTCCTAGGACGCGGGTGACTCAGATCTCGACAGTAGCACCCCATTGGTACTTTGTCAAACCCGGTATTCGGGCTGAAACCCCCTTCCTTACTTACTTGCTATTTCTTACAACCACTCGGGCAACAAGGGAGCAAAAACACATAAAAGTCACCCTAAATTCACGCTGTGGTCAGATGAATGCCATTTTGTAAACGTAATGTTTTAAAAATATAGTGTTAAAAATGTAATGTTTTAATCTTTTAAAACAATGTACAGCCAAAGCTATCTCGCTTATTCAGTCCTTACCATTGATCTGTGACTCCGATTACAGAAATTATTGTTACAATTTCGCAAATAAAGTGGTACAAGACGAGATCGCCATTTTAATTGTTTTGTCCAAAAAAAGCTAGGCGATATTATGTGCCACTAAAATAAGTAGAAAAAAAATTGTATGTGTGTTTTTTATTAACTCAGCGTCATACTGTGCCAATTTCAATAATTCTTTCGCTCTTAAAACGTTCCATCGCTCTGAATAACAAAGGTTATTTAAAAGTATATTGCTAAAAGTATAAAAAAAATGGTAGAAATAAGTAAGTACTAATTGTAACTAGTAAGTAAGTAATAAATGTTTACTAAATCAAAAACGCCTGTAAAATGATAAAGGTAAAAAACCAAGCAATAAACAAAAGCTACATAACATTTTCCAAAGAATAACTTTCCTAACCCAACACGGTACTAATAAATAAAACTTGAAAACAAACAACACTTGAATCACACTGCAACTTTAAAAAAGATTGCTATTAAAAAAAGTCTTCCCCTAACAGGCCCTTAGGGGACAATTTATCAAAATTGAAAAATCAACAGTACTGGCAACGCTGTCACACACATATGGTCCGCCACTTCTTCCATATTTTATGATGCTCCTCACATAGCCGACCATTCCATGTACGTCGGATTATGATGCATGTTCCTACCAATTTTCAGTTGCAGAGCTGAGTGTGTATTTTTTGTTGGATATTTAGTTAGCTAGAATGAATTGAACTTGGAATTAGTTGCCTTAATGTTATCTACGTCTTAATAAAGCTATCTAGATAGATAGTCAGGTTACTCAAAACTGGGTCTTGGGTCTTCAATGCTACAGAGTGGCGTTTTGATCGAGGGCCATATTCAAGAATCCGATTGTGAAATTACATTTTTTCATAAGACCACTATGAATATTTAAAAAATAATCTTCTCCATGCACAATGATCTGTATGGAAAGTTGTGGGGATTTGTATGGAAAAGTAAATTTATATTTGAGATTTCGATTTTAGTCCCATAAAAAAAGTTGATGTAATTGACCAACAAAATCGGCTCCTTCAATATGTCCCTCACTCGATATGTAGGCCACCCTGCATAAGCTATTTTAAAATAAATATGCATTCAAATCAGTTCAGGCGGTTAGAAATATTTTTCGGCAACATCACTAATCCCTATACGCGTATTACCTACTCGATTTAGAAGCCTTATAGTTAGTTATTTAAAATTCTGACTATATATTCTACCGATGTTTTATTACTTTTTCTAACCACACAAACGGAATCCTAAATCTATTTTAAAACCTGTCATACACGTATACCGGGCGAAATAGGATCCAATACTGAAAATAGGAGACAAAAATTCGCTAGAATAATTTACAAGTTTTGCTGTCGTTAATCAAAAAAATAATATATTTTTCATACGTGCCCCAGCCCGAGTTTTCCGTAAAAGCATTGGAAATGTAATTAATGCTTATTGGAGTCACGTCCTAGGTTCAATTTTCGATTAATTTGTACCTAGTGCACATGTACCTACAATATAGTATATATGGAGGTCGTAATTAAAAATTGATCTGTTTTTTGAGGGATGAAGGTAATTTCTCCCGACCTGGGTATTTATTTTGCAATTTATTGTTTCTTGACTAATTATTTAGTGTTTGACTGGGCAGTTGACGCGGTGACTGGGCAACCAGCTGTCATGCAAAGCGGGTTCTCTTCCGGAACATGCACATAGGATATAATTCTAGAAGCGGACAACGTTTTATCTTCTTATATATAAAAATGGATCGCAAAATGTGTTGTAAGCGCATAACTCAATAACGCCTGGACCAATTTGGCTAATTCTTTTTTTAAGATGTTCGTTGAAGTCCAAGGATGGTTCTTACGGCGAGAAAAAATCGAATAATTGCCGGGAAAACCCTAAAAAGAGTCCTTTTCTTTTTCACATACGTAAACGTTTTCTAACTAAAACGTCGAATCAATTTGAGCTTTATTGCTGTTATACATAAGGTTCATATTAAATAACAAGCACTCACTGTTATCTAAGAAATAAATGAAAGAAGAAAAGGTGTGTTCCTAACGTCAAAAAGTAAATTTGCACTTTCTTACCACTAAACAAAGTTCAAATTAAATCATCTATCAAAACAGTGTGCGCGTGTGCTTTGGAGCTGGAGCACAGAATTCGTCGTTTGAGGATTAACAAGTCGGGTTCCGAAAACAAAAAAAAATCCGATTTGAATGATTCTTTCAGTGTTATGTAGTCCATTTATCGAATAAGGTATATTTTATTTAATTCAAAATTATTTTGTAACACAAGGAGTAAAATCGGAAACCTATTTTTGCTTGCGCTGCAATAACTATTGACCATAGAACAAAATGATGTACTACGGGTTTGTAGATTCTATTAAAACCTACAAAAAGTCCGCGAGAGCATATATCTAGCTATCATGGTTTAATCACAATACCCGATTTTGTGTTCAAAATAATTAATAAATCGTCTGAAGGAAAAAAAGCGTTAAATATGTATCGTAATATTATTCTTTATCGGAATTAAGCATTATGTTATCAAGAGAATTTATTTATAAGTATTTTAAAATACTTTTTTATTTCCTCTCAATCTCTCAATCGTTTAAAAGTTATCATGTGTGTAAGATGTTAAGAGTTGGTACCTTATTAATGAGTTATGGACCATAGAGTTTTTTATCAACATAAAATCCTGTAATAATATTTTTCGTAATATATTTGTTGATGATTGTGAGTATATGATGTTTGAAGAGTATAAGAAATACATTTCTAAACTAACTCTGCTAAGGAAAAGGAAAAACATACATCTTAATTTGGAAATGTCGTTGCGGAAGCCAAAATGCACCCAAGTTCTTTAATGACCAGGTAATGGCAAACAATAGTGTTATGCTCAGTGTTGTTTCAATGAGGGAAAAATATTTTTTTGGATGCTCCAGGCGGAACCGGCTAAACTTTCATTAGCTACTAATATGATATTAGCAAAAGTAAGGTTTCAGGGAAAACTAGCTTTGGCAGTAGCGTCATCTGGAATCGCTGCTACTATATTAGCTGGCGTACGCACAGCTCATTACACTTTTAAACTAACATAACCTAACCGTTCCGTTACAGAAAGAGCGTATGCTCTATTCGTAAAAATGGCCTTTTAGGCAAAGTTTTGTAAGATGTCACTTTAATAATCTGGGATGAATGTACCATGATTCATAGAGCTCATGTGGAGGCTCTAGATAGGACTATTATAGATATTAGAGACTGTGACAAAATCATGGTTGGGATTATTGTCATGTTTGCTGGGGATTTTCGGCAAACTTTACCAGTAGTAGTAAGAGGAACTAAAGTAGACATTGTAAAAAATTGCCTTAAAAGTTCTCTATTATGGAAATTTGTTCATACCTTAAAACTATCTACGGACATGAGAGCATATTTGGGAGGAGGTAGTACAAATTTTCCTTTGAAGTTACTTTTAGTTGGAGACGGAAAAGTACCTTATTTTTCTTTTTTTTATGTAATAGGTCGGCAAACGAGCAGACGGATTACCTGATGGCAAGCAATCAGGGATTAGGGATTTGGAGCTTTAGGGATTGAGAAGGGATTGGGGGAGGGGAAGGATTGGGCCTTCAGTAACCTCACTCACACGGCGAAACACAACGCTGTGGTTGTTTCACGCCGGTTTTATGTGAGGCCGTGGTATCACTCCTTTTGAAAATAAAATACCTATTGATCAAGATTTAGGAGAAAAAAAGACAAGCATTGAGAGTTTAATATCAAAAGATATCGTCGAAATAGAAAATAAAGATTATCAATGGAAGTGTGCACAGTCGGTGCGGTGGCTGGGCAACTGGCTGCCGTGCAACGTGTCGCGGGTTCGATTCCCGCACGGAACAACACTTTGTGTGATCCACAAATTGTTGTTTCGGGTCTGGGTGTCATGTGTATGTGACATTGTATGTTAGTAAACGCACCCACAACACAGGAGAGAATCCTAAAGTGTGTACAATAGAGTAAAGTCTAAACAGTAGTGTTGACAAAATTAACGATTTAATTTTAACTAAACTTCCAATGGATCAAGAATATGCAGTACATTATCTACAGGGATTTTTTAATTCTTTAAACCCGAGGGGCATCCCATCATGTTCTCTCAAGTTAAAAATTGGTGCCCCATTATTTTACTTAGAAATTTATGTAACGGGAGACTTTAGGTTAAATTTGTTCGCAATAACGTGATAGTTGCAATAATAGTTCTGACTGGTCCAGTGGTTGGTCAAACAGTATTTAAACCTCGGATCCTAATGATTCCAAATGATTTGCCTTTACATTTTAATCCAATTCAGAAAATAAAACAAAAAATACTAATTTACTCAGAAGTACTTTAAAATGATATTTGAACCCGGTTTAAAGTGGACGGACACTCCCGCCTGTAGTCGTAATTCTTACTCTGGCTGAATTTCGAACAGATAAACAGCTATTGCTTACTTGACTTATACAATTTAACTTAATCTATATTTTTCTTAATATTATACCTAAACATGAAAAGTTTGGTTGTTTGTTATGAAGGCGGTAATCTCGGGAAATGCTGATCTGACAATTATGAAAACTGTTTAAATATTCAATAGTCTATTTATTGAGGGAGGCTATAATATAGGCAATATTTTATCTCGGTATTTCCACAGAAACGACAAAAACGCGGGTGAAACCGCGGGGCACAGCTAGTAATATAATAAATATGCTTCATTAATACCTAGAGTTTTCAATAGTATAAAAGTTCAATATGCTTGTGAGGTTGCATTTACCAGAAATGGTATGTTCTAATTTGAAAATTATTTTCTTACGCATTTTTTGCAGCCCTTGTGACACAGGCATCTTTAAGACCTAGAAACATAATAATGAATGGAGCAGACAGATCAGTGATTTCAGTTACTTATGAAATGTCAGTGACCTTAAACTTACAAGTCTTTTTCTCTTTGTGATTGGATAGCATCCAGTAACTTTTCGCCCAGGGTGAGGCGAGAAGGAGTGTCAGACTCTTACTGACTAAAACCATCACCATATTACGCTTGCCCCGCAAATCCAGCAAACTAATAACTCTAAAGTACCTAAGATTAAAAAGCCAAATTAAATAATTTCATAGTTCAATTAAAACAAATGAATCAACATTGACCTTTAATAAAAAATAGACTAAAATCTTTCTCAAAATTAGATTTAACATTTTGTTGAAATGACGTGATTCCTCGAAGTAAACTAATTAATAGGTTTTGGTAGACATATAAATCTGAGTTAGTTTTTCAAATGAAATGTTCTTAGAAGTTTTTGTTTAAGTTGCTAAACAAATTAGGAGTTAGTTTTTCAACTAAAGAATCGCCCATATCGGAGGTACACTTTGGAATGAGCGCCTAGTTTCACTGACGAACAGACTAATCTAAAACAGATTATTATTACTATAACAGTTATATTACTTAGTTATATTATAAGAAAATACCTGGTTTAGTTGGAATAAGGTAATAGTTTTGACTTGTATTAAAATGCCAAATAAAAAGAAATGAGATTTTGATAAAGATCGGTGTCAATCAGTAAGTAAATCCATTACTCAATAGTCATCTTCTATCTACAACACCTTTATTCTAATACCATGCACTGAGACAGCAATAAAATCCCCCATGAATACAACAGACATGGATAGAACAGTCTGAATAAAATATTCATCTCAATATTTTATAGTTTAAGGGGTGTGAGACCCTTGGAGCAAGGATACACCATTTGTAAATTGATTTTAAAATTAAAATGATCACCTTAGGGACCGTCTGAACGTTTTGATTAATTTAAATGTTTTTCTATAGATGTAGGTACTTAGATAAGTAAGTAAGTAAGTACAGGTGTGTATAAAATGAAGGTAATAAAGAAATATAACGTTTATTATGATGAAATCTTTGTATTATGAAATTAATTAATTAAGTGTGGGAGAGCCGTGCTTCGGCACGAATGGATCGGCTCGACCGGAGTTATACCACGGCCTCACAGAAAACGGGCGTGAAACAGCCACAACGTTGTGTTTCGCCGTGTGAGTGAGGTCACCGGAGGCCCAATCCCTTCCCAATCCCTAAATCCCCAAAATCCCAATCCCTAAAAGGTCGGCAACGCACTCCTTCTTTGTTGTTGGTGTCCATGGGCGATGCTGATTGCTTGCCATCAGGTAATCCGTCTGCTCGTTTGCCGGCCTATTACATAAAAAAAATGTTAAATGTTTTTTAGGATAAAAGACCAGGTACCAAGTGTTAATTACTCAATTACCTGTGTTGATATTTCGATTGGAAAATCAACCCAAACAAATGTTTCTTCAAGAAATAATTTAGGCGAATACTTTCTATAATTATTTAAGTTAGAAAATTACTTAATTAGTTCTCATAATCAAACAATACGGTAGTTTCCAACTAGTCAAATTCAATACTTTTATCCAAATGTCAAAAACGATACTTTTCTATGAAAATTTTATGAAACATTGAATTATGACGTCATAGCATTTTTGCGTCAAATAGCTTACTTATTTTTAAAAAATTAGCTAAAAAATATCTAAAACTTAGTGTATCGATCGATCGATGAATAAAAGTATAGTTATTTTTCAGTATTTTATCGTATTAAAACGTCGAATTAATTTATTTTTGACCTAGGAAACTACCCAATTACTTACAAAACAGTTTTTTGCCCACGATTTTGTAGTCATTCGTTGTTTAAACAAACACAACTGTATTTGAATCGATATACATAGCCACAGTTTGCAGTTTCTCATCACTACACAGTACAAAACAAAGTCGCTTTCTCTGTCCCTAGGCCCCTGTATGCTTAAATAATAAATAAAACTAAGCAATTGATTTTGATGGGCTTTTTCAAAAGATTGTGTGATTGAGGAATATTTATAAGGATTATAACATCCATTAAACAATGGAGTCGGGCAAGCCGGGGCAGGTTGCTAGTATTTCAACAAATGTAATTTAATATCTAAATGTATTGCATGTAAGTCATACATCAACATTCGTGTAGCCGTAATCGTAAAATATCAATGTTTATAGGGCGCCTGTGTCGTGTGCGTGACGATTTAAATAAACCACGCTTCATACAATTTTACTGCTGTTTTTGATGATTTAATTGCACATTACTATTTGGTCATAATAGTTAGCGTATACCATATTGTATTCGGCTATGATTATAGTGACTTCATCGTGATGACGTCATTTTCTGAAGGTTTGTTTTTACCTACTCATCAATGCACTGTGACAATAAAATTTTTTTTTCATTAATTTGATTTTCGAATACTCTTAGTTCGAAAATAAATAAAAATGAATATTTTATTATTTATTTATTTAACTACAATTACCTAACAAAATGATATGGTATATGATGGTAGGTAGGCTAAGTAAATAAGGATACACAAAGTATGTGGCGTCTCTTTAAAATTTCCAACATCACAAACTTCTTTAATAAGCGTATAGACAATGTTATGGATTTAAACTACATATTGATCCTGTATAATAGAGGGTGAGTAAATATTTACCGTTTATATACTTGTGCCTATATTAAAACGAAGGGTCCAAAAGTTCATCGAATGATTCGGCACAATATTACGATTATATCAGACTACTTTGACCCCAGTCAGCGAGACGGATAAATCCCTGGAACATTAGGCTCTGTCCTAATCGCAGCCATTTCAGTTTGGACGCGACTGTCCAACAATGAGTTGTATGGGCGCGCACGATAAAGGGATTAAAATTTATAAAATTTATGGGTACGGATTACCCACGTGTAAAGAGTTGATCGTGTTCGCATTAGAAATGGATTAGGTACAGAAACTGTCGAATCGTAATGGTTTAAAACTTGAAACGAATTAATGTTACTTACTGACGTATGGAGCGACATTACTTAAACTATGACTAAGTAACAATTTTTTTCTGGAGATTATTGCTAATGTAAGGGTTAAGTGAGCTTTAAATGACTTTGAAGATGAAGAAAAAGGTTAGATAGTTAGATACATTGAAGATATGTGCAGCCAGAAAGTTATACTTACTGAACATTTCAATTTGGTAGCATAATAAAGTTATCAATAAAAAAATTTAATTGTAAAGAGCCGACTAACAAGATAAATATAATCCAACTAAATATACTATGTATATTTGGAAAGTATATCAAAACTCGACACTAAACACGTTACCATAGTTTACATAAAATAATCACAACACACTGTTTTAAATTCAGAACTCAAAGTAATTTCATAAAGTTTAATACACTTACATAGATTACGTGTAAGCCCGTAGTGGTCGCAATAATGCTTAATTTTCAGCCTAAACCCAGAAATCTAGACATTTCTCTAATGTATTTTGCTACAATCCCTAAAGTCCGGAAAGGGGTCACGTTATGTAAAACGAAGTTAGACAAAACGTGGAATAATTTAAGTCTCATGTTGAGGTCTTTAGATGACCTCACATTTCGATATTATTTGATGGCCCCTTTTTGAGGGAGGAAAATTATCTGATGCCCTGGGTAGACTATATACTTAGACTTACCTGGGTAGGCCCTATGGCCATACTTAGGGAATGTCGGGCTCTGACTGACTAAATACCCCTTCTGCTCCAGGACGGGGCTCTTTTTATTGCAGAAAATCATCAAATGATTTTTCTAACTTTTTTTGACTCTATCTTTTGAGGGAGGTTTTGTTATAAATTGTTCTAAAAAAAAATCCTATAAATGATGTAACGATTAGAAACAAAAAAAAACCATTGATATAATATGTTGTATTTAAAAAAAAATAACTGTAAAAAAACTTCTGTTACCTAGTACATACAGTACCTGATTTTTCGGGGACAGAAGGAAGCTTGGATCCTTTCTTCGTAGAATAATAAATAAATTAGACACAAATATTAAGAAACCATATCTTAACTCAATTAAGTACGTGTATTATATTTAGAATACCTATTCCAAGTTTGGCGCACGGTCTAGCATACCTCTTGGTAAACGAGAGTCTGGTAAAATTGAGAGTTGAACATGGACCCCCAGTCTTTGAGGGAGTAGCGTGCCTAAAAGGGGTCTCGACTCCTTAATTAGTTTAGCTGCACCGAACTAATTCGCTTATGAATTCTACACAACACTGACATAAACTTGTTGTAACATAGCTTTCTCGCTCGTTTTAACTAACTGTAATTCATTCAGTAAAGTAACACTTGGACTTTTAAGAGCATTCGTAGTTACATTGTTGTGCGTTTGTTTAACAATAAACTGTTAAATTTATCAAGATACCAGCTTTTGCCCGCGACTCCGTTCGCGTGGAAAAGTGACTTTCTACAATTTTTTGTATAAAAAGTATCCTTTCTCGAGTTCCAAACTATGTCAGTAGTTTGGGCGTGAAGAAAAAACAGACAGACAGACAGAGTTACTTTCGCATTTATAATAGTAGTTTGGATATTATGCAAACAGTTCGTACGACGTTTGAAAAATAAAAAAAACGACAAAATTATTTAAATATGGAACTATGAATCAAATCCGAGGAACGATACAATAATTAAAAAAAAATAACTTTAAGAACACAACTTAATATGTAGGTAACATAGTAATTTGCTTACACTACACATTGGAAAACACTTATTCTTTTAAAGGATTATTGTAATAAGAACTTATTTAACATGAATTAATCCTCTTAAAAACGACCTTATAATCAGCTACTTGCTTTAATGCAGGGTAATACTACCTAATCTACAAATATTTCTAAGCCCAAAACCTAGAAATACCGGCTTCCAAATTAGTGCCTACGGTTAAGGATAATGAGCACTCGCATTGGCGACCACAAACCAACGAAATAGGCGAAGCTTTGGTTTAATTTATAACTACGAAGACTTTCAAAGTACACCTGCTTAACCGGTTCAATAGATAAAATATAAACGGAACACTTGTGAATGCCGAAAAATGAGAAAAAAATTTTGAGCCCCGGTCTTGTCGAAAATGGGACTGAAGTAAGCGAAGAAAAAGAATAGGTTTCCTTTTCATAAAGTAAGCGTAATTCTGGCTATCAGGCTTTTTATTCTGCAACCAGTTTATACTTATATTACAAATTATTTAGTAATTAATACTACATACAGACAGTGATTGAATGTCATATAGAACCATAATCTGTGATACAGTCAAACAGTACAAAATAGGCTACTCCATTATCTCCATTTTGATTGCACGGTTGGTGCGGTGGCTGGGCAACTAGTTGCCGTGCAACGTGTCGCGGGGTCGATTCCCGCAAAGAACCACTCTTTGTGTGATCCACAAATTGTTGTTCCGGGTCTGGGTGTCTTGTGTATATGAAATCGTATGTTTGTAACAGCACCCACGACACAGGAGCAAATCCTAGTGTTGGGCAACGTTTTATTTAAAAAAAAATTATCCGTAATATTACATTACAAAACATGAGTGTGAGGAGTGTTAAGGAAAAAAGAGAAACGTTTTCGCTACAAAAATCTAAAATACAATAACTTTTTTATAGTCTGAGGCTAACGAGCAGATTCCTAGATGTCCAAAAGAGTGCGTTGTCTTATATTGAGTAAGGGGAATTAGGGATTGGAAAAGCCTTTCTCAAACTCGTAATTCCAGCTACCAACCACAATTAAGCAAGATCAATTAAATATACATCTCCCAATTACCATTTTAAACGAATTCACTCTAATATCCATAGCCGATTTAATAATCAAAACGATCTACTATCACATGGAATCGATTCAGATTTGTAATTATCCTTGATTCGAGTGCGAATGAGAACAAAAAATGTTTACCTGGTATCTCTTTAAGATTAATGGCCGCCATTTTTTTAGGGAACGGAGGCGAGAAACAAAATGGAGGATTATTCCTGTATTCTGATCACGTAAAGTATCTTGTTAAGTAAACTTGTACTTAAATAAGTTAATACTGAGTTCCCCAGAAGTTATGTTTCTGCAGGATACGTAGGCTAAGATTCTTTTAAAGAATTCTTCACTCCAATCTAGCTTATATTGTCTATGCTAGTCTATATTTCTTTATGACCTATAAACATGTGTGATGTATATCTTATTCATAGCCTTTTCTCAACAAGGTTTTGCTAAGGACTAAGTATTGAATAGTTTTGACTAAATGGTAGAAGGTACTTACTTGAAATAGAGCAACTTTTCCAAATAAATGTTAAGAACGCTATTGAATAAACTTGAAAGCAATAAAATCTTAGCATTATGAGCTCGACAATAGAGCTAGATAAATATATTTATTTTATTCCCGTGCAATAGAAACCGAATCGCAAAACTCGATCTATGATAATAGCACTTACTGCTTCTGCAATAAAGATGTAATTAATGTTGGCTTCTTGGTTTCTCCCACGAAGTAGTAATACAGACGCCCAGTAATAAGTTCATATAACTTATCTGTATCATTTAAACTCATCTGAAATATCTTTATTGCATCTACCAAGTGCTCCAAAGAACTACCTCGGATGCAGTCCAGCTGCATCGCATCAAAGTCAATATATTATTACGTGTGCACCTTAAAAAATCATCTTTTATTTTCTACCCAATAATTATCTACAAGAGAATGTGAGGCCGGACGCGCACTCTGCTTTATGAAAAAGAAACGTAAAATTAAAGTGGTAAGGTAAAAAATGAATTGTATTAGTTGAATCAATTATAAAACCATCTTGGTGCGGCAGATAAACTGGTTCTGACGATGGATTGGACTAGCTCCTCTTTGGACTAGTTTTTTTGAACGAAATATTTTTCATTAATTACTCTCTCTGTCCCTTGAGACAGATTAAAAGGGATCTTTGAGATTATTGTTTATTATTACAGTGCCTTAGTAAGTAACACAATTTGACTATTCTATACAAGTCTATACTTCTATACTATCTATACTAATATTATAAAGAGGTAAAATTTGTAAGTTTGTATGTAGGGGGTAATCTTTGCAACCGCTGGTCGGATTGCCAAAATTCTTTCACTGATTGATAGCTACAATGTTCCCGAGTGCTATAGGCTATGAAACATCACGTTACGATCAAATGGAGTCGAGCAGTGAGTAAAACCGCGTGAGAGTAGCTAGTCTAGTACACAGTATGGTCGCTTAAGAACATATTCTAGAGTTTACGTGTAAAGTTTTAATAACTCTACTTGATGACAATAGCATGAGTAAAATACAATACAAACTACGTACCTACCTACGCTAGCGAATTACACTTTTTGGTGTTGAACGAAGTTTCGCATTAAAACGAGACTCGTAAAGCTTGTGGGTCTGCCGTGAAACATTTATTTGGCGTTAGACCTACATACTTTTTATGGTGTGCAGCCTCGGGCGAGAACAACCCTTTCCACAATAACGAACTTGTGCTTTGAAGAATTGGTATTAGGGTGAGGGAAATTACTTCTACATCGAATGGTGTTTGACTGTTTGGATATTAAAAGTGAAAATGTTTACGATCATCTCTTCATTTTCACAACAGTTTTTATTAGGTTATTCTTTTGCTTGATCCTGTGTATTGACGGGATTGTCAGTTATCTGTCTCATCAGAAACGAACATTGACAAAATGTTTAAGAAAGTAAACTTCTTTTTTTTTTTTTTTTTTTTTTTTTTTTTTTTTTTTTTTTTTTTTTTTTTTGTCAGGGGAAAATCATCCAATGACTTCTCCCGCCCAGGGTAAGGCGAGAGAGAGTGTCAGACTCTTACTGACTAAAAACCCCCCCGTTCCTTCTCCTGCTCTGGGCCGAGGTCGCGGTGCCTCATTGCGCTTACCCCGCAGCCCCGGCTAAACATCAGCCCTTTAGGGCCCCGACTGTGGTGGTCTATTGGCTCTTTGAGGCGCGCGCGGAACGCTACGCGCCGTACGCTCGGGTCCAGTTCTGGTCGGGCGGCGAGCTACCCTTACTCGCCGTCCGCAGACCCGCTCTTACGGTGGCCGGAGATCATCCCTCGATCCCCGACGTCCGGAATGTCGCCTTCTGCGGCGGCTGGGGCGCGAGGAGGATAGTTCCCTCACGCGCTCCGCCTCCTCCTTTGCGAGCATTACTGCTTCGCAGAAGGAGGAGATAGCTTCCCAGTTCCTCTCACGCTGCACCATGGCCTCGATTAAGGCCGGGCGCGAGAGGTCGCTGCCGCCGATCACTTCCCTGAGAACACGGCGGTGCTCAGCCCAAGCAGGGCACTCCGCCACCGTATGCTCCACCGTGTCCTCCAGGTGATCCTCACAATGACGACACTCGGGCGTTTCCTCCCGCTGGATCCGAAACAGGAACCTACCAAAGCTGCCGTGCCCGGTAAGCACCTGCGTCAGGCGGAAGGTGAGGACGCCGTGGCGTCTCTCAAGCCACTCCTCAAAGAGGGGTCTTACCGCTGCTATAGTAGCGTGCCCGGCCCTCGGTTGCGACAGTCGCTGCTTCCACTCAGCCATGAGATCTCGCCGGAGCTCATTCCGCCACGCACTAATTTGGCGCGGCAGAGGATCCTCGCCCCGGCCCCGGCGACGCGCGTCTGCGCGCAAACTGTAGACGCGCGCGAGCGCCTTCGCTTCCAGATCCCATGGCGGTGATCCGGCAAGGAGGTTCGCCGCCTCCCCGGAGATTGTGCGATATCCGCGGATTATTCGGATAGCCATGACCCTCTGGGACGCGGCCAGCGTACGAGCCGGCCGCCGCTTCAAATCCGGCGCCCACACAGGGGCACCGTAGAGGGCCATGGATCGCACAATCCCCATGTACAACCTCCGGCAGGAGGCGTTTGGCCCCCCGAGGTTGGGAAGGAGCCGCTTGAGCGCGGCCCCAGACCGTTCCAACTTAGGAGCCAAACGACGAAAATGCTCCGTGAAATTCCATCGGCTGTCGAGGACGAGACCCAGGTACTTCATCGCCGACTCGACGCCGATGGTAACTCCTCCTGCCATTATTTGGGACCCATCTGGAGGTGGCGCGTTCCGACGGCCATAAAAACACATGGCCTCGGATTTGTGAAGCGCCACCTCGAGTCCCAACTGCCGGATCCTTGCAACGACTGTCGCGACCGCTTGCGACATCAGGTCGGCCGCCGCCTGATGTGACCTCCCATTCGCCAGCACCAGCGTGTCGTCAGCATAACAAACAATGTTGACGCCGCTCGGGAGGTCGGTGCGTAGCACCCAATCGTACCCGATGTTCCACAGGAGAGGTCCCAGGACCGATCCCTGTGGAACACCGCGCGACACCTCTCGCCGATTCCACACGCCCCGGTGACCGGGGTAGATGACGCATCTGTCCGTCAAGTAAGCCTCGACTACACGACGGAGATAAGCAGGCACCCGGTGATACCGGAGTGCCTCCAGAATGCAGCTCCAGGGCAACGAATTGAAGGCGTAAGTAAACTTCTAACAGATAAATTTAAAACTTAAAAAAAAGTAACGTAAAGTAAACTTAAATATTTAATGGTTTTGGGTCTTCTTGTTACCAAAATGAAAACGAAACTGAATGTACCAGGAAGAAGGTACACTAAATCGTGGTTACATTTTGGTGTTTTACACAAACAATGTTCTAGCTAACCCACCAGTTTCACTATCTAATTCCATCTCAAATTTAAACCGGATATTATTAGTACTTTTATTATGGCCAATACAATTTCACGGTACGCAAGTTCACATAATTATCCACGGTCGCCTTTCAATTATTCTGTGTCAAGCCTCGTTTGGTGTTGATAAACATACTACCTACTGTTTGTTTTTGCATGACCATGTCACTTAAAAAGTCTATCTTTGAGAAACTCATCCAATCATGATGATAACACCAGACCACTATTCATAAAGTTTTGACTGAATTTTCGAAAAATCAATGTGCTATGTTTATCAGATCCCCATTGAAGAAACAGAGGCTTATCATCATGTTTTCTACGTACTACTACATATACGTCATTTTTCTTACTGCCACCATTAAAATCCCACTGAGATTGTTGCGCGAACAAGAATTTAGCAACGAGTCAGCGACATATTGGATTTAACTGAGCAATTCAGAAGTCATTACTTCGCCATTACCAATTGCTACCATCGCATCGTCTACAAATACCGTTAAGCAATTCAGGTTATTTATAAATTGAAGTGTACGTAGGTATGTTTGCGTGTGAAGAAATCATGGTTTTTACTTATGTGATTGTTTAGAATTAAACTTGCGATTTTCATGTTTTTGCTGTTCAGTAATAGTTTTTCTTTGTCGTCGAATGTTGATGGATTTTTGTCATTAGTTTTTCTACTTTGTTACCTATCATTCTTTCATAATCTCTTACAAGCCTTGTGTAAACACAAATTCCTAACGGTCATCGTATCTTTGACCATTCGACGTGATTATTTATTTCGATATTAATAAAGAAGCTAAGTACTAATGTTTCGAAACTACTCCAAACAAATATTTTTTCTAAAACGTTTTCAAGTTATCCCATCGTCCCCGAAACATTTCTCTTTCCGTAGACAAATTTACATCGCAACTCTTTTGTTTTAACAAAAAGAAGTCCGCGTAAAGTCTTCAGGAAAACAATTCAGTTCCAAGACAGAATTTTCAAGTTTATTTATAGACTGCGCCTTCTAGGTAGCATCGATCCTTACCGCTTGGCGAATCCTCACGTGGACTTGTCAGAATAAACTTTACATTTATATTCTGTGTTCTACTTAGTTATTTAGTCACTCTAAATTACCTTTGTATCTTAATTCACGAACGTTTAGCTAAAAGCTAAATTGCTGCGGATTTATTTTACTGTTTACACTAAACTTCTCTAACCCTAAATTTAGAATAGACTAGCTTTGCCGGAATGGATTCAGTGGCTTTGCAAAGGTCGGAGTTAAATATTCAAGTAGGCAGAAGTTCTTCCACTTAAAATTTATGTCGGAATGGTCACGTCAGCCCCATGTCGGGAGCTCTATCCAATCACAACGGTGGCATACCTCAAACGAGATGAACCTTCACGGAAAGTTTGTTGAGCCGTGTTGAATAATAATATTCCGACGCGATTTATGGAACCACGGCGGTAGTGTATATGAAGGCAATATTTTATTTAATAATAATGTGTGTTTGTATTGAATAGACCTCGTTTTACTTGAAACCTTCCATTGTAAATGTACCTAATTTTCGAGTTTTGCATAAAGCTTGACCTGTCTTTTTAGTTTTACATTTCTATTTTATCACAAAACCCTTTTTCCATCCAATGTTTTCTTGACAGTAAAAGCACTTGATCCCTTTGTCTCATTCCCATCTACATTATATGTATTGAAACACTCACGGTCGCTGGGGGCCGCGACGCTCCATGCCAACAGAACTCCAACGAACAACGCACTAACCGACTGTAACGCCATTTCTGCACTACTTACAGTAATTTAGTCAAACAGGTTTATATAGGGGTGACCGTGGACGCCCACAGTCCATCATTAGCTTCATACGACACGGCCTTGGCAATTGAATAATTGTATCAATGGTCCCATTGAAATCTCTGGCATTGTAGTACATCGCCGGTGCATGTTTTTCTAACATATCTTTTGTTTCAACTACTGATGTGTAATCATCACGATCATAATCTTCATTCCTGGAAGTTACTGTTTTTGTTATCCTGCCTAGTTTATTATGAGCTATTTCACCCTCGGGTCCTTGATAAGATTCAAGGTCATTTGCCGGGTTTGTTTTGTTTTTGTTGTTTTCTTTTGTATTTTCATACCTTTCGGGTTCTCTTGATTGAACATTGTCTCTAGTTGTTTATTTACGTTCTACTAAGTGTAAAATACTGCGTAACGGGTCTTTAGGTTAGATTTTTACTTCTAAAGTCTAGACTGGTCGTTGATTAATGTTGATTTAGGGACTATCTACTATTATGATTAAGATTTGGATAATATCTCATAATAACTACACTTAACGTCCTTGACTTTGTAAATCCTAAACTCCTCACTTAACCTGCGTAAGCAGACTATTTCTTCTATGTTCTCTAACTTACAAAAATCTTTCTTACACCTATTTACAACACTGTTCTTTAAGATCATTATAAATCAAGTTTTATAGATCTAAGAGGTGACGACCAAAAAGGTTAATCAAATTGATGTCTTGTCAGTGTCAATGTCCTCATTATAAATTCTATTCATTCAAGAATCTGTTTTGGTTTGTTGCGTCATTGTAAGTTGTAATTTTCAAGTTCAAGGTGAACTTTTGTGTAAAACTTTAATCCGTTGTACTGATTAAATACAGTTGTAAATTTTGTTTGTTTTATTTGTTTGATCTACTACTATTATGATTTGAATAAATATTTTTGTTATCTGTTACGTTGAACTTGGCGAATCTTGATTAGACTAGGTCGACACTTACACTCACAGCGTAAGCTGATGAAGTTAATAAATTTAAGAATAATAATAAAAGCGATAAAAGTTACCTGGGGAATAACTATGATGCTGTCGCGTCAGCATGTTTGTATAAGACAGTGACATCAACAATTTTATTCCTCAAATAACATTTATCTGACCATTGAAAATAAGCGCTAAATCGTACAAATGACAAGCGGAAGGTAACTTTTTATTGATTAATTTATGCCTTAATGAAGTTGATACAAAAGGAAGATCTAATATCATAGTGCATTCTCTACCAATCAACTATCGATAAACAACTTTAAACAAAATCATTATCACCAAGGCAATACGATTCATTTTACCGTTTTCAATGCTTGTGTTTAGAAATTCTCATTTGCCAAAGCACCCGACGTTGCGTCCAACGCGTTCAACAACAGTTTATTACCATGTAGTAACGGTTCGTTCCGCGTAAATCGATACAAATGCGTTGCCAACCATCTTTTGTAAGGGGATGTTACCCCTAGACCCCTAAGTGCAAGCCACCCCTAGCACACTGGTTACAACCGCTTTTTGTGATGCAAAGCGCTTTTTATATCCGTTTTTTTGAAAATGATTCTGTGTTTTTTGTCGGCGTAAGTGTTGTTTTTAGTGAATCAACGGGATTTTTGTTGTGTGGTGTATTTTGTTGACCATCGATTATATCTTTAGTGTAATGTAATTAAAAACGACTAAGTGCAATGAGTCAAATGGATTAAGAATGTTTTCAACGGTTCGTGTACAGTTTTTTATTTATGAAATAGTAAAGATTAACTTTGTATTTTTAAATTTTTCTTGTATTGTTTTAATAAGTTGAGTAATATGAATAGAAAAAACACGCGTAAAATGTTAACCCTTCGTGTTAAAGAAATTTGTAATATGATAAATACGATCTATAAGTGCAGTTTGCCCCATTTTAGGATTTTATCCTGTTTAGGTTATAGACATAAAATTTTACATACATATGACACCCGGACCCGTTACAACAATTGGTAGATCGCACAAAGAATCGTTTCGTGAGGGACTCGTACCCGCTACACATTGCTCGGAAGTCGGTTGCTCAATCACTGCGCCAACCGCCGTCAATTGTACTTTAATATCAACAAACAGGTGTGCATACACATTTTTGCGAATAAACTTTGATTTTATTTGAACAAAGGTGGTAAGAGGAAAATTACAACGTGCTATTGTGAGTGTAAAATACAGGAAACTTCGTAGTTTCCTACTTGTTCTTAATTACACTCACATTTTAAAGTCACTTACTTACTTACTTTTTTTATTTAACATTTAACAACATGTAGGTACTGACTTTTACTTGATTTTCAACCGTAATACTAAATAATAATTAAGTACCTATAGCAACATAGTTAGTAGTACTGACTCAGTGTTGTGTTTGTACCTTTGAGAATTTTACTTTGTAAAGCTGTTTTAAATTAAATTATATTTATATAGGTAGTAGTTGCTTTGTAGGATACAGAGATGTTTGCAATATTTGCAACAAAAAAAAATTGTTTCGAATATTCTGGTACTGTTACAAAATAATAGTAACCAATTAACCAAAATAATGATGATAAAATAACGGTGCAAGAAATGCAAATGCACACTAAATTTTAATATGAAAGCTTCGGTCGTCGTGCGCTCCAGACTGCCAATAGACAGATATGGCCCACCAGGGATTATGTTCACCTGGGGTTGTGGGTGAATCACCATAAGGTATCGCAGGCTCACCCTGAAACAGGGTAAGGAACGGGATAGCTTTTAGTCAGTATACTCTGACACTTGCGTTCTTTACAGAGCGAAAGAAGCTATTCGACGATTTCCTCCTCAAAAAAAAAAAAATATCCAAATATTATTTCTATACAAAAAAACGCTTCCATATGTGCAACATTTTTAATTAAGAACAAACGAGAATCGATAATATAATTGGCTCATAGAAAGTTCTATAACTCACAATGACAACGAAATTAAGATGTCTGCCATTGAACTTGCGTACCTATTCTCGTAAGGTAATATATTTTTGTTTTCTCCCCAGAACACTTTCTGCAGTTAAGCGTAAACTTGGCTCATAATTCTGTCTTACAACGGAAACTCTTTACAAGTTAAACTGGAGGTTTGCAGTGGAGTTCCCGAAGAGTTTTTTTTACGTTTTACGACAGAACGTCCGGGTGCCGGGAACCGGGCATGACTCACTGAATGATGTAGGATCTTGTCATGTCGACAAACATGTTTTGCTCCCGGAATAAGAAAGTATTTTGGGATAAAACCTTTTCGGATGCAAAAGTTAAGCTCGGTTTTCCTTTTGTAAGCTCGTCGGTGTAATAGGATTGAGAATGTAGGTATTGTTTTATACCGCTTTGTTGGTCAAAGGTCGAGCTTAGAACTCTCCTTTTCATTGCTCGTTAGCTTACAAACTTTTCTTATATTTTATTCTAGACGAAACATTAAGAGTAGAAACGTTAATAAGTATATAGGTTAACACATAAACAACAATTTCCTCGTTGATTAAACTTTTTCAATTTAAAAACACGCAACAAAAATAAATCACATCCTACATCTTTTATCACACCTTCGCAAAAAAGTTGCAAACGTTCCAAAAGAGTCATCGCGGTAATTAAAACTCCGTGGCACATAAATCTCAACTCCAAGCTACTTACAAAGCCAAGGAAAATGGGCTACAGAACGGGTACAAAAGTACCCCGGGCGTTAATTTGTCCCAGTGCACCCCTGTACATCGCGCTAATCTCATTAGCGTCCCGCGGGTGCATTCGCTCAAATGGACCCCCTACGTCTGACGATTCTGACAAAAGACATCCGGAACATCTAGTTTGACGACTCAGCCAACTGAGGCTGTTTCAACGTGTCTAAATACGATTACAGCGTGGAAGTCACTGGGTGAAATGCGTTTTAATTCATTCGAAGGGAAGTGCGCGCTTGCGGAAATTTGTTTGAACAAAAATCATTAGAATATGTCTGGGTTGATGACCTTTTTATCGATTTGGAAAAAATGTATTTTAAAATATATCTTATAGATACGTGTGTTACCACTGCATAGTATAAAACAAAGTCGCTTTCTCTGTCCCTATGAATGCTTAAATCTTTAAAACTACAAAAAATATTTTGATGTCTTTTTTTAATAGTCAGAGTAATTGAAGAGGAATTATATGTATAATAAAATCCATTAAACAGTGGGGAACTTTAGTATCGGCATTACACCCGTGCGGAGCCAGGGCGATTCTCTAGTGTTTTCTAAAACAATGTTCCGTGTCTTGTGAACAATTTAAACTTAAAATAACATTTTAAAAACCTACTACAACCTGATGCACACTTCCAAAATTTTGTAGGGTAGTCCCAGTAAAGTCGAAATACGTTGTTGTTAAAACTAAAGTTGAGAACTCAATTTCAAGTTAGTAGTTGGAACTTGCATCTTGTATTCAAAATGTACGTTTGCATGTACGTTTGTACGTGTAAACTTAAGCTCTTATTCATTATACTGTAATAGCAACAACTTCCTCCAAGTATCAGTTTGTCAGACTCTGTAAAACTTGTAAATTCGATTATTGAGTGGCAAGGGGCTGGGACTACTTTTGAATTTTAAATGAGTTTGTCAACGTTTTTCTCAATCTGTAAATTCATTGAGATCATCGATTCACGATAGCTTTTGTAAACGTGTTTTTTAGGCAAATTTCTTCATACTTTGTAATAATTGCTAGATCATGTTTCTAATACTAATACTATTTTGTTACAGGTCTTCTAACATCCAGTTCAAGTGTACTTCATTAGACGTAAGTCAACAATAAACCAAATATAATAAAGGATACGAAACCAATAAAGGGACTATAAATTAAATTGGAGTCCCACGCTGGGCGCCAATAGCTTCGTAATCGAATGTTCGCGGAGTCTAAAATTAATGTGAATGCGATACCAAACAATTCTGTATTTACAAAGCAATTAATTGTTAGTTATACTTGTGCGGCACAAACAACATTCATTCGTCGGGGTGTTTAAATTAAAGATATTGATTTTCAATTCCAGAATATTTGATACAATAATAACTAAGAATTTATGACTTCAATAACATTTTTATTATAATATGTTAAATTGACTGCACAGTTAGCGCGGTAGCTGGGCAACTGACTGCCGCGCGCAACGTATCGCGGTTTCGATTCACACACGGAACAACTCTTTGCGTGATCCACAAATTGTTGTTCCGGGTCTGGGAGTTATCTGCCTGTAAAATTGTATGTTTTTAAACGTACCCAGGACACAGGAGAAAATTATAGTATGGGGCAATGACAACGCTAGGCATCAGAATCAAATATTTTTTAAGTGCAGAGTCTGTCTTTAGCAATATCTTATATAGCAAAGAACGTGAAATTATGTGTGCAGAAATAAAATACTATATTCCTATAACAATAGTAGGTAAAACAACACCCAGATAGAATCATCTACCTGTCCACTCAAGTAATCCGTTAGTCGCCACTTAGAGAGTGCGCTACTCCAGCAGGAAAGTAGCTCCAAAAAAATATTGAGTTATGTGAATAATTAGAGCGTCATTTGCTGTAAATGTGCATACAAGTAAAACATTTGTGCATGCTGTCGTTTTCGAGAAAAATCGAAAAAACTGATTCTGCTGGAGTAACGTTTTTCTAGCAGGAAAATTCTAAACTATTGACCTTAGAGAAAAACAAAGTATATGGGCAGGTAGCTTATATTTGTGCAGAAATGTGCGCCAAAAATGAAATTTGTGCGTCATAAGGTTTTCGAGATATTCAGTTTCCTGCTGGGGTAACGTTTTGCAGAATCCTGTTCCTCGAGAACCAATATTTGTGCGATCGTAGAATATTTGTGAAAAAAAAAATATTTTCAAAAATATTTACCGTTTTTGAAATAATCACACATATATGAAAACCCAAAAAAATACCCTAGCGCTAAAATGAACAAACGCACAAATTCACTGTAAACTGTATTCGGTTCTTCTTATTATTCTTAACATCCTTGATAAGATTCAAGACAAAATATACACGCGTTTTTATATAATTTAACTTCAAATCTTAATTAATAATGTCGTAACTTTGATGTCAAAATGCAAGGAACACACTCAACCTAAGATAATTTAGTCTAAACCGAGAATTAGAGCGATGTCTCAAATATATATCCTGAAAATTTCACCTTCAAATGTCTCCTATTAAAGTAGATATAAACAAAAAACCAAAACAAGAGCCAGATTACTGGTTATCCGACTAAATTCGAATGACCATAAAAAAGCGACCGATTCATACATACTGATGACCTTCTTAACTTTGCTCACAAAACATTGTGCTTGGGTACACTTACGTATACAACTGTTAGAGTAAATAACGAGATTACCTTTTATTTTATATGAATAAGTTAGTACCTATCTTTCTTATTATTATAATTGCCTACGCAATTTAATCTAGTTATTTTTAATTAACTCCTGTGAAGTTCAATTAGGTTACGTTACGGAATTAAACATTATATTAATATCTATGCGAAATATACAAACGAAATAGTGCGTAAATATTGAGAACTATTTATATTGTTAAACTTGTAGATTATAGTATATGTTGACTTGTAATTTGAATTGATAACTAACAATAATAATAAAAACTATGCTAACAACAACAACCTCTTTCATTTGATATCTGACATAGGACACTTACCAATGTTTTGTTTATTTTCTAATTCAATCCCAAAATCGTCTTTTTTAATTTTTATTTACGCTTGACGTCCGTAATTATAAATGTATACATAATAACAAAATAAAGATATTATTATTGCATTTTGCTATAAACGTTATGAACACGATTGTACGGACAACAGATTCAGATAATACTGTTATGTAGAGAAGGTCATCAGTATGTATGAATCGGTCGCTTTTTTATGGTCATTCGAATTTAGTCGGATAACCAGTAATCTAGCTCTTGTTTTGGTTTTTTGTTTATATCTACTTTAATAGGAGACATTTGAAGGTGAAATTTTCAGGATATATATTTGAGACATCGCTCTAATTCTCGGTTTAGACTAAATTATCTTAGGTTGAGTGTGTTCCTTGCATTTTGACATCAAAGTTACGACATTATTAATTAAGATTTGAAGTTAAATTATATAAAAACGCGTGTATATTTTGTCTTGAATCTTATCAAGGATGTTAAGAATAATAAGAAGAACCGAATACAGTTTACAGTGAATTTGTGCGTTTGTTCATTTTAGCGCTAGGGTAATTTTTTGGGTTTTCATATATGTGTGATTATTTCAAAAACGGTAAATATTTTTGAAAATATTTTTTTTTCACAAATACGCACAAATTAAGGGCTACTGATTTCCGTTTATTCTACGATCGCACAAATATTGGTTCTCGAGGAACAGGATTCTGCAAAACGTTACCCCAGCAGGAAACTGAATATCTCGAAAACCTTATGACGCACAAATTTCATTTTTGGCGCACATTTCTGCACAAATATAAGCTACCTGCCCATATACTTTGTTTTTCTCTAAGGTCAATAGTTTAGAATTTTCCTGCTAGAAAAACGTTACTCCAGCAGAATCAGTTTTTTCGATTTTTCTCGAAAACGACAGCATGCACAAATGTTTTACTTGTATGCACATTTACAGCAAATGACGCTCTAATTATTCACATAACTCAATATTTTTTTGGAGCTACTTTCCTGCTGGAGTAACGCACTCCACTTAGAAGTTCCTAAGAGGATCGGAGGGTCCTCCTAGGTTTGTATAAGTAGACCTTCCATTGTACCCCGATCTCGAAATTAGTACAATATAATATAGAAACCCAATTAGACCTTGGAACGAATCTGATGAACACATTTTTTTTTCATGTAATAGGTCGACAAACGAGCAGACGGATTACCTAATGGTAAGCAATCAGCGCCGCCCATGGACACGGAGGAGTGTCGAGTGCGTTGCCGACCTTTTAGGGATTAGGGATTTGGAGATCTAGGGATTGAGGAGGGATTGGGGGAGGGGAAGGATTGGGCCTCCGGTAACCTCACTAACACGGCGAAACAACGTGCCGAAGCATGGCTCTCTCACACTTTATTGATCAGACTTTTAGGTATTACTATTGTTTGTTGCTTAACAACATATATTAAAAACTTTGAAGGCCTTATGACTGTCGTATTATCTGTAATTAGTAATACTAATCATTGTCACACTAGAACTGTCAATGTCGTCCTATTACTATAAATAAGGTGGCCGAGAGAGTGTCGGCCATTGACAATGTAACTCTGGTGCAGTGAGCTGCCCGACTGTGTACTGTGATATTAAAGTCAAGTATCCAAGATCCAAGTCTTTTAATCATATCACATGGTGTCAGAAGTGATTCGAACCCTCAAAAAAGGACCCTATAAGGACCCTAAAAGGTCCTTATTTAGTTAGGACCCTATACGGATACTAATCTTACACACATTTGTAATTCCATGCATATTTCAACAAATTATCATGTTTGTTACTTTATTCTCAGAAGCCTAGCCCGGTGTTCGACCCACGGTGAGTCATTCACAATTATCGGCCCATGGGTCAGGGGTGATACCTCCCCCAAATCCAAATTAAAATTCCGAACGTGACGTGGATATATAAATGATCTAAAATTTGAATACATAATGAATATGTAGATTTTATTAGTAATGTAAAAAATGTAATAAGATTCGTCGTAACGATTTGTGCAGACATGTGCCGTTTTTTATCTGATCGTGCGTGAATCTGGCACGTGTTTGCCACTTTTATAATATTGTTCGTTCATTCTTTAGCCGTTGCTATTTGAATTTGCTTACAATGAAGTTTTTGCGGTGTTAACGTACGGATTATTGTAATGTCGGTGACTAAGAATGGTAAACTAAACTATTAATAGTATCAATATCAACTGTTGGTTATTATATTTGTGCATACCGGGTAAGTTCAGGTTAGTATGACCCTGCGGGGTAATTTTGATCCAAACCCTTTAACCAATAATAACTGAGAACCAAACATATATTCGTTTTTCATTGGTTCGAAAATTTGGATCAAAGTTACCTCCCAGGGTCAAAGTAACCCGAACTTACGGTAGCTGAATTTTCTTAGAAAATTTACTACAATTTTCAAGTCTAGACATCACGTCAACAATACAATACTTCCAAGAAACAAAAATCGTGTTTTCAAATCGTAACGTCGTATTTTGGTTACTCCTTTCACATAAATATTTAATACTAATCTAGATCAAACTTCGTCTGGTTTCAACGAACGCATAAGTCACACGACATGGCGTGGGGGTTTGTAGAAGAGGGGAGGGGGGGGAGAGCAATATGGCGACTAATTGCAGCGATTCACAACTACCACCGAACCGTAGAGACGCTTGATTGATTATTATTGTCCGTAAGCGATATGGAAATCGCTTAAGCTTTTAGAATGTTATAGAACGGCCATTATTGTTCCCCAAAATTATTATAATTTAGGGCTGCCATCTAAATAACTATAAAGACAGCTATTATCTTTGGTATAAAATGTTGGGCTTTTCATTTATCGGGCGGTAATAACGGTTCGATCTATTCATGTTTTCTTAGTAACCTCACCCACGAAGTTCCTAAATGTTTTCGGTTTTTTTTAATAAAAAAAATCGTAAACTTACGTAGATTTATGCTGTAGTTATTTCCAGTTGTTTGATATTGTTTCTGTAATGACACATGACCTTGGTGATAAGTTCTCCTGTCTATATCATTCAAAGGTTCGATTGGCAGAGAATACCTGTGACATTAAGCCTGTGCACACATGATTGTGCAAAGGCTTAAATAAATATGTCTTAAGGTCAATCATAGCCAATCAGACAAACCTTTGTCCTCTGCCATTGTAGTACTGGCCAATCAACTAACAAAGCAGGTCATATCACAAAGAAGTTATCGCCAATTCATGACATCTTCACCACCAACTGAATCAAGGCTATTCAAAAACGGTGACTAAGCAAAATCGACCTAAATGCAAGGCTTTATCTTATCAGACAGTCGGCGCCTTGCTTAATGTGTTTCCGATTAAATCGCTTTGGTGCACACTCTATCAGTTCCTAAGACTGCAATGGAAGAATACTACATAGTATATTAGTTGAAATAAATGGAATTCTGAAAGCAATCTAATGGATATATATTATTAGTAAAGAATTCAAAAGTTTTAAGTGTGGGAGAGCCAAGCTTCGAGACAAATGGGTCGTCCATAGTGAATAGTAGTGATACCACGACCTCACAAAAAACTGGCGTAAAACAAGGGTTTTGTTTCGCCGTGCAATCCTTAAAAATCCCCCCAAAAGGCTAGCAACGTCCTCATTACTTCTTTGGTTTTGCGGGTAATGAAATTTCACCTCTTGTCTGCCGCTGGATAAGACACAATAGAAAACACATTGTGTCTCGCGTATATCACGCGTTATACAATTTGATTTTTTTTTTCTCCTAAAATGTTTCAAAAAGTCTTATGGTTCCCGGTAGTAAGCGGCGACATTCTGTGCAACGATAAAGAAAACGACGATTTCCAAATCAGGGCGCACCCTCCACTTATTTCTTTACCCATCTTCACCACCTGCCGAAATTCTTTAGCAAGTTTTCGGTAACTTTGTTGCGAATCGAAGAGAGAAGTGTATGGAGTCGCCGCCGCGTATCGCAAGCCCGCATACCCAGGCAACGTGCTTCGCATGCTAAACGCCCATTGTCCTTGCCTTGGGAATCTGTTCGTTACTTATGTTCGAACCACAATATCGATTTAACACGATGTGAATTATGATTCACGTATGAAGAGACAAGACTTCGCAGTCTTGGTAGATACAAAAAACTATAATGGGCTCCATGAATTCCATTGCTAGCTACGACCATGAAACAGAACTATAAAATCATGCAGCCATTTAAATTCGTTCCCAATTAAAGTTAACTGTTTACAACTAAACTATGTATACATAAATCCGTATACTCAATAAAATTATCTGAAAAAATGATCGTAAAACTCCCCTAAAACTCTATAAACGAACTAGAATTTTAATAATCCACGATAATAGCCAATAACCTGCATTTAATCTTAAAATCCACACGAAATGAATCCGTCCTTAACACTCCTGTAAGTCTCAACTAATTACCCCAAACACTTTTCGACAAAAAGCCTCAAAGGTTGGAAGGCAAGAGAGTTTTAATAGGAAAGCAAATCCCGCTCTAATCCGGATTATACCGCCGGGAAAAAGAAAGCTCCCCACGGAGTAGTGTGAGGGGTCTTTATCGCGTGTGTGTTCTAGACTTTAATTAGACGTTCGGGCTGAGACGTAGCTTCAATTTAATGTTCGAAGCCAGTGTGGAGTTGTGGACCTTTTTCGAAAAAACTAGTCGGAAACTTGCTTCGAGTCTTTTGAAACTTATGTTGACACGCGTCGATACTTGTAGAACGTGTTGTGTACTCAGTGTAAATTAACTGAAGATCTCAAAGTAACACGCTGGTAAATATTCCTAGAATCACTGTATGATAATGTATGACATCCCAACATCTGTCACGTAGAGTGGTTTGTAGATATTTGTCTGTTAAAGTATGCTTTATACTGGTGTTTGAATTGAATAATAATTAATGTTTCTTTGTCTTATATCTTATACATTAACGAAATCAAAATATATAAGATTGTGACGAAACTGTTTTTTACTTCATTTTCATAATCTTGAACATGTTCCTGGATATGATTACGAGAGTCTGTTTTATTTACCAATACCACTTCTACAGAAATACACTTTTAGAAATTCCCAAAAAATATAAACTGGAAATGCATCTACACTAAACAGAGAACTGCAAGTAGAACAGACGGGATCATGACGCTGTATGTGAATCGAAGCGGGAGTTTTTCGCAGCCAAAGTTGAGCGCTAAACTAGGTTTTAATTAATGGCTGTTAAACGAACGCTCGCATCGTGCTCAGCATTTTATTAACGGCTAGTTGATCAAATTTAATTTGTTTTTACCTTTTTGTAAATCTCACGTTTGGATTTCCAATGATGCATTGTAATGTGTTTGAGTCTGAGCCAAAAACCATTCAAAATCGTGAACAGTTTAGGTAAATTAATTTAAAATAGATCACAGATGACAAGCACTTGTAACAAGAAAAGTAAGTTCATTAATAACATTAAAGAACAAAGAACATGAGTTGTATAAACGCGGTGAAGCACAAAATTGAAACTACTCTAAAGTTTCTTTGAACGACTTTGAAAACACTCGAATCGAACTGTGAAGCTCAAGTAGCCGACCTAAGTACTGCTTACACCAAGAATACCACTTTACAACTCCATAACAAGTTCCATTACGTTAGAAACGAGAGAGTAAAAAAATGGCTGACTCAAAAGAATTTGGAATGAGTAAATGAGCCGTTGACGCATTACGTCAACAAAGGGCTATATGAAAAGGGTCGTCAGCTGATTTGCGACATGATGAATACAGATCCCGTAGACGCGGAAAATGATCTAAAGTATACGTCTAGGGAAAAGGATTTAAATAAACAATTCTTAGGCCAGCTCATAAGAATATATTTGGTTAGCAAGGACGATATATCCTTTAGGTAGGTATTCTGTTTTACGTTTTTTCATACTTTATTAGATCTATTGTGTGATTATTTTATTAGTTCTTTGTTGTAATTCAATAAATTTCAATTAAGTATTACAAAAGCCTAATCCAGAACTATTATTCGTCATTCTATATTGTCTTGTAGTCGTGATTTATCATAAAGTTTTAAGACGGTGTTTTCTTCTTCGTTAAAATTTCTATCTTCTCCTTGCCATCTACCAACATTTCGTTCCTAATTTTCTTCTAATTATCTTTAATCATTAACCAGTTACGTTTTACAATCGTTACCAGTTCTTGCCTTTCCTAAATATCCAAGAACAGACACTGATTTTTAGTAGTCAGAGCTCAACTAGCGTGCAGACTCAGATTACATCTCGTCATGTTTAACTGGAATTGAATAAGAAACACATTTTCATCCCACGCAAATTAAAATCAGTGGCAAGCAATCGCTGATGTTCTATTATGATACTTATGTATGTGTTTTGAATGAGAAGTACGTGTCCATTTAGCTTTTTAAATGTCACTCAAAGCGAAAGGTTTAGAAGTATAATTGTCTTTTTAAGTACAAAACCGCCGACGTATCTTGGCGATTCTGAAGTAACATAATTTACAATTATTCCAAAATTGCCCTTTTCTGCTTTACAAAATTGTCTACTAAAAAGATGGTGGTGGCTTTTTCAGCTACGGTTTTGGAGATAAATAACACACGGGAGCGTGGCCGGGCAACTTGCTTAGACAAATATCTCCCTCGTGGCGTATTGTGTTTTCACTACCCCCAGCTAAGCCGCGATTTACGCCGCCATTCGCCGTGGAAACTTAAACTACTCGCGTTAAAAATTTTGACGGGAACTTTCGACGTCCATTTTGGCATTGTATTTGTATTTTGCAGTTCTCCAGAAAATTGTTTTTTGTTCACTTAACGTAATAGTATTAGCAGTTAAATCTAATTCAAAATTAGTTTTCAAATATTTAGTTCCGTAATGCTCTGTCTTTCCAAAGCGCAAGGCTAAAGAAGGCACCTTACGTTTTTTAGCTTCGATGTTGATTTTATCGAACATACTACCTACTATACCCTATCTAGCTTATACTACCTACCATACCCTTCCTTATTCTATGTTCTTCTGGTTCCTAACTACATCTGCACCGACTCTCAATAGGCAATTCTGTTTAGTCATTCTCAAGCTATAAATAGTGTAACTAACACGATTTTCTTTTATAGGTATGATGTATACATACATTTAAAACATGAACTCATAATAATCTTCTACATTGATCGGGCTTGAAAAATGTAATAATGAAGTAACTAGACTTATTTCCAACATTATTATAAAATAACAGTCTCAAGTCACATCACAGTTTCTTACAAGCTTGATACAGATAGAGGCAATAGATAATTAACGCCATGTTATGTTCCCGTGAACTCGGGTCGGGCGATTCCCATGCACCGAACCGCGACGACAGCGCCCCCATTGTATCAATACTTACACCAATGGGATATCTCCTGTTACCTTGAAAAAGGTTCTTTACAATGGATAATGTTAATGTAAGATGTCTAACTTGAGTCGTAGTTGGCATCAACCTTTCATTATAATGCCCTTCATTGTCTAAATACCCTTTTTGATTGGTATTGAATCCTGGCTTCGTCATCAGCCTAATTGCCCACCTCTAAGGCCTTTTCTTACTAGGAGTAAGTTCGAGCATTAATGACCCCGCTTGCTCACGGCGGATTGGCGATTTCAAATTTATAATTAGAAATTATCCATGTCTAGGTTTCCTCAAGTTTTCCTTCGCCGTATGTCAGCGGTGTTTAAATAATCATAGAAAGTACATATAACTCGGAAAAAGTCATCTAGTCAAGACTACTTTTACTTTTTCAACAGGATTATTAATTTGATCCTGTAGTGTGTGTGACATCTCTCCCTATTAAGTAGCATAAGATATTATATTATTGGCACTTAATTAAAGACGATCGTCCAGTCAACACGTCTCTCATTTGCGCCCACATTGCAATCCTGACTTAAACTAGAAAAATAAACTGCTTTGATTTAATTTTCGTCCTTTGTTTTCTGTACGACGCGCGCGGTATTGGAATTAATAATTTTTGGAAAATACGCAGAGAGCTTTCGTTTCGAATTAAACCCAGAAACCTAACATGTGCTCGAAAACATAAAAGATTTTTCATGCAAAAATTTCGATATGCACTATTTTCGTATTATATTCTTCTTCGTAGAATATGTTGTAATATTTTGAGAAACTGATAATTGAATACCGAAAAAATACTATTTTAAAACCATTGAGATATCTGATTTATAAGCAATCTCTTATCTTCTCCAAAACTTTTAGATTAATGAAATGGAACGTGGCCTTTACTTGAGATGCTTTTCATTAATATTAAAAATTGTTAAAAAAACAATAGTACTTAAATCAAAACTGCATTAAAACAAACTACTTTTTTTAAACGAGCAGACGAGCAGACGGGCCGGATTAGCCAGCGTCGCATGGATACCCGCAACAAAGGAAGAGTTACGAGTGCGTTACCGACCTTTTATGGGGATTGGGGAATTAGAGATTTCGGGAGGAGAAGGATTGGGCCTCCGTTAAACTTTTCACATGGCGAAACACAACGCTATGATTGTAGGGATACCTATATTTTTTCTTAAAAAGACGAGCAGCTAGTGGCTAACACTATATCAATACACTATTAGAAATAACAACTTCGACTAGTTAATAATTTGCAGCGTTGATAAAACATTAAGGAACCAGTTTATCTTCAGTTTATCTCGTCATAAGTCATTATGAAGCTTATACACAGATGATTATGTAATTATTACTGACTATTCTGCAAACAGCTCATCTCATGAGCGTGGGATTCTGAAAAATTGCCATCCATTTATACACTATTTTAATATTAAATTTGTAGTCTAATTATCAATTCATCACCATCTTAACTGTTCTGACTTAGGTATATCTATAGTATAGTAATATTATAAAAAGTCGAAAATCAAAATCATTTATTTCAATTAGACCCTTACAGGCACTTTTGAACGCCAATCAAAGCTTAAAGACAAAAAGCGAAGTGAAGCTATTTGCTCGTTCCAAACTGTAGTTCCCGATGGAAAAGAACGAGCAAGAAACTCCATGGCTACTCTTCTTCAATCATTTTCACAAACAGATTCTTAAATTTTGTTACATTATTAAGTTGGTTTTATCGTTTGTTTGTTTGAATAAGCTCCGAAACTACTTGACCGATTTGGAAAATTTGTTCACTGTTGGGAAGCTTCATTATCCTCGGTGCACATATTCTCGATGTACTTCATTATACTCGCAAACTATGTGTGTTAAACAGCGGCGCACAGCTAGTTGTATTGGAGAATGAAAGTGGGCAAAAGTTGGTGAACCGAAACTTCTGTAGACATTGGAATGGGTAAGCTTGTGATGTGGAAGGCATCAGGACCGAATCTTCGTTAGAGTAGTTTTCAATTGAGTAATTTTTGCATATAAACTAAAGGTTCATTATCTTGTGACTAGATACTCGACAATAATAAATACACATCAATCCAGGATAGCCAGTATAAGCTGCCTGTTAAATAAGCGGAAAGTTGGTACAAAGTGAGACCACGATAAACTGGATTTTATAGCTTGATGTGCAGTTTTGAGTTAAGCATCTTTGAGTTGTCAAATGTTCTTTAACCCCCCAAAAATCCCCAATCGCTAACAATCCACGAAAGGCCGTCAATGCAATTGTAACTCTTTGGTCTTGTGATCCGTTTCCTAGGAACCCATCCCTCATAAAAATTAAAAACTCTTCCAAAACCATTCATTTCAGTAAAATAATAATCTTTAAAACAATCAAAACTCCGGCACGAAATTGAACTCGACTCTACTTAAAAAGTTCTTATTAATAAAATTATAATGTCGGACGAACGGAAGGATATCAAGTAATTCGCACAGTTTAGAGCTCACATTTTTAATGAGAAAATTCAAATTTATTTCCAACTTGAAGACCCGAGTATTTCAATCGAGTCAATTATTCGAGTCGGGCACTTAATTGGTACCCTCGACTGTCACAACGAGATTCCAAGATTTCCAACGGATAATTATTTTAGCGAATTAATCTTTGAACAGTCGAGTTACCTACAAAGAAATTTACTTTCGTTTGTCTTTCTGTGTTTTAGTTTAGTTGGTTAATGTGTCAGTCAGATTTGTCTAGTAAACATTTTATGCCTTTAATTAGCAACGACATCCCGCGACCTGCCTTAATCGAAGCAATGGTGCGGAGTGAGAAGAACTAGGAAAGCCGTCTCCTCTTGCTGCGAAGCAGTCACAGTCGCAAAGAAAAAGGTGGAACACGTAACTCCTCCACAAGCCCTAGCCGCCGCAGAAGGTGACACTCCGGGCGTCGGAGATAGCGCGAGGATCTCTAGCCACTGTATTGTTTTCACTTATTGCTTACGTGATCAATAAATTATGAATTACCTACATAGACTTCAATACTTTTAAGTACATAATTTAAAAATCCACCCAATATTTGACAATGTTCATCTTAAAAACAATTTTCTAACTGTAATATCTGCAAACCATATTTATAAATAGAGTTCCAAATTGTGTCTTAGGAATTCATCGTTCTTTAATGATAAAATTATCTAAATCATTAACCGTTTAAAAGGTAACCTAGATTACCTAGATCTTAATCCAATGAAACTGAGCACCTGGCGATACGCCAAAGTAGTTACCACTATTTACCTGGCAGACTCAAATGATGGCATAAAATAAAAAGATGCTATCCTGCTTTAAATATTAATTCCATTAAAGGGAACCGGGAAACTAACATGATAATTAAATTGGAACAATAAACTAAGAAAACTACGAGCATGTCTTATTCCTATAATATATAACGTACATGATATTATTATAATCTTTTTATACAAATATAAATTTCAATATAATTTTCAAGTGTGGGAGAGCCATGCTTCGGCACAAATGGGTCGGCTCGACCGGAGTGATACCACCGTCTCACAGAAAACTGGCGTGAAATAACCACAGCGTTGTGTTTCGCCGTGTGAATGAGGTTACCGGAGGCCCAATCCTTCCTCAATCCCTAAATCTCCAAATCCCTAATCCCTAAAAGGTCGGCAACGCACTCGTAGCTCCTCCGTTGCGAGTGTCCATGGGCGGCGCTGATTGCTTACCATCAGGTAATCCGTCTGCTCGTTTGCCGACATATTACATAAAAAAAAAAACATAATTATCATCTCTATTAAAACTACTTAAATTCCGCCGTTATAATACTTAATAACTACTAGAGGCCATTAATTTTTTTCTTTAGGAGGAGAGAGAATCTTTTAATTCCTTCTCCGAGGATGAGTCGAAAGGGAGTCTCAGACTTTTACAAAGACCCACCCCATTCCTTCTCCTGCTCCTAGCTAGGCCGCGGTACATCACTGGGCTTGCTCATCCAAGCGTAAACGAGGCCTAACGTTAAGAATGCTGATTATCGTATCGCATCCGTCGGCCGAGCATTATCCTATCACCTGGGCTGACTCAGTATTTCACAATCAGTGCGCACTAATCTGTTCTATACCTAGAATTTATGTATTGACCATTCAGATCCAGGTCTGTATTTATGCTATGTTTGTAGTATTATTGTGGTGTACGCCTCTCTATCTGTTTGATTAGAAATATTTGTTTATTGGAAACTGTTGATGATTATTCGAGTCATGATTTCCAATAATTACAACGTATTTAACAGAACGCTAATTCAAAATGAATTGCATGATACTAATCATCGAACTAATAATGGTAAAAGCGATGATAATGCAAGTTCACCACTAATATTAATATTATGTTTTCTTTTAAAAATCAATTTTTCTAACACAGTCTGCGCGATATTGCCGCGTCCGCGCACGCTGCACATGATGACGAATCCCTCTGTGGTTCGAAACTAGTAGAGATTTTCTCAGTATATTTATTACGTGAGTAAACTGCGATTTCATATGTACATTATCAGCCCATAAGTACCCAATGCTAAGCACCTTGCCTCACGGAGAAGTTGTGAGCATTAATCGTCAAGTGTTTTCACCTGTGGTTTTCAGCGTGCGTCAGTGGTGTCTCATTAATCTAGGAAAATACAAAGACCTGTATAAATCACAATGGTGCTTACCAAATTTGGAACTCGCAGTTTTATGCATGAGAACTTTACATTTTTCGTAGCACATGATATAAAATGTTTATTTCTTTCACACTTGAACTGTGACTAAAAACAATTTTACTAAACTAACTTTCCATAAACGTAGGTACTTTATAGTGCTATAACTAAACCACCTTGAATGGTCCGCAATTATTCTGTACGTTAGATAGCACAAAAAGTTTAATGGAATTCCCAGGCCCAAAAGCGTTTTGCGGTTTTGGGTGGCCGACCGAAATCTAGGCTATTGTAATCTGGGGAGACAATTTAAATATTGGTTTGGCCACCATTTTATACAGGTAGTTTAAGGAATACATTTGAAAATAGAGTTTAAAGACATTTTTTACTATGAGGAATTAATTTAGTAGCTCTACAAAAATACTGACTCTAAAGAGGCGAGTTTGCTTAAGTACCATTTAATATGTTTTTTAGACGATAGGTTCTTGTAAAGAAGTGCAAAAGGCTTAATATAGCTATAAATTAATGACGTAAATCGGTTCTGAAATCTTGAAAACAAAACTTGTATCAGACAGAAACAAAGAAAGAAGAAGAAAGAAAGAAAATCTTTCTTCTATGGTGTCCATGGCCGGCACTGATCACTTACCATCAGATGACCCATAAGCTCGTTAGCCACCTATTACATAAAAAAGATTTCGTACGAAACAAAAAAAAAAGGCAAAAAAGGCTAAAGTAAAATGCCAATAAAAATAAAGGAAGTAAGAAAACCCAGCAAACACCGATTACAGTAATACAAATAAACATAATATTACGATTACCTTACCCGACAAGAATCGTATCTAAACCGAACACTTGTAATCGGATAAACGTTTACATTCTTATCGATATTATTCGGATACTGATTCGGATGTCGGTATTCCTTTAAATTGCGGTACAGTCCGTGCTCAAATATTCAGTACATTCTATTAGCGAGGATGCTTCGACGTGCATATTTCATGAGAATATTACTGCACTACCAGTGGAGAATTGATTAACAGTTGGAAGCATTGTTTATTAACGTATGACCACTGTCTGATGGTCACAGGGGATTTATATTTTAATGTCAAATCTGCGATTGCATTGGAAACGTTTAATACGGATTTTAGGTTGATATTTGCGTTGACATTTAATTATTGATTGAACAAAATATGATAACCACTGTTTGTTTTGGATAGAATTAAATATTGCTCCACCCATCATGCTTTGTTGAAGTAATAAAACGTGTATTTGGTAGTTTTTAAATATTCATGTACATTAAGGTTTACATACAACTTTTCCAGATACCTGTATAAGAAATATACCGTTTGTCAAGAAAATTAGTTCTCTTTTAGAGTCACTCTACAAGTGTCACACATTTTTTTTGTCAGGAGGAGTCATCAAATGGCTCGTCCCGCCTGGGGTGAGGTGAGAGGAAGTGTCAGACTCTTACTGTCTAAAAACCGCCCGTTCCTTCTCCTGCTCTGGGCCGAAGCCGCGGTACCTAATAATAATTGCGCTTACCCTGCAACCACGGCACTGTCACAAAAATTAAGACTTCATTAACGAAACATCTCCAATTACCGCACAGCGATACAATATAGTTCTCTTCAATACAAAATTGCTATCCGTCTGATGAGGCTTATTATACAAAAGTTTAAATTCAAAATTGTCACCGTCATCGTCCCCTGTCCCGATAGGAACGCGTTGTCTGCGCGAGTGTACGCGTGGCATACAAATGTGCTGATTCTGTATAATAGGACGAGCGAGCGGCCGCCGTCATAACATAATAATGCGCGACTGTACATGGTTTCCGAGTCTTCAATAATTTATCGAATGGACGGACACCTTCTGGTCGATGTTTCTGGTCCGTAAATACCAAGCAGCGAATGTTTTAGGAAAAATGACAAAACAAGTTTTGCTGAACGAGTTGATTTATGCTTCTTATCTCTCACACTAAGAAATCTAATTCATTTATTTGCGAAAGTGTTAGTCCAGTTTAGGTTTTAATTTTAAAAACAGTAGCTCCATGAGGTTTGTCGTAATAACGTGGTATTGAAACATTGTGTTCATAATCACGTATTAATATTATTGACAAAAATATCGTTGCTGACGTCCTAGCAGTGCAGTCAATTTTCACTATGTTAAGATAAACATAAAATATTGTACTTGCTTAAAATAAATATTACTTATTAAGTGATAAAAAATACTTTTAATCCAATGTCACATTAAAACCGTTACGATCAATGTTTCTCAAGGGTCTCTTTTTAACTACATATATGGAATACCTGTGCTAGGAAATACTTCAACTACACACGCCATTAATGATTAACTATAATTATCTGACTATAAAATAACTAAGCAAATCTCTAGGTAAACCAGACTTGGAGTCAAATCATTCATCCACAACGATCAAATTTCATAAGCGCTACCTAAGCAAGCTTACACTTGTAATACAAGAGGACTAGTATAGGCTGGTTTACAATCAACTCCCAACAATGCAACTTAAGGTTCAAGATGCACAATTTAATAACGACAATATGGCCGAAGTTGTGGAACTGGGCTAAAGTGGGCCTAACTCACTTAGGCCGGTCCAAGGCTTCGTAAACTTGTTCTGTTTGTGATCTCCGAAGTAGATGCTAGTGTTTGTAGTCGCAGCTGTGTAGAGTAACTAACTATAGATGGAATAGTTTTAGTTATATTTACAGTAAAATTGAATTTCTTGAATATTATGGAAATTTCATGATATACCTAAAATTTTATTATTATAAGAATCACTAAAACTAATTGGAAAAAGCCAATTAATAGGTATAAGTTACCCACCTATCCTGGACAAAAATTGTCCTAAATTAACACAGACTAGATTATAATAAAATATTCCAGTAGTTGTTCTTCCTACACTTTTTCTATTTCCACTATCAGATGACTACCTATAGCATATGTGTTCTCTAGGATCCCATTGAAAAAAACCTACACACACCTTTTTATGTCATCGGTCGCCAAACGAGCAGATCGTTTACCTGATGGTAAGCAATCAGCGCCGCCCATGGAAACCAGAGCCAAAGCAGTGGCTAGCCTCATTTGGATTTGGAGAGGAATGATTTTGCCTCCGGTAACCTCAATCACACATCTAAACAAATCATTGTGGTTGTTTCCCGCCTAAAACATAGAAAGCTTCAGCATTTTAAAAAGGAATATTTCTTTGATAATCTACAACCGTTTTACTACAACGCGGTAAGCGTTGATGGACATCTGTAAACTTGTTTGTATTCGTCTGGAAATACACGTAACAGGAGAAACTTGTTCCACAAAACCAAGCGACATTGCTAACGTCTCGACAAGTTTGTCAATCTGTTGCCTACAGTTTGAAGTCTTGCTCCAACTTACAACTGGTTTTGTGATCTAAATAGAACTATTGAAATAGATTTACGTACTGTTATTTACGAGTTCTTGAGATTTTGGATGGTTCTGAAAGTATTTGGTACGTTTAGAGGGATTTCGAATATGAAGTAAGTAGATATATTATTAAAATCTGCAATAACAATTGCGAAAATATAACAAAACATAAATATTACTCTTTATCGTTAAAGTCTACACATTTTAAAATAAAGACAAACTTAAAAATGCGTGGGTTAGTGGAGTTTTGCGTCAAAACATTTGCCAGAGATCATTGACCAATTACATTGACGCCAAACTTTCAAAAAAAAGAACTGAAATCTCATCAGCCAGTGTTAACAGCACCGAGCAAAGGCAACAACGCCATTGTGCCAAGTAACGCATCAATGAACTCGCCACAAAAAACTACCCTTGTCACACCTGTCAAAACTATAATAGGATGTTTGCTGCCCCATTGCATTATTAAAAAGAAAAATAAGTATTTTAATATTTATTAATGCAAAGACACTTTCCTGATTGAACCGGTTTAAACCGCTTCATTTAATTTGTTGGACATTTATCGTTTGTAAAGTGTTGCTGAGAAATTAATTGATACATCTGAATGCAAATGTTTCTTTTACTTTTTTAAGGTTGCCGAGGATTTCTCAATCTTGAATGTATTCATTTTAGTGGGTATATTAATAAAAAATATCTTATTATTAACTCAATAAATCGTTGGCTCAGTATCACAATAAAAACTTTACAAAAAACCAAGCAAAAATGTTTCTAGTCTATTTAAAATATCTTAAATCGGGCGAGCGTGTGGCAACCCGAACTTGGCAAGCCGCTTATGTCTTCGCAAAATTTACACAAACTTGAGAATTTAATGAATAAGTCCCCGTGTTCTGGTCTTAGGTAAACCGTTTCCTTAATTTTGAAACCTTTGAACACATTTTGGAGATCTCTCATATCTTTACCTAAGTTTCAATTTGTTTAATGTGCGGTTACATCTAGTCAGAGTTATAGTGGGTTTGATACTTGTGGTTGTTTCTATGTAGATCTGTCCCTATTAAGTCTTAAGCATATTAAATCCGCCGTCGTCCGTGGTTGGTCTTTAAGACCCTTGTTATTAACAGTGGTTAAGTCATCTTGTCTGGTAAAGCCCTGTATTTCTTAATAAACTTGAATTTGCTTAACCGAATATAAATAAGTAGCTAGTCTCGCGCCGTTTCACCTGCTGCTCGGCTCCTTCAGATTGTAGCGTGATATTTTATAGCCTTCCTCAATGAACGGTCTATTAAACACAAAAAGATATTTTTAAATATTTCTACCTAATAGAGCGTTCAAACAAACAAAAAAACTCTTCAGCTTTATAATATTAGTATAGATACGTTAGGTCTCGTGCCAATCAACTTATATCAACGAAACAACTTTGCTCACGTGAATTAAATGAGCTTTAAGTGTGGGAGAGCCATGCTTCGGCACGAATAGGGTCGGCTCGACCGGAGTGATACCACGGCCTCACAAAAAACCGGCGTGCAACAACCACAGTGTTGAGTTTCGCCGTGTGAGTGACGTTACCGGAGGCCCAATCCTTCTTTCCCCCGATCCCTCCCCAATCCCTAAATCTCCAAAACCCTAATCCCTAAAAGGTCGGCAATGCACTCGTAACTCCTCCGTTGCGGGTGTCTTTGGGCGTCGCTAATTGCTTACATGTAATATGGCGAATGTCTCACAGTAGTTATATTTCAAAACTAAATAAGGTAAGGTCGTTATATGCGCAAAAGGAATGTTCCTAGTCATTCAGAATTATTTCGTGGTTACTGTACTTGTCTATTTGGAAGATCTTTGCTAAGGAATAGTTTAAGTAATCATTAATTCTCTCATAGTATGACAGACAACACAGTTGATAATAACATTGTACAATTTACATGTTGCAAACTCCTTATCAGTTTCCCTGCCTACTCATAACTAGTTACTGTCACCTATACAAGACATATTTATTGCTTTGTGTAACACAGCATTGAAGGATAGCTCCTTACACATACACTCAAATTTAGCAGTTTAATCAGACAAACAGATCGACTTTCTAATTCATTGTAAGTTACTCTCAAATCCCGGAGGCAAGTCGAGTCTTAATTTTTAGTTCATTTTTATTACATACTAGCTACGTACTTGCCCCTGACTTTATTCGCGTGTATTATTGACTCCCTGCTGATTTTTGGTTAAAAAACTATCCTATGTCCTTTCTCGAGTTCCAAACTATGTCTGTACCTAATTTCACACAAATAGGTTCAGTAGTTTAGGCGTGAAGAAAAGACAGACAGACAGAGTTACTTTTGCATTTATAATATTAGTTCGGATTTGGATAGTTTGGATTTACAAACAAGTTTGAATTGTCTATAACTTCTGTGAGATTTATCAAATTAGTGAAATAATGTTTAACAGCTTAATCACGTTACTGTGTAAACATCCGCATCGTGTAAAGCTCAAAGTTGCTCCTAAATATGAATCCCAAACGTGGCTTGAAACTAGTCGAGCTATCTCGAAAAAAAGTTGCGGAATAAAATCGTTAAACATATTGTTAATTTTAATGTAAAAGATAATTAACAGATGCTAATGAGATACTTAACATTTAATCTGACTCGAACCTTAACCACTCAACAGCCATTTACAACCAACCAACTAACATAGTCATTCATTAAGAAAGAGGTCAATAACCTCCCATTGTTTTCAATTTCTGCGTAAAGCTTCGCGAGATCTTTTGTCGATGTTTTTGAGGTGCTTCATTAATTTCAATTATCTATGGCTTGAATTAATTCAATGGAAGACGAATTCTTTGTTTAAAATTATTGTGTTGTATCGAAATATTATGCTTTCGCGAAATTTAAATGAAATGTTGGTATTTGTAAGGTTTTGCTCTTACATGCCAGTGTAAATTAAATCAATTTATAAGTAAATTGATACTACACTTCTACAAATTTTGGTATTTAAGAATACCAAAATTTGTAGAAGTGTAGTGATATAATATAGATTCAATTTAAGTACTTATAACGAGTGTGGGAGAGCTATACTTTGGCATGAATGGGCCGGCTTGACCGGAGTGCAAGAGTGATACAACGGCCTCACAGAAATCCGTAATCCTTCCTCTCACCAATCCCTAAATCTCTAAATCCCCATATGGTCGGCAACGCACTCGTAACTCCTCTGTTGTTGCGGGTGTCCATGGGCGACGCTGATTGCTTACCATCAGGTAATCCGTGGGCTCGTTTTCCGACCTATCACAGCTTACAAGAAATGTTCCATAATTGCCCACATCATCGCTTCCATTTAGACCAACTAAGCCCAACGCCAAAAAAAAGAAGGACGTACGACAATAAAATGAAATATTGTAATATTACCCTATAAGTAAGATAGTAGACTAATTATCTACAATAGCAACATAGATGACGACATACTGATATAGTGACATTGATTTACTGTATCCATAAGTGTCGTGTTCATAGTTTACGATTTTTTACGAACGAATCATTTTCACTTGGGAATCGGATGTTGAAACCTGTTCTGCAAGTAAACATACGAATTTTATTGCTATCAATCGTTTATCGATGCATACCGATGATTTTGTTAATGATAGTAATAAACTGTGACGCTTATTGGCCAAATAACTGTTTACTTATTTAACTAGCTATTTATATTTGTTGGGATTATGACGGCTTTTCGTATATTAATGTCGTTCAGTTACCGTTATGTTTAAAATATTAGGTACGATAAAAACTTTATACTATTGTAAAAATTACTTTAAGTTAAATCAAAATCTGGGTTTATTAATTTCATGTCTATTATCAGAATAAAATATTTACTTATTTGAATTTGAATATGTCAGCAAAAGTTAAAATGCAAATAAAATATTTCTAGGCAAACGCACGCCAAAGCCTACTAGTACCTCCATACATAATTCAAAAAAAGAACAAAGATAATACCGCGAATCGGACTTCTTTTTAACCGACTTCAAAAAAAGGAGGAGGTTCTCAATTCGATTGTATTTTTTTTTTTTTTTTTTTTTTTATTTTTTTTTTTTATGTTTGTTACCTCAGAACTCCGTCGTTTATGGACGGATTTGCAAAATTTTTTTTATGATTGAAAGGATATGCTTCCAGATTGGTCCCATTCTTTTCAAAATCAAGTTTTGATGATGGGATCCATGAGAAATCGAGGGAACTCCTCAAATATTATAGGCAACTATATAGTAATTTTAATATTTTCATAGAGCACTCAAGCATTTACAGTCAAAAAGTAATGTTTGATGAGGTGGAACTGGTGAAGAAGATCAGAAATGGATGATGAAACTTGACACTCGCATAGATATCACAATCAAGGTAGTTCAGCAACTATGAAAATGCACTGTAAACCAATGATCTTAAATAATTATGTTGGAAATGTTATCATCGAACTGATTTAATGATGATTATGGAGCTGGAAGGTAGGCACTGGAACTGCGTACCTAATTAATATATCCTAGCCGTGTTTGGGCTTGTTAGAATTGTTATAAGATGCACTTTGGCTGTAAGGTACTATTGAACTGATGTGATGATGAAGCTGGAAGGTTGGCATGGGGCCTAGTATTGTGTAAGCTTATTAGAGCTGTCAAGAGCAATGGAAAGGGCTATGCTCATAGTTTCCGTGCATGTTCGAATCAGAAATGAAGAAATCCGCAGAAGAACCAGCGTCACCGACATAGCCCGAAGAAATGCCAAACTTAAGTGACAGTGGGCACGGCACATTGCTCGTAGAACAGATGGCCGATGGGGCCGAAAGGTTCTAGAGCGGGACCGCACACCTTTGGGGGCGGAGTTTGGCCTAGTATTGGCTATTTTGCATTAGTCCACGTGGACTGCGTTTACACATTAGTGGTGAAATGCGTCATTGTGTTCTTATCGTTTTCCTGGTAATAGGCTAAGAGAATTAATTGGCATTTTTAACAAAACAGTCGTTTTAAATGGGTTACAAAACAATAATTGCGTCGTACAAAACAATAATTGTGTTTCTTTTGTGTGCACATATGTAGATAATACTTACTTAAAAAAGGTTCATACATTGAATGAGTCATAAATGTATATTTACAATAGCGATGGTCTTTTATATTTTTACCAACTTGTCTATATATGAATGTTCTTAGTAATAACAAAATAGTATTCTTCATTTAATGGGTTACAATTGATACAAAACAATAATTGCATCGGTCTTTTTTCTATGTACGAATGTATTTAATCATAGATACTAAATTAGATTGCATTTGGTATCTTTGAACTTTATCTGTCTGTTGATGAAAATATCTAGTTTTTTGTTATTTGGCGAGAACTAATATGAATTTATGATAAGATTATTATTTTATTTTAACTATAAGTCATAAGTATCTCATGCATCATATCATCTCTCCTCGAGATCAAAACGATTACACAGTAACAATGTACTATGATATGTATTTCTACGTATAAGTATGACATTGGTAACTTTTTCAAAAGAAATGTAGGAACGATATTGACTTCTTTGCCATAACACATTATAATAAAAAAAAAAACACTAAACGGCTACAAATAAAAAAAAATTTTACAAAATAAAAAAACCGCCTTCAAAAAAAGTCAAGCAATAAAAGTTCCTACACTAAAAAGTAAAAAATAACAATTTGAATTACTGTAAAAAAACTTAATTTATAGGTAAACTTATTTGACATTAATATTTTGCAAATATTCAAAATTTATTACTTATTTTTGGAGTCGGTGCCAGCCCATGCAAGGAAATACAAATGGGCAACAATCCCTTGAAAAACTACCTCTTACTTAATTATAAAACTACTTAATACCTATTTGCATACTCAAATATAGGTATATTAATTAAGACATAAATACAGATTAGACTTCTCTACAAAAAATGTCCGATTTGCACATTTTTTTTAATAAAAAATATGTACTTACAAAAACATTTTAAGTACATTGAAAATGTTTAAGCATTATGTACGAAAAATGGCACCGGATATTAAAAACCTAACTAACATTAAGTTTCAACATCAAAATGCTGGCACCGACTCCAAAAATAAGTAATAAATTTTGAATATTTGCAAAATATTAATGTCAAATAAGTTTACCTATAAATTAAGTTTTTTTACAGTAATTCAAATTGTTATTTTTTACTTTTTAGTGTAGGAACTTTTATTGCTTGACTTTTTTTGAAGGCGGTTTTTTTATTTTGTAAAATTTTTTGTGTTACGGCACAGATAATAAAAATACTCTCGACGTTCCGCATTGTGTTTGGAGTTCAAGGACAGTTCGTGGCCACGGTCACATTATAAACAACCTGACTTGTCACTTGTGACGTTGTTTATGATCACCTCGTCCGCCATTACTTGACACCGCCAATTAACCGAGCTAGTGGTTCATAGAAATTTCAGGTTAATTAACGACTTACCTACCTAGATGAAATTAATTATAGGAACTTTATTATCATTGGTTTAGGCACATTATTCTATTCTAAGAATAAAGTTACCATTTTTATGCTGGCATTATATTTATAACTGCATGATTTAATTAAAGATATTCCTTTTTATTTCCTTAAATGTAAAGTAAAAAACTGCATTTACTTGACTATTAAGAATTTCATGCACTTCATAAACACTACCGTGAAGGTTCTTGAAACTTTATAATGGATCGTTTACTACGACAAACGTGTATGTATGAGTGTTTAAAACTAAAATGTGCCAAACTTTATGTGACCTGAGAAAAATTTGCTCTCATACGAGAACTTTTCTGTTTTTTTTATAAATGTTCGTAATTTGTACGCATTGGTACGCTGACAGCAATTGCTTTAAGATTAAATTTATGAGCTAACAATGTTTTAAACAAAAAACCAAGGAAGGAGGTTTTACCTTGGGAATATCAACTACCTAATAATAATTATCTTACTTCTTAACTATCTTACTAATATTATAAATGTGAAAGTTACGATTGGATGGATTGGATGTTTGGATGTTTATTACTCAATCACGCCAAAACGGCTAGACGGATCTGGATGACATTTGGCACAGGCATACGATACACTCCGGAATAGGACATAGGCTACTATTTATACAACAAACCTCGCGGGCGAAGCCGCGGGTGGAAGTTAGTATCTAATATAGAACACGCTAAGAGATAGTCTAGAATACGCTAAGTCTACTTTAATTTGGGTATCGCATAACCATAACGCATAATGGTTATGCCCATAATCACTGGCAGAAACTAGTAATATTCACCCACCTTTTTGAAAAGCTAGCGTCCTCAGAAACTATTATATTTCACTATGGTTTGTTTCCGAATGATTGAACAGCAATTTGTAACATACCCAGTCAACGTTGCGATCCCTTAACTAATGAAGCTGTTAATCTTTTTCCCGATTCAATAATTCTTTTCCACCTCATTACTCTTGAGCTACCTTTAAGCAAAGTTTTATCTTTTTTAATTAAACTTTTGCATTGCATTCCAACACCATGTAAGGTAGATTGCGCTTTGTTGAATGGGACTTTGTGTCTTTATTTTGCAAAGTAGGCTGTTATAGCTACTGAGGATAAGGAATCAAACTTATGAAGTTAAAAAATATTTTGACTTGCTTGTATATTTCGTTTCCGCAACTTATTGGCTACAATACTAACAATAAATGTTCACTGCATTAGTATCATGTCATTAAGTGAAAAAAAAAAGAAAATAAATTATTTAAATATATTTTTGGAACTTTTTACTTTCGTAACACATACAATATTTTTTTAAGTTTAATGGCGACGGTAAACTAGTCGATCTCGCCAAGGAGTTCTCACACTTATAAGACGTCACTTTCCGATTATGCAGTCTGCATTTTTGATAAAGATCTCCTTTTGACAAAAACAAAGCCAGCAAAAAAAGAACCGGCAGAAATTGGTCCAGGCGTTATTGACTTAAACGCTTACTTACACATTTCGCATTTCACTCCCATCTTGAAGAAGATAACTCATTGGACAAAACCGACTTCTTAAAGAACATATCACTTTCAAGGCAGCTTTTTGTCAAGCGACGATATTAGAAAGGCTTCCAAGCATATTAGATCGCCAAAAAACCCATCCAATTCTTCGGAGCGACAAGTCATCCATCATGGAAATCCACAGGCTCCCCGTATCCATCACTCAGCCAAAGCCTCACAGAGTCTGTCTCCAAAATTGGATGAGAACCACATTGAATAGAATTTGAAAGCCTATTAGAATTGCCATTTTTTCACCGAATCGTATTGTCAAATGAGACTAAAAATCCTTCCATATTGATGATATATATCTCCTGTACAGTGATTCTCGTAACTATTTAACAAGCTAGCTTTAAAACTTAATTAAAAGACTTAAGTTAATCTGATGATATTCTCTAATAAAAAACTTTATTTCATTTTAATTTGATAATGGGCCGATATAGTTCAAGAAGCGAATGATAACTTGTAAGTGTTTGATCGTTTAGGTCAGCCCTTCTTCAGGCTTTAGACATATCTGTATCTATATATGTATATAAAAATCAATGCCTCTTTTCGTTGTAATGTTATAACTCAACAATGCCTTTACCGATTTGGCTTATTGAGGTCTTGAATGACTCGTGGAAGTTCAGAAAAGATTTGTACGTAGAGAAATTTCAAAAAAATCTTTACGCGGTTGGAGCCGCGACCAACCAGTAGTATTATTATAAATATATATGTAATCTGAATTCCAAAAACGGCTGTAACGATTTTCAAATGTTTGCAGAGGTTTTCAGGACCATAAATCGATCTAGCAAGGATTTATTTTCAGCAAATGTTATAAAAAGTAAAGCGAAACAAATCTTTTCCATCCAGGTATTTATGATATTAATACAATGCATTCAATCAAGAGGTATCATGAGGTATTTAACTATAATGACAAAGACTTCATAGAATACCTAACTCACAGCCATACCTTGAACCGCGAAGTATCACAATACAACGAGTTGCCTCCAAACCGGTCCCCTAACTGTATTCCGCGATAAATCTGAATTAGTGATGCGACGTTGCAACATTCGAATAGCTTAACGTGATCGAGTGGAATAGTCGAATACACGTACAATACAATGCTTATTCGACTAGTCTTAGAAACGTAAATTGTTCGAATTTAGAACAGTGCAATATTTATGTGCTTTGTTTGTTAAGCTGAAGTTTCGCTTAAATCAAGATTTGCAGCTTGAATCGAAATAGCCCAAATATACGGGTAAACTGGCTATGTCAGTTTAGAAACTATATTAGAAAAACTTTGAAGTTGCTGCCAATCACTTCTACAGTATCTTTCTCTTCTATTTTGTTTGTAAAATGGGTGAATGCATTTGCCAAGTATATGATATATATAAAGCCTTATATCATTCATGTTCAACGAATAACACGTCTCTTTATCTACATTTCGATATGTCCACATAAATTCCGATTAAAACAAAAGAACAGCTCATGTAGTATTCAACGTTGAAGCGATTTAGTGAAAGAAAGTTGCTGTAAGCCTGTTCTAGGCTTAAATCGCTCGAGTGAGTAAGACTCAAGCGTAATCCGATTCCGTCTGTTCTTATAAAACATCGCTCGAATGATATTTCTATTCGAGTAATTCTAAAAAAAAGTTTAACGATTAAATTCTTAGCTAGTTGCCCGTCACTAAAACTTTATATTGTAAGCAAATAATATAGGTACATATACAAAGTTGTTTTGATAGAACTTTGAATAAATTCCGTTGACTTTGCGAAGAATTTATGAATGAAATTACGACGCCATTTTTTTGTGTTTACACATTAGTATTGTAGTGTTTGCGTGAGTATAATTACATTAAAAAAGTAATGCCTTCAAAGTAGTTTATTGTACGGACGAGTTAGAATAGCGTAGCTATTATATTAATATTTGGTATTTTTGCTAATGAAACTTGAAGCAAATTAAGCGAAGTGTTTGAGCAGAAAAGAGCATACTTACTGATTAAGTGCACATAAAATATGTTACCAACAATATTCATAAAACTATCTTACAAACTTCCGCGTATATAATATTAGGAATTTATTTTAGACTCATAAGTTTCGAGAAAATATTTGATAAAGCCTTTTTTTATTTAAATTTTAATATTCTAGTAACTTTTAAATTGCGTCGTTAATCCCAAAACTCTTTTTATTTCCATCAAAAAAGGAAAAGGTTGGCAACAATTAAAAACACATCGCGTCTTGATTTATTGCCAACAAAGGTCCAGGACATAGAATAATCGTTAACCTTCATAAAAAAATGAATTCCATTTTGAAAATGGAACGTCATTTTACATTGCCGCAATGGAATCCTAGTTTCTGGATGAGGGAATTGGAATACATTTTCTCTATTTTATTTTATTTGCTTTGCAGTGAAATTTATGTACTTAGGTAAATCTTACTAACTGGCTGGAATACTTGGATGGTAATATATAACCCGTTTGCAGCTACATCGAACGAAGTAGGGTTAGGGTAAGTTTAGACAGACAGTTTTAGAACGTCTGTGGAATCGGTTGTATATCAATCAAGTTGGATTTCGTGTGAATTTAATCGTATTGTATTTGAATACGAAATGGTTTACTGTTTTTAAATTACTGCTCTACACGTGTGCCCGTGATTTAGGGTCTAATCAGAGCCGATTTCTATTGGGTTTCCCTTTTATAAATGTGTTGATTTTTTGTAAGGTAATATCGTCTGTTTTTTCAAGGCTTCTTGATTTAGGCCCCAATCCTTCCCATTCCCCAATCCCTAAATCGCCAAATCCCTTGTGCACAAAGGGTCGGCAACGCACTCGTAACTCCTCTGTTGCGATTGTCCATGGGCGGCGCTGATATTGCTTACCATCAGGTAATACGTATGCTCATTTGCCGACCTATCTATAAAAAAAATGTAGATTGTAGGGTTAGGTAAGATTTTAAAGGATTGAAATTTTCTGGATTCTCTATATTACTATAAAATCAAGAATTTGTGTAGATTTTTGGCAACATAATCACCGTTGTGACATGAAATTTATTAACCTAGTTACTATCGTAAATCTGTTTTCTCTACGAATAATGATCTCATTATTCTCATCGATGTTCAAGTCTAGGTATTTTTTCTTTGACGCAAACTTACGAATTGATTTTTCATTGAAGCAAATATTCAAATTTTGTTATCCACTTTATAGAGAATTTCGCCAAGATTTCTTTGGTACTAAGATTTGATTTCCCCAGGTAGTGTACTGTCTTACAAATGTTGAGCGATCTTATTTACGTTGGCGGGAATCTTAGTCTATTTACAAGGGCTCATAAAATTTTAAATAGCACTTAAGTTTATCCGAAATACGCTTTTCTACATTCTAGAAGTTGTAATATATGAATACTCGTTTGAGTAAAGTGCCAAATTCTTATGAAATACTTATACAACATACTTAAAACGACTTCAACGTTATTTGGGACAAACTACAAGAGGATTTCAAATAGGTTATTTATATGTATAAAACGTAAAAAATATTTATAAATTGTGTGCTGTAATAGTGTTGCTGAGAACTTCAAAACCAAAAACTTAGTATTACTTTTTCTACTTCTTCTTGTCTGACTACGAAGCGAAAGTAGATACCATATGTTTAAAGGTTTATTCCTAATTAAAGAGTTATTCTATTCCTACGGAGTTAATTTACCCATACAAATAAACCGCCATATATATGACCACACCGCTTAGTACTAACTCTTAATGACTCAACAATTAGCTATTTGGTTTGTCTACACTTACAATAATATTGTACCTACTACAACTACCGTAATTACGCTTATGAACACGGTTCTTAAACGTGTCTGATACAATATAGCGTATAAACAAAAAAGGGTTTAAGACATAATATTCTTCAGATTCCTAAACCGACGTTTAGGTAGATCAAAGATTTTATTGAGCTGAATTTCTCGATGGCTATTTTCAAACACACTCTTCGTCTTTACAACTACAACTACGTGTAGTAATTAACATTTAGTATCTACATTATCAGATGCCTCAAAAAGCCAATAGACCTCAGACGAGGCTTACCAAGGCAGATGTTCAGCCGTGGTAGCGGGGCAAGCGTAATAAGGTACCGCGACCTCACCCTGGGGCAAGAGAAGGAACGGGGAGTTTTTAGTCAGTAAGAGTCTAACACTCCCTTTTGCCTCACCCTGGACGGGAGAAGTCATTTTGATGATTTCCCCCTCACAAAAAAAGACGGATCCCAATAGGGCAGATGTTCAGCCGTGGCCTCAGCCTGGAGCAGAATAAGGAACGGGGCTGTTTTAGTCAGTAAGAGTCACTATAGACATTACACTAGGCAAGAGAGCCATATAACATTGATATACACCGCACAAAAAAAAACATAAGATCGCGTTTACATGTACTTAAATCCCCCTACCCGGTCCACTACGACTTCGTCACGAGCAGTGAGTGAAAACACAGCTTTACACTAAAATATCTTTAGATTTAAAGGGGCGTGTCTCATGCAGTGTAGTTCTAGCTTAGACTAAGCTACATGGTCATGCTCATTAGGAAAATACAGAACACGCCACACCACAAAACATTGCGCAAATACTTAGTATTTAAAGTCAGTGCTAGCGAAAATATGCACTGGAAAACTACAGTATTGCATAATGAAACGTATGGTGTTTCTTTTTTATTTCGATGAATGTTTAATTTTGGCCATCTTGTTGATCGGTGGCCACATATTGTTAGACAACTGGCGTGTTAATTATTGAGGTTTTCAATTCGTCTGAATTTATGTGCCTTACTATAATTACAACTAAGTCTAATCTTAACTCTACACATTGGTATCTAGTAAGTCTCAAATGCAATCAAATAAATATATACATCGTAAGTAATCGATCATTACTTAACCCTTAGCAATTTCGTTACTAAGGAATAGATTGAGGAATCACTAAATGTTTCTGAGTAGGAACGGTATATAAATATCAATGTTATAATTTGCAAACAGCCTTCTGAACCGGATTGAGAGAAACTACGATCTCATAGAAAACAGGCGTGAAAAGACGTTTTCGTTTGTGAATGTCGCTGTGTCAATAAGGATCAATATTCCGCAATTAATAAACACGACACTTGGACATACTCGACGTCGCAGGTGTACATAAGCCATACCATCAGATGATCTGTTTGCTCGATTCCCGACCTTATTGAATGAAAAATCAATCCCGGACATCAATACAAAGTACAAGGATATCATTACCCCCTCAATACAAATGAAACTCATTGCATCCACCTACTAAGGTTTCATCAACGGCTTCGTTTTAATTAACCGATATTGTACACTTTTTCACTGTTATTCACAGTAGCAGTCTGCAAACCCAATTACATTTTATTTTAAACCCTAATTTAATATATTACGGTATAAAATACCTTGGGGGTTGAATTAGGGAAGGCCCGAGTCAATTTGCATGCGAGTAAACCAGTTTCGCACGTGTCCATTGAATGACGTCATACGAAATATTGTGACGGGAACTGAATACATTTGCATGATAAAGTTATTTTATTTTGTTCAATGTGATACATATTTTTAATAAAGAACATTAATTACTGTACAGTTTTAAAATGTATATTGATATGAAAACATGACATACATTTCATTTCGAAAAGATTCATAGAAATGTAAATTCTATTTGCATATTGAAATGCGAATAATTAATTAATGTAAATGTTTTAGCTAAGCTAAATTAAAACATAAAATAATATTGTTGGGCATTACCAAATGATTCAGTAAGCAAATAAAATGTGTATCGTTACTATTTTTTTATAAATAACTAAATACGTTTCGTCCTTTATCTCCTTCTCCTGTTAGATTATTGTCTGTTTACTATTCTTATTTTATTCTATTTTTATGTTATTTATCTTGTCTTTTGTCTGTTTACTATATAATTTGAATTATTTTCTTCCAAGTGTTTCTTCAAGACTTTCTAAAAGGTTTTATACCAATGTATAAACATACTAGCAGAGTGCTTGCGACCGTGTTACGACTTTTCGCGTTAATACCCGTTTAATAATATGTTGTTAATATTCTATTAATTCCGATATTTATCACGAAGACCACCAAAACGATTGTTTGTAACGTTATTACATTATTTCTTAATATTAATAATACTTCCGTGTTACAATGGACACAGTCTCGACTCACGGCCAGAGAGGCCCCCTCTGCTTTTGTGCGAGCACTCTCCTTTTGTTACATCTGTACTCTTTGCTGGACATTCCACTCGTTAGAGCACCATACTACACAAATTCTCTTAAAGAGCTTTTTTTTTTGCAAATACATATTAACAGTTACTTTTATATTGCATTCGATTTATTCAGTTTATATATTCTAGCTTTTGCCCTTGACTTCCTGCAGATTTTTTGTATAAAAACTATCCTATATCCTTTATTGAGTTCCAAACTATGTCTGTACCAAATTTCACAGAAGTCGGTTCAGTAGTTTAGGCGTGAAAAAAAGACAGTCAGGCGAAGTTACTTTCGCATTTATAATATTAATTTGGATTTTTTTAAGAGTCTAGGGAATGGCATCATAGCTTTGCTTAAAAATGTTGATCCACATACGGATTCTCAGCTGTATCCTAGGTGCGTTTAGAATCGTACAAGTTCACGTACACATCACACCCAGACTTGGGACAACAATTTGATAATCACACAAAGAGTTGTTCCGTGCGTAAATTGGACCCACCGTCGCGACACGCACGATGAGCTGCAACCAGATGCAAAAAATAAAATATTATACAAGTCCATATTATTATCTGTGTTAAGCAGGTATGACCATCGGTTTTCGTGTATCTCCACCACACTCACCACCAAAAAATCCAGGTATTTTATTTTTGTTCTCAGCATTTGAACTGACTTCTGTAGTTAGAGTAAACAGCGACCTTAATCTTAGTTACTTTAGATTACAAATTAGAACTTACAACTGATTACTTCAGTTAATAAACTTACCTACAACTACATAAATATTAGTCAACCATGAATAATTCCTGACTCTCAACATCCAATCCTGCAACATAGTTCTCCATCTCCCAAATTACACGCCATTTAACTCGATCCCGACCGTCATTTGCCAATTATAGCAGTGTACCTATTGCGTACAAATCGTCAGTATTAGTTAGGTAACTAATACATTAGGGCACCGTTGCATGCTAACCAATACGACGGCTGGAAAGCGCCTGTGTTAGTCAAGCTGACGTATGGAGTGTCACTGCACTAACTTAAGTAGACGGAGACCTTAAACTATCTAAACTCCTTAATGTAGATTCAACTCTAACACAAAATGGAAAGGTTGGAAATCGGTTAATGATATTTATGTATAGTTTGATGAGCTGCCGTCTATTTTGAGGTGATGCAAACTGAAGCGTTTATCAGTTTGGAATGTCTCACAATGCTTATTGGTTTTAGGTATTAAGGATTTACTTACCCAGAAGTTCATAAATAATTGATATCGGTATAAATTAATTAGATTCTGGAGATTGAAATCTTATTTTTCAATACTATCTTATATATTATCTTATAAATCATGGCTGTTTAACTAGCATTTTTGCTTAGCGTTGCTTTACACTAGGATTTTATCCCGTGTCGTTGGTGCGTTGACAAACCTACAATTTCACTTACACATGACACTCAAACCGGGAACAACAATTTGTAGATCACACAAAGATCTGTTAACATTGAGAGTGCGAGAATCAAACTCGCAACACGTTGTGCGGTAGCCGTTGCTCAGCCACTACTAAAAGTACAGTACATGTGAAATTCGTTTTTTAAAACCTTGTTTTTTAGTATTACCGCTAATCATAATGATTCTAACAAGCCACTGTTTCTTCCACAGGTATTTCGTAAGGGGTTCCTACACTGAAGACCAAAAAAGGTATCGTATTCACTCCTAAATAAAATAGTTTTTCGAATAACTTATCTAAGTAACTTGACTAAACCACGGTAACTATGTTTCAAGTTGAAGTTATTTCATAACTAGCTGCTTTCGCGCGGTTTCACCCGCTGCTCGGCTCTATTTAATCGTAGCGTGATGTTTTATAACCTATAGCACTCAGGAACATTGTGGCTATCTATCAGTGCAAGAATTTTGCCAATCCCACTAGCGGTTCCAAAGATTACCCCCTACATACAAACTTACAAACTTATCTCTTTTTTATATTAAGTAGGTATAGATAAAAATACATTAAATTTGTGTCGAACACATTAGTAGAGTAGGTACACAAGAAGAAGCAACATAAACAATTATAATAATAAGTATTCGTTACACACCCCTGCGAAGTTAAAACGTCAATCCAATATGTGAGGTCACCCTGACTTCCAATTGCATAAAATAAAAGGTGCGAGCTTAATACAGCGGTTGTTGGCCGGAGTTGAGCGTTGCGTAATACGAGCGTTCCTATCTCCGGGCACAAATTACACGTTGTTGGGTTGTTTAAGTGTAAGTTGGAAGCCTAAATAACGTGATTGCTCTGTGACTTGATTAAAGTAGAGATGTATAGGGTTGTGGAAACCAGATTGTCAATTGTGGCAGTAATTGCCTTGCAATTAAACTTTAGTGGAGGTGGCGCAGTTAGTGTAATGATTACGACTCTCATTTAATTGCTATTGTTTTCAGTGATAGCATTTTTCTATTTTGTTTGATGGTAAAGAGATTATGTTATATAGCGTTCCGCGTTCTCTCAAATAGCCACCAGACGGGTTGAACGGGCTGATATTTAGCAGAAGTGATAGGTCGAGCGCGATAATGTACTGGAGGAAGAGTCGTGTGGCTTCTAGTCAGTAGAAGAGTCTTACACTCCATCTCGCTTCGCCCAGCGCTTGAGAAGTCATAAGATAACTTTCCCACCTCAAAGAAAACGTGGTATATAATCGGTCAAAAGTCAATAACAGTTAATAGGCATAGAATTGGCTGCCTCAAAAAAAAACCCATAACGTGAAAAAACTTAACACGTTTATTCAAACATGTGCGTAAACTATGTGCGCTCTTTATAATCTCATCTCTTGTCACCGCAAAAAACGGTAGCTAGGAAACGATCAACATTCTTAGAATACCTAGTGCCTATCTCCTCTACTTAGGTATTCTTCGACAGCTATAATCGATCTTCAATCATCCCCAATGTCTGTCATGTAAGAAAACAAATTGATCGGTAATCTGTCTCCATTTATCTAGATATCTTTCTCGCTACCAGATTTCTGCATGGTCACAAAATTTACTTAGAGGTTTCTCTCGGCTCGTTCCTTTGGCCGTTGTAGACTTTTTAGAGAATTTTCTTTTAGTAGTTTTTTCAACGTCTTAGGTTTGTTCAATATATTTAAAAATAAACTAGGTACATTATTTCTACCCTTTTGTTGTGAGGGGAAAATCATCAAATGACTTCTTCTCCCGCCCAGGGTGGTGCGAGAGCGAGAAGGAGCGTCAGACTCTTACTGACTAAAAATCCCTCCGTTCTCTCTTCTCTCTTTACTTATTCTCTTTCTCTTACTCATTGTGCTTGCCCCGCAACCCTGGTTGAATCAGCCCTAAAAGGCTCCGTCTGTGGTTGTCTATTGACTCTTTGAGGCGCGCAAAACACAATGAGCCGTACGCTCGGGCGTCGGGCAGCGAGCTAACTTTGCTCGCCGTTCGCAAACCCGCGCTTACGGTGGCCGGAGATCGGCTACTATACTGCGGCTAGGCGTTAGGAGGATAGTACATAATTTCTACCATAGCTATATTTGTAAACCATATACAGAGAGAGAAATAAATAAACAGTACTACTCCAACATTTAGATCCTGTTAACCGTTTTGTTCAAAGTGCATTTTAAAACATTTCAAAAGAAATAGCATTCAACTCAGAGTCACTCAAAGGTCTCAGTATACGACACTGATCAAGAAATTAGTTCTAAATATAAATATTTTAGTATTTTTAGTTCAGCATGCAATTTTGTCAATAGATCTATGTTTAATAATTGAACAAAAAATCAAAATTATTTGATAGAACTAATAAAAAAATCTCTAGAAAAGGTTGCGTTGTTACGTAAGGGTTCACAACTCCTATTATAGATCCCTGTTTCTCCTCGTAATTTGACTCCCGTTACTTGCGGTTGGTTAGTGTTGCGTGTAATATTCACTTTCCTATTCCGATTATATTGTTATGTTTAATTTGCTCTCTGGTACAAATCTCCTTAGGAATAGATTTGTTAGCAATTTGCAAGTAGGCCCGTATTTTTATGAGCGACTACGTAAAATAAAATCTAATAATTTTTCCATTTAGATTCTTTCTTGAAATATGTTTAAATTAAGAACGCTCTTTATTTAAAATTATATTTTATCTTAGGCTAATATTTCAATAGTCAGATAAATGTTATTTAAGGATTAAAATTGATGCTGTCACTGTCTTATTTATGCAAACGATGTTGCCCGCGACTTCGCGTGGAATAGTGACTTCCTGCAGATTTTTTGGTATAAAAACTATCCTATGCCCTTTGTCGAGTTCCAAAGTACCTATGTCTGTACCAAATTTCAGAAATCGGTTCAGTAGTTTAGGCGTGAAGAAAAGACAGACAGAGATACTTTCGAATTCATAAAAATGTTTGGATTCTGACGCAACAGAATCATAATTATTCCCCAGGTAACTTTTATCTAACCATTAGAAAATCAGCCCCTAATGAAATAAAAAAAGTAGTTTAATTCTTTACTTCTTTTATGTCTATCGAAAAAAAAAATTGGTAAGTTTAACAAAAAGTTTTTATGTCAGTCACTAGCATTCAGCGACACCCATAAAAGATTGATCTCAACTTAGGTTACATAAAATGGCTCAAAACCTTTTCCAAATTGCTCTTTCGAACACGACTATTATGTTTAGGAAATGTCTGATAGAAACATATCTATTCATGTCACAAAAATAAATTCAAGGAAGAAGTTGTCGATCCAGTTTTTTTTTCAAGCAATTTCTTGTAATTTTCTTTGGAACAATACAAGTTTATTTCGCTCTAAATGTACTTAGGTACAAATAAAGTGTTCCATTGTCTTGATCTAGTCTTTAGAAAATTGTACTTCCTATGAACTTAAATTGAACCTATAGTCCAGTCCAGTACAGTTCATATAGCAAGGATGCAATCAAAAGTCGTGGTGGTTCTGAGTTTAAGGATGCCCGCTTCTCATACACGAGTGCGTTTATTCGAAACATACGAAAAGCATGTACCAATTTGAACTTTTTCCGAGTTATATGTTCTTTCTGAGATTATGTAACCTTAACACCACTTACTTATACGGCAGCGAAGGAAAATAGGTGGACATAATTCATAAAAGTTTGAAATCGCCAATCAACCTTGAATATTCAAGGCGTGATGATTCTACGTGTGAGACCTTTGACTTAGCAGTGGGGAGTTATAAATTGGCGATAAGACAAAAGAGAATAAATTCTCATGAGACAACTGTTAAATTTACAACTTACATTTGCACTAATCATCTTAAATTTGGTAAGCATAAATTTACCTCATTTGAGAAAAAATATGGTAAAGTATGAGTGTAGTACCAGTAAACCTCGCTTCATTTTCAAAATAAATAAGCCAATTACAAAACACTATGTACAACAAACTTTATTACAGCATTAATGAAAATCTTAAAATCGAAATAGCCAATAATACTCCAGCCCCTACTTCAAAACCTCTTACTTTGCCATAATTAAGGGACTCGGACTATACTCAATCAATTAATATTACCAATACACTAAAGGGCCACTTCTCACCGCGACTAATATCCTTATCGAAGCCAACCATATCCACCTTCCCTTCCCTTCCCATCAAAGATCTGATACGGCAATAACCGTCTCCGGTAATAGCGAAATCCATTAATAGGGAACGTTCCCCGATCAATTTCGACCACTGTGGCCAGTCTCCCAAAATAACTACGCTGGAGATGCAAATAATGAAACTATGTTCTCCAATGACCAATCATAATCTTATTTGGTGGAAATTAGAACTGAAATGTCCTAGAGGAAATTTAAGACTGGGTTGCTAATAAGGTCTTGTTGGTTTGGAACTTAAGTCTCCGGTACAGATTCGACGCCTAGCAAGTACCAATGTGTGACTTTTTCCGAGTTATATTTACTTTCTTTAATTATTTAGACACCACTGACATATGGCGAAAGAAAATAACGTGAGAAAACTTGAACTTATAATATCAAAATAAGTTGTGAGTTTGAGTAAGCGTAATGATTAATGCCCAAACCTTCTCCGTGTGTAAGAGGCCTTTGCTCAGCAGTGGGCACTTACCTATAGGCGGATGATTATGATGAAGCTGCAGATAATATTTTTTTTTATTTGATGATTATGATAAAGCTGCAAATGATAATTTTTATTCGGATAACTCACTAACATTGACACATCGTACTCAGCTTCCGAATAATCCTAATCTCTTATAATCTGCAACCACAAAGCACTAAAGAAACAGTCTGGTAATAGCTACTGGTTATACATAAGACGACGCGTCTGTGACTCCTCCAGTGTTGCTAATGTTTGCTGATCACTTACCATCAGATGATCCAGCAGCTTGTTTGCCTTCTATTCCTTTAAAAAAATAGATTGGAACTAAATCTTCACTAAGACATAATTTAAGTAATCATTAAACGTTTTTGAGTACGACAGAGAATTCATTCAGAGATGACGTCATAGCCCTGTGTTCCGCAGTCGGTGTCGAGAACGAAAAGATCCGGTCCACCGCCCAACCATACACCACGTTAGTTAAACAAAGTGTCCATTATGTAATTACTTAACAACGATACGCTTCACGCCTAAGAAGATTGGAATCTGATTACTTCATTGAGTGTGGTAGAAAATATTTCTTTGGTAATTATGCCCAAGTAAGGTTTTATGGGTTGATTTGTTTTCTTAATGATAAATGGTGGCTGAGTAGCTCCAAGAGCCACTATGGGGCAGGGGAACTTAGTTTTATTTCCTGTTCGGTAAGGATCTTCCCTCTAATATCACATTGTTCTGAGTTTCGAGCAGACGGATAACCTGATGGTAAGCAATCAGCGCCACCCATGGACACTCGCAACATGGAGAGAGTTATGAGTGCGGTGTCGACCTTTTGGGGATTTAGGGGTTGGGGAGGAATTGGGGGAGAGTTAGGATTGGGCTTCTGATAACCTCACACTGACATAAGGAAACACAACGCTGTGGTTGTTTTACGCCGGTTTTCTGTGAAGCTGTAATATCACTCCGGTCGAGCCGACCCATTCGTGCCGAAGCATGGTTCTCCAACACTTAAAAGTGTTTCAAAAACAATATTTTTACTTTGCCAAACAGCTAAGCTCTCTCAATCCTTCTACTGATCCAAAGAGACAATAGCCTATTTATAGTTCGCACTTTAACGAAACACGTCAGCGGTCGTGGTTAAGTAGCGACGGAGCGGATTGACGAATTTTAGGGTTAAGCCACGGTTGACCCAGAATCAAGACCCAAGTGGGTGACATGTCAATCCTCGATATATCGAGAACACTTGGAATAAATTGTCTACAATCTTCTCTGGATGAATTTTTCTTTGAAAGACGTACAAACTTTTATAATTTTACCTCCGTTTTTTGGCCTCCGTTTCGTTTCCAGGACCCAAGTCCCCATTCTCAAATCGCTTACAAGTAACAAAATGCCGGTAACGTATTATATATAACTCCTTTTGTATGACGGTATCCATGGGCTTAATCGTGTAAAAAGTATATTTAAAATAAAATATTTGACTGCAATCACATTCCCAAAAAAAAACAGAACATTTTTAATAAACAAATGGACGAACATCCACCATACCAACAAATTGTTTTTTTGAAGAAGTACCTATACATTTCCTTAAGAATAATGAATATAAAAAAGAATGTAGAACCGCTTATGATTTAATCAAGACTAAATATTAAACTATCAGTGTGCAGGTAATAACACATTTCGACATAAATAAATGTTACCATCTACAAGCATACAACAGTGATTATCATCAATCAAGTCGTACGCACGCACACATAAACGCATTCCGTAATAAAACTTGGTTAGAAACTTACGCCAAAAGAAACTTACATTTTAAGACCAATTAAATAAATCTATTCAATTTATTGTTTGAAATAAAGTATGGAAGCTCACTGAATACAGAATACCATCAAAGCAAATTCGCGGCTTTGCATCGTGACCTGAGGCACTTCATAAATTGCTTTTTGTGTAGATTTGTTCACAAAAATCATTTAACTTCACCCCAAGTTGCAAAGTACCCGGTAACTTTAGCCCAGCTAAAAATATACCGATATGTTCGTATAAATAAATAAAAGAATATAATATAATTGAGGTGACATCAAAGTAAAAAGAGGGTTTACAAATGGTGGAATGTAGGAATCGAATACCTACATTCTATTTACACACCCACGCAGAAAGAAATAACAGAGAAAATGCCTCGTAAAATACGTATGATTGAACACACTTGAAGCATGTTACATTAAAATAAATAAAACCGAACGATACATTATTGTTATTCACAATAACTAAGAAAAAGATACCTATGAATCACAATAAAAAGGCAATTTTTAAAATAAGATAAACGTCCGACGGCCATTTTACAATGGCGTCTAGCAATACGATACTGAGTTCGTGCGAAAGAATTTTAAATAAAGGTCATATCTGATTCGCGAGGGGATGAAAAACGCGATAAATATTTTAAGAATTGTTTCGGCGTCGACGTGGGAATGGTTGAAAAACAGTTTAACAGATTTTATCAGTTTTTGCAACTTGTTTGTCGAGTGAAACGTGTTATTAAGTTGTTTATAGATAATAAAGTTGGATGTGTCTTGCTTGTTTGGAATACTGCAGGCGGTGACTTCTCTCGATACGAAGTTGCCGGAGGAATTTTGAATAATCCTATCGTGGCAATTGCTATTCGTGTTATTAGCATGCCAAGACTTGGCATTCAGTGTTTGTCAGCTTTTGCTGTAGCAACTTCATAAGTGACTTCGAAAAAACATTCTAAAAACATTAGTCATTATATCCACCATATTTAAATGTGGTACGGAAAATATAAGTACATTATTTATTATTAAAATTTGTAGATAAGATCAAAATTATTTTGGCAAGATCCCTAACTTCAAGAAACTCGAATCACTGCCCAAGGCTATACGAGTAAGTTAAATGTTTAACCGAAGTATATAATCAGAAGCTAACTTTGATTGATCGCGTTTTATTTCCTCGGCTCCAGTTATTACTAGCCACCGCTTTGAACTGTGTTTATTGAGTTTAAATAAAGTTAAGTAAATCAACGGTTTATCTTTGTCGAACGCTTTGGCCACGATTTTGTGCGCAAGAATTCCCATTTTCCCGACAACGTTTATTTTAAAGCAACTTTTTTAATTTTTCTCATTTATTTTTATTGTGTATATGAATAGATACACATATCAGTAAGGACTTTAGTTTTGTTACTACTTTCTTCTTATTCTTCTTCTTTTAAAAAAAACGTTGCCCCACACTAGGATTTTCTCCTGTGTCGTGGGTGCGTTTACAAACATACAATTCCACATGCACATCACACCCAGACCCGAAACAATTTGTGGATCACACAAAGAGTTGTTCCGTGCGGGAATCGAACCCGCGACACGTTGCACGGCAGCCAGTTGCCCAGCCACCGCGCCAACCGTGCAGTCAAACTTATCTATCGTTTTGTTCTTTATCCAGCCCCAAGCCATAGATACTGATAATGTACTACTTACTTAGAATATTTCGCAGTTACGAAACTTTGTAGACAGTGTAGGAAGTTTCCTCCAAACACGCAGACGGTTTCAAGTCTATTCAAATATTACATGGAAGTTTATATTGTAAACTTACACTTAGAAATTTCGTTGAAAATAACACACTTCTTAGAAAATTGTTGGCTATTTGGCCCTTCGACGATGTGTCAGAGTGACACAATGATTTATAGTCTTGACTCCCCATATATCAACAGTAAATACTCTTCTATCATCAAGATTGATTTTTTTATCGTCCCTAACCAGCCCTGGAGGTTGTAAAAATGTGAATCACTTAAAATCCCGCCGCTTTTAAGTGACGCCTGTTCAAACACGCGAAGACTGTAAAACGATGTTGTTTTAATATTTAATGATCCCACGTAATTTAATTTTGTTTGCGAAACATTAAGTATTCCTCAAGCATTGAATATAAATTCTGCTTTCATTATGCATGAAGATAGATTGATGATAAAAACTTGACTTGACATGAGATCATGTCTGTGCAAATGGATAGGGTAAGAGAAAATAAGAGTGCCATTGTACAGGGAGGGTAAGGGTCCATTTCGTTTCGTGCCACTAATGTTATTACAGTCTTGTAATGTAGAAGGAGATTAGAGAAGCTAGATTTTATACTAAGTGCTGTTGTCAATGAATCAGAAGTTAATAACACCCCCAAAAATACAGTAAGAATAAAAGAGTTAACAAAACCTAACTTTACTCACGAATAAGTAACAGAAAACAAAACGGATGAGATAGCAAACTGAACGAATGATAGGGGCACGTAAATATCTGAACAGATGTAAGAAACCTTGGCAACATTGTCGAAGTAGCACCGAGTTTAGGTAGAGCGCCGGGTACGCTTGTTGGCACAACTTTTGAAATTTCAGTTAACAATTTATTACCAGAGAAGCAATTTAACAAACTTAGCAAAAGACAGTTGTGTCAGATCTTAACGTGGTACAATTGCACGGGGGATTACACGTACCGCCGCGCCTTTGAAAACTGGAGCACAGGTAGGGAACTGAATATAAGTTTAATTCATTGTCGTTTTCCTAACTAGAAGTTTTAATGATCAATTGTTCCTAGTGGTGGATAATTCATTTGAGGAAAGTTTATTTTATTAGATTCATTGTCTTCCTCTAGAGACTGCAATTTATTTTAATTCATTAAAGCACTGCCTTGTTGTTAATAGTTCGTAATTTACTTGTTATTTGTTGCGATTCTTTATCTTTTAAGTTCTTATTTTATAATTATTCCTTGTTATTTCCACAGTGCTACTTAATTTTACTTAGCTGAGCACACACTTCTTAACGCCAATAAAGCTTTCTTTGTTACAAACGAAGGGTATCTAGTTTTAATATCCGACGCTGTGTGTAATACTTGGCCCTTATTAGTCGCGTTTATTTCTGTGTTTATATTTTAATTTTAAATCTACATGTAAACTATTTCTATTTTGGAATGTTCCTTATTCAATTTGTATATTTTCTTCATCCCCTATAACAAATCGTCTCTTTATCAGTTAATGTTTACGAAATCCAATTCCCATTAACTGGTATGTGACTAATGAACCGGACACCGCTGTTATCCGGGTATACGGACGGATAGACGGGTATATCCTGGTAAAGGAGATTATCCTCACCCCTCCCTGGGGTATAAGTGCGTACCCGGATATGTATCGAGTTTCTTTTGTTTACTGCTTACTTGATTTCTCTAATGCGATTCCGTGCACTCGTTTGAAGATTAAAAGTCAATGTAGACTACAATGGAATTCTTATAGTGGCTGTTTTATTTGTACTCAGTTAAGTAATTAATTCTGTCTTGTAGTTCACTTTGTTATTCTTTCAGTCGTTACTGCTAGTAACTAAGTGTTTGTCGGACTGGCTATTAAGTGACTTTATAAAACGCGAAGCTAACATATAGCTGTATTTGAAAACCTGCTTACCTAACTAGCTGTATCTTATTCATACTTGACACTAGTTTCTAAAAAAAGTTTCAGAGTAAAAAGTAATCATTATGTGCTTCCAAACTATGCCAATTTGATTTTGTTTTGATCTCTTCATTACTTTGTTTAACTTTCAGAGTAACATATTTACATCTGTACTTACAAACTTCCACGCTTAGAATATTAGTAGAATGACACCACAGTTTTGTTTCATATTATGTTTTTATAACATTTAATTCTTATTGGCTGTGATATGAATGAGGTTCTAATTAAAAAACACTTGACAATCCATATTCAATGCCTTAAGATCGGTTGACAAAACTTGGGCTGCGTTACGTCACAGGAGTTTAATTTTGAACTTGATATTGAGTTGTCTGCCATCGGCCTTACGGGTGACACACGGTATTCGATGCAACCGTTCCCCTAATACGATCCCGGACTGGTTTCCGCAGAATTTAATAAAGACTCGGTAGTTTACGATAGCAATCGTAAAAGTTTTGTGATCTTACGTCGCAAGTAGAGTTGTTTGAGATGTTATAAGTTAGCTTCTATTTTTTAAATAATTATCACTTTTATATTGTGTAATAAGATTCGTTTGGATTAATGAGGAGAGCCATGCTTCGGCACGAATGGTTCGGCTCAATCGGGGTAGTAAGGCCTCACAGAAAACCAGGGTGAAACAACCAAAGTGTTGTGTTGAGCCGTGTGAATGAGGACCGTTACCGGAGGGCCAATCTCCTAGCACCATCCATTCTCGCTCCCTAAATCTCCACAACCCTAATCCCCGAAAGGCCGGCAACATACTCGTAAATTCTAACTCCTCTGGTTTTGCGGGTTTCGATGGACAGCGCCGATTGCTTACCATCAAGTAATCCGATTGCTCGTTTGCCGACCTATCACATCAAAAACAGCATCTTTGTCAATTTATAAGTATTGTAAAAACAAGTCAATATTGTTATTTCAATATGACAAATTTATTAATTAATTTCGTTCTTATCAAAGCGTTGTTGCGCTTAAAATATTCTTAGTATTCTTTGTGATATTAATTTAATTGAATTAATTCAGTTGCGATCAAATTATCGTAGACACCGCGTGTTACAGCAAGGATATTTGAAGCATTTTAATAATAAATATTATATACATTTGAGAGAAATAACATTTATCAAGACCTAGAAAGACCCATCCGATATTTGTACCAAAAACAAATAGTTTTTTTTTATCAAAATTGTTAAAATAAACATAGTTTTGCAAAACCGTAATCACATTATATCAATTCCCTTGACTAATAACTGGATATGAATACTTGTTACCCCTATCCTTAGGGATATGGGAAACGCATTACATAAAATTAAATAACCAAAACGTCATTGCACCTTGAAACAGTAGCAGCAAACGTAATAAATATTCAATAACCCAGTATAATTTACATAAACATCGATTGGTGATCTATAAAAAATTCAGTTATCTACTAAAAGTCATCGGGAGAACCGAATTTTCCAATGTCGTGCTCCCGGGGGCGAAATAAACGTGAATTTTATACCTACGTATTGGGGGGGGTCGTCTGTCCCGACATAATTCAAATTAAGCTCATGACAGAAGGGTCGGACCAACGGGGTACTACCAGGAGGGTTGAAAATATTTGGAGAAGGCTCTACGCCTGTATAATTTATCTTTTAGATCTCTGAGCTTCTTGCCTTGTCGGATCTCAAGTGGTAAACGTTTTGATGTCCTGAATAACGAGAAAGTCTGGATGACACTTGATTTTGACGTCATCTTAAGTGAGGGGTTTTTTGTTATTTTTGTCAAAGATTTCGTTTTGGAATTCTGCTTTTGTAGATGTTATATTTTATTGAAACAAATCAACATCAATACTAGTGAAGGATAACAAACTTATCTTTAAAATCCTGTCATTATTTCAATCGAGTAATTATGATACTGAATAGGTATTCTCAATACATAAGTTCCTACACAGCATCTCAATAAAGCCTCGGTGAGTTTCTCCGGATAAGACAATCTTGTAATCCTCTATAATTTCACAGACACATCAGTGATTATTGCTTAACACAAATGTATGGTATCTCCATCCATCATTCGCCTAAGTACAGGCTTTATCAACATGGCATGTCAAACTTAGTCTTGTGGAACTGAGGAATATCTTCTACCCCAATTTTTTTATAAGATTCTAATTATTGTTATGATCATGGTTTCCTTCCATTTCATTCTCAGTTTATTTTCCTCTTGGGGTTACGGATTTTGACATTTGCATGGTCAAGTCAATTTTATTTAGAAAGTTCTCCGTCTTTTCTTTTTAATTTTGAATCTGAACTTAATAAATTATTTCAGTAGGATTGGTTATCTGGACAGCTGATTAGTAGGTTGATATTAAATTCCCTTACGAATAAAAAATCTATAGAAATTTTTACTGCTACAGAGGTCTGTATTTGACATTTGTGATCAACTTGTCTTCATCAAAAGACTTCTTTCGCCTAGGCTAAAGCGAGAAAGAGTGTCAGACTCTTACTGATCAAAAACCCCTGTTGCTTCTCCTGCTCCGGACCGAGGCCGCGGTGCCTTATTGAGCTTGCTGCGCAACTTCAGCTAAACCCCATCTGCAGTGGTCTATTGGCTATGCTTCGCGCCGTCTCGTATACTACTGTGTCAGTGGAACTTTTTGCCAAATATTATCAGAAATTATCTCTAAGTCCATAAAATAATTATCAAACTACCGGTTGCGGGCTAAGCGCAATGAGTTACAAGAGAAGGAACAGAGGGTTTTTAGTCCATAAGAGTCTGACACCGTCTTCCAGGATGGTGCATCCTGGGCGGCAGAAGCAATTTCATGATTTTCCTCTCACAAGAAAAACAAAAAACTACCTGACAAGTTTTTATAAAAGCCCTAAAAACAAATTAAATGGCTTCAACGGAGTAGTATAAGGCAAGGTTAAAACGACGCCTCTGGTATTACACAGATCCATAGACCTCACTGGCTACGGTAACTGCTCTCCATCAAGCTGACCGCATGGTCGTTTGGCAGTAACATAAAAAATTAACCTCTGGTCTGTTGGAACGCCGACGTATTTTTTCTGTCTCATAGGTATAACGCCAATCGAGAAGTTAACTCAGGAAATATAATGTGCGATGGAGGTTAAGTCGGCCGCTTTTCATGCATGAGGGTGTGGGTTCAAAACCTGGCAAGTACCACTTGCTGGACTTATAATTTCTTATTATAAGTTTGAAATCATCAATCCCCCTTGAGCACGTGTAGAATAAAAAGGCCTTTGTTCAGCAGTGAGCACTTATAGGCTGATGATGGTGAATGATGTTTAAACAAACATCGATTCACCAAAGCTTCATTATTCCATGTCTTATTCCTCGTAATGATCGGAATACGATTCTAGTGCCGAGCAAATGAAATAATCCTGCTCTAATGAGTATGCAGTTCTCAGATAATTATACTCCTAATTAACGCTGTTCATCTGAAATGCTTACGTGATGTTCATTCAGAACATTTAACTAGAAATTCCATTGTGAACTATTTAGTTTCAGTATGCTGCATAGAATTAGGATTTTTTGTATTATTATCATTTACATAATCTGATAGGGTACCAAGCGAGACTGATTACCTGATGGTAAGCTATCGGCGTCGGCATGGACAGCAGCAGCATCAGCAGAAGGATTACGAGTACGTTGCTGACATTTTGGGGACTAGGGTTTGGGGATTTAGGGATTCGGGAGCGGTAGGGTTCTGAGCTTCTTCCGTCGGTTCTTGGATCGCTCGTCGTCGTCCGCTTGTTTACTCATATTGTTCTTATATATTCACTGCAAAGAAGAGAAGAAGATGTATTGCTTTTCTTTCATAGTATTTTGGGCTTGGTTGTCTGGTTGCGTTCTAGTGCTTTGATAGGAAAGGGGCGTGATGTTATACGAAGAACTTAATTACTTCTGTTCGCTGCCAGCTGTTACAGCGATGTCCACTCGTGTCAGCTGACGGGACAACTAATTAGATTAAGATATAGGTACTATACTATATTACAATTACGTAGTGAGGCCATGATTTAGACGTTCAGACACTGTTTAATAAACATATACCCTTTTCTGTACCTCCTTTATTTGATGGAAGATTATGACAAATAGAAACATGTAGCCATTAACAAAACAGTCAGAACTTGGTAATAGGTAGATACTATTATTTCGCCCAGTCAGACACCTGTATATAATTTTAATCCTAACATAAATTTCAAAGGTGCCGAGGTAATTCCGCAGACCTGCCAAAACTCATAAATACTGAATACGTATCTGGACATTGTACAGGATATAACGCAAAATATAAAGGGCACCACAATACGGTTTTAATCTCTGTCGACATTGTTTCGCTGTACCAAGGGTCACGTACAGACTTTACATCGTAAAAACTGGACAATGTTTAGAGCTACAAAATTTATTAAGGCTCTAACTGCTTCACTTTTATTTTCATCGTACAGTAAAACTCTTATTTGATTAGTCAATTTCCAACATCACAAAATATTCGCTCCGTTCGTTCTTCTACAGAGCATGGAAAAGTCATCGGTCACAAACGTCAGAATTTCGATAGGAATCGTTTGCGAATTCGGAATATGCAAGTGATGAGTTTTACGGGAACGCGAAACGGAGCTTCGAAAGCGAACTGTCCACTAAATTGTAGAAAGCTTCGCTATATAAAATCCTCTTAGTGAATCCGTTTGCAGAACGGAAGCAATAGACATGCTATTTATCTCCCGAATCTAAATCGTTTACCATTTACATACAATTCTAAATACTGAAGAGAGTTTGTAATGTTACTGCCTAATACTCGTTTAATTTGTACTAATTGCTATACCAACGGTGATGCATTCGACTCCACTTATTTGTAATCTATACATTCTGTATAAAGAACTTTTATACTGGTATACTTTTTTTATTTATTTAAACAAACATCAATGGCTTGCATCAAAACATTCTTAAGTCTTTAGTATTTTTATTTATTTATTTTATTTATTTATTTATCAAAACTTATTCTATCTTTACAGGGTTGTCCCTAATGCGATAGATAAGACCTTAAACTAAACTTGTATGTATGGTTTTCTACTATTGCCGCGACAATGTTAAATAGAACATCCAACCAAGGTTTTATGGTCTTCTTTCAAAAACCTTATTACTTCAACTTTTAAGTCTAAAATAGCCTTGAATTTTCTCTTCCATCTTTATATTTTCTTTACCTACATGCTACATCTCTTACGCACACTCAGTTCAGCTCACAATAACTTTTCTCACTCACACGTCACAGCACTTTTTGTTCAGACCTACATTGTCATTTCTGTATAATTAATCTCCAGCCAGCCTCATCCTCAGTATCCAATCATGTTCCGGCGATCTGACATCCAATTACCAGCGTTCTGATGACAAATCATTAATACGTTCGTTGTATGAAACAGTGCAAGTACTGAGCGACAATGAACGTTATGAATAATTCATTGAAGGCTCCAGTTAACGTATACCAACAGATTTCACCACCAAGGGCGCAACCCTTATGACGTTATTTTTTTCACTCGTCACAACCCACGAGTGGTTCGTTGACGGAACGGTTTTAATTAACGAAATGCAAACTGATGTCCGAACTCAAGTGGGTACGCCGCGACTGTATTTCGCTTTTTAAATTTTTCCGTTTTTAAAAGTGGCTTTTACTAGATTACTCTCAATTAAATTGTTGTTTTTTTTCAGGTCTTTTGAATACCTTTTTATTAATGAATCATTGGGACTGTTCTACACGAACAACGTTAGACTTGACAGTACTTAAAATACTTACTTATGCTGGATCATTAAAATGTAATTAATGCTCGTAAGAAATTCAGCGCTAATTCCTAAGAAGTGTACATTTTAGGCTTGTGACAGGAAATCGATGGGACCCGTAGCGTTGTGAGCACTTAGGGTTGCCACTAAGCTCTGGGTTTGGCTAGGAAGCACGTCGATATTAATGGTTGTGTGGAAGTCTGACGTCATCTCATCGGGTACCTAATTAATCAGAACCCTCCTCATGTCGACGATTAGTCTTTCACTCTGTCTAACGTAATGATATGTACTGCGTCGGTTTTCAATCGCACACGATTTATTGCTGCTACGACAGCAAGGTTTAGTTTAGCGATTCCGAATTTTTGAGTTATATTTTTAGGGTTTTTTTTGGTACAAAACCAACTTTACAGATTTTTTTAAGTTTTAAACCGTTTTATGTTTTATTCCAGAATATTTTATTCTGTAATGTTTTAATTAGAGAAGACAAGTGTTGATTGAAGAGATTCTTAGTGACAGTGTGAATTCTCGCAATGAGATTACTCCAATGATCAATTCAGTCAATCAGTGCAATTGCTAAACAGATTCATCGTTTATCAACAAATATTTTTATTTATTATGTTTTCGGCTTACTCACGTAATAATTTGACGAGATACTCGACTAGTTTCAAGCCATGCTAGAGGCCCATATTCATGAGCAGCATTCCGCGACACGCGACTCGGCGACCGTCGCGCTGCTACTGGCTACTCGAGTCTGCGCGCCCAACGCGCCCTCTGCCGTGATTCACGCGCACTTTCTTCTAGCCGTGGTGTCGGCAGCGACGTATCGAGTATCTCGTCAAATTATTACGTGAGTAAGCCGAAAACATAATAAATAATTTAGAATGTCTCACGAAAGTTATAATAAAAACAAATATTTTTATTTAGATAAATAAATAAACAATAATAATTTCCAATTTATTTTATTAAAATAATAACAAACATTGAAGTGTAGCTTAAAGCTACACTCGCATGACACACAGGATAGTCACACAACAACTCTCCACTTGAAAGGAAAAACACACTCCTTGTAAAAATCTCGCCTCCACCCCGCCTCAACGACATACCCTCAAGCCTTCACGCTCAGAGATTTTCATTCAGTCAATATAAAACAGGAAAGTTCCGGTTCCGTACCCGGATGCTAACTTTCTCACATCTGATATTTTCTGAAACAAAAACAGGGGGAGCGAAAAATTCAGAATTCTTTTAACAAGTTATTTTTTTATTTGTACAGTGGGTCACATTATAATGTTATCCCTCGGTTAGTTTCAGTGTCACCTTAAAAAAACAACGGTATTGAGAACCTCCTTTTTAGGTTAAGTCTTTGTGCCTAACAAGTTAGGGAATCATGGCGAAAAATGGCATTTTCTTATGAATAAGTGTGGGAGAGCCATGCTTCGGCACGAATGGGTCAGCTCGACCGGAGTGATACCACGGCCTCACAGAAGACCGGCGTGAAACAACCACAGCGTTGTGTTTCCCCGTGTGAGTCAGGTTACCGGATGCCCAATCCTTCCCCGCCCCCAATCCCTCATCAATCCCTAAATCTCCAAATCCCTAAAAGGTCGGCAACGCACTTGTAACTCCTCCGTTGCGGATGTCCATGGGCGGCGCTGATTGCTTACCATCAGGTAATCCGTCTGCTCGTTTGCCGACCAATTACATAAAAAAAGAACCTTTTCTAATCCTATATGCCACGTTAGACGCATTCCTGCTTATGATGACGATGATGATTATAATAGTGATGATGTTGACATTGATACATTAACATACACTAACCTTGTATTCAGCTTTTCGGACTTGTGGATGCAAGAGCAATAATACTTATATCCTTGCCCGGGTGGAGCTCAAGTCACCATAGCGTCTTTCTAGCAACTTCTCAAAGAGCAGTTTTACCGCTGCTATAACAGCGTGCCCGAAAGAATTGGCGCACCGGTAACCATACACACCTCAAATTTATTCATCTCAATACCCCTACAGAATCGAGACCTATCAGAGAAAATTCTTTATTCCAATTAAGTAAAACCGCAGGCAGCTAAAGCTAGCAATTATAGAAACTAGTTTTACACTTGGCCTGATCTAGGTCTTAATTTCCAATCGGCTTTATAATTTGCTCGCCGCTGTAAATAGGTTCCTACGTTTCTAAACATATCAATTATTCTTAACTTTATTTACATTTATTAAAGTTAGTATTTCCGCCGTCACACAACACGGCCTGCGTTTATTGTGGATTTGCTTAGATTATTTTATATATCTTGGAGCCATAATAATTTACGATCACTATATAATAAAATCAAGATCTAGAAGGAACAGATAGTCGTCTGCACTATAATTAGTGACCACAGCCTACCTCCGGCTCCGCCTCGAAGAGCCATTTGGTGGTCTATTATAGATATGGCCCAACAGGGCTGATGTTCAGCCATGGTTTCCAGTACAATAATGTTCCGTAGCAATAGAATGAACGTGTTGGATTTTAGTCAGTAAGAGACTGACTCTCCTTCTCGACCCATCCAGAATGACTCGAAGAAGTAGATATTGAATGATTGTCCCTCTAAAAGTACAAAGCTGTTTTCCCAATGCTTATACGTTCAACTTGTAAAAATAAATTGAACACAAAACTAGTGACTTACAAAGAAGTATGCTAAATAGCTGAGAATGCTTAAAATAAATAACTTAACAGGATCTAAACAAGTAAGAACACAGCACATTAATATCGCATACATAGAAAATGAAATAACTACACCAGCTACTAAAGTGGAGTGGAGTAATTTACTAGACCTGAAGAAACCTGTTACCACGACTCCCGAGGCCCACATTATCTTCATAGACGACTTTTAAATTATTGTTTCTCGCAAATGTCAACGGGATGCTGCGCTTAGTCCATCCATCTGTGCCGTCGACAAATTATACCCCTTAAGAACTCTACTTTGTCTTTTCCATATTTAGAAGTTCCTTTACATTTTTATGAAGGGATTATAGATTCGATTTCGTCAAAATGAAGACGATAAATCTTATCAAATGGTTTTCAAAAAAATCAAGCCAATTATTATAGTTTCATTTAAAAACAACAACCGGACATAGAGCATAAACATTTTAAAACTCAACTAAAAGAGAATAACTAAAAAGCTTTATTTGCAGCCACTATACTAACGAAGTCGACAAAGAATTTTAATTAATTCATTTTATTACACAGCAAAATTTTCTCAAATCATAATCAATGTTTTTCACTGCAAGAAAGCTACAAAAAATGTAGTAATAGTCAGACCTTAATGAAAAATACAAAAACTGCGCGAACAACAATTTTAGCCTTTGACTTCGTCGCTAACCCAATTTCAGCGGTGAATATTAAAATAGTACGTGTTTTTCTCATTTTACAGCAACTGGGACAAAGCCTTTCTAACAATATGGCTAGAGGAAGTGTTGTTTGCATTTCTTCTATAGGCTTTACGAGTACCAAATTAATTTGAGGGCAATCTTTAGTCTTAACAAATAAATCTGCGTAATTTTCTTAACTCCGTAGCTACTTCGGGACAAAAGCATTACTTAGGAATAGTTGATCATTCAAAATGTCTACTTTTTATTTAACCATCTGTCTTACTGAAGTAGTTAGACAGATACGATTGTAGGATAACCAAAACCAATGATTCTGAGGTAGTGAAGAACCTTCACATATCGCAGTGAGTAACTGACCGTCCACCACAATTGTAGCAAGTTTAAGCTATTTAAAAGCGGTTGGTGCGTGCGGTTGTACTCAGCAACGAGCTAAGGAAGGTCCCGTTGTAATGGTTGAAAATTATCAATCACAAACCAAAAGCGATACCCTTCCATCGAAACCCATCACTGATTCAACATTTACCATTATTATACCAACTACATTATTATCAGAAGATTACGTTATTACTATGGCTTCTCGAAAGCTTATAGGAACCATTTTAGATAAGGTAGAACAAATATTTTCACCGTTGGTTTTCCTTTTCGAAACGTTTCTGATCGTTTCTGTCCAATGTTTTTCGTACTTGTGAAATATAGTGATTGTTTCGCTTCCTACCTCAGTTGCTGTCCTTTTTATTTAGATACTCGTTTTTTCGAGATTACATTTTCCATTTGATCCTTATCGAAGTGATTGGAGTATATATTCTCGTGTTTCTATTTTTGTGTAATAATATTTCGATCTTTACGGTTTTTTACTTTATTATTTATCTACCATTTCATCGGGTCGGATTTCAGATTTGTGTTTTCATTTTTTTATATTTTTTATATTAAATGGGTTACTCCTATCCGATCGTTCCTCTTATTTAAAGATAACCATCCTAATAGAAATTTCGTTGTAACTGGTACATGGTATTATCTATTTGCCTCAAACAGGCTTTTTAATTAAGAAACTTCCCTAACATGAACATGAAACTTTCTTTTTATGAATATTATCTTAATTGATCCTTCAAATATATTCAGTTCTTTATCACTTTGGGTCCTGTTCCCATCGCTTTCATATACAAAAGATGAAGACATTCAAAATTCGTCCTTATCTTCATAATTATCTGTATGGTGGACTGTAATGGAGTTGGATATCACACTGGCACTGTATAATATTACGGCGGGAATTCCTTGCGTGCTACAGACATATCAAATGCGTAGAATAGAGACATCAGCTACCTGTTCTTGCATGTTATTATTATTTATTTTATTTATACTTTCGTGGTTATCTTTTAAATGTTTTTTTATTAATAACTTTACACTTTAAAACTAATTTGCGTTTGACATTTATGTGAAAAATGAGATGAATTTCGTATAATGGATTTTTTATCGTGATTATGGATAATTTTTTGGTAGATTAAAATTTTAAACAACTTTTTTAATTTTTTAACCGACTTCCAAAAAGGAGGATGGTTCTCAATTCGACCGTATATATGCTTTTTTGTGTCTTTTTTCACGAAATACCTTGGTATTTGTGGTATAAAACCGAACGATAATTTCATAACGCATTTATTAACTAGTATTTTTCCGTTGACACACATACAATGTATATTATTTCTTGCTCTGTGTTGACTAAAATACACCGTGAGACATACGGCACGCGACTGGGCAAGCGTTTATATGCAAAACCCTGTCTGTACGAGCCACAGACTAACAGAATGCAGCTAAACAATTCACGCCGCTCGCCATTAGGCTCTCCGCCAAAATGTCTTCGTCTGTTTCCATAGTTCTGTCTACATTTTCATAGCATAAACTTTTAAAGTCATTCTAAGTTTGAATTGCTTTTAAATGTGTACCGTGTGATAGGTTTTTTGATTGCTAACTAGATTTTGTGAAAGTTTGCAGATAGTTGAAAACTTTATTACGGAGCATAATATCGGTGGCATCTTCAGCGTATTAGGCAGGTCTAATCTCAGATAATCTCACTTCTTAGCAAAGGCCTACAAAAATTCGTCTTAAAACTCCTTGTCCTATGTCACCAATTACCATGAATAAATATAGAACTACATATCTCCAGTTATGAGAAATCCATAGCACAGGATAATAAAATCTATATACATAATTTTTTTTTTCTTGTCTTACATCAGAAACCGCTCATATCTAAAAGATCGTAACTGCTGTTTAACCTGCAATAAGCAGTAATTACACAATATTATGGCCACCACAAGCCCCATATCCTGATTCAACGATATAATTATACTCGCTGAAATTTTAATGGGCCAATTTGAAGAACTGGACCATTAAGACCATTCATATTGTGTCTTTTATTTTACAGCATTTTAAGCTCATAATTTAATGTGCGATAATAAATAGGGATATGTGATTAAAAAATCATACATATTTCGATTCTGCTGATATTAAACCATTTGAACTGATTTTATTGAATTTTGATACAGGGATAGGAAGGATCCTGAAGTATTTAGGTTGCGGATCAAGCGCTCTTACACTACCTCTTGAAGCATACCATAGTAAGAGAAGTTATTTAATGATTTTCTACCCTTAAAGATATGACTTAACTATACTTGTCTGTAGGCAACTAACATTTAGATCTTTAAAAATCTACTTGATTCTCTACACCAAAAAATCGCTCACAAAACACTAAATCTACTTAATTATTTCTGCCAAAAAATCGCTCACTCTAATTATTACTCAAGTTTGATGGCTTTTACAAAGAAGCAATTCTCTTAATTGTCTGCTCAACAGCTTAAAATCGATCTTCTGGAGTTGGAACCTATCATTAAGCGTTCACTTAAACAGGACGGGTACCCAGTAACCTGTTGCCTTCAGACATTAGTAGCTAGTGCCCTTAATTGCCGCTCCGAGTGACTCAGCAAGATAAGTGTGCTGTTTATATTTAGTACTTATTCTCCAGAATATCTGCAACTTCCAAACAGACTTACGTGAAGACTTATCATGGGTTTTATAATTTTTTATGATATGTTTTGTTAATTGTCTAGTCTTCAATACGGTTTTATTTAATTTAAAAGATCTGAGATATTTTTGGTTAGAAATATTTTTATTTTATTACTCGGAAGGATATAGTCTTTCCGAGCCCTCCAAAAATTGTCTTTATTTTATTAATATCCTATGTTCATTATTTTCATATATAGTACTGTCGCAGTACTAGCTGATACACTTGTATATCATGCGACATGATACGTAAGCATGCCTCTTCCATAAAAAAGATTTGATATTGATAGGCTTCCGGCGCGTCACAACACGTCAATATATATCTCGGCCTCATTTTGTTGCAGTTGGCCCTACAATAAAATAACACAGCTGCTTTACCATTGCAAAATAAAGCGTCAAAAATTTTCCAAAAAATAAAACATTCTAAATTACCGAATCGATTAACAATTGTTTAATCCAATCACCACTTTAAATCCAGATCTAAAACACAATAAACCATAAATAAAGTCACGTAGTAAATTTTATCGCTGAGGAAACGAATCCGGGCTTCAGATGTTAACTTAAGCCCTTAGCGGACCGCTCCTGACATCAAGTTATCGCTAAATTGCTGCTAAGTTACCTCAACTTATCTAAGTGAGCATCGTGACTTGATAACAGATTATAAGATCAGTTTTTGAGAAGAATGAGGAAGATAATGGACAAAATTATTTGTTTGGTTTTAGTTAGGATGTAGAAGAACTTGTCGAGGGTCTGGAAGCTTAAGAGTTATGAGTGTTGGGTCCGAATAATCTGTTATCAAGTCACGATGCTCACTTAGATAAGTTGAGGTAATTTAGCAGCAATTTAGCGATAACTTGATGTCAGCAGCGGTCCGCTAAGGGCTTCATATCATGTCCCTGTGATTATACATGTAATATGTATTGCACTACAAGCTATTCTCATTATTTAGTTTTTATTATTAAAATGAATTTGTGTTGAAACTTTAATTAAGACATAATGAGAAAACACATAAACATACTCTAATTGTGAAAAGTCTAAATAAACTAGCTATTGCCCGCGACTCCGTTCGCTTGGAATAGTGACTTCCTGCAGCTTTTTGGTATAAAAACTAACCTATGTCCCTGTCTTGAGTTCCAAACTATCTCTGTAGCAAATTTCATAGAAATCGGTTCCGTAGTTTAGGCGTGAAGAAAAGACAGACAGACAGACAAAGTTACTTTTGCATTTATAATATTAGTTTCGATTATTCATTCAACCATAGCGTAGGTATCTAGCGCAATGATTTGCCCAATTATATACTTTCTTGGAGGGTCAAACAATATCAAGATTCCGACTGAGAAAAATATAGAGTAGAATGCCTTCAATTAATAGTGAAAGATAATTACTCAATTTCAAAGTAATAAAAGAGTATTCGTTGCCCTTATTCGGCCTCTGGCTATTTATTGATCTATATACCTACTATAATAGATTATATTTAATTTGCCTCCCTATTTGCTTTATTAAGTTCTATACCGAATACTTTGGTCGACACTATCATTATAATTAGGTCACAATTTTGACCTTTAATAAACATTGTTTTTGTGCATAATACCTATTTTTTTTATGTAATAAGTCGGCAAACGAGGAGACGGATTACCTGATGAAAAGCAATCAGCGCCGCCCATGGACACCTGCAACGGAGGAGTTACGAGTGCGTTGCCGACCTTTTGACCTTTTAGGGATTAGGGATTTGGAGATTTAGGGATTGAGGAAGGGTCCGGGAAGAAGAAGATTGGGCCTCTGGTAACCTCACTCACACGGCGAAACACAACGCTGTGGTTGTTTCACGCCGGTTTTCTGTGAGGCAGTGGTATTACTCCGGTCGAGCCGACCTATTCGTGCCGAAGCATGGCTCTCCCACACTAAACTTTGAACGTTTCAACTAAAACATGTAAAAAAACCTTAATCACTTACCCATAAAACTTACATTGCACTAAATCTTGTACATTTTTATTGGCGCTCTCAAACTATTTATTCTGAAAGCTACTTTAATTTGATCTAATATAAAGTTGTCATTGCCTTGAATCACAATGAAGAACATTGCCACAATTAAAAACTTACTACATCATTACTTTAATTACGTACATCCACGTACGAACAACTGAATAATCATTATTTTTAAAGCAAACACTGACTTGGAAATTCCTCACGTAACTTGTTAAGTACCTTCTTGTATTATTTGATTTTTTTATAGTTTTGACCTATGACCCAGGTCTTGTTGGCGGGGAAGCGGCGCGTTGCGTTAGAACGTAGATTGCTTACCATCAGGTAATTCGTCTGCTCGTATTATGTACTTAAAAAAATAATTCAACTCAAATGAAGGCAAAATATTTTAGGAATCTTTTTTTGTTCATTCAAAGCCGCATATTTAGTATTAATATACATATATACTTTCTTTAAAATTTAAGCTATACAGTAGTCGACATAGTTATTTTTTTTTTATTTATTTATTTATTTATTTATATTTAAACATTACATTCATCATTACAGGCACACCTAATACGATAAATGCAGTTACATATTATTAGTAAACTTATAACACAATATCCGGGTAATAACCGTAAAATAATTTAGACAAAGGAAACAAAAGAACATAAGCACAAAGAACCTTAATTAAACTAACAGGCTAATACATTTCCACAAAACTATCCCTAATAAACGTAAATAACTTTAGTAATAACAAATATGTACTTATATTTTAAAATCTATGTACCTAGTTACTAACAACATAAATTATATAAATAGAATCAAATAAGTACCAATCCTAGGAACTTAGTTATTATTCACAATAACCTCATATGCTACCTTTGTGAACTCGTTGAGTGTACACGAGAATATATCCGTACTGTCCGCTATTGCATTCAATATGCGCAACGCTCGCGTCATTGGTGCCTTCTGCAAGAGGTTCGTGCGTGCGCACGGTACCACCAGCAGCCGCGGCCGCCGCCTACGCCGCACGTACCCGTTCGGAACACACAGGTGTAATTCCTCTAGTAGGGCAAAACAATGAGATATAAATAAATAATGTTTTTTTATTAAACACTATTAAACCTACCTGTAAAACAGTTCAGAATGCGACTTTTAATCTTGTTCAAAGAAATAAATTCTTTATGTTTTATTACATAGGAACTAAAATAGTAAATTGTATAACGGAGCTACTCCATAACTTCTTTTATTCGCTCGGCGCGTGTGAAAACCAATATTTTCCGAACGAATAACATTTTCAATGGCATTGCTGTGGGATTTGTAAAGCTCTATACAATTTTATTTTATTTTATTTTACCTAGTTTTTTATTTATTTTGCTACAATTCAAAAATAGAAGGTGCTTTTCACGTTAGGCGATATCAATTAGTAACGCTTGATTTTTTTTATGGAATTTTTTCGGACCTCCGTGGTCCGACAATGTATCGCCGACCAGTAATTTACAAAGTTAGGTAGGTTAACTCCAAATTTTGACTAAAACTATGAATCAGACTCCTTTTTCGCCCCGCCTAAGGCGAGAGGTCGTGACTTTTACCCTTATAGATAGATGCACACCTGCATGGGTATGTAGATGTAATTAATGTCACCTTTTTACTAAGCTACAGAGAACACAATACTGACATTTAAATATAACTTTAAAAGGCTACAACTGTATAACCTTTTATCATAATATCTTGAAATAAAACTAAACATAACACTGTAACGTACTTAAACAACATATTTCAAAGTACACTCATAAAAATGTTCTTTTATTAATGTCGGCTCATTGCATGCTATTACAAACGTTCACAAAATGGCGAATGAATACAACATACAATATAAATAGGGTGTAACAAACTACATACGATTCTAACGCGATAAAATTCTGGGTCTAAAGTCTAGGCCAGTGTTTCCCAAAGATTTTTCTACCAGTGACCCGATAATTTTCACACTGCTTCTTTGTGACTCTCATAGTACATGGGAACCCCAACTGGTAGGACTAGTAAAACGTAAACGGATAAAATAAAATAGTAAACAAATTGAAAGATTTTATCGTCCCTAACATTCTTTGGTATTGGAATAAAAGAAGGCGGCAATCTTGCAACCTTTTATTTTGCTTTATGGGGCCCCGTATCGGGTCGCGACCCGGCATTTGGGAAACACTGGTCTAGACTGTTCTTTGATTATGGTGAGTCACTTCGCCTGACACTTATTATAAAGTCATGGTAAAAAGTGCTTGCTTCGAATTGCTTATTTTGTTTGTAGTTGTCAAAAAGGTCAGCCAACAGTTTCTTTTTTGGAATTAGAAAAACTGAACAATATTTATTAACCCTTAAAAACATACTATGCCATTAACTAAAATTCGCGGGTTACTCACGTGTAAATGTTGAGAAAAGCTCTACTAGTTTCGACCCACAGAGGGATTCTTCCTCATGAGCAGCGTGCGCGGACGCGTAGTAGGCTGCGCGACGTCGCCGCGTCCGCGCACGCTGCGTGCACAATTTAGTATGTCGCACGATAGTTATTATAAAAACATACTATGCCATTGTTGTATGATATTTGTATTACATTAACATTCTTGGGAATAATATGATCAACTTTCTCAAGAATTTCGTCTAGATTTTGTTAAACAACTAACGAGTTTCGTTTTCAAATTATACATATACATATCTATGTAGTCTGTATAAATTAGATCTATAATGTATAATATGTATTACCAGTTTAATTAAAGACAACAATTAAAAAACAACTGTAATTAATATAAAATACGGTTTTAAATATATTACCCGACCTCCTTGCGGATTAGTATACAAACAACAACAATAAATTTTAATCACTTTACACCAGTTTACTTTGGAGCAATTACTTGCAGAACTTTTTGAGCGAAACGTATTTTACTTAGATACATGTTTGTACTGAAAAGCGTATTATTAAAAACAAGTATATATAAGGTAGCATTCATATCATGAAACATTTAGAAGATTTTTATTGCGACACTTTCAAATCTGTGAGCAGCAGCTGTGCACGTCACATTTCGCCTGAGCTGAGAATCATCATCATCATCATCATCATCATCACGATAAAAATAGAATTTGGTCCCGTCATCATTTCCATCAATGCTAGCCTGTAAGTATCCACTACTGTCTAGCGAAGGCCTCTTCTCATTTATTGATGATTTGAACCTGAAGGCAGAGTGGCGATTACAAACTTATAAAAAAAATTACTTAAGTCCTGGTTTTCTTAAAATGGTTTTCTTACCTGCGTATGTCTTCATTGTGCAAAAAATCTTAGAAAGATCTTGCTAGGTTTAAAATACACTTTTTTTTTCAATACCTTTTTAACAATGTACCTAAATGCTTGTATATTGTATTTAGATACTCCGGCAATTCCATATCAAAAAATGTTAGAACTTCAATAAAAACGAAACTACTGCACGTCTCAATAAAGCGAGATACCAATTTAATTCGGTTCTCCATTACCTAGGGTTTTACTGCCGGTAAACTCAAGATTACTGTCGTAAAGTCAAGAAAAAAAAACTGCACTTGACTGGCTTATTCTTATTCAGAACACGTGGGGGTTTCTTGCATAGGGGTCGTGTGCGACTACCGTAAGACGATTGATACTTAGATTAAAGGATTTTCTTGTCTTATCGGACATATAAGTGTTCATGGGGATGTCAGAAGGTCTATTAGATTGTCCTTAAAACCTTACGTCGTAATGGCTGCCCCAACTGTCAAATTGAGCGAGCGCTGTGATTGGTTGTTTCTTTACAAGCTAGCCAATCGAATTCGTTAATTTGAATTTTTTTACTGATATAAATTGTACAGCCTAACAATAACAGTTTGATTAAAAGATTTGTGTTCTGTTTATTTATTTTTTTAATTGACAATTGCAAAGCTTGCGTCGCTGTTTCATATGTTTACGGCATGAACATAGTCACAACTTAATATTGAATACCTGCCATATTCATTTTCTTGCATTAGTGGCAAAAAATTTAAAAGGGTTAGTTCCTGGAATTAGTGAGGTTTGTCAACTATTGTATTACGTAATTTGTCCTAGAAAGGGGAATGAATACACTTCCACCATTTCGCAGAAAAGAAGGCGTGCCCGTTAATGTACCTACGACATGACTGGATCAAAAAACAAAGCTGACTTCCATCTACATACTTACAAACTTATAATAGACTTCAACCTGATTTCAGCATAAGTACGTTGAATTCATGAATAATACTGTCTCAGCACATTTTCTACTGTTTTTATCACCCTCTCTTTCATAAAAAACAACTTAAAATTAAAACGAGAGGACTTCGTCCTCCTGTGAACTTTTATCATAAAAATTAATTCACAATCCGCCTACCAAGTAAACATGATTACAGTCAAAATGGGCGGGCATTAATTTTATAAAGTCAGCTTTTATTAATCTCATCACTCAAAATTAGAAAGATGTATTTTCGGGTATGATTTGTAGGTATCTTAAGGTCTGTCATCTTTTCGTCTCCCAGGCTGTGAGTATTTTGTCATTCAAGTATAATAGATCAGGAAATGATGATTGTATTTCTAAATAAGGCAATATAGTAATATTAAACAAATGTAAGTATAGCGCAATCAAACCCAGAAATCCGTAAATTAATTTATAATTAATATTCGAAACTGGACATCCAGCTGCCGCGAATCGTGGCGCCTGTTCATTCCCCCACGGAACAACTATTTGTGTGATCCACAAATAGTTGTTCTAGGGCTTGTCTATGTATCATGTGTATGTAAAATGGATTGGGCCTCTGGTAACCTTACTCACACGACGAAACACAACGCTGTGGTTGTTTCACACCAGTTTTCTGTGGGGCCGTGGCATTACTCCGGTCTAGCTAACCCGTTCGTGCCGAAGCTTGACTCTCCCATACTTTTATCACATATTTTTCAGTATCTAAATAAAGAACCAAGAAAGTTCACTCCACACAAGCGTTCGTTGCATAATATAAGTATAAACCCATGCAAAAATATCATTTAGAATACATGAAAGCAACTGACAAAATGTCACTTCAAACAATAAGTTTGTTGAACAAATTGTTTCATAAACTGTCAGAATATAGTTTATAGAAACAAGGAAAAGCTTTCCACGATATCTGTTATGCATTTTGTAAATAGTTTCGAGTCAGTTTTCATTTGCAAGTTGGGAATGCACCTCGTAGAGCAGTAGGTAGTATATTTATTTCTACAACTTTATTTGTCTTTTTCTTCTAAATCTTTAGATATTTACGTGAAATGTCTCTTCATCAAATAATTTATTTTATTAGGCCAAGGCACTTTTGATCTTTGAACAAAGAATAAAAAATTGAGAGTGTCAGTCTATCGACCAGTCTTCTAGTGAAGGTATTTGTGCTTGTTCCAAAATGTAGATTCCTATTAAGCACATTCTACATAATCACTATATGTATACACTTTTAGCGCACATTTGACTTTCAATAAAGGGTTTTTATTAAAGTCATCTAAATCGTGTAAAAAAAACAGTTTTCACAAAAAAAAAATACAAAAATTCTACACCAAATTCCCCGCTTAACTTAAATTTCAGAAAGCTAAACTAAAATAAAATCACTTAATCCTACAACTTCAGCACTTCGAGTCGCGAATGTGTAATGAAATTTAACTGTAAAGAGCTTGGAGCCAAATCGTGGCACACGTGTTCCGAGTGCCTTAAGTATCGTCTCCGATACCTTCATTATGCTAGCAGCGGGGAAACTGTATGAAATATGGGCACCAAGCGAAGGGGGAAACTCGGAGACTGTTTCTTGAGGCTGCGATAAGGAGGGACGTAGTGTTCCTGATGTTGGGGAGCACGTTGAAGTGTGTACGGTTGTAAATGTGGTCTAGGAAAACGTAGTGTTGGGCGACATCTGTAAAGCAGTGGTTGGATGAAAAGAGTTGGACATTGAGCTCAGGGGCAAGTTATTAGAAAGGTCTGAGTACATCAGTGGATGGCTGATGATAATGATGCCGATGATAATGAATGAAGTTATTTCTGTAAGGTGCTGTTTTGATGCTAATGTAGTTCAACACGTTAAATTTGTTTTGTTTTTGTAGCGCTTAGGTATGTCAATGTGGATGTATGGTATTAAATTAAGAACAAACTTAATAAAAATTCTACAATAAAATGAATTCAAATATTAATATTGTAATATATTCAAGGGTAGTTTATTATAGAAAATTAACTAATTGAACTCTAAGACGTTTCGTAAAATAACTGCTCGCCATCCCAGAAGACGGTGTATCACGATAAATCAAACGATGTCCCGTTGCGATTATGTCCCGTACAACTTGATAAAGGCATTAAAATATGCAAGTAACCGCCTAAGAAGCACTAAATAACCAGCCATCTAATTAGCGGTAGACAGCACAAAGCACACCCTGACAATTATGTCGTAAACAATGGTTTTTATCTAATAAACGTTGGGGTTAAGCTAGCTTACGGGGTCGGTTCATATTTTCTAGTTAGGTCTTTGTAGAATGTTCTGAATGAAAAATCATCCGAAGACTTTTCAGCGCTGAGTCGGGTGAAGGAGAGTGTCAGACTCTTACACCCAGTTTCCGAAAGACCGATCAATGTTAAAATTAACAAGAGGTTTAACAGGAGATTAGTTAATTTTAGCGTTGACAAGCCTTTCAGAAACCGGGTGTTATTGACTAAAATTCACGCTGTTCCTTCTGCCCTGAGCCGGATCGGGGTATATTTTCTTTTGTTCTGATGGGATTTTAGGCCGCATACGCGGCATGAGTACTACATGATGCACATCCTAATTGAATCAAATTTAAGTTTTTTTAATAAAATCGAGTGAACAAAATGTGAGAAAAAAATTAATTCATCAAAACCTAATCGAACGCCTACTTTTACATACTATTGTTCTTTGATGGTGTTTCCAATAACCATGACTAAAAGTTTACATACCGATATCGTAACACTGAAAGAAGGAAATGGTCGCATCGAAATATCTGGCTCCATACATTCTCAAACGCCCTGGTTCATAATTGGTTTACAATTAATAATTTAGTCCTAAACGACAAAAAGACTAAATGTATACGATTCAGTTTGCCAAATGTTAAAAGTAACGAATGTGACATATTATTAAACGGTAATAAATTGGAATTTGTAAAACAAACTACTTTTCTGGGTATAACCATAGATGACAAACTACAATGGGGGCCCCATATCACATCTCTGGCAGGACGGTTGAGCTCTGCAGCATTTGCTGTCTGGAAGATCCGACAGCTAACAGATGTGGACACTGCAAGACTGGTGTACTTCAGCTACTTTCATAGCATTATGTCGTATGGCATCTTGTTGTGGGGACAGGCTGCTGACATTGAGTCTATCTTTGTCTTGCAAAAGCGTGCCATCAGAGCTATTTACAATCTAAAGCTTCGTGAGTCTCTTAGAGAAAAGTTTAGAGAGATCAATATTATGACCGTGCCATGTCAGTTTATTTATGAAAACATTATGTATGTTAGGAAAAACTTAAAAATATTCGATAAGGTGTCAGATAGACATAATTATCAAACTAGACATAGAGATAGATTATGTCAGCCATTATTTAGATTGGCAAAGGTACATAAGTCGTTCATGGGATTCTGTGTTAAATGTTATAACAAAATCCCAGGCGAAATACAACAATTAAATGAAAGAAATTTTAAATTATGTGTAAAGAAAACTTTATGTAGAAAAGCATACTACACACTGAATGATTACATTGTAGATAAAGATGCTTGGAGACATGCTGGTCCTGCTCCACAGGATAGCAAACGTACACCAAAATAAATAACGTTCCAATGGATTTTGCTTGAACGGGACTTCTTCATTTTAGTGAAATTGCATTATATTGTATAACTATAACTTGATAAATTTGTAAATGTGAGTGCCCTGTAACCTATTATAATTGGTTAGACTAGCAGAATGTCGGTCCTTATAACAGCTTGGAGTTGTCATGCTCACTGAAAGGTCACACTGGCGGTGGCATGGGCACTGGATCGCTTAATTCCCTATAATATGGTTGAGTTGGGCGATGCTGGTGTACGTGTCATGCTCGTGAACGAGCGCCGTCAGTTGGGACTGGTCAGCTCCGGACTGTCTATTGTCCTTAAGGTTACTTAATTTTTATATTTGAATAAATATTAGTGTTACACTGTTCTCACATAATTGAACCAACTGTTTGTAAAAGGAATCTGTATGTGAAACTGATTTAAAAAGAGTAACCATGGAGTTTCTTGCTCGTTCTTCTCCATCGGAATCTACACTTTGGAACGAGCAAATAGCTTCACTAAGAGGACTGACCGACAGACTGACACTATTTTTTATTTTAAATTTTGTTTGACGTTCAAAAGTGCCTGTAAAGGTCTAATTGGAATTAATGATTTTTGACTTTTGACTTTTTGACCTGAGTTTACGTATCTGAAATGTTAAATAATCTCAACACGATACGAGTGCAAAATTCTCGTAGCACGAGCATTAGTAAACTGTGAACGGAGTTTTGTAATCGAAAAAAAAATACCTTCTATTGATTTGAACAGATATTTTGGATAGATCACAGTGTATAACAACTTTCTTCGAAGCGCTCCTTTTGGGGAGCGCTTCAAAACGGGAGCGCAATGTGGAATACCTCACACGATGGACATAAGAAAAAGGCACTTTTTTACATCAAATGTATTTGCTAAATTATAATTTTATATATTTTAACCATATTATCTGAACATCGAGCTCAGTGGCGTGCAATTGGGGAGGCCTATGTCCAGCCGTGGACGACAACAGGCTGATGATGATGATGATGAAAAAAATAGAATTAAAATTCTTTACTAAAATGAAAATTTTGAAAATCAAACCTCATTAAATTAAGTACAGAAAAGAATTTACTGTAGTACTTTCAGGTCTACCCACAATAATAATTAACTGTAAGTAGGTATGTATATTTGTAAAACTAATTTTATGACTACCCACGGGTACAAAAGTTTTCGTTCTGGCAAATATAATTTCGTAGTTCGTAGTAAAGAGATAAAGGGCGAGTTTTTAGTTAAATAAATATTGACTTATATCATATTAAATCACCATCTTATACGTACCAACTTCTGAGTACCTAAGGATATCATTATTTACTTTCACGGTTAAGGTAAGAGCATTAATCACCACGCTTACTCGAGACAGATTAGCGATTTAAAACTTATAATTAGAACTTCAAAGTGAAAATCAAATTCATTGAAGTCATTTATGTCAAATATACGAACGTAGAACCAAATAATTTTAGGTGTATCAAGAATTCAATTATATGTCGGTCTGTCAATCAGTTCTCTAGTGAAGCTATTTTTTTCTTACTTGCTAGTGTAACTAGTGCTTGACTGCGATCCCACCTGATGGTAAGCATGCAATGCAATGCAATCGTTGATGGTAAGGCGCACTAGTTTAAGAGCCTATTCACTCTAGCCTTGAAGACACCTAAATTGTATTCGGACCGGAAACCTTCAGCCGGCTGTTCCAATCCCTCGACGTACGCGGTATAAATGACGAGGCAAAACGCTTAGTCCGGGCCGCAAGTGTCTCAACAACGTAAGGGTGGCTAGTTCCAAATGTAGATTTCTTTAGAGACAAGCAAGAAACTCCTTGATTCCTATTTTCAGTAGTGTCTAGATAGTACATAAATACTCTTTGTGTGATTAAATTTTTGTTCCGGGTCTGGGTGGTTTGTGAAATTGTATGCTTGTAACCTTACCCACGACACAGGAGAAAATCCTAATGTTCGGCGACGATTTTATTTAAAAGAAAAAATATATATATCCAAAACTAAAAATAAACATAATGGAATAGGGGATGCCTTGATCTCAGGCTCGCCACAACCACAAATATAATTTTAAGTTATCCAAAAATATTAATCGCAAAGAAAAATCATTGAAAGATTACGAATTTGTCGTTTCATGTCTAATGATTATAAATTGAGCGACGTCGCCTGGACATTGACAAACGACAAGATTTCTATCAAATATTTAAAAGAAGGGTCCCTAGTTCGAATCCCATCTGGGGCCACAGATGTTCCCTACTAATTGCGCGATCACTGTAATAAATTACAATTTGTTATGTAAACTAATTAGCTTATATAGAGCTTTTTCAATCAGATAGAAACTCTTTGCTTGTGTTTTAATTTAATTATTCTAATGAAAATGTTTGGTTGAAAAGAGATGGGTAGATTGGTGTATAACTTCAAATGTGTTTATTGAGTACCTATTAAAGGGCTTTGGTGGTGTAACGTTTAGTCTTGTTTGCTTATTTGTAAGTCATGAAATACTGCGTTTTACGAGTATATAATTATTAAGTATGTTAACAGGGAATTAATATTAAAAAAAATTATACTAAAGCCATTTTCTATACTAAGTCACGATTTATAATATTTAACGTTTAACAATGATACATCAGAGATACTTTAAAAAGAGACTTTGTCATCATTCCAATCAGCCCGTATCCGTCAACTGCTGAAATAGATTTTTTCAATAGCATGCTTTTCCAATAGCACGCTTTTCCCAACAGCACGCTTTTCAAATAGCAGAGCTTTTACATACAGTTCGATTCTAAAATCAAATTTTAAAAAGTGTTGTATTCTTCTGTAATTTTATGTTGCGCTTGTGTTAGAGAGATTTTCTGAAATAAAACCTTTTATTTTTATACTTCGCAGTAAATGTAAGTAAGTAACATTTTGAAATCAGTAACAGTACTAAAATGTATTAGTAATTCAGTGAATTGTTTTAGAGATAGTGAATCCCGAGATTGCGGTATGAATATTTACTGTTCATACGGGGGCAGGTCAATCTACACCTTTTGTTTCATACTCCTTTACTAGATTTTCAACTTTATACCTTTCTGTTATAAAGTCGAAAATCTAATGAAAAAATCGACAGATTGGAATACTTTGACCTGCTGGTGACCGTACGTTTTTACAGTACCTATTTCCACCTCTTTTATAAGGAACTTTATAATATTCTTACAGTTTTAATAAATTAGGTGCCTCAATAAATGATAATACATATGTTATGTTTGTAATCCCCCTAATGGGAAAAAGTTGTGTTAATATTATATATAGTTGTAACAATATAATATTTTATATTTAGTTGTATATTTTTAGTCCTAGATATAGTTATCTTTTGTTTTTATACATTAACGACCAGGGATAATGATGTTGCCTCTATCACGGATATGGTTTATCCTAAGCTGTTATCCCTACGTTTGTCATAAGGGTTGAAAATCGAATGTGCAAAAAGGTCAGGTTTATTAAAGGGGGTTTTTGGAGGGCAGAAATCATCTGATGGCTTCTCATGCCCTGGATGGGACGAAAAAGAGAGTCAGACTCTTCTGACTTCTTACTAGATAAGTAAAAACCACCCATTAACGTGAAAAATTAACAAAATTTAATTTATACAAACTCACAAACTTTCGCCTTTTAACATTAGTCAAAAGTAAAAAACGCGACTCCTTAGTTACTAATTAAAAACCAACGCAAGCTAAAAAAATATTCCAAAAAAAACTAGAATTCTTCTGACAAACACTTTTTGATAACTACCGAAAACGCCGTCAGCGCTTTACGTTAAAAAGGACGTAAACGACAAAAAGCAAAAGTAAAGTACGCTCGCTTTAAAAAATCTGAAAGTAACTTTGATTGCGGAGGTGGTGCTGTGTAAAACCGTAGCGGGTAATTTTGTCCCGTTCTCCCCAAGAATATAATAAAGTTGTCAATTTGCGCTTCCACCCTCGCCGCTCGCGAACCCCGAATTAACCTGACACCGCATTTATTTCTATTCTGTGTCACTGTTTTCCTCAGCCGAGTTTTACTTACTTGTGTCTTGTAGATCTAAATGCTAGCTGGCCTTTTTATGCTATATGTTTCATATATTAAAGGCCTGTTCCACGTCCTGTTCTATAGGTAAGTACCCGACAGATAACTGTGGCACACAATCCCTGTCCAGACATCGTGAAACAGGCCAAAAATGAGCTTGAAGATACATCGTTTGGATGTTTTTCATTGCATAAATTTCTTTTAACTAATATTACTTTATATTTAAATTAGATATATTTTTTTGCCCTACTTTAGGATTTTCTCCTGTGTTGTGGGTGCGGTTACAAACATATAATTTCACATATACATGACACCCAGACCCAGAACAACAATTTGTGGATAACACAAAGAGTTGTTCCGAGCGGGAACCCGCGACACGTTGCAGGGCAGCCAGTTGCCCAGCCACCGCAATAACCGTGCAGTCATGATGATATATAAGTTATCCTTCTGCATCATTGTTTAAATTAGATACTTAGAAATTTAAGCCGTTTACTGACCGAGCCCCGGTAGGGCTATCACCTGCATCGCCTCAACTAATGAGGCAATCAACAAAATGTTCATTTATTGTTATAATTATTACGAGAAACATTACGCTCCTGTTGTTGTAATCCGCAGATGCCTCGCTAAATTAACTTCTATTTTATATAATAATACAGTCGTTATCGCCAGTAAGCCTATATCTTACAGGCTCTAAGATCGTCAATTCACTTCTCCCTCCGGCTTCTGGCCATTTATAATACTTAAATTAACCCATTCAAATAAATACTTCTGCCTATATCCTGAATATTAAAACAAATGTGCCTCAACCAAGGCAATTTCCCTTTACATTTTAGAAATTCCCTACAATTTCCCAAGTCTAGATAATTTCCAAGATGTGTGGGCACATAAATTCGCGAGGTTGGCAACGTAGTACCCTTCTAATTAAGAATAGGCCGCAGAAAGCACTTAAAACGTAAGGTCTAGTTGAATGGGAATCTTCATATTATGTAAATTTCTTGGATCATCTTGTGCCTAATTTATGGGGGTACTAATTTGGAGCGATGAAACGCTACTTACGATTAAATTAATTACTTGGAGCTTAGGTTGATGTGTTCTGAGATGGAGGTGAAGCTGTTAAAGTAGTCCGTTGTTAGCTAGTGTCTAAGTGTTAATAATGTAGCTTTGATTGCTTACCGACCTCTTCATTTCCTCCTAGTCGTAACGTCGAAAATTATTGCGACGCTGAGGTTGCAGGCAGGTATTATAATTGGAGTAATTTTATTTATTGCTTATTGCACGCGTTTCAGTTTAATATTTAAGTATGTGTTAGATATAAATGATAATTGGCTTGTTAGAGAAGTGATCATAAAAGTGTGTGATGAAGTTGTAGGAACAGCTTAGACAGTTTGTTGTTGTTCTCTATGCATTCTGAACAGTTATTTGTTGTACAGCTAGGAATGTAGAAATTATAAGTATTTATTGTTACCCTAAAAATAATAAGGTTTTGTGAATGATTCTGTATCTTATGTGACCATATTGGTCGGCTCAATGACCAACAAATAGTTACCGACGCTAAGGAAATATTTATTTTAGTTCTAGCATGATACATAACTGCGCTAACTGCACATCGAGTCGAACATAACACTCAAAAATATACTTCTTTTAACCTACTACTATCTTCAAAAACGTTTTTATTTAAAATTCGAATAGTCTTCATAAGAAAAAAAATCATTATACCGCCAAATTTTATCTCATCAAACATAAAGAAGGTAATTAATAACTAGCTTTAACAAAATAGGTAAGTATTTCATAAATAATCTCACGAAAAAAACTAAAAGAATAAATTCCAATGAAAAACAAAATTGGAATTGTAAAAGCAATCATAAATCAGATAAACCAGATTTAATCAAGATAGTACGATAACTAGAATGACTAGAGCAATTCTAGAAGTTTCCACCAGGAAATAGTTCCCTAGGTAGAGTAATAGATGAACTATGGTATTAATGCCTGGCTCTGAACTGAATCTAATTGAGAACGATCGCAAACAATGTGCAGACAGACCACTGTGATATGTTTATATTGGATCTACTGGTACAGTTACAGAGAAAAGTGATTGGAGTAATAAAATATGGAGGTTATTTTGTAGAAACAATGGTTTCTTTTTACGATTTTTGATTTTAAAATCTATTAGATATGTATTAGTAAAGGTTAAGGTAATCCATGTACTAGAATTGTGTTTGGACCCTCGTTTTAACAAACACTGCCTCTGTTAGGAGGCGCCGCTCTTCCATACCATAGATAAGGTTACATGCTATTTTGTATCTATGGAAAATTTTGGTATTGTGAAAGAGGTTTATGAGTTTTATTTCTGAGTTTAAAATCTCCATAATTGCCATGGGATAGTGTCCCAATGCAATTATGGAGATTATCCTAAAGATAAATACAAAGAGTTAATACGGAATTGATAAATCAGTAATAATAACTAGAAGATATAATAACAAGTTAATATGTTTTGCGCATAAAAGGTTTAAACATATCTAATAGGCACAACAAAAAAAAATGTACGCCTACTTGATTTATCACTCCGGTCAAATGTTAATTAAAGTTTAAAATAATTAAAAAAGTTGAGACCACCTGTCAGCGACTGTACAGTAAGGCCGACAGATGGCGCTGTATTGTATTTCATGGCTGGACAATTAGCTAACATCACAGAAATGTTTGTTCGGGATAACTCTCCCTACAAAAAATTAATTTCCACCTCGTTCGTCAACATACATATTAATATTTTACAATACAAACTGTAAACTTCACGGGTTTGTTTTGATTTCTGCTATTTGTATGATTAGGATTGAACTAATATTGTTACGTTGTTGTTTTGTTTTTGTGAAAGACTGTTTGTTTTAATAAACTTATTGGTAGGCTTTTTGTGTTGCATGATTCTTTTTAACCGACTTCAAAAAAAGGAGGAGTTTCTCAATTCGATTGTATTTTTATTTTTTTTTATTTTTTATGTTTGTTACCTCCGAACTCCGTCGTTTATGGACGGATTTGCAATTTTTTTTATGATTGAAAGGATATGCTTCCAGATTGGTCCCATTCTTTTCAAAATCGAGTTTTGATGATGGGATCCATGAGAAATCGAGGGAACTCCTCAAATATTATAGTAATTTTAATATTTTCATAGAGCACTCAAGCATTTACAGTCAAAAAGTAATATTTGATGAGATGGAACTGGTGAAGAAGATCAGAAATGGGTGATGAAACTTGACACTCGCATAGATATCACAATCAAGGTAGTTAAGCAACTATGAAAATGCACTGAAACCAATGATCTTAAATAATTATGTTGGAAATGTTATCATCGAACTGATTTAATGATGATTATGGAGCTGGAAGGTAGGCACTGGAACTGCGTACCTAATTAATATATCCTAGCCGTGTTTGGGCTTGTTAGAATTGTTATAAGATGCACTGATGTGATGATGAAGCTGGAAGGTTGGCATGGGGCCTAGTATTGTGTAAGCTTATTAGAGCTGTCAAGAGCAATGGAAAGGGCTATGCTCATAGTTTCCGTGCATGTTCGAATCAGAAATGAAGAAATCCGCAGAAGAACCACCGTCACCGACATAGCCCGAAGAAATGCCAAACTTAAGTGACAGTGGGCACGGCACATTACTCGTAGAACAGATGGCCGATGGGGCCGAAAGGTTCTAGAGCGGCGACCGCACACCTTTGGGGGCGGAGTTTGGCCTAGTATTGGCTATTTTGCATTAGTCCACGTGGATTGCGTTTACACATTAGTGGTGAAATGCGTCATAGTGTTCTTATCGTTTTCCTGGTAATAGGCTAAGAGAAATCATTGGCATTTTTAACAAAACAGTCGTTTTAAATGGGTTACAAAACAATAATTGCGTCGTAGTACAAAACAATAATTGTGTTTCTTTTGTGTGCACATATGTAGATAATACTTACTTAAAAAAGGTTCATACATTGAATGAGTCATAAATGTATATTTACAATAGCGATGGTCTTTTATATTTTTTACCAACTTGTCTATATATGAATGTTCTTAGTAATAACAAAATAGTATTCTTCATTTAATGGGTTACAATTGATACAAAACAATAATTGCATCGGTCTTTTTTCTATGTACGAATGTATTTAATCATAGATACTAAATTAGATTGCATTTGGTATCTTTGAACTTTATCTGTCTGTTGATGAAAATATCTAGTTTTTTGTTATTTGGGAGAACTAATATGAATTTATGATCATCCAAAAATGACTCCAAAAATAAGTAATAAATTTTGAATATTTGCAAAATATTAATGTCAAATAAGTTTACATATAAATTAAGTTTTTTACAGTAATTCAAATTGTTATTTTTTACTTTTTAGTGTAGGAACTTTTATTGCTTGACTTTTTTTGAAGGCGGTTTTTTATTTTGTAAAATTTTTTTTTATTCATGGGCAAGTTCATAGGTAATAAGCTGTTTGCTTTTCTAGATTATGGAAAAATGAAAGTTCTTCAATATTATCGACTTCTCATTCCTTCCATTTGATGATTAATTCATGTGTAAAATTACGAAAACTAATGTAATAAATATATCTGATCGATTTATAAGTAAAAAACCCAGGTACATGACATGAAATAATTTTATTCTTTTTTTATTTCCAGATTAACAAAGACGCAGTTTGGTGAATCTAAAGGTAATTACCATTTATATATTAAAATATTAATCATAAATATCTCAACGTAGGTACCTATTGAGGAGTGTTTTATATTATCCTCCCCCTGATCGAACAGCCATAACCAAAATGCTATAAATATAAGCAAAGTGCATTAAACATATCAAAGGAGGTTGTATGTGAGAAAGGTAATATCTTTAAAAGGTTTTTCATTAAAACAGGAAGCTTCGTTTATCACAATTTACCGGGAACGCAACTTGGTACTTTGAAGATGATGATACAATACAGCCACAGGCTATATAACTGGTCCAAAAAATACATGTACTTATTTAAAATATTGAACTCTAATGCAAGTTGTGAACAATTTACTGTTTTTCCAAAGACAATCGGTCGTTTATTAAAAGTCATTTAGGATATAATGAATACTTTTTTGTTTTAATTTAAAAAATATTAATATCGTGCCTGTTGCCCATAGCTCATAGCTATAAAAAAGATTCATTCAAATCCGTTCATCAGTTCCGGATATTACTGCGGGCAAACAGACAAGTAAGAAAGCAGCTTTTATTAAACTATTAATTTCAATTTTTTCTCAACAGTAAATGTTTGTCACGTTTTTTATTGACATATTTGCTATACTTAAACACAACTTAATACATTGTAAGCAGTTTACAAATATATCTACTAGTCCGAATTAACAAAATTTCAACATTTTACAAAACAGCCGAGAAGAAAGAAAACAAAATTATCGTTACTAAAAAAACACAGCATTGTGATCCTTAAAATAAATACACAAAGAAACAAAACACAATAAAAATACGTTGGTGCTTGTATAGTCTGCCGGGTTGCTTACATGGGGTATCGTTATCAAAAACATAGCTACGCCAAGACCTTACATTATTCATAGGTACTTCTTCTGGCCGCTCGGTACCTAGGTACATACTGTGTAACTACTTCGTCGAGTCGTTGAGTCAAAGAAAAATATCGTATTCGTAATTTTAAAAACAATTGCTGGTATACTTTAGTATTTTGTTATTGTAATATATTTGTATTTTTGCGGTGATCTGGAGGTTAATGTGTCCGCTTCTTATGTATGAGGATGCGGGATTAAGACCTGGCAATACGAGTGTGATTTTTGTTAAGTTATGTACCTTTTAAGATTGTTTAGACACCACTAACATACGGTGAAGGAAAGCAATGTAAGGAAACTTGGACTTTTATTTAATTGTCTTTTTCTTTTTATAAAAAACGTTGCCCCACACTAGGATTTTCTCATATTTCGTGGGTGCGGTCACAAACATACAATTTCACATACACATCACACCCAGACCCGAAACAACAATTTGTGGATCGCACAAAGAGTAATGCCATGCGGAAATTGAACCCGCGACATGTTGCGCGGCAGCCAGTTGCCCAGCCAGCGCGCCAACAGTGCAGTGCATTTATATTATTGACTTAATAACATAATATTGGTATATTATTGTCTCCAATCTTCCTTTTGCCATATTTCCTTCTTAAAAGGTAATAGCAACGTGTAACACAAAAGCTAGCTCAAAACAAACGCACACATAAACCATTACTATACGCAATTTATGATCATGAATATCTACAGACCTAATAACAACGAGCAATTAGATCCAACAGAATTATCTAAAGCTTCCTAGCCAAGGTAAATTCTTCTTTAAGTCCCCTCGACTCTAAGGGTAAACAAAACAAACCCAGGTTGTGCCTCATTAACTTTTACTACACAGACTAACCAACCTCTTTTAAATTAAAACACTTCTCTACAAAACAGAAAACGAAGTAGTCAATGTAAATGGTGAAAGGAACGAATTAAAAGGTCCTATGGACTAGGCTAGACTGCTTTAAGGGGCTTTAGGGATTCTTAAAAATAATACTGTTTTATTTTTGGTTTGAAAGTTTGTTTTCTATGTTGTCAATGCAGCTAGGTTTGGATATATTATAACAGAAGTCTGTGTGTTACTAAAATTCTAAATTTGTCAAGTAAATACTAATGCTGAAACGTTTTCCGAGTAAGAAGAGGAATTTGCTCAGCAGTGGCCACTTATAGCCTAGTGATGTGTTTGAAGAAAATCTAAAAGAATGAAATCTTTATGTATTTAATACCTATTTAAATACTTGTACAAGTTAATAAAGGTTGCTTGGTTAGTGCCTTAATTATTACAGCCGTTGAAATTGTTTTATGTGTTACGTTGGCAAACCAGCGGTATACCTGATAGTAAGCAATCGGCGCCGCCCATGGACGCCCGCAAAAACAGAGGAGTCACGAGTGGATTTGCGGAATAAGACTGGGCCTCGAATAACCTCACTCACACGACAAAAACAACGCTGTGTTAGTAAGAGAAACACAGCGTATTAACAGAAAAATATAACTATTCACTTTAAAAAGTATTGAATATCAAATTGTAATTCAAACATGAGATTATTTAGTTATAACTTTAACAAGACTACCTACCATTCGTAAAGGTATGTATTCTTTAATGCTAACTTAGCGTCTACCGCAGTCTTACAGTTCCCATAAGTAAATATAAAAGTTGCTTCTAACTAAAGCAAGTCGCTACTAAAGTTGCTGACTCATCGGTTTTTACGTGCGTAGGACTCCACAACGCATGCGGGTTTGTGTGCAGATCTATAATTCTAAGTCGTATTGGAATTTCAAACTTATACCTTTTATCGAAAGTGTTGTTTTCGAGTAAACAGATAAAAAGTATTTATAAGTCAATTTATTTTAAAACGAACTATTTATAGTAAATTGCATTTGAATTTCGAACGATCAGCCTTCCTCGTTTAATATAGTGTAAGACATAGAGAATAGAAAAAAAATACAATTCACATGTCTTTTATGAAGTTCAATTAATCGTTAAGGCACGGAAAAATAAACTTAATTTTCACACTTATAAGTAAGTATTTAAAATGTACACAAAAAGTCTAAAAGCAACAAATAAAATAAAAAAAGAAAATCCCAAATCTAATAAAAAATACAAAGGATTTAGAACGTTAAGGTGTAACAAAAGAGTACTTAATGCCTTGTGTCACCCATCTGACATGGCGTCTGCAAATGGATTACTTTCTGATGTGGGAGTAAACGAAAGTGATATCACTTTTTTGCTGCAAAGAAATTTTGCATTGTAAAGCCTTAATAATAGAGCACATATTTGATTAGAAACCATAATTAGAGGAACGGTAATGTCTTTTCACTAGTTGTAGATCTAGTATGTCTCATTGTAAATTAAACTTTTTAAGATTGATATTTAGGTCTTGTTTTAAAATAGTAGTAGAGTTATTCATTATAGAATACATAGTAATTCATATAAGAAAATATAATGAACCGTACATATAACAGTTTCCTTCTTCACAGAAATAATTTTCTTATAAATTCAACAACCATATACATATGTACATACGCTCATAAACATGTCCGTGTCACAGGGGCGCCATCTACTATGATCGTTACATACATCTTTTCTTCGCATTCCTATCAGTTATCATAGAAATTGGCAAATAAATAACCGACTAACACTATATAAGAACCTCCTGCAAGTATAAGGGCATAACGATACAAAATCAACATGCTATCGAATACCATTATAAACACGAGATTAATCGGACCTTGGAATAATTTATTCCATAAATTCTATTGGTTTATTCGAAGCAAATTGCTACATCAGATACATAAAGTATGGTTTATCTGAGAGATAGGCAAGTTCGCTTCGCTTACATTCAAATCAGTCATGGGTTGCCCCCTTTTGGGATACGGATTGCGAGTTATCAACAAGAGTTATCGTAAGTCCAGGTTTTGTGAAGATTAGCATTATAAATCGACTGCGTAATGTGAATGAAGATTATATGGAGGGAAAATTTTCCCTTTTATCATGGGATTTATTCGACTTGCATCCCTTTACCTGTTAAGTATGTTATTAAGAAGTATAAAACAGATCCTATTTAGTTTATGTATATGTCCATATATTTAGGTATTAATAGAGAGCGCAGTGAACTGTAAGGGCATAATACTTTGTCTATTCATAAATAAAAACAATCTTAATTTTTGGTCGATTAAATTGTAAATATTATTTTTATAAGGTGATAAAACGGTTAAACCGCGAACTGTTGAGCTGTCGGAAAGCCCGGATACCCACAACACCCGAGAAGTTTCAAGTGCGTTTGCCAGCATTTTGTAGGTTGTTAGGTATTTGTGAGTTCACGCCAGGGAAAAGGAGTTGGCCTCCGGAACAGAAAGCAAGCGATGTTTTTTTGTTTTTTGCCTATCTTATATGCAGCAGTTTGTATTATTCTGATCAAGCAGGTCCTTTCCTCTCCTAAAATTCATGATCTTATGTAGACCTTTTAAATATCATAGTCTGCACTTTTGCAGACAATCTTATATAAAACTAGCTTTTGCCCGCGACTTTGTTCGCGTGGAATAGTGACTTCCTGCAGATTTTTGGTTTGAAAACTATCCTATGTCCTTTATCGAGTTCCAAACTATGTCTGTACCAAATTTCATACAAATAGGTTCAGTAGTTTAGGCGTGAAGAAAAGACAGACAGACAGAGTTACTTTCGCATTTATAATATTAGCTTGGATAATAAGTAAGTACGTTGATATACACTAGGTACTTATAGTTTTATGTGTTAAGTGTCCCCAGTAGAGGGCGCATTATATGTCTTATCTACGAGGTTATATTATCAAAGCCTAATAAAGACGCGACCCTTAATGCTGAAGATTTATCTTGTGTCTCATAATAATATTATATTCTCATTTACTACGTGTGTATTAATCAAATCTTTTTATATGACCATCTTATATATATTATAATCACACGTGTCATGGAAAACCCCATAGGTTTTCCATGTTTGTACCTACCTAGAGATAGAAAATACTTTTAATAAAGTTGCATAATAATTAGAATAGTTTTTTATTGTGTTGAACTCCATAATTATACGCTTTGTTCACGTTAAGTGCCGAACTCAAAATACAATTTTCAAACCGAAAACTTTAATCAAGAATAATATATTACTAAGTATGCTAGGACGGCAATCGAGAATTCGAAATATCTGACAGTAAGCAATCAGCGCCGCCCATGGACACTCGAAACAATGGAGAACTTACGAGTACGTTGCCGACGTTTTGGTGATAAGGATTTTGGAGATTTAGCAGTTGGGGAGGAGAAACACAATGCTGTTGTTGTTTCACGTCGATTCCTGTGAGCTCTTAGTATCAATCCGTTCGAGTCCACCAATTTGTGCCAAAGCATGGCTCTTCCACAACAAAATATAAAAAAAACTCATATCAAAACTTTAGGCACAAACATTACCATCAGGATTCATCAGGACAGAATAAGATATATTTTGTAAAACAAAAAACAACGACAACTTGTTTGCAATTCTCACAGCCAATTAAAGCTGTCCTATACATCATCTAATATACTAAAAGACACATGAGTGATACTGGTATCATCTTACATAACAGGCAGGATATGCTAATAATTGGCTAAAGACTCTAAAATTGGCTGAATTCATTGCTATGTCCACCATTTGACTAAGGGACTGACCGTTTAAAAATAGTTATCTTGTTTATTCAAGATGATTTGGCTGGGAATCTTTTATGGACTGCATTGTAGGAGCTTGTATGACTCGACTTGGCTGTGAGGTCATGAGTTGAATAGACTAGGAATGCCTCTTTATTAAGCACTGGCTATTCTCGCGCGGTTTCACCCGCTGCTCAGCTAAATTTCATCGTAGCGTGATGTTTTATAGGAACATTGTAGCTATCTGTCAGTGAAAGAATTTTGGCATAGCCTATAGCACTCAGGAACATTGTAGCTGTCTATCAGTGAAAGAATTTTGGCAATCCGACCAGCGGTTCCAAAGATTACCCCCTACATACAAACTTACAAATTTTACCTCTGTATAATATTAGAATAGATTTGGACTCTTAGTTCAATCTTTTGCAGAACTAAAATGCTTGAGTTCATTGGCTACTGCCATCATCATAGGCAAAATTGTTTTGAATAATATTAACCTTAAAATATCTCCCCGTTCTCAAAGTTGAGATTTGAGTTCCGATCCCCAATAGGAGCAAAAAAGGGTCTTCCTTTTTCGACATTCTCAATAACCACACGAAATTTAATGCTCTCAGCATCCATATCCGCTGCAATAACGTACCTGAGCCAGGAGAAGGAAGGAGGTGTCTAATATATATATAATAGATATTGGCTCCTCAAAAAAGCATTCATATCCGCTTTATCTTTTTTTCATTAATGCTCATAAAGCATACTACTCCAATGACTTAATTTCTGTCCATTGCTAGGACTAGTACCTACAACTTATTATCAAAGTAAATACAAGTATTTCCCTATAAGCACAAAGCTTTAAAACCATAAGTTTAGCACTTTTCATATGACACTACCGAGCACTTGCAAGCAACACTCTGTGCAGTCGTTACTATCCGATCTTATGGCACTTTGAATGCAATTCTGAAACGTGAAGCCTCTTTTAAACCTTTACTTCGTTTATTTTAAAGTTTATGTACACAGTTTCTATGTTTAGACAATACGCATTTACCTATTACAAAGTTCTTATTTATTTTAATGTTAATTTATCGATATTTACATTAGTTTTCTAGCCATTTAAACACCTAAGATAGGGTGAGAGACATTGAAACATTAAAAAATATATTTGTATATTTTTTGCCATGCTATGTCAAAAATCCATTCATCAACAGAAAAATACATAAACCTTAATTGTATCATATTCCTGATTTTAATCAATTCTTCTAGCTTTATTTAGTAAATTAATTAGGATTAATTTCTTCCAAACCCCATAATCGAATATTCAGTTAAGCCTCTGTTGAAAAAAAACAATACTAAAAAACAAAGCACAAATTCAGATGCAATGCAAAGATGCAAATAAACCATTATTTCTAGTCTCCGAGCGTTTCCGAACGATTGCACTCGTCCCTAAAGCGACGACAGCGCCAAACTTCTCTTCAGGAAATTAAAAATACCATCTGCTCAACGATCAGTGTTGTCATGATAAATATTGAAATATTATCGTTTCTTTTGAATACAAATTCAATAAAAAGGTCCTAACGATTGATGAAATATTCTGAAAGGAGTTTAGGGTGAATTAAATTGAATTGCTTCGAGCAAATGGAGAGTGAATGATTATTATGAGACATTAAGTTAGATGTAAACGTAAATTATTATTTTATTTACAGCTAGCATTAAAGCTAGGCTGGACACTCTTATCTTCTTAATCTCAGAAGCTATTTTCCTTTGACACTAATAATCAGTTTACGAATTAATTCTATACCGGTATGAGCTATGAAGTTCTGGGAGACATTTTCTATTTTATACCCTAGACTTGCGCCGACATCGGAACATAAATTACTTTTAGTTAGCGTTGCAAAATGTACACCGCATCATAAATCCTATAAGTGCTAACTGCTGAGCAAAGGCCTCTTCCCGCACTGAGAAGGTTCTCGGTCATCACGCTTGCTAAAGGATTATTGGCGATTTCAAACTTATAATTAGAAATTATAAATCCATGTTTCCTAACGATGTTTTTCTTTGCCGTTTGTCACTAGTGTCGAAATATGCTTATGTAGAAAGTACATATAATTTAGAAAAAAAAAACATATTCCAACCGTTTCGAAACCAAGACGTTTTACTCCTTAATCATACACAAAAAACAACTAAGTATTACGATGCTTAAATAGTGTAATGATTCCTATCCACAAAAAATTGGTTTGAACCAAATAATCTAATATAATATAACATACCGCATAAAGTAAAGGATCATGGGAGCAATTTGAGAGTCTATGGGCTTCCAAACCATTGATGGGCCCCATGGCACGTGACGACGAGTAATTGAATCTTCCCCATAGAACTGCTATGCATTCAAACGATCTGGTCGAACGAACGGTTTCAGGATAATTTCACCATAAAGGTTGATTTATCGACCTCTAAGGTTCTAAATACATTGTAAGTAATTATATTACATTCGTGAATACCTTATTTGTTTTAAAATTATAAATAAAATGTGTGTGTGTGTCTGTAAATAACGTAAGTGGTTATATTTTTTAAAGTGCACCTAGATCAGGAACAATGATTTGTCGAGGACACGAAGAGTTCTTCCGTGCGAGAATTGGGTAGTTTCCTAGGTCAAAAATAAATTATTTCGACGTTTCAATACAATAAAATATTGAAAAATAACTATACTATTCATCGATCGATCGATATACAAATTTTTTGATTTTTTTTAGCTAATTATTAAGAAATAAGTAAGCTATTTGACGCAAAAAAGTTATGACGTCGTAGCTCAGTTTTTCATACAAATTTCATAGAAAAGTATCGGTTTTGACGTTTGAATAAAAATATTGAATTTGACTAGTTGGAAACTACAGCATTGAACCCGCGACAGGTTGCGCGGCAGCCAGGTCCTGTCATCGCGCAAACCGAGCAGTCCAAGCGCAAACCAATACAAGAGCATCAAAACATAATAAAGATAGTCGTAAAGAGAACAAAATTATCTGCACATTTTAAAGTGCAATTGCTGGAGCAAGTAGGCTAGCACCCCGCCGGCACCATTGCAATAATAACCCACTTGTTCTCTCTTGACACCCACAGCTACACAGTAAAATGAACTCTAAATACACAGCATCAATAAACAATGTCGCAATCAAGGGTCAACAACACACAACAGTATTAGATGCTTTTGTTCTAAAATCTACGAAAATTACGATAATTTTATTATTTTTTATAGCATCGACATAAAAATTACTGAAGCTTTTTTATAGGTACAGAATAAAGTAAATGATAATGTTTTTTTTTTACTGTGGGTGTAAAAACGACATTTTATTTGTTTATCTTTATATTCCTTTTAAAGCTCTGTAGTCAAGATTGCTTTATATTTTTTACATACGTATTATTTTGTACTTAAATCTTTTCATTTCATCAAATTCTATTTTGCCAACCTTAAACTTTAAATAGGATAAACGATTTTAAACCTACTGTCAGAATTCATAACAACAGAAACCTCTAACTGAAAAAACTGTCAACGACTGTGATTGGCCAACGAAATTTCTGACAGCCAATCAAATACTTCGCCTTTTTGAAGCGTTAAAATGGGAAATGGACTGTAACTTAACATTGGTACCTTCATACAAATTTAAAATTTTAAAAAAAGAACACATACACTCAAGTGCAAGGTTTTTCTTCTAAATTCATATAACCAACATCAAATCAAAGGTTTGCGATAAAAAAATAAAGTTGCAAACATACCTATTTCTTTGTTACGTCTAGTAATCTAACTGCTAGCGTTTAACAAAAAAAAATTGTATATCAATCGCTCCCACTGTACAACAACCTTTACACAACCCTCAAAATAACTAAAACAGACCTTAGAATACCCACAATGTTCGTGTCACCTTTCATTCTAACAATCGAGACGTTCCGATAATAAAACGTTACAACTTCCACGTTCCGGTTTATTATAATGAATCTTAATTATCGACGAACAGAGTTAATTATCGTAATTTCACCGAATAATCGATTAAAAGCGATACAAGTTATGTAACTTTTGCGTGAGGCGTTAAAACGTTATGGGTTATCGGACCTTGAAAATAAAATTGTAATTGACGTGACTCAAGCATTTCCTTAAGATTTTGAAACGTATGTTTTTTTTTTAAATGATTACCGTAACAATATGGAACACTCCGTCACTCCGTCGTACTTTTACATGACTGTGCGTGTCGATATATTTAGAATATATCGTATAAGTACTTAACAACAAATCTGTACATATTAAATTTGCCAAAGGCGCTCGACTCTGCATACGTAAACGTAACAGGATCGGATACAAACATAATAATATATTATAAAAGTTTAAACTGTATTGCTACTGTACTCATACTTGTTTACTCCAAAAACTTGAGTATACAAATACAAAATACAAAAATCTTAATCGATCCAAAAATTTACATTACTACAGATAATCACAGTCACTTAAACTAGGATTCCCTGTGCTATTATAAGTGACAGTTACCATATATTAAACCTAATCCCGCCAAAATCCCTTTTTAAGTTATATTAACCGTTTTAAAAAGGTGAAAACTAAAGCAATTTATTACCTATTTACATATTAAAACACGGCCGTCTTCACGAATAAGCCAAGTCAACGTAGGGCTTCGGTTGAGCACCAACGTGTCTTCAGGGAAGTGATCGATGGCTGACAAAAGTCTTAAAATGTGTCTTCACCTAACAAAACACATTCGGTCACAAACGTAAGAGAGGACATAAAAATATCAAAAGCTAATAAACAAAATACAGCCCAATTATCGTACCTCTCAATAGGAGACAGGCCTCAAATACAGGCGTTAGCTAAGCTACTTAATTATAGACACAATTAAAGGATGAAGGCCCTCTAATTCCAACACGACTGTCTACCACACACGACCAAAATCACCTGACCTCCCAATATTGCCGTACTCCTCATATCTCCCCTCGAAATGAAACTTTTGTAAGCAATTTCCATGTGAGTACAGGTCTTTGGTAACTGGTTATGTGCAAGCGAAAAGTTTGGCTTTTAGCTTTGCGGCTTGTTTTTCGAGAATTTTCCTTATGGGCCATATTTTTTAGGTATTTATTTGGATTTAGTGTTATTTTTTATTGTAGAAACGTAAGTAATTTAATGAGTGTTGCTTGTTTTTTCTCTTTTATTTCATTTGAAGCGTCGCTATTTAAGTATAACTCCTTAAATAAAGATCTCCTTAGATTAAACCGGGATTTGATTGTATGTATCAACTCTTAAAACTATGTAGAGGTAAAATAGAATACCTAATTCATCATTGTATTTTAGAAAATTCATCAAAAACAACTTCTGAAAAATAGTACAAAAACCAAATAAGCACTTAAAATGACTGGCATGCGTCAGATATTCCTTTGCTTACTAAACAGCCTTAGGCAAGAGATGTTCGAAGTTATTAGACCAGACACCCTAAGGACAATTCGTAGTAATTTTCGCTTTAACACGATACTACAGTAATGGCCGACACACTATGTCTATTACATGTTTAGTTTATGGTGCGTGCAACGTAATAGAAGCCATTTTGATGTCGCGTCGCCCTCCATTATAACTTGGGCTATCTTCGGACATAGTTCGGGATTGTTTGAATTTGGAAACGTTGGTACTACCAACGTCATATTGATAAGATAAATATAAATTGGTTTAGCAGAACAGATACGAAACGAGAACGAAATAAATATAAAACAGTATATTCTTACTCTTATTAACTTGTGTACAAATGTACAGTATACATTATACAAAAAAATAATTAGAGCTACTTTCATTCTTTCACCATTATAATTCGAAATGAAAACGGACCCAATAGTCAGGATACTTAAATAATTTATAAAAAAATCGCAATGAGTAAATATCTTCCATAAAGTTATAAATCAGTTACACAGCAACATTACATTTTACGAACAACCATATCAATTTGACGAATTCAATAAAAAATCGACATTACACTGAATGGACGCTAAAATTATTGTTTTTTTCGAAACCCACCAAAATTATCGATTTCCTCTCGCAACTTGAGGAATCCGCATAACTTAAACTTAATTTGGGTACAATAACTATGGACCTAAAGTCGGCTTAGGGCGAGAACTTTGGCAACCTCAACTTAGGCATCACTTTGACTTAGCGCGGTTCTATTATATTATATTGTTGTACGTATTTGGTCAATCTTGTCTCATGCTTAAGTTACTAAGTCGTAATGTCTAAGTTTGATTAAGTTGCCAAGGGGATAGTAATAAAATGTTTGTATGAATTTAATGCCACTTTAAATTATGTAGCAACTACTAGAATTGTCTGAATGTTATCATTTCTCCGTTCCACAGTACCTAACTAATGCTTTCTGCTAAATATTTTATTTGCATATTGTAAACTTTAGTTTTTAATGTATCTAGTGAATTAAAACTTTCGTTTCTTTAGCAACACTTAGCTATTTCATAAATTTAAATATAATAAATGTAGGTAATTCATAATACCATCGTTGATTCTCTCGATTTATCATCATCATTATCATCAACACCCGGAAAACATCCATTACTGAATCGATTTAGCATCAATAAAACCCATTACATATATATACGAAAAAAACAAGAAAAAAATCAACTCAATACTTAAAGACACTTTAAACAAACAAAGCAAACACCACCACAAATGTTTCAAACAAATAACTTCAATAGACTTTATAAATCAACGCCATCTCTGTATTGAAAACCGCATACAAAAAAATTAATTCAAGCAGTAACTAGCTCACGTCAAGTCACGTCCACAGCTAAACAAAATAAACTATTGAGACAACGAGATGTTTACTAAAAAAAAGAGAAAGAAAAAGTCAGTGTGCGTGCAGGTAAATACGAGTGCAACCGGTCCAAGAACCTTGTATTAGCGTAAACAGTTTACCAAATTACCCCCTTCTCACTGCAACCTGAATCTAACCTTCTCCGTTTCAAACTAAGGTCCAAGTTACAACGATTATCGAATAACGCTTCAGGACTCACGTGCCGCAATCGCCATATTTTCGAATGGTAATTTTAATGGAGTCAAACATGCATCTTAGCGGCAAGCAAATAAAAAACCTGGCAAGGAACGCGAGCTCTATTTTAAAACTGGAGAAAATATGGAAGAGTTTATTCTGAGAAATGTGCCATCAAGATAGGGTTGTCAAATAATACCAGATGAATACAAATGGTGGGAGACGAACATAGCAACCTTCTTTTCACCCAGGGCTGTGACGTGTGAAATATATTTGTAATTCTAAATCGGTTGGGTTTTCGTGTTCTTACATTAAGGATCGCCAAGTCCACGGTTCATTTCCTGCGAGACCCTATCCGGGTTTCGGCGGCCATTTTTATACGAACGACATGTCTTCTATAATATTAAGTTGGTGTACGTGACAAGATGAAGCAGATAAGTGACCAAAGAATATTTTGCTTGCTTACCTATTTGTTATAGGTAGGTACATATTTGGATAAGTAAATTTGAATGTATCTAAAATTAAAATATTTTTGTGGGTACTAAGTAACAAAATGTAGAATTTTAATGCCTTAAGTCGGCACCTTCACCTCATACTTTTTACTGATGTGACAATTTTATTATTATATGTATATTACTCTGTATTCTATATCTGCTACTAGATAACTCTGCTCAGCTCCTATAGACTTAAGCGAGATGTTTTATGCCTAGCCTATAGCCTGCCTCAATAAATAATTGTTCAATTCGAACCAATAGTTCCGGAGATTAGCGCGTTCAAACAAACAAACAAACTCTTCAGCTAGTATCGATTATAGATTATAACGGCTACAGATATATTGTGAAATGATAATTAAATAAAAGAATAGAAAACCAAAACTATTATAAATATTTGCCCACCAAGCTTATACCGCCATCGCTTATAAACTACACGGAAAAAATACTCTTGTGCGCACATTTATTTCGGATTTTCCATTTTTCCTGGATAAAACGTTGAAAAATCGACTGTCATTTATATATCCCGAATTATTGGGTATATCGATCAAGGCATATATTACAAGCTTACTTTTCGTCAAAGAATGGACATTTGTCATTTAATTTCGCCGTGTTTTTCGATACGATGTATTTTTTTGACCAAACTATGTATTTACCTATTCCGTTTTTGTTTTTTGCTTTCTGATTTTGAAAAGAGGTTTGCTTTTAATAGGACAAACTAGCAAAAGAATAACCGGTAAATAATCGGCACCGTCCATGGACGCCCGCTACTCCAGATTGACTTTTGAGGGTTAGAAATTAGGTTGCGAGGATTTGAAATCGAAATATACGACCTCGTTGTTATTCTTATGAAGCATAGCTTAAAATGCTAATCAGTCTCCTAATACCCAATCAATATGTTACTCCAAATGTATTCCAAAAACCATATCACAATAAAATTACAGGTCAATTAAGTTAATCCTCCCTTAAAAATGCCGTAGGTAATAAAACACGAATCCCACAACAGAATAATATAAAACCAGAAATCGTCCGCCAAAAACCCGAGTGTCAAAAATGGAACCCGAACAAATGTAGCGAATGAAACCGCAGCGACCGATGAAAATAATCCCGTTCAAAAATCGGTGGGACCGTTAAAAATCCCGGGAAAATGTTATTAAACAAAGCCTGTTAGTTGATTGGCCTGGTATAATTCTCTTCGGTCCCGTGGAACAGCACATTGGAAGGATAATCCCGGGACTTCAATTTGTCAAGCTCTACCCGCTATGGCCACTCATGCAGTGGGTATGACGCTTATGACGTTATTTTCTTTGTCATAATATTGTGATATTAATCTTCTGTTGTGGACGCAGGTATTTTTCACTGTGATTGCTAGATGTAGGTTTAGATGATGTGGGAACGGTCGGTTCTTACAGGATAAATCAGTTTAAGTCTTACTGGCCTTTTTTATTTGATACTTGAACACTTTTCAATATAATAACTTGTATACTGTAATTGACAGAATATAAAATATCGACTGTACTGTTTTCTAAAAATGTTATACTCCATTTAGCTTAGTTTGTGTCTTACTTACCTACAAAACAAAGTAGTAAGTAGTATAAATAAGATAGGTCGATAAATAACTAACATTTTAGAAACATTTTTGTGGACTGACTGCACAGACATAGCTTAGCTTTTACAATCATTCAAATAAAACTTATATACAAAATTTCTTCCTAGCTGTTCAATCGCGGTTATTCGAGATAAAAAAATTCTAAATTTTCTTTACGATTCCACGTCACAAACATAAATACGTATCTACCTACATTTCAAAGCTTTTCCATTTACCAAATAATTGATAATTTACGCAAAACGCCACTGCAAAGCCGACAGTTCATTTATTTTATGCCTTCCACGAATATACTTTCTGTAACTACAACAATAACAACAACAAAACCTAATTATAATTATAAGTAAAGCTCCAAACAACCCATCCTAGCTAACTAAGACGCTATAGCTTTAAAACCACTCAACCTAATTTCCTAATTGACTTCACGTCTCCGTATAACATAAGAAGCCTTATAAAGTTCACAAAAAGTCCAGAAACCAAACTTCCTTAGATTAAGTAACACCTCGTATTAAGGCCATATAACTTCCTGCGGTTTCGAGTCTAACTTAAAGTCGTTAGCATCAAACTTAATTTTGTTAGACAATCCATTTAATATATATACCATTTAATATATATATACTACTACATAGTCTAGAACAAAGTCGCTTTCTCTGTCCCTGTATCCCTATGTAAGCTTGAATCTTTAAAACTACGCAACTGATTTTGATACGGTTTTTTTAATCCATAGTGTCATTCATAAGGAAGCTTTGTACATATGTTCATTAATTTAATGTCACTTCAAACTGTTTTAATTAACAATGTGCACAAATGTCGTTCCGACATTTTTATTTTACCAAAGGTTGAGGAAAACGAATAAAACTCACTTTTCCAAAAAATATGACAATCAAACCAATAAGGTATGATGACTGAGTGTCAATTTTATTAGATCAGGAATTTTATTTTTTCGTTAAACAATGCTTAACCACACTACACTTAAAAGTTATTTGATTTTATTAGTAAAGAAAAATAAAGCTTAAAATTAATCTACCAGACGAATTTACTAATCAAACTTATGTTAGGTACTTATTATTCTTTGTTTATAATAATTTTAATATCACAGTTGCATGGGCTAGCATCCACTACAAAATGCACCAGGCAAAATATATATTCTCACCAACATATTTCCTGCAACAACCATATACATATCCTTACTCAACATAATAGAATTCTAAATTGTTTGACGGAAATATAAATAGTACTCGTCAGAATATCTAATAGCACTTCAGAGAAGCAGAAAAGTGACAAATTATACATACACGAACTATTCCTCTTATTTCTCTTTTGATCGTGAGCAAATGGCGTTCAAAAATAAACTAAAAATATATTTTTCTGCGTCGAATATTTCTAAGAACATGTTATACTAGCATTTAAGGGAACTGCGAATAAAATGGCAGAAGTTTTTACGTTATTAAATAAAGCATAAATTGAAACATGTTTTTCTTTTATATTCATCTATACATACTATAATATCATGAAGCTGTAGAGTATTTTTGTTTGAACGCGCTGATCTCTGAAAATACTGGTTCGAATCGAACAATTGTTTTTGTGTTCGTTAGGTCATTTAATGAGGAAGACTATATGCTATAAAGCATCACGCTACAACTTGTAGGATTGGAGCAGCGGGTAAAACCGCGAGAATAGCTAGTTATTAAATAAATTCTAATATTTGTAAATCTCTCTTGAAACGGGAAACTGTAAGAATACTAGGAAACGTAATACAAATAATGTTATGTTAATATACATATTTTTGTTAGACTTAAGCAGAAATTCACTTCCTGGAAACTTAGTGCTTACTTAACAAAATACAGAATCTGTACTATGTTTCAAATTATAAATAGAAAATGTATATATACCTATAGTACCTATTTCCAAACCCACTGTACATATAACAATCCAAATAAAATATAAATAAAGTGTAGCATATACATATTCGGTAACGAAGCTTGACAATTACTTTTTTATTTATTTTTACGTAAAAATAGAACAAAACAAAAACCCAATAATTCTTTACATCTGCCTCAGAGGCAGTAATTTGATAATCATTGCTCACATGGGCTTCATCAAAGCATTCCGGGAACGGAACAAATATTTACTCGACGTCTTATGGGACGGGTTTAGCGGTACATGGTACAAACTCCGAAGCAATAAGTGCTACTGACATCTCTGTGTGCTGAACCAACAGATAAATACATATTACTTAAGATTAAGATATAGAAGAAATGAAGACTTCTTTTTTTTTTAAGACTAGCTACTCTCGCGCGGTTTCGCCCGCTGCTCGGCTCCATTAAATCGTAGCGTGATGTTTTATAGCCTATAGCACTCAGGATCATTGTAGCTATCTATTAGTGAAAGAATTTTGGCAATCCGACCAGCGGTTCCAAAGATTACACCTACCTACATACAAACTTACTTTTACCTCTTTATACACACACATATTGACATTATTATAACATACCTATTTTTGTTTAAAACAGAAAGAAAAAAGGGAAAAGCTAGATACATATTATAGATTCGAAGAAGAACTAACATGATATGCTTTTGCAACCAATTACGTTTTCCACAGAATATGAATTAAATTGGAAATAAATACAAGCCTTTTACCTAATCCGTGAAAAGGAAGGCAAAGGTTTTATAAGGTTTTATACTTGTAATTATCGTTAGGCAACGAAATTTTATTGCAGAATTGTTCTCATGGAGGGATTAAATAGTTGTGGATTATAAATAACAATAGATCTATGTATCCTGGATTATATCGGAGATATATGGACCTTATGAATCATATTAAAAATAAAAATATATTTTAAATCAAGCTTTTATCAACATAAAGATGAAAAGTTTCCAGACTATTTTAATTAAATATATTATAATTATAATACAGTTTATAGTAGCTATGCTTCTCTGAAGCAATTATATAATTTTATTGATTTATAGTAAAGTCATAGGGCTAAGCATTTATGGTCATGCAAACTGAACGTGTATGCAAATTTTAGCACAAATAGTCCAAGATTTTGTTAACAAATCACCACTTCACAAACATGCATGCATACATACGTACATATACATTTGTATATTCCAAGTTCAATAAAAGTTTGCCACTTATCATTGCCTTACCAATTATAATAAATATCGTCTCAAAACAAACTACATAGATAATTTACACACATTATCGATGCAAGACGCTAATGGTACATGACTATGATAATCTAGTTGTACCATCACGATAAATTTAAGTCGATAGAATCTTCACGCTTGTCTGTCTGTCTGTCTGTAGTGGCTAAACAGGTTCTATCGATACACCTGTGTCTGAAGTAGTACGTTAAATGTGGTATGAGATCTGACTGAGGTGGAAGTCGAACAGACGGCTTCTTCGATGGCCCAGGGACGCCTGCAACACCAGATGAGTTATAAGTGTGTTGCTGGTCTTTTGGGGATTAGAGTTTGGAGGTTTAGGGATTGTGGAGATAATTGTAGAAGAGCTATGCTTCGGCAGGAATGTTCGGCTCGGCTGGAGTGACACCACGGCTTCACAGAAAACCGGCGTGAAATAACCAAAGAGTTGTGTTTCGCCGAGTTCGTGAGGCTCAATTTATTTCCCTCCCTTACCTTATCAACCTACCTACAATCAATTAGGAAAATTAGGCATAATAACGGCCGGAACCTACCTCTTCTTAGAAAAATAAAAAAAATAATGTACAGTAAGTAATGTTTAGATTACCTGCACTAAATCTGATAATTCTAATTCCGCAAATAAGTACCTACATGTATTCCTGTTTTTCTTAATTCATTTTCTTTTGTCAAGCCAAGTCTAAATAAAATTAACCTCTGAAATTAAACCACGGATCCTTGGTTCCAATTTGGGTCCCCCTGAATGGCTGAAAAGGTAACGTTATTCATGGATTCAAATTAAAATTACCTACTCGGTACAATACTGATTAACGAAAACCTAAATAATTTAATTTGACAATCGACATTTCGGAAGAAGACATTTTGTATGATTAAAAATAAGAATTTTACTAGACTATTAGACTACTACAAGTTTTATTGTATGTCCGCTGTGTCTAAATAATCTTAGAAAGTATACATATAACTCGTAAAAAATGACATTGGTCGTAATTAGGTTTCGAACCCGTCTCAATTCCATTAAGACATCCACTAGATTATAAACAATTAAAAATAAATAGAGGATTTGAGAAGGAGTTCATACATAAAAAGCCTTCATACATCTGTCAGTATAAGATACACCCATTTTAGTACTTCAGTTGCAACAATTTTGAGTCAAAAACCCTAGACAGGGACATAAACCAATTTCAGAAAACATTTTTGCTGATATTTTTTCTCTTTTTTTTAATCGACCTGTCTGTCACAAGTCGTACAGGTAGTTAATGCAACTGTACTTATCTCTCATACAATAACAAGGATGGGAAATATACTATGATACCTAACCTTACCTACTTCCAAACTCGGTGTGATGGTACTGATATAAATGATTCGAAAGTCTTCCTTATTAGAAAATAAGCATGACGTCATCACGTAAACTATCTTCACAACGCAAACACAATCAATCAATCAATCCTTCACACCCTAAAATCACAAGACAAATAAAAGAAGTAGGTGTTTATAAAAAAAGAAAAATGGAATCAAAAACAATCAACCAAAACCTTTTTCAAAACACAAAGGCGTCTGCGAAACCAGATCATAAACGTGAAGTGCCTGCATCGCAAATGTTATGTTTTATAAGGTTTTATACTTGTAATTATCGTTAGGCAACGAAATTTTATTGCAGGTTTGTTCTCATGGAGGGATTAAATAGTTGTGGATAATAAATACCAATAGATCTATGTATCCTGGATTATATCGGAGATATATGGACCTTATGAATCATATTAAAAATAAAAATCTTTTTTAAATCAAGCTTTTATCAACATTAAGATGAAAAGTTTCCAGACTGTTTTAATTAAATAATTTATTATAATCATAATACACTGTATAGTAGCTATGCTTCTCTAAAGCAATTATATAATTTTATTGATTTATAGTAAAGTCATAGGGCTAAGCATTTATGGTCATGCAAACTGTACGTGCATGCAAATTTCTGTACAAATAGTCCAAGATTTTGTTCACAAATCCTCTCTACCACACAATCCTCTCTTCCACAAGCCTCTTGACAAACATACTTACACGCATACATACGTACATATACATTTGTATATTCCAAGTTCAATAAAAGTTTGCCACTTATCATTGCCTTACCAATTATAATAAATATCGTCTCAAAACAAACTACATAGATAATTTACACACATTATCGATGCAAGACGCTAATGGTACATGACTATGATAATCTAGTTGTACCATCACGATAAATTTAAGTCGATAGTTGAGACGTATGAATCTTCACGCTTGTCTGTCTGTCTGTAGTGGCTAAACAGGTTCTATCGATACACCTGTGTCTGAAGTGGTATGAGATCCGGGCTTATTTTGATGTTATTTTTTTTTTAATGTAATTAGTCGGCCAACGAGCAGACGGATTACCTGATGGTAAGCAATCAACGCCGCCCATGGACACCCGCAACGGAGGAATTACGAGTGCGTTGCCGACCTTTTAGGGATTAGGGATTTGGAGATTTAGGGATTGGGGAAGGGTCCGGGAAGGGAAAGGATTGGGCCTCCGGTAACCTCACTCACACGGCGAAAGACAACGCTGTGGTTGTTTCACGCCGGTTTTCTGTGAGGCCGTGGTACCATTCCGGTCGAGCCGACCCATTCGTGCTGAAGCATGGCTCTACCACGCTTATGTTATAAGTCATCATGTTATAAGTCGAACAGACGGTTCCTTTGATGGCCCGTGGACGCCTGCAACACCAGATGAGTTATAAGTGTGTTGCTGGTCTTTTGGGGATTAGAGTTTGGAGGTTTAGGGATTGTGGAGATAATTGTAGAAGAGCCATGCTTCGGCAGGAATGGTCGGCTCGGATGGAGTGACACCACGGCTTCATAGGAAACCGACGTGACATAACCAAAGAGTTGTGTTTCGCCGAGTTCGTGAGGCTCAATTTCTTTCCCTCCCTTAGCTTATCAATCTACCTACAATCAATTAGGAAAGTGGGCATAATAACGGCCAAAACCTAAAAAAATAAAAGAATTATTATACAATATGTAAGTAATGTTTAGATTACCTGCACTAAATCTGATAATTCTAATTCCGAAAATAAGTACCTACATGTATTCCTGTTTTTCTTTATTCATTTTTTGTAAAGCCAAGTCTAAATAAAATTAACCTCTGAAATTAAACCACGGATCCCTGGTTCCAATTTGAGTCCTCCTGATTGGCTTAAAAGGTAAGGTTAAAGGTAAATAAAATTACTCGTTACGTTACAATACTGATTAACGAAAACCTAAATATTTTAATTTGACAATAGACATTTCGGAAGAAGACATTTTGTATGATTAAAAATAAGAATTTTACTAGACTATTAGACTACTACAAGTTTCATTGTATGTCAGCTGTGTCTAAATAATCTTAGAAAGTATACATATAACTCGTAAAAAATGACATTGGTCGTAATCAGGTTTCGAACCCGTCTCAATTCCATTACGACATCCGCTAGATTATAAACAATTAAAAAGAAATAGAGGATCTGAGAAGGATTTCATACATAAAAAGCCTTCATACATCTGTCAGTATAAGATACACCCATTTTAGTACTTCAGTTGCAACAATTTTGAGTCAAAAACCCTAGACAGGGACATGAACCAATTTGAGAAAACATTTCTGCTGATATTTTTTCTCTTTTTTTTAATCGACCTGTCTGTCACAAATCGTACAGGTAGTTAATGCAACTGTACTTATCTCTCATACAATAACAAGGATGGGAAATATACTATGATACCTAACCTTACCTACTTCCAAACTCGGTGTGATGGTACTGATATAAATGATTCGAAAGTCTTCCTTATTAGAAAATAAGCATGACGTCATCACGAAAACTATCTTCACAACGCAAACACAATCAATCAATCAATCCTTCACACCCTAAAATCACAAGACAAATAAAAGAAGTAGGTGTTTATAAAAAAAGAAAAATGGAATCTAAAACAATCAACCAAAACCTTTTTCAAAACACAAAGGCGTCTGCGAAACCAGATCATAAACGTGAAGTGCCTGCATCGCAAATGTTAACTTTCTTGATGGACTCTTATGTCCCCTCAGGACACGAGGACTAGGGGACAGCTCTCAGAGAAGCGTGAACCGGTGAACCCACACTTGACATCACGAGAACCACTCAATACTTCAAATCCTTGGATCCACCGTCCCCAGTAATTCACGAAGCCATAATATTTTAAGAGTCCGTAAAATATTTTCCGTGCTAATATTCGGCGTCAGCGATGTAAAATTTTTATTACTGCAGCAATTAAGAATTTTAAAGTGGACCTGCATTTAGCGATTTATGCTTCGAATTCTTGAGTCATAAGTACCTGAGTTAAAATTTTCTGTAAGGCTAGCTCTGAAAAGATTTTCGTGTATTTTTTGTCACTTTTTTATGTCATTATTCTTACTCCAGATGTTCAGATATTTCTAACGATTACTGAAAATAGCCTGGCATAAGTCGAGAAAATATACTAGTGGCGGATTTTTCTAAAAAAAAATAATTAAACATTTTTTTATTCAAGATCTTTTATTAAGGTAATTCTCTAAAACATCATCAAAACCAATGTACTTAACTTATTTTAAAATAATTCTTTATTTCGGAATAATTTATTATTATTAATATTATACATTTTGTTAAGAGAAAGTAATGCTTCTTTTTGAACTATGTAATTACTAATTCACATTTTGTTCAAAATAATTCGGATTCGGCTTCATTTCGTAAATAATTATTAATACACATCAAATGAAACATCTTCAACATCAACGTTTAACAGGAAAAGATTTCATTGCACATTTTTTAGGGTTCCCTGAATAAGTGGTTCGAAATCCTGCGTTCGTTTTTGAATGTAATATGGCAAAGGAAATCATAATAAACAGAGATATATTTACTATATTTGAAGTTCAATACAGCTTAGTCAAATCTGAAAAAACGTGTTTGCTAAAAAGTGATTTGTGTAGATTTCTTGTTTAATATTTAATATATTTGACCTGTACAAAAACTTTTTAATGGAAGAAAGATACTCAAAGACATAACACTCCTTCCTTCCATGAGGCGGGAAGGGGTGTCATACTGTTACTGACCAAACCCACCCTGTTTCTCCTTTTATTCTGGACTGGAACTTCTCCTGTTTTTGGTACATGATTGCTCATGCATTCACAACCCCGGCTACACTGGTACGAATGAACCTTTCTTTGCCAATTCCAACTTACACTTGACTCTTTTATTTTAATAAAGACATGATATTATCAAAACTTTCATTCAATTTGTACAATAAGGAAAGGCCGTTGGAAATTCAGCATACCTTTAATATTTGCCATTTCGCTACAAGCTTGCAACAACTGTAGCGTTAGCAAATTGTACACGACCGAAATGAAACTTTATTACCTTGCTGTAGAATGCAGTTTTGAAATGAAGTTACATGTCTTGTAGTTTGCAATGACCCGAGTATTCGTTGGCTGGGTCTCGACTCATATTTTTTAAATCCTGAAGCTTTTTATTGCAGACTATGGAAGTCGACTAACCCATTACGATATTTTTATCGTCTTTTCACAATTTCTTTCATGTCACTGCTAAGACTTGGCGCCATTTATGGCATTCATGTTTTTATTTTTCAAACTTTTGATTTACTGAGCTATGTTTGAACAAAGAGCTATATTTTATAACGCTAGTCCACGTTTGGGTATGGATAAAACTTTGGCGTATACGTTTTAAATTATTTTAATTAACTATAAAAATGTTAGTAAGGATTAAAACCAATCCACATTCGCAAATAATATAATGAAATGAAATGTAACAATAGCATTAATTTTGAATTGGAACAATGAATTCAATTATATTTAAATAATAATAGCAATATTAATAAATGTCGATCTGGTTGAAATAATAAACGAAATTAATCATGTTGATGAGATGTCGTGCCGTATTGTTAAAATTTTCCCAACATTGCGTGGGGTGTGGAAGAATTTTCTTTTGTATTGATTGGTCACGAAGACGACAAAACATCTCTGTTAAATAAAGTTTCCTGATACTTCAAGTTCGATGGCAAATCGCTAAGTAATTCGACTTGGCTGTTTCGTTTTCCTGTTTGTTTTTTGTTGAAAAATATAAACATTGACTTTTTGCCATCTTTATTTTAATCCCAGTAATTAGAGGATGAAGCTTATTGATCTAATAGCATTTGTAACCATAGCTACGCTTACAGTAATCCGGGAATCGATCTTAAATTGGCAGCTCCTTTACCAGTATTTATCAAAAACTAGCTCTTACCCGCGGCTTAACTCCCGTCATTTGACTACTTACCTACACTTCTCACCCTACACTATTTCACTTACCTACCCTATACAACATACCCTCACTTACCTACCCTACTTACCTTACCTTACATAGTCTACCCTATCCTATGTCCTTCTCCCAGTTCTAAGATACCTCCCTAGATACCAATTTTCAGCCAAATCGGTTCAGCCGTTCTTGAGTTATAAATAATGTAACTAACACGACTTTCTTTTATATATATATATGGATTTAAACTTACATTCCAAATTTTAATCTAAAAGAAAGTTTTATTAATAAAATAAGTTTATTACAAACTACTTTCTTTCATGCCAGAACTGGCTGTAATACAAATCTCTAACTTATTGCAATAAAAACTAAAACAACGAATATCAACTTAATACATTATGTTCATTCAACCCTAGAACATATTTCCCAAGTTTTCTTTCGCCCGTATTCTTTCTTCATGGCACAAATAAGAAAGTGCCTTAAAACGTTATAACTACGGTTTAAATTACAAATTCGATTTCAGATGATAATTCGCGGTATGTGAAAGCATTGTAGCTACCAATTAGGTGAGAGATCCAAGTACTTGTATATGGAACGTGGTAAGAGCTCTGAATTAATTGGATTTAAGAACGTCTAGGTTTCTTTATTTGCTGTACTAGATAATATTTGTAGAATGCAGCAAATGAACTCGTTGTTTAAATATTTGTGTAAAGTCGTATACTGTATATAATACTATTTATTTCTAAGCAGTTGCTCCTAGGTAATAAATGGGGTTATTGAGTGCTAGCTGTGAGCCGCGGTTTCACCCATATGATTTATAGCCTATGTACACCTCGAATAGTGTAGCTTTCAACAGGAAAATATTTTAATTATTATGTTTTCGGCTTACTCACGTAATAATTTGACGAGATACTCGACTAGTTTCAAGCCATGTTAGAGGCCCATATTCATGAGCAGCATTCCGCGACACGCCGTCGAGACAGTCGCCGCGTCGCGTGTAAAAACATAATAATTAATTTAGAATGTCTCACGAAAGTTAAAAGGAAAATATTTTTTTAAACAAACAATCGAATATTTCCTCTTTATAATCTATACTTTTTTATATTATAAAGCTGGAGAGTTTGTTTGTTTGAACGCACTAATCTCCAGAAGTACTGGTTCGAATTGAATAATCATTTTTGTTTTTGTTAGTACATTTATCGAAGATGGCTTAAGGAAAAAAGACATCACGCTACGATTTTTAGGAGCCGAGCAGCGAGTGAAACCGCTGCTCAGCACACATTGGTAAAAAAGACTACTACGAGTTTTATTTTATTTGAAATTTATTTCTCACTACAACCAACTTTAGAAAACCTTCAAACAGTGATATAATACTATAATCTTCCACGAGATCACCTGAAAATATTTTCAAAAGCACTTTGAAGGTTCCTATTGTGTATCAGGTCCCATTGAGCGTATTGTCCGCAACTGAATGCGAGCAATTCCTATCGGCACCACCGCAAATGACCTTCCCCGCCCCCCTTTCACTATGACACTTTCCCACATAGAGAAGGAAAGTGGAACTGTATTAGAGGTCTTGGTAGAGTGGTCGTGTGATATTGCCATGTAATTTGTCCAATCATTGCAGATTGAGGTGCAAAAGATTTATATGCGTACAGCTTCCTTTGTTCGTTTTATGTTTTATTATTAGAGTATCATTTTACTCGAACATTATATTTAATGGCGTGTCCACATTATGACCGGTCGTTCTATCCAGCCAGACTGTTTTATGTTCGGCTATTGTCCGTTATTGAGTTGTTTTTGATAGTTTTGAAATTATATTATTTTGGAACTATGGTTGCGTGGACTTTGTTTATTTATTAGGTTATTTATTGATACAATGATTTTGTATCTGTTGATGTGGTTTTAGGTCTGGTAAAATATTAATTGACACTGCACGATTTGATTACTGATTCTCTAACTCTAAGGCAATATTATCTTCTTTTTCCCACTTAAATGTTAAGGACTAATACCAAAAGAATTTCCCGTAGCAATAACAATGTAATATATCAAAAAAGACGCAATGAAACGTGAATAACAAACTGTATGAAACATAAAAGGAACATGAAAGACCCGATTAAAAAAGCAGTAAACACCCCACTATCAGCGCAACTAAATATTTTCCGCTTCGTTCACAACATCATACATTATCCCATTCACCGTCCCACAGCATTGGTTTAACGTCGAGTGTGGAACGTGAATGGGAAGGACTAAACCCTCTTACGCCGACGCCGATTCAAAAGGAACCCCCTGATATGATTTTCACGGAAAATTGCTTATAACAAAAGAGAATCGGATGCTTTTGTTGATACGCTGAATTTATCTCGTCAACATACGCCTGTCCTGTGTTATATCATATAGGGAATATGATACTTTGTTCCGCCTTCCTTTCTGTATTATATAGCGACAATACACGTTAACGTGTAGCGGAAAATTATTATTACCTACCTATGTGTATTTTGTTCGTGAAGGTTTAATTACAGTGTCAGCTTCAAACTGGTAAATGAGCAAGAAAACAATAAAGATAGACCGTAGATAGACTTGTAAAGAGAAATATAATTTCTGTAAACCAAAACCCAGACAATATTTTTAAAAGCATCCGGAAAGGAAGCACTAAAAAGCAAGTTCAAAACTGCACAGCGCATACAAAAAAGTTCTTAGCAATTAAAAATAATTGCGAGCATCTTAAAAGGTGCACACACGACTGTATTATACAGCACGTTCACAAAACTCTTTGTGAAGTCAACTAGAGGCTCACTCCAGGTGGAAACGCGAGCGATCCAGGAACAATGAGGCCCCTCAAAACAACCAGGATGCCTAGGCATTGTACACCGCCAACGCTTTCAAACCACTCTTCGTCCCTCTTAATTAAGGGGGGCAATACTCGAATGCTTCTCGCCGACGTCAATGGGACCCATTCAGACGTATGCCGTCTGCGAGATAACGAACCTTTCTCGGTTATTACCGCCCGAATTTTTCTACTAAAAGTTGCCATGTGTTAAAACATTTTGTTGCTATTTTGTCGGGTGTACGAGTGTCATTTTGAATTTTGTTTAGTATTATATCAAGTATTCTCCTCCTTGATAAAAATAAAAATATTGTGAAACTATGAACTTTGATAAAAAATATTTCATAAATGTCACTTTTCGCTTGCAAATTACTGTAGAAGAAAAAAGTTGAAAGTAATATTTTTTATGGCAACATAAACTAGGAACGACTACAATTTTCATTTTTTCTCTTAAAAAAGTTTTGTTAAATTAAAATATGAATCAAATTATTCGGTCGGTACACGTACGCGTTGGAACGAATTCGCTTGATTAAATAGCATGAGAAGTTGAATACTTTACTCCGTTGCCTTCATGAAATTTGTATGAAAAAGATGATTGTAAAAAGATAACAGCGTTCTCGTCATTTATCTTTTCGCATGGCGGCCTCTCGGTAAGATTAAATGTGTTTCTCTCCTTTTAATCATAAGTAAAAAAGTGAAAGCTTTATTCACAATCTTTTCATCTTCGGATATTTATAAATTATTTCTATAACTGTTCAAAATTAACTAAGGTAACAAAAAACTTCTTGCGTTTGATTTATCCTCAGCTTTAATGTGGAATGACTAACTGACGAAATCAACGCTCAGGTGAATATTGAATCAGATGAAATAGAAATGTGACAGTACGAGGAATAATGCGAGAAACCTCCACGGGGAATGGAATTCTTTAATTTCTTACTTAAGTCAACATTCTCAGAAACAAATTCAATGAATTTGACGCCATCAAAAAAAATAGGAATATTTTACTTCAATGGTATCATACATATTGATACCACGGCCTCACGGAAAATTGGCGTAAAACAACTTATCCCATTTTAGCTAGGCTACCAGGGATTTCCGCCCTTACATTCCCAACCTTTAGGTCCCGAAATCCCGTAAAACCCCCAGGGTTTTATACGTTGGTTATCACCAGAATACGTCTGCCCGTTTACCAACCAATCCCATAAATAAAAGAAAAGGCTGAGCACTTAAAGTATTATTAGTATCATGTTAGCAACTCTATTGAGTTCGCAGTATCTTTCATAAATAATAATTTCTTTCCACTTTCATACGCCAAAGAACGTTCGAAGGAAGACATAAACCTTATGACAAGTCCCATGAAGAGATCATTCCACTTCAAACCTCATAAGTCCACTTACAAACTTACCAATTACACTTCTCAAAGTGCTTATCGCAATTTAATTAAGGTTTAAATTACTTTAATTTATTAACGAGAGTTTGTGGTACTGGATTCCTTTCTCAGTATGGGAATACTGGTAGTGACACCGTTATGTACTAGCCTTGGAAAACGGGATTGCCAGTTGTTGTAGCCATAAAATAAGTATTGCCATGCTACAAATTTATGGGTGTTGCTATCCTTGTGTGGTTTTATTTTTGATGTGTATTTTTTGTTTGGGACGGCTCCCTTCTTTTGTAGATGCATAAGATAAAGTTTCTACAATGGCGGTTTACATACCTATTTTATTTAACTTAGTCAAAATGAAACTTTTACCATGGTTGCGGATAACAGGAGAAGGAACTGTCGGGTTTCTTTTTAGTTAATAAAAATCACACAGGGAGTGTTAGACTCTTACGGCCTTATTACAAAACAAGGTTTTACTTTAGTCTACAACTAAACCATTGAGCCGTTGATTTTTTGCCGCCATTGAGTTTTTATATTTCGAATTGAAGGTAGATGACAATAAGATTCAAAATTCAAAACCTGACTCAATGGTTTAAACTTATTTTTTTTGCCCCATGGTGGACTGTCAGACTCTTACTGACTAAAAACCACCTTGTTGTCCCGTCTCTGACATGGGCGTGAGGACGCGGGAATAAAAATTCATCCGCAGAATGGTTTAAACCTGGACTAAAGATAAATCTTATTTTGTAATAAGAGGGTTAATGACTAAAAACTTTCCTTGCCCCACCAAAGCGGGAAATATCATTTAATGATATTCCCCCTGAAAAAAAAAACACAATAAGTGATAGTATTTTAAGATACCCGCCTGTTTTTATTTTAAAACAACTTAATCAGTAACTTCATTTTTCATGGCACCTTTAAATTCGCATTTTGATCATGAACTCTAGAACTTAATTTTCTCCATCTTCTAAAGACAGGTAATATTAAAGAATAATTACATCTTAATAAACCGTTAGTCTTACTCCACTATAATCATAAATCGGTATTCACTTCAAAGCTAACTAGAACTACATCCTTACATAGTTAATAAAATCCTATTAAAAAGCAGTAAAGCTGATCAAATCTGAATATTACCTGTTAATAAAACTCGTCAACGTAATAGTTGAGTTAACGAATCTAGTTTTAAATTATACATTTAAATCAAATGAAGTTAATCTTATTCTGTTTGTTGACAGATGTAAGTCTTTATGTGTAATTACGTACACAGTCTTATTAATTAATGTTTCTTAGTTTTGTAGTTACTTATTTTTTATGGGACAGAGCGGCAAACAGCACAGATACAGCGGCAGACGACCATCTGATGGCAGATAGCATTCTTTTTACTTTTGCCTGTGTCGTAAGTGCGTAAAGAAACATACAAATTCATATACACAACACACTCAGACCACATTTTTTATTTGAATTGTCTCTTCTCACACGCAGAATATATGTGCATTAATCACCACGCTTAATGAAAGCGGAATACCTAATGATTTCAAACCTATATTTAATAGGAAAGTATAAGTCCTGTACATAAAACTCTTAAGTAACTTTAAGTGCAAGTTCAACTTCTTTAACAAAAACAAAACAATAGTCATCAATTGATCAAAAACATCTACCTATATTTTTCACAAACACACGTTCCTAATACGACTAGAGTCCTTAAATAGCTTCCAATGTAGACTGAGTTTCACAAACAGACGCTTAATCGATAAATAATTGAAACCACGGTCGGTGGAACAATGAGAGAATAAGCAACATGTTTGTAATCCATCAGATGCCTTCCCTTTCCTCGGGGATCAAAGGAATTACTGACCATTGTGGAACACTACACAGAGTCGTGTGCCTCATGAAATATTCTGAACAAAGATCCTTGGAGTTTGCGATTGGTGTCTGTAGCAAAGTATAATGTTACTAAAGTAGGTTTATATTTTATACTTTTTTAAAACGTCGCTATGCTTGTTAATCCTGGCATTGCCCATGATTTATGGAACACACAAAGAGCTTCGCGGCAACCAGTTACCCAGCCACCGCACCATCCGTGCAATCAAAGTAGTAGGTGATAAAAAATAAAATGTTGGGATTGTTTCAAACTATATGTACATAAACACAGCTTCGAGGTTTGTAAGTAAATAACGAATATAAATCAATTTGGCTTCTATGAAGAACAATCATTTACTTTTAAGGGGTGAAATTTGTATTATCACTCCTGTCGACCCGTGCCATTCGTGCCGAAGCATGGCACTTTCACACTTTTCTGTCACCACAGGAGGAAGTGTCAGACTCTTACTGACTAAAAACGCCCCCGTTCTTTTTCCTGCCTAGGCCTATGTCGCGGTGACTTATTCCGCTTGCCCTGCCACCCTGGCCTTGCCTTCCAAACCTAGCAAAGTCACAACCTTAGTTCCTACAACATACTGACATTACAAGTCGATGTAGACTTACCTCTCGATCTGATTGAAAAGTAACAATTATGCATACGGAAAGCAATCAATAAGATTACATTAGTTGAAGCTCTGATACATTTGATCTTATTCAACAACTAAGCACACAATCATTTAGCATGCATCGACTAGGAGCCACAGCGAGCAATGAATTTATAGTAGCTATCAATCTTCTTAAACGTAAAAGCATTCCCAGTAGCTTCAATTGTACACAGTTTTTAGTTCCTTTCTTGATAAGACTTGATGAGATTATATTAGGATGTTGGAAAGGCATTTTAGATCCAAATTGTCAACAGACAATAAAAAACTACTGGTCAGTTTATTCTAAAAATAACTAAAAAGGTAAAAACAATTCGATAAATCGACGACGTCATGTGCATAACCTACCGCCATATTCTTTTTGGGAATCGGTACTTGTATTCGGATTTTAAATGCATAAAACATTCGATGACGTACTAAAAAAAATACGGTCGAATTGAGAACCTTCTTCGTCACCTCTGGTGTTTCTACGATAAGTTAGCTTTGATCTAATAGAAGTAAAAAGTACAAAAATCCCGCGGTTTATTTTCCATTAATCCAAATAATCACCAACAAAGTTTCCCTAGCTTCTAAAGTCAAGCAACATCGCTAATGAATAGAGAAAATAATTCGTGGAACCCACAAAAAGTGAGTGTTAAAAACTTCATTCGTGTAAACAGTTAGACCACTTCACCGCTTAGCACCTCAATTAGCGCCACAGATAATAAAAAGACTCAATGCACGAAATGTCATTCGGTCATTGACCGAATCGTTATTATGTAAGTTCAAGGCTAAATAATTTGCGGGATTCCAATTACATAATTCATATTGTTAACTGTTATTTTATCTATGTATTCAGTATTTTTGGATAAGAAAGGCTTAACAACAAGTTCTTCAGTTTTTTCGCATAAATAATGTTTTCTAACAAAAACAGTTTGTGTTTTACTCATAATATTATGTTATACATTCGAAAAGTTTGCTCTAACGATTTTGAAAAATCGTTAAATCCGTAATCGATCCATTTTAATTTTTTTGAACAAATTTTAACATCCTTTATATTGTACTAACTTCCGCCCGCGTTTTTCCCCGCGTAGTATTTTGATAAAAAGTACACTATTCTGGAGTGTATCCTATGCCTGTGCCAACTTACATCCAGATCCGTCCAGCCGTTTTGGCGTGATTGAGTAACAAACATCGAAACATCGTAACTTTCGCACTTATAATATTACTAAGAGGTAAGATAAGATACTCCTCATAACATATACCTTACTAATTAACTGACAGTGAAGAAACTTCGTCTACCATTTACTCAATAAATATGCATTATGCAGACATTTAACACAATTCCACTAAGATATGCCTCACAATTAATACCTATCTTCATTCGGACATGTGTTTCCCGTAAAGTTAATTAAAACTATCGCCTGAGAAATATATGTATATAATATAATATTATATTAATCTGCTACTATACTTCTTGTATGTATAATACATATATGCTAGTGTTACAAGAATTAGTCATTTTCTAAATGGATTACGAATGCAATTTGTTTATGTTGGAACATCCTGTATAAAATGTGTATGTTGCGGTCAACTACCTTAATTAGCCATTCAATCAACCGCCCGAATGACTAGCTGTTTTATAAAACGACTGAATTTCTGTTTCAGTAAAAATTTTGGTGACTGTTTATTTGTAATAGTGATCCGATTTCGGCGCGAAAATTTATCATTCAATCAAACAGTTGATCAGTCAAGCCGTTGATCAATTGAGTTACTAAGCAAGATGCCAGCGACATGTACAATCATCATCATCATCATAAGTGCCCACTGCTGAGCAAAGGCATCTTCTCATACGGAGAAGGTTTGATCATTAATCACCACGCTTGCTCAATGCGGGTTGGCGATTTCAAACTTATAATTAGAACTTATAAGTCCAGGTTTCCTCACGATGTTTACCTTCACCGTATGTCGGTGGTGTCTAAATAATCATAGAAAGTACATATAACTCGGAAAAAGTCACATTGGTACTTGCCAGGTTTCGAACCTCATTGAGGCACCGCGACCTTGGCCCAGAGCAGGAGAAGGAACAGGGGGGTTTTTAGTCAGTAAGAGTCTGACACTCCCTCCCGCCCCCGGCCCTGGGCGGGAGAAGTCATTTGATGATTTTCCCCTCACAAAAAAAAACACCCTCATGCATGAGAAGCGGGTTCCTTAACCTCCGGGCCATCACGACATGTACAGTAGACAGTTCAATATTTTAATAGTTTTGGAGTAGGTATATTTTTCCGACTGATATTCAACCAGTAGACCTTTTCTCAGTAGAAAATTTCATCATATTAATGAAAAAATGCCTAACTGTAAATGTAAACGTAGGTGGACAGGAACCCTGTAATGTATTCAACATATTAAACAAAGCTAACGTGGTTTACCAAAACATTTTTCATATAACAAAACATTATTAATGCAAAAGCCAAGGTGGTGGCGGATCAAATAAATTCCTTTCATTGAATTTAAAATTGTAAAGTGCCACTGCGTCACTGAAGCCCGCAATCATAGGCCGGCGACCTCTGCGGTCGATACTACTTTACGATACGTTTTTATACCCTTTTCTACATCACTGTCCATTGTCTAGTAAGCCATGATCGAATATCGATAGCTATCGAATGATTAACATCGATTAACAGCGAATCAAATCGATTGTTGTTTTAGATACGTCATCGCTATTCGATAGATAATAATCAGATTTTTTTATGTAGAATAGAGTTTAATTAATCAGATTTTTAGACTTGAAATATTCTTTTAATTTGTTACTTAATAATGATAACGATCATAACATTAGCGAAATAATTTTCATATAGTAACTATCGTGAGATTTACAAAAAAAAAAGATTTACTGACGCGAATAACTAAACAGCTCGCTGTAGAGTTAGCAACGCGACGTTCGCCGCGACGCATACGCTGTTCATGAATAAGAGTCCCGTTGTAACTTGAAACTAGGAGAGCCTTACCTCAGTTCATTCACGTTAGTAAGTCGTTATTTTTTAATAAATACAATTAAAGAATATTTCGAAAACATACTTAATTAAGTTATCATTATTTGATTTACTGCGTAGCAGAAGGTACGAAGATCTGTCAAAATTAGTTCAGTCATTTTAAAATATTTAAATAATGTATGTAATAATCCTTACGGCGTTAACAGTTCTAAGACGCACGCGTAGATTTAAGCCATATTACTATTCTTATAACAAAATAAACCAGAGCAATAAACGTATGAAGAAAGAAAGAGAAAACAGCATTTTAATCGCATTCTCATCTATTTAAATCATCTTGTAGTAAATAAATTATAGGATGCTATCTATCGAAGAGTGGTCGTTGAGATAATGCTAGATATCGACTGATATAAATGGACCACGGCCACCACGAAAGTGACCACATAAGCTATTTTTACCCGACTGCCAAAGAAGGAGGGTAATGTTTTTCGAGTGTATGTAAATATGTATGTATGTCTTTTCCTTTGTGACCTCCTGTAGCCTAAACGGCTTGATGGATTTTGATGTATGAGGTATCGTTAGATTTGTCTTGATTACGGGAGTGTCATAGGATACATTTTATCCTAAAAGTCCCACGGGATAAAGACATAATAATATATTTTCTAAATTTCCCTTTAAAAAAATATGTATGCGGTATCATTAGATTCATTTCAATCACGGGAGTAACGTTAAATAAAAACAGCTAAAAAGTTATAAATAAAAAAAATATTATTAAAAAAACAAAATACCCGACTGCACACTAAAAAAAGAGTAAAACAAGCCCCACAATACAAATTTACTGAATATAATTTATAAATGTTGATGGAAAGCATCGCAGGCGGGGACCACCTTGACCGCCACCAACGAAAATTCTGCTAAATGGTGCACAACAGAAATGACTATAAATAAGCCTCTGTTGGTCCCCGCCTGCGATGCTTTCCATCAACATTTATAAATTATATTCAGTAAATTTGTATTGTGGGGCTTGTTTTACTCTTTTTTTAGTGTGCAGTCGGGTATTTTGTTTTTTTAATAATATTTTTTTTATTCACACATTTGCAAGAGATTTGTAGATTTACAAGTTCAATTGGTTTATCACATATTACAAGTATATTAGATAGACACATTTCGCGTATATTTCGTAGTATAAAAGTTACACATTTATTTTTTAATTACAAATGGTTTAAGCCAATCAGAATTACCTATGCTCTTTTACAATACGATAAAGCAACTAAAGCAATTGGGGAGGCCTATGTCTATTGTGGAAGCTGATGATGATGATGATGAAAGCAACTAAATCAAGTACCTATCTTGTTCTCATCGCGCAGGTTGTTCGTATTTATGGGACCTTTCGTGGCTTGAAATTAAACGAGTGTGAGTAAGCCATAATACTTCATTAGTAATAAGTAAGAACGTCTACAGTGATAAAAAGTTTAGATAACCAGAAATAAATAATTTTTAGGTTTCCATACAAAAATAAATTCGCGTATAACTACTCTATTAAAGAATATATCGAAATTATTTTATTTAAGTTTAAAAATCTTGTACTATAGTGTAGCGTTAACGGGATTTATTAAAATAAATAAAGTACTTACTTGAGTTTAATAAACCTTAGAGAAATAAGACACACAATGTACATAGTTACATTATAAAGTGATTATAACCCACTATTGGCACTTCACACTTTAACGGAATTTACAATATGTGTTTTAAATGTGTATAACTGTCAAATTAATTACATTTATATGGGAAAAGGGCTACTTTTCTCATTGTAATAAGGTATTTTTTTTACTTTATTGGTCTTCATGAGATAATACCGTTGGAAATTTCACATATTAAAGAGGAATATGACCTTTTAAAATGTTATTAGTTAAATATAATATGAGAACTGTGCATTGTGTGTATGAAGACTTTGAATTTAAATAGCCATTGTGGTGTGAAGTTACCAGTTAACCAAATCATTCCCTTCCTAGTCCATATACCCCCCAAACCCCTTATCCCTAAAAGCACGGCAACACACTCGCAACCCCTTATCTCCAAAATGCCGGCAACCCATTCGGTGGTGTTTCGGGTGCCAGTGGGCGGCATCGATTGCTTACCGTCAGGTAATAGGGATTCAGGCATGCTGCCTTATCACATAAAAAATAACACCATTAAAAATATTTAATTAACTGCACTCGATATGCACACTGAAATATGGAAATGGACAAGTGAATAAATTAAACTGAATTTACAATAAATTGCATATAAATAAGTAAACCGTCGTAACAGTATCTATATATTAATACAGCATCTATGGTCATAGCCATAGATATGTTCTAAGTATGGATATTCCGCCGGAGGCTGGCATTGCACAGAAAGCCGTCGATCCGTGCTACAAGTCCAGCGGGTCCTGTATTTGATCTACATACAGTAAATAACGGGAACCGAACTACTATTACATTATGACATTTGGACAGAGCAAATATTGTAGCGTAGTAAACTCTAATGGCAATTTAAATTTATAAATTCCAATGTTACTGTTTATTGATTTCAAAGACGATTTCCATTTTAGTCCTTGTAAAAAAATGCCGAACATCACTTAACTTAGACTTATTTTAGATTGACCGTGAATACTAAACAATTCATCAAGTGTAAATAATATAATAAGTTGTATTCCTATTACTAGTGATCCTACGACTATTGGTGTGGGAGACCAAGCTTCGGCACGAATGGGTCGGCTCGACCGGAGTGATACCACGGCCTCTCAGGCGGCGCGAAACAACTACGCGTTATAATTCTTCCGTGAATTTTGGGTGACCATGGGTGGCGCTGATTGCTTACCATCAGGTAATCCTAGGTCCTATCCCATAAAAACAATAACAGAAGAAGATTCCGGAGCCATCCCGGAATTCTCTACAAATAATTTTAAAAATCCAATCGAACAAAGGTCAAACTTTAGAAAAAAAAACACGATCATAGTACATTTTTTATGGGATAAGTCGGCAAACGAGCCATTGGGAAAACCTGATGTTAAGTAATTGGTGTTGCGGGGGTGCGTTGCCGGCCTTTTAGAGATAAGGGTTGCTGATGTTTTAGGATTGGGAAGGGATTGGGCCTCCGGTCACCTCACTCAGATGGCGAAATCCAAGGCTGTGGTTGTTTCACGCCGGTTTTCTGTGAGGCCGTGGTATCAATCCGGTCGAGCCAACCCATTCGTGCCGAAGCTTGGCTCTCCCACACTTAAGTCCTAAAATTATTTTACAATCAAGAATAACGGATTTAAATAGTTTATTACTGGCCAGCATTCTTTGTCATTAAAGTTTATTGCAGCTTATTATGACCTTATAGCTAACGGTTTACTAGAAAAGCTAGCTTGAAGCTTAATTAAATCCTTTTTGCTATAGACTTGACTTCACTTCGATTAAAAATGCCTCAAGACTCATTTTTAATTATCGAAGCTATTAATGCTTGCACTTAATATTTTATGTTAATTTTATCCTGATGTTTACTAGAAGGATATAAACTCTTGATTTTGCTTGTAGCGTTTTTATTTATTTATAATTATTCATAATGATATCTAAGTAGGTAGTTCAAGTAATTAAAACATGCTGCTATGTGTACAGAATAAAACACATTAAACGTCGTCTCCTTAAAAAAGATTACAAATGACATGAATATTGAGTAAATTAATCAGTCAGTCAATGTAAAAAATATAAAAACCAAATAAAACCGCCCACATTTATCAGGCAATTGAAATATATGTTTATCCTATAACTTTATATTCCTTTTAAGTTGAATTCTTTATTTTTATTACGCCTATACAGCACTAGTGCGAAGATACAAATTACTAAAACTGACCAATCAATTCCGATCGATTTAATTATAGACTTAAAGTGTTGCCAGTATATTGAAACAAGATCCTACCGCGCCGCAGATAATAATAACCAGCAAGTAGTTACTGCCAGCATAAAAATATCGGAGCGCAATAAAAACGGTGGAGCACTTTATAAAGTCATCAAAAAATTGCATGTTTTTACTGTTACTTACTTGGCACACACATGCCTGAATTCCCAATTAAAATTCTGATATAATTATGATATTCTTTTTTACGATTCCATAACGAACCCAAAAATTCAAGTGGAGCTGGTTTTTGTTGTTTCAAAAATTACCGCCTCGTTTTTCGAGAGGTTACGAGCACTGTATGTTTATTATCGAACAATAAGAATGGGTGAGTACGTTGAAAACAACATAATTTTAAAATTCAATTTTATTACGATATCTGTATTTATTTTAATTTTATAAATTTTGTTGGTTTCGTTTATTGAGTTTGTCTTTTCAAAACCGCTTAATCTCAGGAACTGCTGGTACAAATGTAACAGGTATTTTTGTCTTTTTGTGAAAGGAAAGGGGAGTGAATCATTATGAATTCCAAATAATAACCTTGAATATTAAATGAATATATTCATTCTGTGTCTAAATCTAATCAATCTGATTAGATTTAATAGATTTTGCATTCAGGTTTCAATGAGCTCGTCCTCCATACTTACAATCATATAATTCAAAACCTAACATTTATTACATAAACAAAATATAGGGAGCAGTATACTATTATTTAAAAAGTGTTACAATTTTAAAGATTCTCCAACTGTATAGGTACGTGGTTTTTACATATTGGTACTTATAACATACTAGTAACTTGACACAAACTCTTACGGCCTTATTACAAAACAAGGTTTTACTTTAGTCTAGGATTAAACCATTGAGTCAGTTTTCGTATTTCGAATTGAAGATAGATGACAATAAGATTCAAAATTCAAAACCCGACTCAATGGTTTAAACCTGGACTAAAGATAAACCTTGTTTTGTAATAAGGGGGTTAGTAACTAAAAGCCCGCGCGCTCCTTCTGCTCCAGTCCGGGGTTTGAATTTTGGTGTAGAAAAAAATCTCCGCAAAAAAAAGTTACGGAAAATAGGAAAAAATCTCATCATAATTCTATTATCCAATCCCGCCCCTTATTATAAGTAGGGAAATGAGAATGTAAATCAACTCGAGAACTCGAAACTTATCCCAAGATCGTGCTATCTACGGGAACGTCCCTATTCATCAAATCTACCTACAGGAGGGTTAAATCCGGTGTCCGTACGTAATCGTACGATCGACTGCGTTACCGAATTCGGTGCGTGAGCTGCCTAACAAACCACCCTGTATTTTTAAAAGTGAAAAAGTGTTAGTGATGGGAAACATTCGATGGAATTGGAATTGGGAAATGTGCGTGCCGGATACCGTTATTTCTTTTTGTTCTTTATTTGGTTTTAAATATTAGTGTTGTTTAAGCTCGAAGTTTCGGAGTTTAGTAATAAAAATAAATTACGATAGTGCTGTACTTCTCTGAATTTTTTGGTTTACATGCCTTAGAAGACATCTTTTACTTCGTTTAGTTTTCTCTGTTGTATTTGGAAAGTTTTCTCGTACAATTTGACTGATGATTGCGCTTTCCAAATTATATAATATGTATAAGAACATTGTAAAATAACTAGGAAACTAACAAAAGCTGCTGTATTTTCCAACCATTATAATTAATTTCAATGAACATAATTTCAGAAGATTTATGACAAGAAACAAACCTTTATTGCATCTTGTAAGTGACAATAAAATAACAATAATCATTAATTACACTAAAACAGTTATTTGAAATCGCTGCTGGTGGTATATGGATGTAAAACGTTTAATTAAAACAAAGTTACGTACAATTTCATTTATTTAAATGTATATTTAACACTGACTGTTTACTTTATGGTTGTTTTTGTTTAAACAACGAATATTGTAAGTTATTTATGTATTTATTCAGCTTGGTAATTTTCAACTAGAAATATTCGAATTTCGAATAACTTTTTTCAAATTGTCAAAATTGTCAGTCTTCTTCTTTCTATTACTATTGGAAGGGATTATGTATTGTGATGTCATGTTTTTTGTGTCAAATACAAATATTAAGTAGGTATAACGTAAAATTATGAATGAGAATGTGTATATTTAAAATAAACGACTTATTCACGTGGATCAACTGAGGAAAGCTCTACTAGTTTCAAGTACAACGGGACTCTAATTCATGAGCAGCGTGCGCGTCGCGGCAACGCAACTAAAACTTGTAGAGATTTTTTAAAGTTTTCACTATGTAAAACGTTCTCTTAAAAAAATGGTAGTCTCACTCTAATGTGATTATTTTTAACATTGAAATGGAATCAAAATATAACTTACCTAAATATTTTTTTAATTAGCTAACCAGTAATGTGTGTCGTAGCGTGGTCTCTATTATTTTAATAAATTCTTTCTTCCAACTAAAATTAATTCCTAATGATAGGAAGTACTTATACGAGTCTCTAAGTATAGTATTGGTTCATTTAGAACTACTGCTTACTAAGAAAAGGGTTAGACCAAATGGGTCCTTCCCACCGCTGTAAATAGCCTGCATTAAAAATTAATGATAGTTGTAATTCATTCTGTGTAAGTGTTTTAAATATAATTCGCCAAACATTTACGTCTATATGTTGGCGCATTTTTAATCATTAATAATTGAATTTAATAAATTGTAAATAAAAACCATTCCATTTGTAAACTTTACTTTTAATCTGCCATCTGTAGTAAGAGTTATTTTAATTTAAGACCATTATGGATTAAAGTTCTTTGTGTTGCACTAGCTATTATATTTGAATGTACATACATCTATTAAAAATTTAAACATCGAAAATTAAACGATGACAAAGCAATGTCAATCCTATAAAGGTATTAAAAAAGGAATAAATTCGCAAACTCAAAATCATGCAAACAAAATATTGTAAAATACCTTCTAAAACAAGAGACGCCATTAAATGAAGCTCACACATAAAACATTCAAAAAAAAAACATTGGCAACGCACAAAAATATAGAAATAAAAATAAATGGCGGGAATAAAATTTTAATATCGGAATGAAAACGTTTATTCCGGTATTCTGGAATCACACGCCCATCTCTATGCTGCATGTAGATTAGAGTCCCGACTCTCGAGTTTTATTTGCCATAGACTATATTATTGTCTTTGAAACACCTGTGAAATTCGTATCACGCATTTTTTTTTCTTTTTATTGTAAATGAGAACAGGGTGTTAAATTGAGGGCAAAGATGTGATGGGAAGATTTTTTGTCGTTTGATTGTAAAGTCAATTTATTTTAAAGGGATTTAAATTAATATTACTGATCTATACTTAGTTAGAAAGAACGTATTTGTTTCCCAAATGTGTTAAGAGACAAGCATTTATCATACGCGTCGAAAACTAAACTCCATAAAAGGGTAGCTTTTTTGAGAGGAAGAAATCATCGTGACTTTTCTTAACTTAGGTTGGGCAAGAGGGAGCGTCAGGGTTACACTCTAACTGACTTAAAACCATCCCTTTTCGTCTCCTGCTCAAGCCTGGGACAGCGATTCTATATTGCGCTTGCAGTCACAACCTCGAAAATTCAAGGTTTCCTTGACTTTGCAGTTAACCCAGCAACTTATTGAGTAAAAAATCACAGACTATACCAATATATTTTTCAAGTGCCGGAGAGGCATGCTTCGGCACAAATCGGTTGGCTCGACCAGAGTGATACCACGGCCTCACAGAAAACCGGCGTGAAACCACCACATCGTTGTATTTTGCCGTGTGAGTGAGGCTACCGGAGGCCCAATCCTTCCCCTGCCCAAATCCCTCCGCAATCCCTAAATCTCCCAAATTCCCAACCCCCAAAAGGTCGGCAACGCACTGGTAACTCCTCTGTTGCATGGATGGACACCCCCATGGGCGGCGCTGATTGCTTACCATCAGGTAATCCGTCAGCTCGTTTGACGACCTTTCACATAAAAATGATACTAAACTAATGTTAGTAACTACTATACTAATACTCGTAGTAACAAATCATAGAGTAAGTATAACGATAGGTACTGAACTGATATAAATAACTTTTATATAAGTAACTGTACACTGATATATTATAACAGTTATATCCTACTGTCCACTGGAGTATAAACGTGCGGAACTCGACCCCTACAGACAGACAACTAATAACAGCAGTTAAGGCTCAATTGCTACCCGTACACGAATACCGGGTATTCCCAACAACTTCAAAGTTTAAACAACCCTAAGGAAACTAAGAAAATGGAATCGAACTTGTTTGTGGATAAGTTTGTTTTGTATAAATTTAAAACAATTTTAGTTATACCAGTAAAGCACTGCTTCCATTTCAGGAAGATTGGTTTTCGATTTTTATAGCAAAAATGTTAGAAAGAAATATAATACAGCTTTCGTTTTTCTATCTCTGTCTACCGGGATATCAGAATTAAAAGGTGTGTTTTTCTTTACGAAAATGTATCTACACAAATCCAAACTCAAAAGAGATGATGACGAAATGATAAAAAAATAAATTGATTCCATAAATAAAAATCAAAGTACATCTAAAAACAAAAATGCCTACTGTCATTAATTTTTCTTGTTGATTAAGGAGAGCATTAAGTAATATGGAACAATTTATGACGTCACAGTTTTTAGTAAACTCCAACAAAATTAAAAAAATGTATTTTTGACATAGATAAGTATCGTAAAATGTAAGTATTGTTTTCTCTAAATATAATAAAAAGAAAAAAGTATTGATTTTGGTTTATCGTTATAACCATGATGTCGTTAGGTAAAATAAAAAAATGAACTGCCACAAGAAGTTCAACACAAAGAAAACAAAAATGGCTCAAATAAATAAGTAAATTAAATAAAACAAAAGCCATCGGTCTCCCCTCGGAATCCGGATGACGACCGAGGCATTCATTAGTTGTTCTCTTCATTCATTCATTCATTCATTCACTCATTTGTCAAAATTACTAGTCTTTGTCCGCTAGCCAATTAATTTCTTGGCCGGCAATTAAAGGAAAAGTAAATTAAGAAGCTCTCATCTTACAGTGGTTTCTAAACAATTTTGTTTTATGATTCGGAATGTTTTTGTAAGGTAAAATTTTGTGGTAGGTTTTCAAAATAAACTTATGGTACGTATTTTTATTAGGCATCGTCGTACCAGCAGTAATAATACGATATATGTATTAACTTACAACTTTAAAATGCGACAATTTTTTTTTTTTAATTAAATATACAATAAAATTTTCTTCTGAGTCGACATATCGACGGCGACTTTGAGTTTACATACATCACACCCAGATCGACCATTTTGTGAACTGAACTAACCAACACAAAAATCTGTTTTATTCTGAACGAGCAGTTTCCGAGATTAGCGCGTTAAACCCAATATTTTCTTTTATTGTACGCCTTTGAAATACCACGTGAGTGAAGTTACCGGAGGACCTCCCCTCCTTCCTCCTTTACATACGTCATCATCTATCCCTAAATGCTACCTTCCTCAAAACTCATTACCCTGTTTGAAGTTCAGTACTTAGAATAAAATTATCTTATTAATAAAGTTTCTCACTTACAAATTTCTTAAGCTTTTACAACCCAAGAATCTTGCCCATATTTACAGGTTCCTTTTTAAAATGTGGCCCATACTTCAGTGCTCAAGTTTACAAACAATTTCGCAAAGATTCTGTAAAGTAGGTTAGATACAAAATCTTTGGGCAATTATTTGTAAACTTGCCAGACTCTGTGTGGATATCATCTGTTAACTTACCAAACATTATTAGATCTACTAAAACAGTGAAAACTTTTATGTGTTTAATTTCTAAGTGGGGGCCAAGCTTCGGCACGAGTGAATCGGCTTGACTGGAGCAATCTCCAGTCAAGCCGATTCACTCGTGCCGAAGCTTGTTCTTTTAATCCTTTTATTTTGTGGGGTTGTGGTATTGACCACAACCCTACAAAATAAAAGGATTAAAAGAACGCTTGCATTGCATGTTGTCGTGTCCCTAATTCTACCCCATCCCCAAATCCTCTATTCGCCAAAATCCCAAAACGCAGGTTTACTAACCCATATTCGGTGGTTAGTAGTAAACTAGTAATGAAACTACTAGAAATAATAACTACAAAACAACTAAAATGTTACTGAAATAATCACTAATACTTTCACTAAAATCTGAAACATAACTACTTATTTAATACTACTTAAAGCTATACCAAATATTTACTCACATAAGTAAATAATGTGACTTTAATGGGAAGGGTTTTTTTACGTTGCCCCACATTTGGATTTTCTCCTGTGTGGGTGCGGTTACAAACACACAATTTCACATGCACATGTCACCCAGACCCGGAACAACAATTTGTAAATCACACAAAGAGTTGTTTCGTGCGGGAATCAAACGCGACAGCCAGTCCAACCACTGCACCAACCGTGCAGTCAACTTAAAAATAATTAAATACCCGAACTACAAGAAATCCTATTAAAAGTACATTTAAATAGATACACAAATGACTTCACATACAAATAAAAACCATTTGAAAATCAATAAAATTTTAAGGGTTGGCGGCATATTGCTTATCTGAAAGGCGCTTCCATAAAGCTTGAGTGATAGATAACACAGCAGTTAAATTTAACTACTATGTGTTTTACTAACACTTACAGTTAACCCATTACGATATATGAACCTTTTATATCTAAAATATTGAAATAAAAACAGTAGCCGAGGCATAAAAGTAGATTAAATGACTTTGAACGCAAACTGGATTCATTGACATTTGACATGTTACCGTAAAATTTGAAATCAGATAATCTTGGGTCTTACTAGTGAGTATTCTTTTGTCTACTAAAATCAATTTGGTTGTTAACAAAAGAAATTCTAACAAATCAAACCGTCACTTTGTGATGCTAGATTTAGAATACCGAAAGAAGTCACTAACTAAATTAAAATTGGTTTCGTTTCGTCAGCGAATCTCAATTTGAAGAGCTAATTGCGTTGTAGATTTATTGTATAAGTATAAAGTATATAGTGTGTGCAAATACAGATGCACTCTATGTCCCCTCTCATAATCCGATGGGATGGTAATCCAACACGACCGTAGACAGAATAAACGGCTGTGTGCGTATTTTGCGGTACTACGGTGAATGGTACATTTCTGATCTTGTAAACACCGATATTTCCTCTATTTTTAAACATTTATGCAAAAAATGGATAGTATATTTTATCATGTCGCAAAAAATCTACTGCTAAATAAATAAATACAAGATATACTATAAATATACTGGTAACGATACGCCGAGTGATGGTAGTAGCTAGTTTATTTTTACATTTAATACTACATCAGCAGAACAATCCCATTGTTCCTAAAATATTTTTTTTTAAAGTTGATGTTACTGGAAATCCTTAAAAAATACTTTAATTCTGACTTTAACAATAACACATACAATTTTATGGCATCAATTTAGTGTTATAAACGAAAATACGTAACTACTACTTTCTAAGGGAATACATGATATACATTTCTAGGTTCTGGCTAGATTCCCTTGCGAAAAATATTAAAGCATTAATTTTACCTTATACATATAATAATGCACTTAGGTATTCATTAAAATCAATTTAATGATTACGATAAACTTTTTATTACCTATTTAATCCTATCTATTAATGTAAGGTAAGGAGTATTAAATTATCTTTAAAACTATGCAAGCTGTGTGTATGGTTTAATAAAATCTCACTTTGGTCTTCGAAGCGATGAAGCGCAATTATTTACTGCGGCTTCGGTCTTTAGCAGGAGAAGAACGGGTTGGTTTTTAGTCAGTAAGAGTCTGACTGTCCCTCTCGCCACTCTCAGAGCAAGAGAAGACAGTTAACGATTTCCCCCTCGACGAAAAAGTGTAGCCTGTCCGTTTACCAACCTATCCCTTAAAAAAGAAACATCAATTGTATGTATGATAAGTGCGGGAGAGCCATGCTTCGGCACGAATGGGTCGGCTCGACCGGAGTAATACCACGGCCTCATAGAAAACCGCCGTGAACGACCACAGCGTTGTGTTTCGCCGTGTGAGTGAGGTTACCTTCCCCAACTCCTGCCCAATCCCTAAATCTCCAATTCCCTAATCCCCAAAAGGTCTGCAACGCATTCGTAACTCCTCTGTAGTTGCGGATGTCCATGGGCGGCGCTGATTGCTTACCATCAGGTAATTCGTGTCCTGCTCGTTTGCCAAACTATCACATAAAAAAATTGGAAACTAACAGAAACAATATTTTCCCAAAAACATTATCCCCATGTACTTACGCATGTAAACACGAAAGCAACATAATCCAACCCAAACACACATAGAGAGCTAAAGGGTGCCAAATCGAATGACCGGCCAAAGGGACGCAATGGGAATCGAATCGGCTATTCGTGGCACGTTTAATTGATAGCACCATTAGCTCTGCAGTGTCTATAGTATAGGAAAGAAAGAAATAAATGTAATTTGTAGCTTCCCGGCTATAAAAGACAGCACTTAAGTACTATTGAGTGGAGATATCCTATTAATGTCGGGAAAGTCTGATCAATAACGGTGGGTATGGATAGTTAGATATATCTCTTTCTAAGCACACTCAAGAATGTTTAGTTACACTGGTTGAATGATGAATCCTATGCGAATATTGGTTAGCTTATACTTACATAATAATTCTTAAAAAAAACTCTTTATTTTTCTTTAAACCTATCTTAAAAATATCTCTAAATTATTATTATATCTATTTTTCTATAGATACTATTAAAAAAGAGGTGTTTTTTTTGTAGGGTTTAATCTTTGGATCCGATTTTGAAAATTCTTCCACTGATAGATAGCTATAGTGTTCCTGAGTACTATAGTACTAACGCCGTACAGGTTATTAATTATACTTGCTTTGCGTAGGTATTTTAGTTTTAAATCCTGTGATGCATTACTTTTATATGTGCGAAGCCGTGGGCGGAAGCTAGTAATTTATACGCATTTTGTTTCTTATTTTAAGTTATCTGTAAATAATTAATTAAAAAAAAAACTATTTATAAAAAGAGGTTTGCATCTTACCTACATGGAATTATTACCAGTCGGCGGTCAATGTATAACTAAAGAATAGATACATGGTGTAACAATAAAACAATTTTTTTTTTCAAAATAATTCTTCTGAATTAAAATATTCTGTGTTCAACATGACTATCAAACAATTGGCTACTGTTTCACTGAAAACTGTAAATGTAATAAAATAAAACAATTTATTTGCTCTGATACACCCGAAACTGGTTGTTGAAAAACTATAGCATTTCGCAATTTGTGTCAGTAAATAGAGTAAAACTACTACTGAAAAGTGTCTGTAATCAGTTATTTACAATGTTAATTTAGGTATTTCAACTGGAATTTAATACTATTGATATTTTTTAAACATTTTTTGGCTCCCGATAGTGTGTCTTAGACTTAGGCTGAGTATAAAAACCATCCATCATTTGAGTGTGGGAGAGCCAAGCTCCGGCACGAATGGGTCTGCTTGACAAGAGTGATACCACGGCCTCACAGAAAACCGGCGTGAAACAACCACCGCGTTTTGTGTCGCCGTGAGAGTGAGGTTACCGGAGGCCCGCTACTTCCCCTCCCCCAATCCCTGAATCTCTAAATCCCTAATCCGCAAAAGACCTGCAACGCACTCGTAAGGTCAATGGTGTTGCGGGTGTCCATGGCTGACGCTTATTGCCTGTACCATAAAAAAAATCTTCTTAAACATTTCCACAACTAAGGACGAATTCTTACTCATTCCGTGCGACATGTTTCTCAATGACTACTTTGTCCATCACGAATGAAAGGAAAACAGTAACACACTTTCTTTTTATATCTTGCGGTCTCTTTGTAAAAGCATTTGTAAACATTAGGCTTTTAGAGGAATGGGTCTAGAATGGTTAGATATAGTCCAATCTTAATGGAATTGCATAGAAAGGTAAAATTAATTGATGTTCTACCAGGCCTCTGAATCTGAGGTCAATTGTTCAGTAGTAAAGACGTCTCAAGGGTGCACTAATTGATATAAAGGTTAGGTTACCCGCTTAAAGCATTTCGTAAAACCTTTTGTGTCTTAATAAACATAACGTAATTATATTTATTTACCAAAACAGTATTAATCTTAATTTTTATTCCTAACAAAGGTTTTATAACCTAAAAAGAATCGCTTTGTTTACTTTTTTGCCTTCGAAATAAATCATGTCGCGTGCGAACCGCACATATTAATTTAAAGTGTCAACATTATTGGAAACATCGAGGCTCAGGTGTAAAATGATTCCCCTCGTGGAAAATTGGAAAACGCGGATACCGGGGGAACGAGACCAGCTACATTATAATTGATGCCATAAATCTTTTGACCGTAACCGACACCTCGACGCGACCGTCCGCGGAAACGGTCCAACACTGTAATTACTGGCATGAAATAACTTTATTAGAAGGTAGCACTTTCTTAATGGAAAATAAGATAATATGTTAATTTATTCTTATGTGATTGGTCGGCCAACGAGCAGACATATCGGAATATCTAATGCTATGTGAGAGAAAGGACAGTTTCGAGTGCACTGCCGGCCTTTTAGGGACTAGGATTTCTAGAGATTTAAGGATTGGAGGAGAGGGAGAAGGTTTTATAACCTCATTCACACGGCGAAACACAGCGCTGTGGTTGTTTCACACCAATTTTCTGTGAGGCCGTGGTATCACTCCGGTCGAGCCTTTACGAGCCGAAACACCGATTTCCCACACTTAACTTTGTGTTGGTTTAAATGTCATATCAAATTGTCTGGTCGAAGTCCCAATACAACTTATCTATACACTCAACGATTTAAGCTCTTGGACAGTATCTGAATAGCACCCAAGCGCAGGTGTTCCTGTTTTCTTTCAATTTCTTTCCCAGTAAACAAAACATGTTGAACTTGCGTCGTTACCACTCGATTTACCTCAAGTTTTCCTTCACTTATACAACTTCCTTGTACTTATACATACGTTACGGATAAATAATACACTTCTTACGTTAGTAAATCGGTTCGCAGTTTTATGTAAAAAACATTTCCAAGAAGTGTCTCTTTGATGACTGTTTTATTCGTCATAAACAACATTGAGAGATGATAAAAGATGAATGTATCTGTTGACTGAGTTTTCACTGTAATTTCTCTGGCAATATAAAGATTACAATGTAATCTTTGAAGTATTTATATGTATATTTACATTTTACTAATGTTTAATTCTTTTTGTTATAGATGGAGAGCCGAAGCAGTTGGGGGTCGCGGCGGCACCGCTGTAGGTGAATAGCAACCAGCATGATGCCGGCGTGGCTGTTCGCGGTGGTCGCCGTACTTACTCTGGCGACCACTCGCGCCTACCTCATCCTCGTCCCCGACACCGCTCCGCCGGGACACGTGGTCATCGACGCCGCCGTCTACAAACTAGGCTCTGAACGCAACTACAACATCGACGTTCACAGAACTGCCAACTTCGTCCACCACATACTCAGAGTTAACAGAACCAGTGGCCTCGTCACTTTAAGAAAAAGACTAAGATGTGACGGAGTTCTGTACCCAAACCTCTTCACTTTTTACGTAGACTCCACATCGGAACGCATCCGCGACATCGACTACTATAGCCTGCCTATCAGAATCCTAGTGACTGGCGAAGACTGCAGCAGAAGACACGCCGATCTGTATGACATAGACTTCGATCGGGTCTACGATCAGAATGATGCAGCATTACAATATGAGGAACAACCAATCAGGGACAAAAGAGAAGCTGTATACCAGGAGAGCATAGACTGGAGGTTGTTAGAAGGAGATGAATTAGTCTCTAGTCAATATAATGTCCTGTCCACGGCGTATCCGTGGTCGAACGTTATGTTCGAGGACTTTGTAGCGAGAAATAAAAGTAGGAGGAAACGATCTCAAAACGTAATACCATTCGATATGGCCATAGATGTAAAAATAGCCGAAGCGAAGCAATGGATATCGGAAACATACGCGAGCTTCGCTATCCCGACTACGGATCGATGGCAAGGGATTTGTCTGAAGCAATCGCAGTTTGTGAATTCCCTTACAGCATTTTTACCTAGGACGGTTCAAAAGATGTGTAAAGTGCAGTTTTTGGATGTTAGTGATCCGAGGTTTATGATTGAAGTGAGTCAAGGTGATTTGGTCGCGAGTGGAGATATTTGTATACAGGAACCTATGTGGAAAGTATCAATACTATTCACATTTAACTGTGAGAAGATAAACATAGTGGATTCGGACCATAGGTTGAAGATAGTGTACCATCACCAAGAGCTGAATGATACTGATATAGCGCGCCGCGTGAAGCGAGAGCTTCGCAATCAGTCTCCTTACTTCGAGCAGGCGTTGTACGTGGCTTCTGTGGCTGAGGAACAACCGCCTGGAGTCACTGTTACCACTGTCAGAGCTCGGTAAGTGTCCAATCCTTAAAATATAATACTTTAATGTTTAAATCACCAAAAACATACACAATTTGGTACTTGACTTACTCAAAAATAAAATACTTCGACTTTTCAATACCTACCATAAAATATTAAAAAAACAATCACACTTTCAATCAGTAATTTTAATAAAATCATGACGTCACTACAAAGAATCCCTTACAATACAAAGTCCAAAGAAAACTTACGAGTGACAAATCAAAAAAATAATTGACTACAAATCGAGTACCGAATTTAGGTCATAATTAGAGAAAGTTTATGTTATCTTCATCTTATCAGGTACCATAATCATTAAGGAAACCCTCTTACTTATAACTAAGTACTATTACATAACACAACTTAGAGTAGATGTGCAATCCGTATTACGTAGATTAATTCCCAGAAACAACATCAATGTTAATCTTCACCCCACAAGCAGCGACAAGCAGTCTATGAATCTACAATTAAATGATAACTAATGACATCTAAACCTCTTAATTCCAAGTTCCTTTTCCGTAACAAACAGGATGCGAGCATTATCCTAATCAACGTCACAACATAACACCTACTTATATATAACATCTGTCCTTTTAATTGACTTTAAGCTGGGTCTTTTATACCCTCATCTATTTTATGCGGTCCGGAACTGAGCGCTATTGTTCTCGTGACGCCAACACGGTCAAGGCTTGTTCGGACACCAGCACATCAATCTACACCAATCTGTCAATTTTGCTGACGAGGCACTTCTTTTTCATTGTTTCATTTTCTTTGTGTTGAGAAAAAACGTTGGCCAACGCTAGGATTTTCTCCGGGAGCGTTTACGATTTTCGCACACACACCACCCCCAGACCCGGAACAACAATTTGTGGATCACACAAAGAGTTTGAGGAACTTTTAGTACCTACTGACTGCAAGTTTTTCAATGCACTTTATAACGTATTATAAACTACATTCGCACGAGACCCCATGAAAAGTCCCTCGTCTGCCCAGGCCTTCCATTCAATAGATTATCGACTTTATACCCAAATGATATAGTTGAAAATCTATTAAAGCCTGCTCGCAGAGCAGCTTGAGTGTCATTAAATGCAATGATGCTGTCATTTTAGACATTCCACACGGTTATTGGTTGTCCGTTTCGCTATATTAGATGTTCAATAGCTTTTACTGCTATTAAAATTGACTGAATAACTTATTGAAGGTTTAAGAGTAGTTCATATATTTTATGATTAATATTAATCTTGCTTTGTGATATCTCATCGCTATCACTACATAGTATAAAACAAAGTCGTTTTCTATGTCCCTTTATCCCTATGTATGCTTAAATCTTCAAAACTACGCAACAGATTTTTATACCGTTTGTTTTAGAGGAAGATTTATATGTACTATAATTATATCTTTTAAATAGTGGACAAATTTAGATATGTAGATGGATAGATAAAAAAGTAAAAAATTGGCTTAAGTCGATCATTTAAGACAAGACAGTCCGCATAGTTATTTGTATATTAACAGTTATCAGTAGAGTCAGTAGTCATTCTTTGGCTACTAATTATTATTCTGTATGTCCATACTAATCACGGGACTATAGGGTCCGAGTCATTTGGGAGGCGTACCAGGGGTCGAAGCCAACTCACAGAGATGAATAATTTCAATCTTAATGTGATTGCACAACAGCCTGGCAATTATTCCTGTATCTATACACGATGGAAAGACATTCGACATTCAAGAACAGTTCATTTTTGATGCAGAACAATTGTTGTGGAAGAATTTGTGGTATTGTCATGGGTGTGGGTTTCTTTGCAATCCAAAACTCATTACATGACTGCACGGTTGGTGCGGTGGCTGGGCAACTGGCTGCCGTGCAACGTGTCGCGGGTTCGATTCCCGCACGGAACAACTCTTTATGTGATCTACAAATTGTTGTTCCGGGTCTGGGTGTCTCGTGTACGTGAAAATATATGTTTGTAACAGCACCCACGACACAGGAGAAAAACCTAATGTGGGGCAATGTTTTTTTTAAAAAAACAAAACAAACAAAAACAAAACATAACATTTAAGAGAAACTGTAAATAGTAACCAGGGAAATTAATAACATACTCGTACACTTTTCTACTTCTCTCCTACATTTCCGAAGTTTATCACGTACGATATATCTATACCTATGTTTCTATCTATATGTAGTTTGTTGGTAGCATTGCAAGTAATCAAATGTTATTTGCTCTCAACGTTTTTAAATTACCACCCTGCTTTAATTGCACCCTGGTTATTGAGCTAGTTTATAAATCATACTAGCACTTTCATACGGTTTCCTTGCGTGTACTCTTCGTATAAATCTTCCTGGACAATCTGACTATCTGAGATTTACGCTTTCATAAATGTTTGTTTGTTTAAACAGATATGCTTTTCATAATATCAAGTATTTCGTTCACCTAAATGCGACGCCTCAAATGTGACTCTGATTACGTGTTTAAGTTCTTAAATAAATATCTGGTTGTAGGAATATTTTTGTTCAGTATCTGCTGTGAATTACGCACATTGTACACCAAGCATTTTAAAGAAACACAAACAGAGCGTTCTAATTAAAATATTGCACCAAATAAAGAACCCTTTTCCGTAAAAATAATAACAATTACCTTATCTTCTTTTTACACAGTGACCCAGAGAACAGTCCAGTCACGTATTCCATGTCGAGCCTTCTGGATTCTCGTTCAGCTGGGATGTTTGCGGTGGACTCCAGAACTGGTGTGGTCACTACCCAAGCCAGGTTGGACAGGGAGCGGTTGGACGTCCACTATTTCAGGGTGGTCGCCCAGGATGACACCTTCCCGCCTCGAAGTGGAACTACGACTTTGCAGGTGAGATATTAATTTTCATACCATGATTTAAAAATGTGTTATTTATAGACCTTATGACCTTTCCTTAAAAAACAATGCACCACAAAATTAAATTACTTACACAATTTTGTGTTGTCGATGTTAAGAGTAAGTTTGTTTTTGTTTGTTTTATTGTGTGATATAAAGTATGTTTTAGTCTGAGTTTTATTTTAAGGTCTTATCTGGCATCAGGGAAAACCCTACAAATATAAAATACGACTTCTTTTTCCTAAATAATAAAAAAACTCAATGTTATTTAACAATAATTATTTGTAATAATTAGATACTTCTATAAAGTAACTCTACTGATTAAAACGTAGCGTGGTCATACCGCTAGGTGGACCGACGACACCATTTGAGTCGCGGGGAGCCAATGGATGAAGGTGGCAACTTGTCGTTCGACGTGGAGGACTAAGGGGCAGGCCTTTGTTCAGCAGTGTACGTCGTTCAGGCTGATAATGATGATGGTGATCCTACTGATACCCTCCTAAAAAAATCTGTACTACATAAAGAATAACTGGTTTAACATCAAACATATTTGCAGATCAACGTACTAGACTGTAACGACCACTCACCAGTGTTCGAGATGCAACAGTATGAGTCCTCAGTGCGGGAGGGAGCCAGTCCAGGAACCACCGTCCTCACTCTCAAGGCCACCGACCAGGACATAGGGAAGAATGCTGAGGTAATTTCTCGAAATTATTGTTGAAAAAACTTTGTAAATAGTTCCTGATATGTAAAAATTGGGTTGTATAAATGTAATATTTCTACCTAATTCTTAACTTACTCTAATGATTCCTGAACGGGATGATAAGTGATCCCAAATTGTTGAAAAAAGTCTACTTGTAGTATGTTTCTTTTACTAAACGGGAAAATCCTAAAGTTAGTAGCTTTACTTAAAGGTAGTAGCTTTACATACGAAAAAATGAAACGAAAAATACACATAACTGAATTGCATTCAAAACAAAGATTTCTTGCAGGATTAAAACTATTAAAATTTGACAGGACTGACTAATTAAAACATGAGACAGACTTCTCAAGAAAGACCTAATTCCTAACTCAATTTGCAGGTGGAATACTCAATAGAAAGTGTAACAGCAGAAACCCTAAGCACAGAGGATACAAATGAATCAATTGACAATTCAGAGCAGATTGAAGCTCATGATGTCTTCCGCATAGATGGAAGGAGTGGAGCATTGCTTACCAGGTCACCTCTAGACAGGGAAAAGGTGGCTCGGTACACTGTTATTGTAAAGGCTACTGATCAAGCAAGTCCTGTATCTGATAGGTTGTCCAGCACGTAAGTAATGTTTTTTCTAAATAAAGTTAGAAAAAGACCTGGATGGTCTATTTCAATAGAATATTATTGAGTATTTGGATTTGTGTTAGTCTTTCTAAATATAATACTGGCTGATTTTAAAGGAAGGATAGGCCAAATTGCATATAAATATTGTTTTTGGCATGCCAGATACAAAAGTCCGAACCTCAATAGAGTTTCTAATTTATTAGATCCGGAGATCAAAACTTCTTGGTCAGGACTGATACGTACACCATAATTATCTACCAGCACTACTACAGGATTAGATTAAACCGCTCATGCGTTTACTGCGTAATCAAGTTTAATTATTAGGTACCAATTAACGTTCTCCAGGAGTGGCTCTTAATTAAATCCTATCTCATTAATATTAAACCTTGAGTCCTTTGAAGATGCAGCCAGCAGTGCATTCATACCAATGACCAATTCTATAAATTTAAATAAATTACTTTTATTCAAGAGCAACGTGCAACGAGCAATCATGAGTGAGTCCTGTTGTGACTTGAAAATAGCAGAGCATTTTTAAATTATTTCAAGTGCGTGGCCCTATTTTCATGGTAAGATAGTTATGTGTAAGATGGTGTAGTGCTTCACATTCAGCGTAAACATCAGAAATCACATGGGCACACCTTGGGGCGGGCAAATCACTTCATAAAGTCATCGAGATGTGCTATAACATATAGGGAACACCATACAAGCATCTCTAAATACCTCTTTAGAAATAACAGACCACACATATAACCTATAACATCATCCATAGTGCAACGGTCCACGTGAACATTCTGGACGACAACGACAACTATCCCCAGTTCAGCGAAAAGACCTACACAGTCACTGTTGATGAGGACATCAGCGCCAATGACAACCCCGTCATCGCAAGGATCAAGTAAGTAGACATTTTCATCAAAATCTAAGCAATTAATTTATAATCTAAGAATAAACTGTGAAATTCAAAGTATCCTATCTTTGAAGTAAATAAAGTCTAGACACAATATAAAATTGGAAATTTACAATGACACCTAAGTTTAGCTGAGTAAGCCCAATTCTACAAAATGAAAAAATGAGATCCTACTCATAGTATAAAGGCAAAAGTTTGTTAGTACGGATTGATGTTTGTTAATTTTTTCTAAATCTAAATGTAACTTGGCATGGAGATACAGAGATCATAACTGGCCATAGTCAGATCTGGAATACATCGGCTACCTTTTACTGCGAAGCCGCTGGCAGAAACTTTTTACATATATTCTTATAAAAGAAAGTCGTGTAACTATTTATAACTTAAGAACGGCTGAACCGATTTCATTGAGGATTGGTGGGGATTAAGTTAAGAACCAGAAGAAGACCATAGGATAGGGTAGATAGGGTAGTGTAGGTAGTGTAGGGTAGGTAGTGTAGGGTAGGCAGTGTAGATAGGTAACTAGGTAGGGCAGTATAGGTAGTCTAATAAAGGGAGCGAAGGCGCGGAAAAAAGCTAGTTTCTAATATTATAAAGTTCTTTTAGCTCCGATCGAGTATAAGTCGAAATTATAATAAATAAAAATGCGCCATCTTATCTTATACTTTTGGATACTCAAAGCTCAAAGCAAATTTATTCATAAGTCAGTTTGTGAAGTAGGTAAGATTCCCATTTCGTGCCGAAGATTAGGTACTGCGAAAAAGAATAAGTCAGGTTCAATCTTCAACACTTTTTAAATATTCTTAAAAAAGTACCTTGAAGCAATGTAGATGATGTGAGAACAATGTCGTAAGGTGAATATCTCGGGGCTTTCTCCAGGTGGTCGATAAATCAAGAATAATGTTTTCCATCCTGGGACCAGAGCTTGTGATCCCCTTGGGAGGTGGCGAATGTTCCTTTATAGGGTCATAGTTATTTTAGCTACAAAATACTATATGTGTGATACTTATTTTCGTTGAACATGTTGCGTTTTTGAGAAAAAATAGGTAGGTAATATTGAAGAATGAATGCTGTGAACGAACATACAGATTTTTATTAATTACCGTAAAACTACGTTGCTGGTAAAATAATTCGCACTTTCAATTTTTATAACTAACAGCCATCTCAGTTTAAAGGAGAGATTGCACTTCTTGTTATAAAGGGTATATTGCTATCTTATCTGATATTTTCATGTCTATGGGCGACGCTGGTGATTGTACACCATCAAGCTATGCGCTCTGTTCATAAATCTCATTTCCCATAAGAATAATACTTTAAGCTCTTTCAGCTAGGGTTGCTGGTGCACAAAATGTACCGCGATCCCAAGAGCAGGAAAAGAAACGTGTTGTATTTTTGTCAGAAAGAGCTCCCTCCCCTACCCAGGGGAGAGAAATCATTTGATGATTTCACTTTAAAAAAAAGAAAAGGATTGAAAAGATAGTAAAACAAACAAAACTACGATAGTAGACACCTAAAAAATCCTTTAAAAAATCAAAGAATAAAAAAATCTGTACAGTTAAGTAATAAAACCTCCACCAATCCTTCTCGACGTAAAAACATAACGCTCAAATATTTACAATCTCAGTATATCATAAAGTATCAAAACTTCACTAAACGTTTTCCAATAAGAACAATGTCGCGCACGAAGTTCGATACAGTCATATTTTTAGCTTCACAATCCTTTCCATTGATCCTACATCGTCTGCTGTTCAAATTTGTATCGCCATAAATCGTAACGAAAATTGTTATATAGACAGTCATATTTATCGTTTTAAATAAATTCAACTATCAATATTTCAAGCCGCCATTTTGTGGTTGGCTTTTAGAAAATGGTGGTGTATTTGTATACAGAATGAACGCAGCCGAAATTATTAATTTTCATGATGAATGTTCCGCTGTTGGAAATTAAAATATTTTTCGTATAGATAGGTTATAACTATTGTGTGAAGTGAAACAATGCGTGGTGTTGTTTTGCCATTTATCTTATTAAGTTTTCGTAATTGGAATTTGAATAGATACATTTTAACTTTTAACATAGCTTTGTTTAGTTATCAAATTCGATGTAGATATAATCAATGATTTGATGTAATAATCACAATTGGAATTGTTGAATAAGACCAGGATATCCTGTTAATCAAAATATAGCTATATATACATCTAAGTAATGAATAGGTAGATAGGTAACTTTTTCTTTCGTGATGTGAACTATTTTTCTTTTTCTCCAGTACTTATTTTAAAACCCATAGGTTTTTATTGCAATATTTTCCAAACAAAATCTTATAAGAACTCTCTTTCATTACTTGTGTTATTATACCAATGTTTCTAATACATTGCTCGTTTTGACAGGGCGACAGATGCAGACGTTGGAGCGAATGCGGCAATACGTTACGCGATAATTGGAGGGAACACACAGATGCAGTTTTCCATTGACAGTTTGAGTGGAGATGTGTCTTTGGTCAAGCCTTTGGACTACGAACAAGTTAGAAGCTATCGTCTAGTCATTAGAGCTCAAGGTTTGTAGACATACGTATCTTTACTGCATTGCTTGCAATACCAACTTATAGATTTCATTGAATTTAAAATAAGAAACTTTCTTTATATTATTTTTTTATTGGAACATGTAATAACCCTTATTTTGGCAGTCAGTCAAGTAAAGAAGTTTACAATCAAAACAACTATTTACTAGAATCTGTATAAAATATACGAAACACTTATCCCCAAAAGGCCGGCAACGCACTCTAACTACTTTGTTGTCGCGGATGTCCATGGGCGGCGCCGATTGCTTACCTTCAGGTTAATCGTCTGCTCTTTTGCCGACCTACCACATAAACAATAAACTAATATCAACAGTCATTTCTTAGAAGCAAAGAAAGAGAAGGGAAAGAACTATAATTTTTCGCTACCGGCCTTTTGGAGATAAGGGATTTTGGGGATTTGGGGATCGGTCGAGAAGGATTAAGACTCTAGTAACCTTACTCATTTGGCGATATACAACGCTGTGGTTATTTTACGACTCTCCACTGAAAGTATATATTTTCAATAAAATATTTCATCTTTATTTTAAAGATCTCTCATATTGATTAAGGAAGCAAACCGTTCGCAGCTAATATTTTAACAGAATTTCAAATAGAATAACTTTGTCAAAAGCTTTGGTGAACTCCATTCAAGCGATAAAGTTCTTTTGTTGAGATTAACATTCAAAATTATTGTTGCTTCAATTGTTTCCATTATATTTCGTGTTTTGTTTATTTTTGTTACTACCCAGCTGTTGTAAGAGTGGTTAAAAGTAGCACTGCTCAATTTAAGCGTCTCACTTTTCAGTAAAACGCCATATTTTTTTCGATATGTTCAATTGTGATCAAAAACCATTGCGTTTGTAATGTATATGTTGTTTATTTATCGTGGTGACCCGGAGGTAAAGGCGCTCGCATTTCATGCAAAAGCATTCGAAACCTGGCAAGATCCAACGTGACTTTTTTCGAGTTATATTTGCTTTCTTTGATTATTTAGACCAGTGGCATGAGGTGGAGGAAAAAACAGTTAATAAACCTGGACTTAAAATTTCTAATTATAAGTTTGAAATCGCCAATCCACCTTGAGCAAGCGTGGTGGTTCACAAATTTTACTCAGCAGTAGGCACTTATAGACTGGTGATGTGTCATGTCTTGATTAGCTTCATCATCACCGTCTTCCACATAAGGTATAGAAATGTATAGGCTAGTCTATTTTTCGATAAATGGATTATATGACGCAAGTTCCTTGCCTGTTACATACAATTAAAGAATAAAGGCCTGAACAATATGTGTAAACGAGCCGTAAATTTATTGAATTTAATCAATGATATTATAAGTAAAATGGTGTAGATAGGTATAGGTTACGTAAACAACATTCGATTTTCAAAAACGGCACACTTATGCGCGCATGAATAAATCGTATGATACACGTTAAAGTGGGATGGCATGATTCAAAAATAGCGAGTGAAAAAGAGACAAATATGAAAAAAATGTGGCTATTTAGCCACATTTTAATGTATCACTTGCTGAGCGCTTATGACCAATCTACACCTTTTTACTTATATCCTCAGAATACAGTTGTTCTGTATTCTGAGCTTATATCATTGAATTTAATTATTAAGAAAATGATATCGTGTAAATGGGTATTTACTGATTAAATTTCGAACTCCTTGCTTTGCAGATGGCGGAAGCCCTTCTCGATCCAACACTACACAACTCCTGGTGAATGTCAAGGATGTGAATGACAACGCTCCCAGGTTTTATACCTCGCTGTTCCAAGAGTCTGTGAGCGAAAATGTTCCTGTAGGATACAGTATTGTTAGGGTAAGTACATTACAAATAACAAAACATTCCTATTTTAAATAGCTGTCAACGTGAGAAAACAACAACGTATTCTATTTCTATTTTTGAAAATGTAGTAGGTACTTAGCTTATTCTAAAAGTAGCGTAGCGTCGATAATTCTAGAACAGAAGATGCAGTAAAATAATATATAAAATAATAATATCTTATTCGCCGTGATTTTTAAAGGTGGTAATGGTGTTGCTAGTGTTAAAAATGTTTTTTTATACAACACTTAATATAAAACTTTGTATAGTAGGATTTAATGCTTTTATTTCGTCTCGTGTATGAAAAAGATTGTTAGATAAGGGATTTAATTAAGATTTCTTGATTTGTTAAATAATGTAACTTTGTGTCTTTTTAGCAACTTGAAGTAAACTCACAGTGCTTTTTAATGCATATCATAGGTACTACATAATATGCGTATTTATAAAATAGATTTACGACTACGAACTTAGTTATAAAACTCGCTTTGAAACTCGTTTCATGAAAATAAGGTTTATGTTCGCCTAACTGCAACTGATAGTAAGTCTTATGATCGGACACGTTTCAAAGGTCGTAAACGTCGTACGACTGAACATGTTCACCCCGACAGACCGCAGCAAAACTACCTCGGGGGAATGTCCATAATACTATGTTAGTACATAAAATATTAATGCTTTTATAAGGGGCTGGTAATAATCTTTATTGCTTTATACCGACAAACTTATATGGATGTTCCTTTTTTAATAGCATTGAAACATCCCCCTTTTGTTTTATTTTCTTTAGTCAGCCAGCATACAAAAGGTATTACTTAAATTAATGTACACGATAGACACTGACATTCAATAACTACTGTCAAAAATTATATAATATAATACTAATATATACTAATATATACTAATATATACTAATATATTAATTTTATTATTATTGTAAACTTAATAGAACCTATAGTAAGTCAATAGTTTAGGAATCTGATCCAACAGACAAACTGTGTATACAGTTTTGTTGGACATTTTATACTTTTTATAATGTAAAATGTACCTTCTAAGTAATAATAAATAAATAAATAAATAAATAAATAATAAATAATAACAGTAGGTAGGTACCATATCTTTTTTTTGTAAGTGAATCATCAAATGGCTTCTCTTGCCCAGGCTGAGGCGAGAGAGCGTCAGACTCTTATTGACTAAAAGCCACCCCTTTTATTTCTCTCTGTCTCCTCCTCTCCTGTTCCAAGCTGTGCCGCGGTACCTGATTGCTCTTACCCCCTATAGCATACATATTGATTTTGCTACCAAAGTAAAAAAACTTTCGATTCAGCTAAATAGGTACCATTTGTCTTGGGAACTGGTATTGTTCCCTCTACATCTTTCTTCGTGTTTAAACTCCATAAGCTATTGTGTCTATGTTTCAAATGTACGTTTATTCCAATTAAAAGTAATTACGATGTTCTTTACACTTAGAAAGTTGAAAGGAAACTTAGTTTGAAACTAATAAAGTGTAGTAACTCGACTGGTAGTGCCATCTATCTTGCCGCGTCAAAACTATTCGTAGCCAACAATATTCATAGTCATCCACAACTAAGTTTTTAAGTAATGGGAGTAAATATTTAAGAGTAAGAATGTTAATGTTAATGTTAAAAGGGTAGACTGATCTATTTAGTTCACTGGTAATACGCTAGGTGACTGTCCAGTTAAAAACGAAATACTTAGTATTATTGTTGGCCGCTCTGTTTTCTGTTATTTACAAAATCGATACACTTTTATTTTTATTTTCTAACGCTGTCAAATATTTCGAATATATTTTGACTTGTAATATGTATGACACTTCTAGATACGTTTTAGATTTAAAAGTGACTTAGCAGCCTCTCACTTTTAAATATAATTAGTTTTATGTAAGTTTTGTTTTGGTAAATGACTTAAATTTTAATTATGTAACATACAGAGTTCAATAATCCCTAATAAATTAAAAAAAGCAGTACCTATGAGAAGCTACAAAACGGTTTTAATAAAACCTCTTTTGCAGGTCCAAGCTTACGATGCAGATGAAGGGATGAATGCCGAGATAACATATACTCTAATGGACAAGGAGTATAACAATAACAACGACCTTCCGATCAGCATAGACCCTCGATCCGGTTGGGTGTACACTTCATCCCAGCTGGATAGAGAAGTGCAGGCGAAATATCAGTTGATGGTAAGTTCTTTGAGTTCCAATTTTTTTCCTGTCTCTTACTCTTCGAGAAATTAGAAAGAATTGTCCCTATGCATGATAAAGCGATTTAGAAGTGCTGTTTAACTAGTACTGCCCTAACTTTAACTCGTAGACACAATGCAGTCGCGATGCAATTAAAGCAAGCATCGATATAAGCGTCTCTCATGGGAGATCTCCCAAGTGCATTCGCGGCCTAAAGATTACACTTAAGATTGGGGATTGGGGGTTGGGGATTTGGTTTTTGGAGACGGGGGAAAGACATGCATAATATTTGCATCTAGCAAAACTACATATTGAAACATTACGTATTCCCACGTATATGTATTCTTGACGTTTATCGCCATGGGGGACAACATGTGGGCCACAATGACGAAGAACTTATCTTCCGTACCTTCATCTGTCAGCAGTTGTTTCTTTGTTTCTCTTTAAATACATTACTTTTGCTACGTATTTACCAAACACTTCACAACTCGGACCAATCATAATAAAATCTAACAATCCAGCCTCTATTTGTACCTAATTGGCTCCTGTTTCCAACTTAAAACCTCATTCACGAATCCAATCATTATGTTACTAATCATCAATTCAAAAACTAACTATTCACAATTCCACACAGGTGACAGCAACAGACGGCGGTACCCCGCCCCGTTCAGCCACTGCCTCAGTGGTGGTGGTCGTTCAGGACGTGAATGACAACGACCCCGTGTTCTCACCCCCTCAATACGAAGTGGAACTAGCCGAAGACGAACCTCCTGGCACTCCAGTTGTCACTCTCACTGCTACTGACGCTGATGAAGATAATCGGTAAGTTTTGGGAAACTTGTAGGGTCATAAAAGCTTAAGTGCATTTTTTGCGTACAAGTTAAAAGGACCCTGATCATCTAGGACTGTCATTAAGGTCAAAAAAGGTTTTTATTATTAATCCATTAGCTCGCATAAAGTCTACCAGGCTTTTTCTGGATTCATAATCATCATCATCAGCCTGATGTTCAGCTCGATGTTTAGCTTTACTCATCCAAACACTACCAAACTCTGTTTCTGGAGTTCCATTATTTTTCTCTATTACAATAGTGAAAAAAAGGTTTCATAAGGAATCAACCAGTACAGTTTAAAACCAAAGCTACTAACTTTTACAAGCTTCCTTCAGCTTGACGAACTATTTTAGAACAATTAATTACATGTCTAGATATGCCTACTATCTATGTCACAAACGAAATAAAACTTTGTCTTAAACAATATATCTTTCTCCACAGGCTACACTATGAAATAACAGGAGGTAATACTCGTGGCCGTTTCTCAATAACATCTCAGAATGGTCGCGGGCTTATCACCGTGGCTCAACCTCTAGACTTCAAGCAGGAGAGACGATATGTTCTAACAGTAACTGCTACAGACAGTGGCGGTAGAAGCGATACTGCTATGGTCCATATAAACATAACTGATGCTAATAACTACGCTCCGGTCTTCGAAAATGCTCCTTATACGGCCTCGGTAAGTTATATACACCAGATACTTAATCACTTTAGATCGGGATAAAAAACTTCATAATAACGAACATGTCATTATTTTTGAGTCTTGTATTCTCTGCTTAAAATATGGTGATGTTTAAACAGTAATTTGTGAATCGACTTAACAATAAGTTACACAACATTTGAAAGTTGTTTAAATAGATATTTATCCAAATCCAATATATAAATTGTTACTGATATTAACTTATTATCAAGAACATATTACTTATAAAATAATAGAAACAAAGTTTACAATATATGGGATTGTCAACTTACACAACTTAATTACCTATTTATATAAATCACACAAAACATTCCAAATTCAAATCTAAAAATAACCCTTTCCAGGTCTTCGAAGACGCTCCGGTCGGGACAACAGTTCTCGTCGTCTCAGCAACAGACAGCGACGTAGGAGTTAACGCTCAGATCACCTACAGTCTAAGCTCGGAGATATCCAACGAAGCAGTTACCCATCACGACCAGGAATTCATTATAAACCCACAAACTGGAGCTATTACTACAAATAAACTGCTAGATAGAGAATCTATGAGTGGTGAGTGTATTTTTGTTTAGACTACTTTTTATAAAACAGACTAAAACTTTACCATATTAAGATGTCCACAGAAGTGTGCAGTCCTATGAGTACAATTAACTTACCTCTCACACGTTTGCAGAATAATGACATGGCATTAGCAAATTTTCTATTAGTCAATAGATCTAAAGCTACACTAGCGCCTCTAGTGGCGCAAAAAATCTTGTTTGTAAGATCAGAGGTAAATTGCCATAACGTGAGATCTTGTATAGAATACTGTCTTCTGAAAATCATTCAATATTAAATTCAAGTGCAAAATGAACTATTGCACAATCAAATTAAAAATCAAAATTAATTCATAAATTTTGTTTGTCACAATGAAGCTACATAGTATAATTAGTCCATGTTTCTCTTCATTCGGCATTTTAACTACATATACAAATTACAACTGTTAAAGTGGAAGCCAGAGTTATCAACATCTTCTATTCTGAAGTTAAAGTGAAAGCCAGGGTTATCAACATCTTCTAACGATGAGTCTTCTAAGATTCATCGCACACTACATTACTTACTCTGTTATTATTTCTAGGATACTTATTGACCGTAACGGCTCGCGATGGTGGAGTACCATCTCTATCAGACACCACAGATGTGGAGATATCAGTTGTAGACGTCAATGACAACGCTCCAGTCTTCAAACAACAGCTCTATACTGCTACCATCATGGAAGACGCTTTAGTTGGTAAGTCGAGGATCAAACTACAAAAATAATTATTACCAACGAAATTTTAAAATTAAAAGAAATGTATTTTTAGCATTGGCAAGCCACACTGATTGTAAAGAAAATTTTTAAAGGTCATTCCAATTTCTTTTCAAGAAAATAAATAATATCTACTTTGACTGCATAGGTACTGTCATGGATTTAAAAAAGGAATATTTTGCTTTCGTTTTTATTTAGGTACTAGAAATCTATCAAAGACTTTGAAACATATCACAAAAAAAATATAATGAGAACCTCCTTTTTTATTTCTGTTAAAAAAACAGGTTTTTACACTGAAACTTATCAACTAACATGACTACAGCAGCAAAATATATAAATCCTATTTTCTACCAGGAACATCGGTAACACAAGTAAGCGCAACGGACGCGGATGTCGGACTGAACGGCCGAGTCCATTACGAGCTGGAGCCCAAAGATAGAGAAGAGGGGTCGTTTGTGGTAGACCCCGCGTCGGGGGTCATTAGGACCAACAAGGCGTTGGACAGGGAATCTGTGGCTACGTATGACCTTAAGGCCTTGGCTATTGATGGAGGCACACCGCCGTTGAGTTCTACTGTAAGTTTGTCATTCGTTTTTATTTTTCATTCGAATTGTAATGTATCGAAATTGGAAGATATTGGTCTAGTCTGGTAGTTGCAAGCAATTACTGTGGATTTTCTGAGTTTTGCAGATTTTTTGCGTTTATTAGTTATATTAGTTTGATTTTTTATTGAATACTTCTTTCTAATATTATAAATGTGAAAGTTTGTGAGAATATATGGATGTATATTTGTTATTCTTTCACGCAAAAACGGCTGAACTGATTTGTTAGAAATTTGGGATGTAGATAGGTGATGTCCTGGATTAATTAATACATAGGCTGGACCGATAGTTAATAAATGTGTAAAAGGGGAAGATAACCACAGGATTTAAGATACAGTTGAACTGTATTATGTTGCACTACAATACAGTATTGACATTAACACTTAGAACGCCATGTGGGAAAAGCTGTCCGACGCTAGCCGAGGATAAGCCTTCAACAGTTTTTGTCGGCAGTCAAATGCAATTTTATTGTATAATGTTATTTCATTTCCAGGTGATAGTCCACATAAAAGTGGAAGATATTAACGACTCGCCGCCAGTTTTCGAGAGCGACTGCCTTACCTTCTACATCCCAGAGAACAGTCCTATAGGCACCACGGTGGGGGAAATATACGCCCACGATCCTGACGAAGGACCCAACGCTGTAGTGCATTATTCTATCAAAGGTATGAGTGTTAAGAGTTATTATTGCTTGGCAATCTTGGCAAACCATATCTTTGACCAGGTCTTCTTTGACGTTTGTCCTTGATTTACAATAAAGAACGAGTTTGTTTTATTCTTGGAGACATTAGGTGTTCTTTTTAACAATATCACGAACTCTACCTCTACTCGAACAATAAATAATAACTTTTTATCTCATGTATACAAAATTATAATAGAAAAAAGCAATATTACAACACCTCAACATACCTTTTTGACGACCAGGTGGCGATGACTCCAACAGCTTCTCCTTAGAAACTCGCCAAGGGTCCGACAAAGCTGAATTGGTGACCATGGTCGACCTGGATTATGAAAGTCCTCGCAAGAAGTACGAGCTGATCATCCGAGCAGCCAGCCCGCCATTATGGAATGATGTCAGAGTGGAGATTCTGGTGACTGACGTCAATGACAACGCGCCAATGATGAAGGATTTCCAGATCATCTTCAACAATTATAAAGATTGCTTCCCAGTGGGACCATTTGGTAGAGTTCCGGCGTATGATGCTGATGTTACTGATAAGGTAAGGTTTTAATTACTGTAATGTATCAAGGGCTCATTATAGTAAAGGGGAAAAGGCTGTTACATAATGTTCTTAATTACATACTTTATGATTCCCAAAAGAAAACCTCTACTAATTTCAAGTCACAACGGAACTCTTTTATAGCTTGGCGTCGTTATTTTTCTTAGAATACCTCACTATATTCACTAGACAGTCCGAATTGGAAAAAAAAAACTAAAAACCTCATATTCTAACATAGTTTTTTTTGTTATTTTATACCTACAGCTTCAGTACCGCATCCTGTCCGGTAACAATGCGAACCTGGTTCTGCTGAATGAGACCTCTGGGGAGATGACACTATCACCTCAACTCAACACCAACGTACCCAAGCTGGCCACTATGGAGATATCTGTTACAGGTCAGATTGCACTGTTCAATTGTATAATATTTATTAGTTTTTTTGAAAGTTTACTTAATTTTTTTGACAAGACACACTCTTGAGCTACAAAAAATATATCACACGAAAAATTATTACCTATCTAATAATAGTACCTAATCTAATGTGGAAGCTGTTCTTAAGCGCAAAAGCTCATGCTCAAGCAGATGCAAATGATCTGAGTAGGAAGCTTGTGGCAGTTTAATCACCCGTTCTTGTTGCTATTACTAGCAATACTTCTCGGGGCAAAAATTACATTGCTTCACCAGATGCCATAGAACTTCCATAATTCCCATTATATCAGTCCAAAGCAACCCCCACACCCATAGCTTTATCACTTGTTTCCATTATCCGCAATAGTCCTACACTAACTAGGGACTGTCCTTGGGTGCATTTCCATAGTGCATACAGCGATAGTCGCCGGTTTGTGTCCCATTTCATTTAGATTAGAGTTGTCTAAAGGGCTTCTCTGCGCAGTTGGCTTCCGCTCCTCATACAAGTGCCCAGGACTCAGTCCCATAATTGGTAAAGACTTACCTAACCTCAAAGTCACCTTGGACCTTAAACAAGCTTATCACAATAATCCCTTTCTCAACAGATGGAGTAAACGAAGTTAAAGCCATGATGCAGCTCCAAGTTCGCCTGATAACAGAACAGATGCTCTTCAACTCCATCACCGTGCGACTGAACGATATGACAGCTGAACAGTTCCTGTCACCATTACTTGGTTTCTTCATTGACGGACTCGCAGCCATCATACCGTGCCCGAAGGAAAATATCTATATATTTAGTATTCAGGTATGATATATGATCTTATATATTGTTAATTACTTTTTTGTGGGGTGAAAAAATCATCAGTTATGACTTCTTTAGTCCGGGATGGGGTGAAGGGGAGTGTCAGACTTTTCCAGGACAGTTTCTTTTATACATTGCGAAACATGAAACCCGCCTTGTTGAACTTAGTAATTATTAATTCAAAAATAGGAGTCATTTATTTTGACTACTAATAAAAATGGCGTCTTAAAAATAAGCATATTTTTATTTATTTAAATAACAGAGAAAAGAGTTTTCAATCTTGATACATGTGCATCTACTAATGAAGTACTAGAATACATATTAAACATACAATAAATTATTATACTTATTGAAAAATTCTACAATATCAAACTTTTTTCCAATTGTATTGTGGAATAATGTAATTAATCTAACTCGACTATTGTAAATATAGAGTTTACGGTAAAAAACTTGGCTTAGATATTTGTTTTCAATATTTATTATCTGTGACCATATCCTTGACTTCGATAGTTGGCAACACTGTGTTGGTAGTAAATGATGTTTCATACTAAATTAAACTTTCAGTGCTGGTAATTCGACACACAATGGGAGAACAATCAGAGAAATTATCAAACAGCACTTATATGTATATATAATACATGTATATATACTTATATATACTGTGCCTATTTGTCGAATAAATGTGTTTTCTTTCTTTATTTCTTTCACTGAATGATTATCTCTCTGATTCCTTTGTTCTATTTCTTTCTTCAGGACGATACAGACGTGACAGGGAACATACTAAATGTATCGTTCTCTGCGCGGCGGCCGGAAGCGGAACTGGGCGTGGCTGGCGACACTTCCCCGTACTACTCACCCACACATCTAAGGGAACGAGTGTACTTACATAGAGCTACATTAGCCAGGCTTGCTACTGTGCAGGTGAGTTTGAAGCTTATGTATTGAGTGTCAGGGTTGATAACGCTTTGACATCGAATGTATTTCGTGACTTGGATCAAAAAGGAAATATGTTTGGATATTAAAATCGTTTCCGTTTAATTCTAACAATTCAATTTAGTTTTCACTAAACAAACAAATCATAAAAATATTGTATAACAGTTGTAATTTTTTCAGAACAAAAAATTTATCCAGTTTTGGACTGTTCTTTGACTTATGTACCTAAAATTGACGGTGTAAAAAACTAAACTCTACCAAGATTTTACTGTAAAAACCACTTTAATACCATAAAAATAAAGTTTACTTTCATATGACAAGCACTAAATTTAAAACAAATATATTCAACCAGGTACTTCCATTCGACGATAATATTTGCGTCCACGAGCCGTGCCTAAACTACGAGGAATGTCTGACAGTACTAAAGTTTGGCAACGCGACGGACTTCATCAACAGTGACTCTGTGCTGTTCAGACCTATATATCCAGTCACCAGCTTCTCTTGTCAGTGTCCTCATGGATTTACAGGTGGGTTTTCCTATATGGTTTAGAACAAAGTCGATTTCTCTGTCCCTATATCCCTATGTAAGCTTAAATCTTTAAAACTATGGAACGCATTTTGATGCGGTCTTTTTAAAGATAGGGTTATTGAAGAGGTGGGTTTATAATTATGTATAAAAACATCTATTAAATAGTGGAGAAATTTAGTATCAGCATTGCAATCGTGTAAAGCCAGGGTGGGTCGCTATAATATAGGCCAATGTTTTTATATCGTCTTGATATAAAAACATTGGCCTATATTAGATTATTTTCCTATATTGGAGTTGCGTTTATGGACATATATTCAAATCACACCCAGCTCTGAAACAACCAGTTGTAGATAACATAAAGAGTTGTTCCGTGTGGGATTTAAACTCGTAACAGCACGGCAGCCAGTTGCTCAGTCAGCGCATCAGCTATGCATTCAAATCATAGTTAGATATTTCTGCATACTTTAATCTTTTGTTGTTATATTTATTATGTAGAAATATTGAATGAATAATTAAGTAGAATTCCTCTTTGCACGTAAGCCATAGAAAGATCGAATCATCCTTTGGTGATTCGGTGCTATAGCGCTATTTCAAGCCAGTTTTCTGTGAGGCCGTGATATCTAGCGGAGTCGACACCACGCTTAAGTTTGTTAAATTACTTAACCTGTTTCCCTCCCCAGGTTCTCGAGAACATTATATGTGTGACACCGAGGTGGACCTGTGCTACTCCTCGCCCTGCATCAACAACGGGACCTGCGTCCGTCGCGAGGGAGGGTACACCTGCGTCTGCGCAGCTGGATATACAGGTTAGTCAACCGTCAATTATATTGATGAAATATTTCAATGCCAACTAAAATGAAAAAACTTGAAATTTTATTATATGTTACCGAACATTTAAGTAAGTTTTTTATTGTTCATTGGTATTTCAATAATCAAAATATAAAGACTATTCATATTTTATTTTTTCCCTTTTATACAACTCACAAACTATATAAGTTTATCACAATCCATGCGTTTGTTTTAGTTCGTTCTTATTTCTCAAAGTATCTTACTGTCTGAGCCGCTGTAAGATAGGGTAGGGTAATGCAGACAGAACTGAACAACCTTATTTTCCTCTCCACTCCCTATTAACCTCACCAGACTAATTGATTTTCGACTTTACTATAAATTTATAAGGTTGAAAACAATAGAACAAAGAACAGTTTCATAACCTTTCCGTGTCTCAACAGGTGTGAACTGCGAAACGGTGCTAACATCAGCGACGTGTTCGTCCCAGTCAGCAGTGTGTAGGAGCGGGTCGCAGTGTGTCGCGGTGCGGGAGGGGGGGATCCTCTGCCAGGGCTGCGCCATCCACGCCGACCACACCACCCCGCTCTGTGAACTGAAGGCTAGGAGCTTCCCTGCTTCATCCTTCTTGACTTTCCCAGGGTTAAAACGGAGGAATAGACTACATTTGAAGTTGAAGTAAGTGATTTTTTGTTAGGTTTTATGTAATGCCTTTTTTTTAATAGTAAATATCGTGAGGCATACAAAATTTATTGAAAATGAATAAACTGAGAGAAGCTCTACTAGTTTCGAGTCACAACGGGACTCTTATTCATGAGTAGCATGCGCAGTTGCTTTGTGTAAGACATGATTTTTAATAAAAAAAATAATGTTTTGTTTTAATTGATTGCTTCTTCTCAAGTACCATATAACTGCTGTTTAGTAAAAATTTCACACTCTTTACATCTTATTTTCTCCTAGTACTGCGGGCAAAGAAGCTAGTAAAACATACATTTTAATATATACATATAACTTATACCCAGGTTCGCAACCCAATCTCCGAATGGTCTCCTTCTATACAACGGTCGATATAACGAGCGCCACGACTTCCTCGCGCTCGAGACTATTAGCACCGGCGCCGGCGCAGGGGGCGGGGCCGGACTACGGTTCACGTTCGGCCTGGGAGGGGGGAAGGTCGACGTCACTGTCGCTGGCAACGTGGCTGATGGCAACTGGCATACTGTGGAGATTGATTATTATAATAGGGTGAGTATGATTTATTTATTATTAGCTTTTGCTAAAACTATCTTATGTCCCTTCTCGGGTTCCAAACTATATCTGTACCAAATTTTACAAAAATAGGTTCAGTAGTTTAGGCGTGAAGAAAAGACAGACAGACAGAGTTACTTTCGCATTTATAATATTAGTTTCGATTATTATAGATGTTTTTGAGGGGTTGGTTCATTCAATGTTTTCTCCTACTTTGGGTTGAATGGAGTAAATGGGTTGTTTGGGAGTATTACTCTTACTGACTAAAATCTTGCGACACATCACTGTTTCAGCACTTTACCCCACCGCGTATAGCGCTTTACTGACAACCCCAGCTGGCAAAAAATTTTTTTCTTGTAAGTTTTATAGCTGATTGATGGAACAGCCAGGTCTTAGTGTGATGTGTTGGAAAAGAAATTACGACAAACCAACTGCTGTGATTGTGACGAAACTGCTGTGATTTATAAAACCCCATGCGAACTCCTGTATTCACGTACCTATTGTCCTACGATTGCGTCTCGAATTACCACGATTGAAAAGATAAATAAATGTGTTTAATTAATAAATTTATTTTTATTTTTTTCTTAGACTGCTACTCTTATCCTTGATGACTGCGATAAAGATCTCTCATTAGCTGGTGCAGCCGAATTCGGCATCAAGTACGCATGCGCTAACTTTACTAGAAAAGTTTTACCGCCACGATGTGAGATACCTACAGAAACTTGTCACAGGTAAGAACTTAGTAAACATACTTTTTTTTAACAAATGAAGGTGTCGATTTAGTTTAAGATGGTCTACTACTTAAGTTTAAGATGGTCTTCTGGGCATACTACTCAATACTTTGTGAGTTTTTATGTTTTCAAAACGCACCAACGGCACGGTAAAAAATCTTGGTGTATTATAACATACTTACAATGAAGTGAAAATTTGTGTGCACAGATAGAAAATCTTAGAGTTCGGCAATGTTTTATAAACAAAAAAAATAGAAGTTAGATATGGATTATTGAGTTATTTATATTTACTATTCTTCACACAAAACACATATTGAATGATGGATTTAATGCCTTAAGACACTTTCTAACAGACAACCATAGAGTGGTGCAGAGAAATTAAGTAGATTACTAATTAGAAAGCACATGTTATTATGAAAAATGGATCAGGGAATGAGGTATTAGGTGAAAGGAGCATGAGATTATATGATAAAACAGAACGTATACAATTATAGAACATTAACATACAGATACGAAAATTAACCTTAAAATTCACATCTCCGTTCTAGCCACCGACTTCAAAGTGTTAAAACATATTTTTATTTCCAGATTTCTAGACCTAACAGGGCCTCTTCAAATCGGTGGTCTGCCAAACATTCCCAGCAGTTTCCAAGTCAAGAACAAGGACTTTCAAGGCTGCATATCGGATCTGTACATTGACCATAAGTTTATAGATTTGAATAGTTTTGTCGCCGACAATGGGACATTGGCTGGTTGTCCGGAAAAGAGGTCGCAATGCAGTTCTGCTCCGTGCTATAATGGCGCTGAATGTAAAGACCTTTGGGATACTTATCTTTGTGAATGTACTGAAGGATATACCGGAAAAGATTGTGCCGATTGTGAGTATTTTGGACTCCGTATGTTTCTTTAGTGGGAATGTACATATCTGTCTTTAATTAGATTAGGTAGTTTTATAGGTGTCAATTTTTTTTAACTTTTAAATACTATGAGTTGTTAAAACATAACGGTATACCCAATTTACTTAATAAGTATTATATAAAAGTTAAGTGGTAGGTATTTGACGTTAAAACATTGTGACGTCATGTAATGCGATTCTAAAAAAACTGCTAAACAAAACTACCAAAAGAGTATCGTTTTTGACACTGGCAATTTTCAGTATTTCCGACTAAATCAAACGGCGTAGGTGCACGTTTCTTGAAATCAACGAGAAAATATGTAATAGTTAATAGCTTGAATAGTTACATCAATGAATGGCAGTATGGCTAGTTTTTAGCATTTTATTGCATTTCGAAGACAAAATAATCAACTTTTGAAAGAGACGTAGCATCGTGTTACTTCTAATCACAACACTAACTTTTATTTCCTCCTCAGCAACGCTCCCTCCGTGGCGGTTCAGTGGCGACGGCATGTTGTCCTTCAACCCTTTACTCCGGCCGATACAACTGCCCTGGCTCAACGCCCTCTCCCTCCGCACAAGGCAACAGGACGCCTTCCTCATGTCGATACAAGTTGGACAAAACAGCACTATATTGATTACTGTGAGTTTTTTCGTACAATTTGTGAAATTTTGCTTATTTTTGAAAAATGAATACTTAGGTCGAGCAAAAAATATTTTTCACATCACTACAGATTTTCACGCGGGTGTCAAAAAATCGACTACAAAGGCACATTCGATATGATTTATTTTATTTATTTATATACTAATGTACACATACAACATTACAGTTTATGCTAAATATGTACGTTGTACTGCATAAATATGTACATAGTCACAAAGAAGACAAAAAAAAGTATTTCATCATCATCATCATATCAGCCACAGGACGTCCACTGCTGAACATAGGCCTCCCCCATTGACTTCCAGATAGGCCGGTTGGAAGCGACCTGCATCCAGCGGCTTCCTGCGACCTTAATCAGGTCGTCTGTAAAAAAAGTATTTGACTCATTTGAAAAAAAATGAAATGATGATGGACATTAAAATACAAATACATATACAGTTAAACACTATATATTTTTTCTATAATAAACCAAACCATCTAATTCACAGCTAAAATCCGGCCAACTTCACTACTCATACAATGGTGAATCAATGTTCCTGCCGACAACTACTCTATCAGACGGCTCATGGCATCGGATTGACATCAAATGGCTCGGTACCGATATCTCTGTAACCGTGGACTATGGACTAAGAACTGTCCTCCTACCAATGCTAGCCAATAAGATCCAAGGACAGTACATTGGAAAGATTCTGATTGGTGGACCGGATAGCACGGCGGGTTTGCTCGCGTCCGAGGTTGGGTACTTCGAAGGATGTATTCAGGTTTGTATTTTTTATTAAACTTCTTACTTATAAGAGTGAAGGGACAAACGGGGCCCTATAGGGCTAATATTCAGCCGGGGTTGCAAGGCAAACGCAATAAGTCACCGCGGCCTCGGCTTAGAGCAGGAGAAGGAACGGGGGGGTTTTTAGTCAGTAAGTGCCTAATACTCCCACACCCCCCTTTCTGGGCGGGAGCAGTAATTTGATGATTTTCTCCTCACAAAAAAGGGTGTAGGAAAGACACTTGTAACTGCTTTTAAAATGTTATGTATTGCAATAAAACATTGGAAAATCGATTTTAATTGTAACCATTATTGTGTTTTACAACGTCTAATAAAAAGAAACAAATGTTTATTCAGTTATACATTTTCGTTTCTCGTATCAAGTTTGAAATATATTAACCCTTTGACCGCCACCATGGTCAAGTATACCTAGCCGAGAAGAAATATTCTTATCTAATTGAGACTTTTCTGATCGTCTATGCTCGACATGAGCGAAATAGCCTATTTTTCGTGTGTCATGTGTAGCCGACCATAACGTCAATTTTTTTTTCCATCACATATACATCATACAAATAAATAATTCTTATTCTTATCAAATTATCACTTTGTTTACCTAAACTTATTATTTTGTCTACGTTTTTTGTAGGATGTAAGAGTGGGAACAGCGCAGTCTCTCCTCAATCGTCCAACAGTGAGGGAAAACGTGAGGGACGGGTGTCAATCGAGAGCTGACTGTATGCTGTCGATTTGTCCACCTTATGTAAGTAGTTCAATGAAAAACAATGTCGACTGAATGAAGTCCAACATTCTTAAAATTATGCGTATGTAAAGATATTCCTTTAGGCTAAGATAGTGAAGTGATCAAAATATTTTTTTTCAACTTCCTCATAAAGATTCTCTTATCTCACGGCAATTAGGCACATAATGCCACCTATCATCGCCAGACGGCCCGGGCCTCAATGCGCCTCTGCAGTAATCACCAACTTTACACCCTTATACCATAACTAGCGGCCCACCCCCGCTTCGCGCGGGTCTTACTATCTCGTCAACAACGAAAAGGGCACCTTTTCCCAATTTTCCCTTCTACTTTTCACATTTTTTTTTTCATAAGAACCTTCTCCTGACAATAATAAATACAAAACAAAAGGATTTGGCAAAATTGGTCTAGGTGTTTTTGAGTTATGCGCTTACCAACACATTTTGCGATAGTTTAGATGTACAATTAATGATATGACCTCGTACAGAGTACGTGTGTATCGTCGTGGGACAGCACGGAGTGTGTGTGCGGGGCGGGGCGCGTGGGCCCGCACTGCGTGCCGGCCTGCGACCTCCAGCCCTGCGGGGGACACGCTAGCTGCGAGCCAAGGGACTCCGCCAGGGGGTACTCCTGTACCTGCGACGACGGGTACATGATGACTTGTGAGTACACATCTTTTTTATGGTATAGGTCGGCAAACGAGCTGGAAGATTACCTGATGCATTCAACGCCGTTCATGGTCAACACCAAAGGAGTAACAAGTTCATTGCCGGCGTTTTAGGAACAAAGGTTTCGGATATTTAAGGATTGGGAAGGGATCGGGGGAGAGGTAGCGATTGGGCCTACGGTAACCTAACTCACACGGCGAAACACAACGATGTGGTTATTTTGCGCCGGTTTTCTGTGAGGCCGTGGTATCAATCCGGTCGAACCGCCCCGTTCGTTCCGAAGCTTGGCTCTCCCACACTTAATATTTCATACACATCATCATTTTTGTAGATCACTAACTTCCTTGACTTCGCACGCGTATAAAAGTAATTTATTCCGATATTTGTATAGAACAGACTGAAATAAAATAATATATATTTCTCGTAGCGTCTGGCTGCGTGGAAGCAAGCGTGGAGGAATGTCCGGGCGGGTGGTGGGGGGGCGTGGCCGGCGTCTGCGGGCCCTGCGCCTGCGCCGGTCGAGGGTACCATCCGCACTGCCACGCCACCACTGGACAGTGTCACTGCAAGGTAACTACGACATTTTATCACTACTTTTAGAGATGTTTTATGTAAGACCGACGATTCGAATTAGAATTTCTAGTATTAGTATACTTCTATAACTTACGGAACCAGTGTCTTAATATTATAATGATACGGACCGAGAAAGACCTCCTGATAGATGGACCGACGACATCTTTAGAGTCGCGGGCAGTCAATGGATGCAGGTGGCGAGTTGTCGTTAAACGTGAAAGACTAAGGGGGTCTTTGTTCAGCAGTGGACGACAGCCCTATTATTAGAGATAAGCGTCATCTCTTCAGCATTGTTATTTTTTCATTTGATTTGATTGCATTTTACGTGCCGTGTTACAAACATTTTGTAAAAACAAGAACGCAATAGTTCTGTATATCACCAAAATTAATCCTTTCTTCTCCACACTACTAGGAGAACCACTACAAGCCGGAAGGTTCAGAAGACTGTCTGCCCTGCCAGTGCTATGCGGCGGGGTCAGTGAACTCTTCGTGTGAAGTACTGAGTGGCCAGTGTTACTGCCACGCCGGGGTCATTGGCCGCGCCTGTGACTCCTGCGCTAATCTATACGCTGAGGTCGCGCCTAATACTGGCTGTGAAGGTAAGTTTGAAGAAAACGTGAACAATTATTAAAAGAAAAACAGATTAATAGTACTTTATTTTTATTGGTAACTAGCAGCTCGCCCCTGCTTCGCACGGGTCTTATCATCTCGCTTACGATGAAAGGGTCCCTATTACTCAACTCTCCTCTCTACTTTTCTAAAATTTTCTTTCATAAGAACCTTCTCCTAACCATAACAAACACATTAAAAAAAGAATTGGCCAGATTGGTCCAGGCGTTATTGAGTTATGCGCTTACAACACATTTTGCGATCCATTTTTATATATAAGATTAGGTCCGGTTTTGTATGTGTTACTGGCTAAAGCAAATAGATCATAAAATTTTATTATAAACTCTCGGAAACATATTTGATAATCACGTAGCGTAAACTCACCAACGATACTAGAGAAAATCCTAGTGTAAGGCAACGCTAATTTAAAAAACAAAACTACTCGGAACTCGACTAGTTTCAAGCTTCGCTTGGGGCCCGTAGTCTGTAGTTGGTCGGTGAACGTTGTGCAATGCTATTTATGATTAATTCGTGGACCTCAAATTGTACAGGTTACAGTAGAAGACCTAGGTTATGTTATACGGATAGACCAGATAATGAATATAAAACGTATTTTTAATTTGTACTGTGTGCCACATGCCTAGTACAATTATGTGAAGATGTTAATTCAGGTGAAACAGAGTTAAGCTTAGTTTTATATTTTCTACATTTAAATATTTCTTCCACAGTGGTATATGATGGATGTCCACGCTCCTTTTCGCACGGCGTCTGGTGGCCGCGAACCAAATTCGGAGTCGAAGCTATCACTGACTGTCCAACTGGTACGTACCTAATTTTTAAACACAGAAAACATTTTAGAAGACCTTTACATTTTTATAACTTGTAATAATTTCACTAGGCCTGATTTTTGAGAAAACACTTATACGTTTACTATGTTTCTTGGGTGATTCAAATACCTTCACACATCAGCCTTTAAGTGTGTAAAAAAACCGCATCAATATCTGTGGCGTAGTTTTAAAAATTTTAGTATACAAAGAGATATAAGGACAGAGAAAGCGACTCTGTTTTATACTATATGTATAGTGAACCAATAATTGTGTACACCCTTACACATCAGACCTCTTTTTAATCCCAAGAAGAACTTCATTTCCAATATATAATTCATTTTAGGTACAAGTGGTAAAGCGACCCGTATGTGCGACGAAACACAAGTGGTGCCCTGGCAGGAACCTGACATGTTCAACTGTACCACCTCCACCTTCTACCAGCTCAGGAAACAGGTATGATAGACACAAGTCTTCCTAAACATCTATATGAGAGGTTTCATCTATAAAAATAATGTTTATCCATTTATCGCTTTCTATTTCAACGTTTTATTGAAAAAAACGACTAGTCACGTGAATTTCACTGAGAAAAGCTGCTAAACACTACTACAAATCTCACGATAGTTAAAAAATAAAACGTGTTGCGGATTCGATTCCTGCACGAAACAACACTGTGTGATCCACAAATTGTTGTTCCGGGTCTGGGTGCAATTTGTATGTGAAATTGTATGTTTGTAAAGGCACCACACAGGAGACGGGCACGCTACCATAGCAGCGGTAAGACCCCTCTTTGAGGAGTGGCTTGAGAGACGCCACGGCGTCCTCACCTTCCGTCTGACGCAGGTGCTTACCGGGCACGGCAGCTTCGGTAGGTTCCTGTTTCGGATTCAGCGGGAGGAAACGCCCGAGTGTCGTCATTGTGAGGACCACCTAGAGGATACGGTGGAGCATACGGTAGCGGTATGCCCTGCCTGGGCTGAGCACCGCCGTATCCTCAGGGAAGTGATCGGCGGCGGCGACCTCTCGCGCCCGGCCTTAGTCGAGGCCATGGTGCGGAGTGAGAGGAACTGGGACGCGGTCTCCTCCTTTTGTGAAGCAGTCATGCTCGCAAAGAGAGAGGCGGCCCGCGTGAGGGAGCAATCCTCCTCCTCACGCCCCAGCAGCCGCAACTGGCGACACTACGGGCGTCGGGGATCGAGGGACGATCTCCGGCCACCGTAAGTACGGGCCTGCGGTCGGCGAGTAAGGGCAGCTCGCCGCCCGACCAGAACCAGGCCCGAGCGTACGGCGCGTAGCGTTCCGCGCGCGCCTCAAAGAGCCATTAGACCACCACAGACGGGGCCCTAAAGGGCTGATGTTCAGCCGGGGTTGCGGGGTAAGCGCAATGAGGTACCGCGACCTCGGCACAGAGCAGGAGAAGGAACAGGGGGGTTTTTAGTCAGTAAGAGTCTGACACTCCCTCCTGCCCGGCCCTGGGCGGGAGAAGTCATTTGATGATTTTCCCCTCACAAAAAAAAAAAAAAAAAAAACCACACAGGAGAAAATCCTAGTGTGGGGCTACGTTTTATATATAAAAAAAAGAAAAAGTTATTTATTGATTTGAGTTCACAAAAAAAACTTTTGTAACCGTCAAATGGTAGCATAAATAAAATTACACTAAACTTTTATTGCTGGTTTCAATGATCTCATGTAAAAACTTAACCAGATAAGTTATTCTCATCGGCATTCTCCATACAAATTACTGGCAAATCAATAATGAAGTTTTAATTTCAAATTATAACAATCTAATCTATTCAAACAAATCAAACTTCAGTAATGACTTTTCTGGATCATTCATTAAGATAAAGCGTAATAAAACTTTAATAGAATCTTTACACAAACTAAAGAATACTGCCTATACTCTATGTCATTCCCACAGCTAAGCAAGATAGAATCCGGCGAGCTATCAATGAACACATTCGTCGGCGTTCGACTAGCCGCTGACTTGAGCTCTGCCTGCGAACAAACTCCTCACCTGTACGGCGCTGATGTACTGGTCGCCGAGGGAATTCTCCTCGAGTTGTTACAGTATGAGATGAAGCAAGCTGGATTGAACCTTACGCATAGTCAAGATAAGGATTATGTTAGGGTGAGTTGGTGAAGCAGCTTTCTTTGTTTTTGCTACTTTCAAGCATTTCAGTAAGTATATGGTTACAGACTCGTACACGGGACTCATTATAAGACTAGTAAAATGTAGGTGTTTTGAGGGGGAAAAGTTATCAAATGACTTCTTTTGATTTGCCCCACTTCTTCTACCTTAGAGAATAAAGATCACCTGGTGGTAAGCAATCGGCGCCGCCCATAGGCATCCGTAACACCAGAACAGTTGCGAGTGCGTAGCCGGCTTTCTTGGGTTGGGGGTTCAAAAGATTGGGATTTTGAAAATAAGGGAAAAGGGCGGTAACAGCACTCATACGGCGAAACAACCCTGTATTTCATGTAATTTTTTTATGAGATCACTCACATTGATCAAACCATCCCATTCTTGCCGAAGCATGACTCTGCTACACTTTTAATCATCATAAACACAAACATAATTCAAAACTCCGTATTACAACGACCTATCTCTTTCAGAATGTATTAAAATCAGCGAATACAATACTAAACGAGCAATACACGAAAGAATGGTCCCGTATCCGCGAGCTGACAGGTCATGGTATGGACCTCCTGCTGCAGCGGTTCGACAGTTACATCTCAGTACTCGCTGAAAGCCAACACGATACTTATACTAGTCCATTTGAAATTGTTACTAGTGATATGGGTGAGTTTTTTGTTTAAGGAATCTACTAGCATCTGCCAACAACTTCGCTGTTGTTGCCTGGATGAAAACTGTAGCCAGTGTGTTATTCCAGGGTGTAACCTCTCTATTCTTTACCGATTTTTAATAAAAAGAGTAACAAATATCCCTTTATTAGCACAATACTATTTAGACTTTAAAAGAAGCGGACCTCTGCGTGGTTTTTACATTTCTTCTCAGAGTAGTCAGATAGGAAATGTTGGCTTCAACTAGTTTTTTATGTATAGATAATTTTGGTGTGTAAAAGTGCTGTTTTATGTCCTAATTCCAAAAGTAAATTCACTGATTTATTGTTTTTCTTCATCACTTTTTAACATTTATAATTTAGTAATATTAGGGTTTTAAAATTCAATTTCGAACTTTTATTGATAAAGGTCGGCTAACAAGTAAACTAGTCACTTGATGGTAAGCAATTAACGCACTTGGACTATCTCGTCACCAAAGAAGTTACAAATGCATTGTCGGCCATTTGGGAATCAAGAAAGGGGGGAAGGATAAATCTTCTTTCTGCATGTAGTTAACTAAAAAAGCAGGTTATATATATATTTTTAAAAGTACCATGTTCATAACATTACATTTTATTTTCAGTGATCGGCGTAGACATTGTAACAGCAGAATCGATATACGGCTTCGAACCGACTCAACTTAATCGATACAACATCGATTCTTACACGACCGAGCGGGTTGTCCTACCAGACACGTCATCCTTCATACATTCTCCCATACAAACTCCTATATACCATGCTAATGGGAAAATACATAAACATAGAAAACCTTCCAGTCCCACAGTTTCATTTCCGAAGTACAATAATTACGTGAAAAGTAAGAACAAGTTTGATAAATACACGAGGGTTTTACTGCCTTTGGATCTACTGGGAATCACTAATAGTAATATACAAGGTCAGTATATTTAAAAAAAAAACGTTGCCCCACATTAGGGTTTTCTCCTGTCTCGTGGGTGCGGTTACAAACATACAATTTCACATACACATCACACCCAGACCCGGAACAACTATTTGTGGATCACACAAAGAGTTGTTCCGTGCGGGAATCGAACCCGCGACACGTTGCACGGCAGCCAGTTGCCCAGCCACCGCACCAACCGTGCAGTCAAAAAGTATATTTACTTTATTTTAGTTTTAAATGTGATATGAATTGGTTTGCCTATACTAATATAATAAAGAGGTAAAATTTGTAAGTTTGTATGTAGGGGTATCTTTGGAGGCACTGGTCGGATTCCCAAAATTGTTTCACTTATTGATAGCTACAATGTTCCCGAGTGCTATAAAATATTACGTTACAATCAAATGGAGCCGAGCAGCGAGTGAAACCGCGCGGGAGTAGCTAGTGTAAAATAAAATGATTATGATCACCCTGTTTTACATATAGGGTAATCATTTTCTTACTTATTTTCCCAAAGAGTTATAAAAACAAACATGTTTGTTGTTTGTGTTACATTTTAGAAAAATATGGTAATTTGTAATCATTTCACTGCTATACCTGAATAAAGAGATTATAAAATGGTCTGCTTTTGAACATATCCTAGTTTTGGGGAGGGGATGGGGGATTATGACGATATATTTAAAGAAAAATTGTAATTACTTTGGCAGAAAACCTCGACACGAAATACGAATCTCGCGCCGTGTTCTCTTACCTCCAATACTCACGGAACACATCACAAATGATGCCTCTCCGACTGGACGAGTCGGTCAGTCAACGGTGGGGAGTCAACATTACCGTCGGCTCTCCCATATTACAGCTAGCATTGTTTGTTCCCGAGTACGTGTGGACTAAGGAAGCGAATGAAGAGGATAACTCACTTGAAAACAGCTTAGAGGATGTTGAAGGTATGTCCGAATGAAGACCCTTTAGGCACTAATAAAGATACTTGTTTTTATTAGATAGATGATGTGGCAACCGAGCCGACGGATTACCTGATGGTAAGCAATCAACGCCCATAGACACCCGCAACAACGGAGGAGTAACGAGTGTGATGCGTTGCTTTAGGGGATTGGGGATTTGGGGATTTTTGGGATTGGGTGAAACGATTCGGCCTCCAGTAACTTAAGCACGCCCTCCCACATTTATATACATGTAATAGGTGAGCAAATGTCAACTTAACTGATGGCAAGCAGTCCGCTTCGCCTTTACCAACCTGCAATACACGAGTTATTCATAAGGCTAAATATTTTATTAAAACAAAAATATTTATGACCATGTCCATATGATGACATACCCTCCACTTATTCACAGGCATAGTCTACGCTAACAAAGGCACCCATCATCAAATGAGCAACCACGTCAATCAAAACTCTCATTTGAAAAACACTTGGCCAGTAGATGACCCTCAAATCCAAGACAACCACGGTCCAGTGGTTATACAACCAACATTCAAAAAGCAAGAAAAATCATCCGCAAGTGAAGACTTACAGGAAAACGAGTCTTCATACGTCGCCGACAAAATAGAAACTAACGAAGGACCTAAAGTGATGGCGCTAGTGTCGGAAATGGGCAACTCTACTAAGGATGGCAGTAAAAAGAAGTTGGTCTATAAAAGTTTGAGCGGGATTCGGTTGAAGAGGCCCATTAGACTGCAGATGTGGTTAGATATTGATCGGGAGACTTTTGGGTCTAGGACCAACCCTCAGTGCGTGCATTGGTCTACTTTAAGAGGGTGAGTTTTTATTTTCATTCGGAATTAACTTTTACATCATCATTCAGACAGATATGACAATACATGAGCACCTAGCGCCACTGACGAACAAACTGACAGACTACTATTCTAATTTGACGTTACAAAAGAACCTATTAATTATGGTCTAGTTAGAATAAACTATTTTGACTTTGACATAGAAATTAATACTATGATTAATAAATATGCCTATTTTTTTAACCGACTTCATAATAGTAACTAGTCTTGAGACATGCATTGAAAATTACATCTTCGTGTCTCGTCGCTCATAAATAAGAGTTTAGTTGTAACATGAAACTGGTAGAGATTTTCTCAGGTAATTCACGTGAATAAGTTTTCAATGAATATAATAAAAATGCCTTTTCTGTCATTCTTTACCCTACTACTTGGGAGCGAAGACTTTCTATATAATAATTTCCTAATCAAGTTTAACTCATAGTCAGGATAAGTCAATCAATTATAGGTATAACAATGCCAAAAACTGATATCACCAATTTCGTCTCATCACTTCTCGTCTCCCCTAGATCTGGAGAATGGTCTCGAGTGGGTTGTCACACGGAGATTGACTACGACTGGTCACCCTACTCCAATGAGCCCCTACTCATCAACTGCACCTGCAACCATTTGTCTACCTTCGCTGTACTGGTTGACGAGGTGGACATTGAGGTAAGTAAACAATTATCGATTTAAATTTGAAAAAATATAAACTAATTTTGTTATTTGACCGTATTTGCAACTTTTTATGTAACTTTGTTTGTACATTTTAATATTCTGAACGTATCTTCTTTCAAATTAAATAAGATTTATTGAAATCGGTTTACACAAGCCGTTTCTTCTAGTAGGTCAGTATATATAAATTAGTTACCCAGTTCCCTAAAAGATGGCGCTGTACTTCTGCTACTTGCCCATAATAATATGGCTACACTTATTTGTTTGGTGTGATCCAACAACTATCAATAACGAAGACATTTAGCATCTATCTCTAGCATCGGTTAAGTACTTAAGTACGAAACTATCAACTATTTTTAAACTATATTCGCAACGTTATAAATATATTGATATTTCTCCTACAGTTCATCCCAGAGCCCTCACTGTTGGAGTCAGTAACATCATATACAGCATTCAGCATATCTCTCCCACTGCTCCTGATCACATGGCTGGCTCTCTGCCTCATGCGGGGAGGAGCCGCCACTGTCTCCAACTCCATTCACAAGCACCTCATCTTCTGCGTGTTTATGGCTGAACTGTTGTACCTCATCGCTTTGAAAGCCAGGACTACCTTGGTGCAGAATGAGGTAAGTGAAAATGGCATTTAAAAGATAGGGCCTCCGGTCTTGTTAATTTTTTACTTAATTAGACGGAAACATATTTTTTGACTTCTTACAGTTTAAAAATCCGTATTCGAACGACCGTCACACTGTCTAGAGCGAGAATATATACTTATGTGAGATTTGACAGTTAACAGCGTGAACATGACGGATTGACGGCTAACAGCGTCAATATGACAGCTAGTACTGTCACTAACACTGGTTGGACTGAATAACCTAAAATCTATGTTGTAATGAAAATATATTTCATAAAGATGATTTTTGTCGTCTAGCAGTGTTCGGTTTTATTGAGTTATATATAAAACAATTATCTCTCTTGCATTTTCCGTACTTCTTCTTTTTGCTTCTTATGTCCCCCACTACATCCATTCTTCTCATAGCCTTCCTACAACCTCTTTTACCTGGCCAAATCCAAAGGGGATTTCTTTTCTCCCCACCTTTCTAACTCTTTCCCAATTTTCTATATCATATACCCTCCCTCTTCCCTACATCTCTTTCTTCCCTTTCCCCACTTAACCTGTCCCCGCCTTTTCAACTTCTTTCCCACTTCACACTTCCCTATATCATACTCCTCTTCCATCTTTTCCCCTTGCCCACCCCATAAAGTTGTAGCCCTTGTCGTCCCTAACACGGGATCTCGTCGTCAGTTCGCATGCAAGGTGGTGGCGATGTCCCTGCACTACTGGTGGGTGTCGGCGCTGGCGTGGTGTGCGTGCGAGGGGTGGCAGGTGCGGCGCCTGGTCCGCGAGCTGCGCGACGTGAACCACGCGGGGCTGGCCGCGCCCCTCGCCGCCGCCTACGCCGCGCCCGCCGTCCTACTCGCCCTCGCCGCCTCGCACCATCAGCACCAGTACGGGAACGCGCTCTTGTAAGTGTAAATACAGAGAAACAATCCAACTTCACATGCATCTAGTTCATTATTCATCACTAACGACTATCAAATTTTACTACCCGTTTTGTCTGAAGCATTTAACTGCCAATAGAAAACTATTGAAAGCAAACTCTCCGCAACCATAGGTCACCAGTGACTAGCGTGGCGGTAAATGTCTTAAAAGTCAAATCATGAACTACGTTTTAACTCTAATGCCAACCAAACCAATCGCTAATGTAACTTTTTCAAATTAAAACAATACCTCGACTTAAAAATTGCTTTTGCTCAGATGATCATTATGATAATGATGTTGATGATGAAGATGATGATGATGATGATGGTGATAATTATTGTTATGTCAGCTGCTGGGTGAGTTGCCATGAGCCAGTAGTATGGTGGGTGGTGATCCCGGCCGCGGTGTACGCGGGCGCGGCGCTCGTGTTCCTCGCCGGGGCCACTCGCGCCGCCTTCACCGTTCGGGACCATGTCATTGGGTTCGGTAACCTAAGGTAAGTTCATTATTTTGTGAAACAATACTTTAAGCTATAACAGTGTGCTTCGGCACGAATTGGTCGGCTCGACCAGAGTGATACCACGGCGTTACGAAAAACTGGCGTGAATCCACTGCAGCGTTGTATTTCTTCGTGCTTCCCCCATTCCCTTACTAATCCCTAAATCTCCGAAGCCATAATTCCTAAAAAGCAATGCAATCAAAAGTACTCTGCTTACGGGTGCGCCTAATCGTTTGCCGGTCTATCACATAAAGAAAGAAATTTTACTTGATCCTGCAACAGCTACCGTAATTATTTTGTTTTTTAATAACATTGTTTAGGATTTTCTTCTGTGTTATACAATTTCCATGTTGTAGAACCAAGATCCCAAGACAAGCCAGTGATCTAGCAATATGTTGTAGACTACTGCTGGGAGTGAGCGTGGTGTGCGTGCCCCTGGTGGTGGTGTCGTGGGCGAGCGCGCTGTTGCTGGGCAGCGAGGTGGGGGGGCGGCGCGACGCGCTCAGTGCCGCGCTGGCCGCCGCCGTCGCCGCGCACGCCGCCGCCGCCGCGCTCGGGTACATCGCCTTCAACATACGCGTCAGGGATAACCTTAAGAGGTAACTACAATTACTATTCTAAAATATAAAAAAATATTATGTACTCGACTACTTTCAAGCCGTATCGGGACTCATGATTAGTTGACATTTGCCAATGGTACAATTCTTATGATTACGTAGTCTACTACTTACTAACTCGCGTAAATTGTTCGATAAAGATCGACTTCTTACAACCGATACCGGGACGTTTAGCGCGTACAGTTTTTTGATTATAAGTCGCGGTGATTAAATAGCTTTCTACCAAGACAAGCTAATAATTAAAAAAAGCGTTATTAGTTTATCAAGTATAACACCAACTATAAAACCAATTATATAATTAGTTTTAGAGCTATTTAAGTTCATTGAACTCTTACCAATGTACGTAATAATTACATTCCTTTCAGAACTGTACTAAGATGTTTAGGCAAGAAAGTGCCTCTAGTCGATACATCAATCATAGTCAGCAGCAGTGCTCAAAACTTGTCACAAGTGAACAGGTGAGATACAAACAATAATACGTATCTACATTATAAATAAGTTAAAATTACTATAAAAACTTAAATGTATTTGGGTTCCTTTAGGTCCGCCCTGGCGTATCACAGTAGTACAGAGCCAGGTCGTCAGATGAGAAACATAGGGATATCAGCATCATCCACTACTTCTAGATCTACTACTAAGACAAGTTCTAGTCCTTACAGGTAAGATTAAACTTCACATATATTGGGGTTGGCCTAATAAAGAACCTTGTGGAACACCAGACGCAATCTTACTCTGCATTCTAGTAAAAACTAATAAAGTCAATCATTTTATTTATATTTCTTTTATAGTACTTTAATTCACATGTGCGATCGAAACATTTCTGTTACAAGTCAATTTATTTACGATATTTTGTGATCATACTTGTCAAAGGCCTTTGAAAGAATCTAGAAAATTATTGAAAATATTTTACAATTTACGCAGTCGCAGTGATGGACAACTTCGACACACAAGTACCTCGACATCCAACTACAACACAAGTGCGAGTGATATGCCTGCTTACTTAAGAGGATTTGACTCCTCCCTTCATACTAGGAAAGACGGTAAGAATTTGTTCTTTATTTTCTATTATCCATAACATTATCAATAATATAAATAATAATTAGCAAATTGTGTTGGTAAGCGCATAACTCAACAACGTCTGGATCAATTTTGCCGATTTTGGCTTGTTCTTTACAGCCAGAAGAAGGTTTTTCTGAAAAATAATTTGAGAAAAGAAGAACGGGAAATCGTAACTGGTTGGATACCCATACGGAGCCGGGGCAGGCTGCTAGTTGTAGATAAAAACAATATATATAGTTTTTGTGAATCGCTTAACAATCAATTTTATCTGTCATGTCACAATGTAGTCATTGATTGTATAATAAAAATGTCGTAAAACTCATTAAGATGAGTGTTAACAATCATATACATACAAATAATATTCAATTCTGTAAAAAAAACATGTTTGCTTAAAATAATTATTTAATTCCATCCACTCAGACGAAGGTCGTCGCCGTCGCAAAGCGGTGACAGACGGCGAGACAACAGGAGAGACTGGCGAGGAAGCCACGGAGGCTACTGACAGTGACAGTGATGGTAGCGCCAGGAGTCTGGACCTTGCCTCCAGCCACTCCTCTGATGATGACGAGACCAGCACTCGAAGATCTAGTCATCCACCTTCAGCAAACAGTAAGTGTCGACAAACTTACGTCGATGTACATAAGAGACAATCTTTATACCTTTAACAGGTATCTAGTCAGTTATGGGCAGTCTTTTGGTTTTTTTAACAATGGAAAATATTAAGGATTAGTTCTGATAAACGGCTTCAAGACATCAAAAATAAAACATTTAAAGCATTTATTGGAACAAGCTCACAGTGTAATTCTAATGAATGTATCGTTATACTAAAAAGAGGTATGCATGAAAGTATCATTATTTAATCAATATTAAATAATGATAGTGTTATCCTAGAACTTGGGCCTGCAATAATCTCAAATATTTTTTCTAGGAGACCGAGCGACCAGCGGCAGTGCCGCCAGCTATTTACCGAATATTACTGAAGGAGCACCTCTAGCCATGCAGCCAAGATGGCCGTCACATATACGAGAAGGTATCATTTCACGACATTATAAATAAACATCTGATAATCGATATGCAATTTTCTATTGTCACCTTTATCCTTTTGTAATATGTATTTATATAAGTTAATAGTTGTAAAAGTTAAACTCTAGCAGCAATAAAGGCTTATTTTATTTATTTAATCGATATGTTCCTCTCAGGAATAGAGCATGCATGTATAAAAAATATTATATTTTTTATAATATATCATTAAATTTTATCCGAATCATCATAGTTTTCGTTTTTCGTTCTAATTTTATAAGACACCTCTGACGTACGTTAGTGAAGGAAAACACTATACACTGTACACTCTGTACAGTAGTAAAGACTTAAAAGCTGATTGGTGTAATGTGGGAAATAACGCCCATTTATGTTTCGAGATTTCATCAGATAAACGTAATATAAGTAGAAACTTGAATTAACTAATAATTCAAGTATCAGGCTCCATGCAATCATAACAAATTATAAAAAAAAATTTGGGTTGGCAATCACGCCTTTTATAAATATGGTGATATACAACTCAACAATAACAAAAAAATACTTATCCTTTATCCCTTTCCCAGAATCAAACCGTCCAGAAATGGGAAGATGGTCACAAGAGACGGCTTCTGACAACGAAGGGAACAATGGGGGTATGGCGTCTCCATCTCCGAACCCATTGCCCAACCCTGACCTGACGTCTGACGTCTACCAGCTCAGCAGACATAGAATGAAGCCTTCCATACTTGAGAACGTGCACGATACTTACGTCGCTAGCGTGGACGCATCTAGATTACCACTTGATAATAGGTAAGTTTTATGAGAACGTTTTTTTACTATTAGTAAGAGGTATTAGGGAAAGCTTGTAAGCATATTGTGAATGATTTTCTTAGAAAGAGGATCAAAAATCGCCATAAGCATAATGAACACGATTTTGTTATCTAATGTCTTAAATTGAACTAAACGTATTTGTTCGTAATCACTTGCTCTTAATTGTAGCTATAGTCGGTTTAGGTTGATAACTAAATGTAAACAATCTTGGCATGTCTTTTTATCTGAAAGTTTCCTAAAAATGTATGTAAATATGTTTACAATTATTTACTTACCTAAATCGATGTAAGCTAATAAAGTAACTTTAAATATTCTTTTTATGTATTTTATTAGACCTCTTTAATATAAAAAGACATTGTTAACCTTTAGTTAACTGCCAAAACCGAAAGGCCATAGCTTAATATTTTTTTTACAAATATGTAGGTAGTTAGTATTCTCATTACACAATAATTTCAAGCAAACTGAAATGACATACAAGTAATACAACTAGAACTTATTCTTAAATCCCTCTTTCTCACAGATACGGTGTAATGGATGACGAACTAATGTACGGGGTGCTCCCAACTGACACGGAAAAACAAATGCAGTACGACCCAAACTATCCCATATCGCCGACCATGTACAGATTACCAGGCAACCCTTACGGGTCGAAAACCTACCTCCCTTCAAGGACATCAGACTATGGATTTAGTCCCACAAAATATTTAACGGGCGACCCCAATGTCTATGGATCCAGGGATTTCAGAGACTCTGGAGTGTCCACCAGAGAACACGATGGCTACCCGCCGCGGGATTTTCGGGATTCTGGCATAGCCACCATGTTGAAAAATGATTATCAAAGAAAGATGGAAGGTCATTACGGTGCAGATTATGCTGACCGAATGTCTGAAGGATCAGATAAGCATCATGACAAGTATTTGTTCCCATATACAGGTATGTTACACTTACAATTTATTATTGTTGTTGGTTTTTGTGTGTATAGATAGTGTTTGTTGAAATATCGTTTGAATTTTCACTGAGCCATCCAATATAGTTCATGAAATTCGTCGACCTAATAAATACCTATTAACAATTGGCTACTTGACAATTTATCAAATTTAATTCAAAGTTCGAATTGTCAAAACCAAAACAGGCTTTTATTAATTTTGTGCAATGTGTGTAATGTGACGTCTTTATAAGGCCAAACAGCATACTTCTTCTACATCTCTTATAAAATAAGCTAGATAAAACAAAAAATATATATCGTAAAAGCAATTGACGAAGTGTGATTTTTTATTTTATTTACTCGTAATTGCATTAAAAAGTCTAAAATAAATATTGTTGACTAATTAAAATCATCTAAAATTATTTTCATTAGTGCAAAATGTATAACCAGCTTTATCCAACCTATATTTCGTTTTTGAATTGTATTTGAAGTGTGTGCTTTTTTTTCATTTTAATTTTTTTCCTTTTTTACTCAAGCCACAGTTGTGTATTGCTTTTTTGACGTTATTATTTTGCTTGCTTTAGCTGAGGAAGATCACGCACACTTGCGTGGCATCAACCAGTCCCCGCAAGTCCGTAGTAGTGAGATGGCACATCCAGGTAATTGTGATTTCAATGTGCACCTTACTTGCTGGCCTAATTAAAAACCGATCTTATTTTTTCTGATATTATAATCTATTTTTGTGTAATAAGTTGTTAACAAACAAGTATCAAGTAAATTGGTTGAAAATAACTGCTCAACTACTCAAGTAGTTTAATTGACATCGTGACACGTAAGCTGCTTTTACGTGAGAAGATGGATTGTCTGATGGTAAGCAATCGGTGCCGCCCATGAACACTCGCAACAACACAGGAGACAAAAGTGCGTTGCCGGCCCTTTTTTGGAATAGGGTTTCGAAATTTGAGGACAAGGAGGAAGGGGAGGAATGATTGGCCTCCGTTAACCTCACTCACACGGCGAAACATAACACTGTGGTTTTATCACGCGCTGATTTCTTGAGGCCGGAAGCATGGTTCTCCAACACACATAAAGCTACTCATGAATAACACTCCTGTCGTGACTTTAAACCAGTTGAGCTTTACTCATATTTTTCACGCGAGTATCCGTTATTTTCAATACATTAAAAACTGTTATGTTTTTGACAAATAACTCATAGATCATTTCAGAGATTTTTAATTAAGATCGGTTAGTAATTTTGGCCTTTACTTAGTAAAAGATTTTGTAATTACGTTATTTTTGCATAGTGTTATAGTAAAATTATATTTTTTAGGTTACTGTAAATGTATTGTTCTTTCTCTTTCTTTCTTAGCTGATAACCAACAGCAGATGGGGGCGCCACTAGCGAGTATGGGCGAGACTAGCGAGTGAGTGTTATTTTTATTCCAGCCTGCATGTCATTACTGCATGATGTTATATTTTATGTTATTCAGGATTCCGTACAATAAAGAACAATCTGTTACTAAACATAAAGATATATTTGTTAAGCTGTTGTTCATTTCTCAACCTTTGACTATGTGACTTATCCTAATTCTTGTACTTAACTAATTTATCCTTTTGTGTAATCTGAAGTACAAATTCCTATCCAAAATAAGTATTTTGCAAAATACGGCTACGGAATCCTGTAAGAAACGTAATCCAAGAGTCATAAGTATGATCAATTTCATGTAAATAATCGAAATTTCTTTGGCCTATTAATATAAAAATAACCTTTATTTATTAATAAAATAATTGAAAAGTAAATACAAAATAAGTTTCTTTTTAAATAAGTAAATAAAAATAATTTCATGTATACTCTGTTGGACTCTTGAATATCGTTACATTTTTATTATTATTTAATTATAAAATCCAGCCATAATGATAAAATTGTCAATAGATGGTGGCGGTTGTATGAGAAACACTCATTGTAATCATCTTTTGCTTTGTTAACCCGGTGGTGTTGCCGCGCTATCATCTTCAACCATTTAGGGAGGAGGTAAATTTTATGTTACTTACATAATGTTAAGTTCTATTCATGACGTCTAAATAAGTGCCTATATAGTGACAATATAGAAAAGTTGGTTTTTATGTGAGTACCTATTTACTCAAAGAAAATTTTGAAGGCACTTGTATAGATGGTTTTAACACCTTTTTTATTGGATAATTGTGTAATAAGGGTTTGTGTCTGTGTCTATATTGGTTGGCGTTATTGAGGCGTCAGGTCGTTCAATACAGCCGGGGTTTCGGGTCAAGCGCAATAAGGTGCCGAGGCCTCGGCCTAGATCAGGAGAAAGAACGGGGAAGTTTTTAGTCAGAAAGAGTCTGACACTTCCTCTCGCCATACCTTGGGCGAGCGAAGACATTTGATGATTTTCCCTTCACAAAAAACGGTCGTTTAATACTACCACTACAATGACTAATGATCAAAGTACCTTATCTCTCATTAGCGGCCTCTATCGATCTGAACGTGTCATTAACGTGTGAAAAATAATCATATCATCATTAATTTTCTGTTATGCATGTATTTACTTCTTCAATATTCATTTTGTTTTTGTCTTCAATATAATTATATCTAATTAGGTCATGTATACATAAATATGTAATTTTACAGGAAATCTACTACTGAAGACGATGCGGAAACTAGAGTGTGACAACATTACATAGTACAAGATTTCCAATGAATCTCAATTAGTTATAATTTAATGTTTAAAAAATTTCTTCGTAATTTTATAACGATTAGTGTTAATTTATGCAAAGACTGTCGTTCAATCAGTACCCACTGCCATAGTGTAGAGTAACGAGTATTTATTTTTCAAATTATTGTCTATGCTTTAAGTAGTAATTATAGTGGAACTGAAATAGAATTTAATGTATTGAATACTAATTTTTTTGTCGAGTTTAGTGTTTGGAAGTTGATTCATAATATTTTTAGGGAACGTATTCACACAAATTTGGCTACACGGGACGTTAATGCAGTTTTTTATTTATCGAACCTAATGGACGTTAGTCTTCAACAAGAACTTATTGTAAAATGTCTGATTAAATTGCTATTGGGTTGACTGACCAATTTTTGTGTGAATACATGGTACGCCCTGGGCCTTAGATGTTGGCCCAAATAAGCATCTCACAAAAATGCTCATTGATTTAGCAAAATGCTACGGTTACGATAACATACCTCTACCTACTTTTGAAGATTGTGTATATATAAATGATATCAGACATCTTAATTGATACACTCAAATGTAGTAGAACAATTATAAAGAATTTATTTTAGCGTGCGTTCGTATAGAAGTATTGCATGCCTATCGAAATTATAATTAATTAATGACATCCAAAGTCAGTCATGTAAATATTTAAGTTAGCTTTGGAGTGAATGTTTACCGATTTTTATTTTATTACTAAAATTCTTCTAATGCTGACAGCAAGACACTAACGGCCCCCGCATGGCTTGAAACTGATCGAGTAACCATGACGGAAATCTCAGCGAAAACGAGTGATGCCCTAAAGAACACAATAAATTATTTTGATTTAATGGAATCTTGAAACCAATAATTTTAGGAGTTTTAGAAAATGATTTGTATAAAATTCGGTAAACTTCACTTTATAAAATTTAGTGCAAAATATGAATTACTTTTATTTTTATATAAGAAAACCAAAACTATCGTTTGTAAACAACGTTAGAATAAGATTATGTAGGAAGGATAATGTTTGTGTAATTTTTGAATGCATTTTTACATTATTAACTTGTGTGAGAGCGTTGACCTTTGACTCTTGGTAACATTTCTTTCCCGCTAAAGTTGAAAAACAGTATTCGAAAAAGGATGTAATTCTTTTATTTCCACGTTGGTATGTTTATTATTATTTCAATAATAAAACTTATATATTTCTATTTACTTTGTAAATAGCGTGTTGTGTGCATTTCTAGCATTTTAACGAAGAGTCCACCTATTTTGTAAATAATAGATTTTTACACTTATAGTAGTTAATTAGGGACTACGATAATAGTATAATATTATGTGAAAGCTTTATTTAGATATTCTGTAGTGTCAGATTGCCATAATTAATATTTAATGAACATAGATGAATATTTTTCAACAGATCTGCTACTGTTTGCTGTTCAATAGATTCAGGCGTTTCTTCACACAGATATAATATTAAAAGTGGCAATTTAATTCACTTAAACTACTATAAATCTATTGTGTGTTCATGTAGTCGTAATACTTACTTGTCTTCGCTTTACTTTTAATAAAATATTATATTTGTATTCTAATGTTTATCCAGAGCAATATTTCTGGACATAAAAAACAGAGGTAATAAATACCTAATAGAACCTAATAGAAACTTCTTACGATTCCGTTTCATTTTGCTCAATGTACTATTTATGTATTACCTATGTAATGTAAACATTATTTTATATTCTTACGTAAGAGATTCGAATTTGCCTTGTATGATTGCATTTGCCACTTTTACAATTTACCTACATATTTGGCTCATTTTTGTATCTTACATTCCATTTTGTGATATTTTATGTATCTTTTCACCATTTTCTATATTGTACGTTTACAGGCAATGTTTATAAATAGTGGTACAAAACATTTGAATTGTTTTATAATGAAATAAAATATTTTATTGCTAAATTTTTCGTTTTGTTTCGTTTGTTGATTTAGCGACCTATTTATATTCAGTATCAAGTAAATACTTACCTAAATGAAGACCTGCATATCCTTTTTTGTGTGATAGCACGGCAAACGAGTATACGGATTACCTGATGGTAAGCAATCAGCGCCGCCCATGGACACCCGCAACAACGGAGGAGTTACAATTGCGTTGCCGACTCTTTGGGGATATAGAGATTGGGGGAGAGGAAGAATTGGGCCCCCGGTAACCTCACTCCCACGGCGAATCACAACGCTGTGGCTGTTTCACGGCGTTTTTCTATGGGGCCGTAGTATCACTCCAGTCGACCCAGTCGTGCCGAAGCATGGCTCAAATTAGACATTTAAGTGAGGAAGCCTGAATAAAATGAACTCCTATTTAAATCTCATCTTAAATTATTTATTTAGCCCCGTGTGAATAGGTATTTTGCTGATTCTCGAGGATAGCAATACTAAGGATTAGGACTGGTTTTTGTCTTAGTAAAGAAAACCTTGCCATATCTACCTCAAAACCTAGAGGTCTAATAATTAATTTCTAATTATGAAGTAGAAATGGAAACCTAGGTACTTCATGTTTCAAATACTTAGACCACTAGGCAAATTTAAACGCCAATCAAAAAGTTCAACTTCTTGTGTCAGTCTGTCGGTCTATCCTCTAGTAGGTAAAGCTATTTTTTTTATGGAATAGGTGGCAAACGATCAGACTGATCACCTGATGGTAAGCGATCGGCGCCGCCATTGGACACCTACAAGTCCTCCAACACCAGAGGAGTACAATATTTGTTCGTCCCAAACTGTAGATTCCTATGAAAAAGAACGAGCAAGAGACCATGGTTACTCTTTTTCAATAAGTTTCCTAATTATTTTCTTTGTTACTTAACATTTAAAATTGAATTGTTGTTTAACATTAAAAATTTACGTTAATAATTAAATTAGACCAGCTAGCCTCGAAGTATTTTTATTAAAGTTTCTACTAGGTATGCTTGTCAACATACAGTTTTCTTTATACCTACATAATAAAAAATTGGCTTTGTATTACTGAAACATAAGGTTTTGTATTAGGTACCTACTCCTGGGATTTCGTTGAAAATGAACAAAAGAAGAATTTCATTAACGATTTGTGTAGGCACTTATGCAAACCTAAATAAAGGATGACGGGATAGATTGTATCCCATTTACGTGTGTCAAAGAACTTTTCAAATATCTGTAGGTTTACCTAACATACCTACATATCTAATGTACCTACTTACATAAATGTCACAGTGGAACATAATATGGTGGCGGTGTGCCACCATGTCCTCCGTGTGGTCCTCACAACACTGACAAACGGTTTCCTCCTGCTGAATACGAAACAGCATTGCTATTCTGTAAATGGTAAATCGAAACTCATCTTGAAAGTCACACTCCACTCCGCTTCTAATCTCGCCTTCGCCTATACACAAACGTCAAAATACTCACTTTTTTTTAAAAAGCTACACTAATTTCTTTTCATAAGCAGTTATAAGGCAAGGTCTACTTATTATCTACACGCGTTACCGCCTAGGTACCGTACCTTTATTATAGTTTTTGTTATTTTTTTTTTGAGGTGAAAATCAGCAAATGTCTTCTCCCAAAGGCGGGAGGGAGTGTCGTCAGGCTCTTACTGACTTAATACCCTCCGTTCCTACTCCTGCTCGGGGTCGAGGTGGAGGTGCCTCATTGCGCTTATGGGCCCCGTCTGTGATGGTCTTTTGGTTCATTGAGACACTCGCGGAACGCTACGCGCCGAGGACACGGCTATGCTCAGCCCAAGCAGGGCACACCGCCACCTTATCCTCAGGGTGGTCCTCTCAATGACGCCTAGATACCTACCTACCGGTTTCGCGGTGGAAGTATCGCAAGCGTAATAATCGTAAGCGTAAGCGCAGTACCTATGGCCGCTAGAGTTGCTCATCGATAGCGACCAGAGGGAGCAGGAGAATCCCACTCTGGGCATTGACCCTTCGACTAACTCCGACAAGTTATTACAAAAAAGTTCTTGAAATATTCTTTCCTCTGCACAATTTGCTATCTAGTAGATAGGTACCTTTTTTTAATTGCCCTTGGCCCTGTGCTGTTCATAGGGCAAGGCTTGATCTTCTCGCAATCTTTACACCTATCATTACCCTCGCTAGTACCTATAGTATACGTAATCATACACACACAATATTCTTATCGTTCATAATCAACAACGTAAGCGCCACTCACGCGCATTCGTGATAATCACAGAATCAACACTAAATTGATTACGGCACTTATATTTTGTCTCATTCTATCTTCCAGGATTTTAAAATTATTTGATATGATGATAATTATAAATAAATAATTCGAAAGCTGCTGTTAGAAGTAATTTCTAATGTTTTACTAATTTCTATTTAACTTCAGTATCTAAAAAATGTTAAATAACGCAACTTACGTCCCATAGTTCCTTCAAGGTTAATTTTAAGACTATTTCAGTGTCAATGGGAACCGATATCAGGGTCACTTCCTCATTTCAGACACGCCTATGGATATCTCAAAGAATACCAAGTTTTGGGATAAAATCTACGTCAACGTAACATAACAGGGCCAATATAATAAATAGTAAAGAGAAAATGAAAATATTATTGTACAACTTTTTATCTATTTATTCATCAACATACATAATATCTACATTTGCACAAATAAAATATATTTACTTAGAATTACATCAGTAAATTGATTAAGACTGACATAATACTTTCTCGTTCGTTTTGTTCCGAAATTTGAACACTGCGCTAAGAGCCAATGTCGATAATCAATTGATATAGAATATACCAACAATGTGTGGCAACAAATTAACTCCTATAGTTAAGTTTATGCAGTTGAATTTACAAGTACGTACAATAAATTAGTAAGAGGTAAGCAAACTAATATTTACAATTGGGAGTATACAATCATATTGATATATATTTATTTTCTCATATAATAATTTAATAGGGAAACCGTGCTTTATCAATACCAGAAAACATTAACAATTTCGATATTTTCCAAGCAGACACATGTAGCTTTAGTTCACTCCATTCATTTCTTCTGTCAAGAAAGATGTTTTCTAAATAATTGTATAACTTTGTGCTCTGCTAATATGTTAACAATAGAATGCTATTGATGGCTATATACAGTGCCACCAACATCACCCTTTTCATAACTTGTGTCGAATGGAAAATAACATATCACACCAATAATGAAATGTATGTACATTAATATTTTATTACTATGTTTATGTATAATACGGGTTACAGACTGACCAATAGAAGCTTTTACAAAACTTGAAACAAGGTTTTATGGAATGTATAAGCCTTATAAATGACTAGGCACAATACTGTAGTTATGTCAAGGCAGAGCTTTATATTAGGCCACGGAAACTCTAAGAACAGTGTGTGCCTAGTCATTTCCAAATTAGGACACTGTTATGGTTCAATACAACACAATCTCAACAGTTTGCTAAATAGTTGTCAATAGAATACTGAAATACAAACCAAACCTCTGTTCAAATATCTCAAATCTTAGCACAAATGCCTTAATACATGAAACAACAATTATAGTAAATTTATAGTACATTAATAACATCAAAAATTTAATTTTACTTTAAGCTACTTTGCTATGGAGTGCTAAGATCAGATATTTTTTGATTTAAGATTAAAAAAATAATTTATGTTTTAAAACACATCAACAAAGAGCAGGCAGGAAAGATACACAAGTTCAACACTGCAATTATAGTAACTTGAAGCTTCTTCGGTATATAAATATGTGAGCACTGGATACTCTGTTTAGGGAGGTCAAGGCTGGTAACATCCAGTGCCGATGTACACTGAAAACAATAAAAAACTCATTATTATCTCAAATACTTTAATAACATATACAGGTAACATTATAATTAATAATTCCTTAGAATCTATTAATTTCATACAGTATGTAAGCTTAAGGAAAACAAGGCAGGATGTGAACACTTTACATAATGTAACTATTTGTCAACTGACTGAAACATGCTGTAACATCTAGATGTCCATACTTGAAAGATCATGTGACCTAGATTATAAAGCTATTTTTATATTATCATTTAATTTGCAATGGGAAAAGAAACATTTTACATACACAGCCATTCTTATAAGAATTGTACAAGAAACTTTGAAATGTACATGACATATTTTAAGACAAATATTAATTTCTAAGTAAAACATAATTAAAAGTTTTCAGTTCTAATGAAAATTAGACTAGATTTAAAAACACAAAATATAGGTTTTATATTGAAACTTGGCATGAATCATGGTTACAGTTTGATCATCACATTTTCCCACAGTGTACTAATAATTACATTTTTATAAATGCAAATAATGAATGAGTACTTACACTTACATTCAAGTTTTAAGTTAATTCTTAAATTACTGGTTGCCCATTTTGCACTTTGATGTCATGTAGATACCAACAATAAGACCAAACAGACCAATGGCTGATCCGAAAATCTCCACAATTAGGATCTTGACAAACAGAGCAGCATTGGCTGCATCAGCCAGGGCAGCACCAGATCCTACAATTCCGACGGCGATACCACAGAAGAGGTTGACAAGACCCACGGCCAGACCAGCTCCAAACATCACATATCCAGCCATCCAGTTCATTTGCTTGATAGTGATATCAGTCAAAGGCTCTGTGTACCTTTCCAGCATTCCAGACAACACGATGGCAGTGATCAATCCATAAATAGCGACGGCTTCGCAGAAGATGACGGAGATCAAGTTCTTAGTCTTAATTCTTGGAGCTTTCACACCGCCTCCGACTATGCTCACTCCCGTGGTGTGGATGCCCATAGCTGCACCCACTACTGACAGAGCTACGGCAAACGCGATTCCCAACGTGCCCCACATGTAAGGGGACGTGTTCTCCAGGAACCATCCAATGCTGAGTTGCTCACCCTTTCCTTGGAGAAGATAGAACATAGACACTACTGGAATCACGGCCACCACCATCAGCGCGAACAGGTAAGTTAGGAAGTACCTCATCTTGAAGTATTTTTATGAGCAAATTGGTGCTGTTTTACCCGATATTCCCAAAAGGGACGGCCTTTTTTCGCCCAATTTTTGCCTTGACAGAAAACTCAAAAGCGAAGAGGTCTTGTGATCACAAGTTGTCATAGACAATAAGAGGGTTGCAATAACAAAATATAAAGAAAATTTAATCTTGTGACCTCTTGATAAAATTTAAATAACTTGTTATAAAATACCCATGAAACTTTATAACTATCATTTCGAAACAAATTGTTTAATATCTCAGTTGTAACTGTTTTTGTTTATTCATTAGGACCAAAAAAGTTGCAATGACAAATTGCCAGTAAAAATTATCTACACGAATCATACTTTTTGTCTATATCTTGCACGAGTAATTATTGGACCCGAAACACGACTACAATTTGGACCTCTAGTTCTATGACATACACAAGTTTTGAATGTCCGGTATGTTATTATTCTATGATATTTCTTAAAACTATAGTAATTGCTAGTACAAAGACTCAAAACACAAAATAACAGATATCATGATAAAATTATTAAAAAATCAAAAGTTAATTAGTATCTTATCAGTTTGTGCTTGGCTAAAATTATTCAATACAGTGGTAATTTTTTACATTCACACTCACGTTTAGGCAAATGGGCTTCACTTAAGTTGTTATATTTTTTTAGTGTGTCAAGATAAACTATCATAATTATGGTTTAGGTACTTGATTTTAAGCAATCGTCGCCGACCATGGTCACCCGCAACAGCAGAGTAATTACGAGGGCGTAGTCGGCCTTTTGAGAATTTTGATTTCGGGATTGGGGGACGGGAAGAAGAATTGCGCCTCCGTTAACCTTACTCACAGGGCGAAACGCAACGCTGTGGGGTCTTCTCATATCCTATTTATTAAGTAATCTTCACAACAAACTGTTGAGATACAAATAAACTATTGTTAATCTTTATCCCGCACTAGGATCATGGCCTGTGTTGAATGATTTCTCCCGCCCAGGGTCGATCTGGAGGGAGTATCAGACTTTTACTGACTTAAAACTCCCCTGCTCCTTTTCCTGCCCTGTGCCGAGGCCGCGCTGCCTCATTGCGCTTACCCCGCAACCCTGGCTGAATATAAGGCCCCGTCTGTGGTGGTCTATTGGCTCTTTGAGGCGCGCGCGCAAATCCACGTGCTGCACGCTCGGATCTGGTTCTTGTCGGCAGACCCGCGGGTTCAAAGGTGCGTTCACATACGTACGAAATGCCAAACAAATAATACGGTTTTTTAATCCGTATCGAAATCAAACTTGCGTCATGTTGCACAGTAGCCAGTTGCCCACCGATAAGTTAATTGCCCACCAATTGCATGCTTTAACGCTCCTATTTTTTGTTTTAAAGTGAAGTCGGTAATCTTATTAACTTGCGACCTTCTTTTATCCACGCATGGCTAGGTTAAACACATATGGATTGTACTAAAAATTCCATGAATCACACGTTTATTACTGTATTTTTTTTGAATTTAAAATTTCAAATGGACCCAGACGCTATCCATAGTATCTCGACTCTACCCGAATGGACCTGAGGTCAACCTGACAAGTCGGAATTTTGATGGATAACATTATGTTTATTCTGTGGCAGTTCAAAGTTGTGTATTTTGTGTAGGGGTAAACTTTATTCCTTCCATTTTTCTAATGTGTTGTGTTGTGTATTTTGTTTTGCAAAATGTGATCCCCATTATTTTACCTTTATAATTAGCTTACTTAGTTGGGTATGTGTCAAGCTGATATGAGAAGATGGTGGAGTAAAATAACTATGAGGCCCGTGAGGTCATCATTATATAAAGATGTTGTCAGCTTACGCCAGGTTTATCGTCCGCCACTCCTACATTACATTCTTCACTGTAGCCGGGATCTCAACCATCCTTACTGTGATCCCACTGACACGCCATGACTTACCATCATTTTCTGATCCCTTATTGGGTTTTGAAACGCGAGGAACCACCTTAGCTCATCGGTTTATTGCATGGCAGAACCTCATTGATGAAACAAGACCCTCTCGAAGTCTCGCGGTGAATCCAAAAGAAATTGAGGATCAGATTCGCATGAACCAAACCTACTACAACAGAACACGGCAGGACAGACCGAGGTCAGGTCGCGGCCGAACTAAGAAAAAAGGACGTGACAAAAAGAAAAAAGTTCATCATAACAACGAGACAAATTTTGAAAAGAATTGGCCACTGTCAGAACCTAACATATCTAGTACTCATGTCCATTGGGGATTTGGAAAGAACAAAACATTTGAAGATGAAAATGCAGTTTTCCTCAAAGATCACACAAGAAAACAATGGGTATCTATAAAAGAAATGCAGCGTAAACCCGATAAGCCCATAAACCACAATTATGCATCGGGAACCTGTGGACCACCCATATCAGATTATGCTCATTTAGTTGTAACTAGTACAGATAATACATCTTTATTAACATTTGAAAATGTAGGAAGGATGTGTAGACTGCAGTCCATGCTTATAGAGCTTGGAGAAGCAGAATATTACAAGATGTGCCAAAGGGATCTACATTCTGAAGACATCTGTTGCCCAGTGTGGAGCGTGCCAAACTACATAGCTTTAATGTCAGGCAAGACTTCCTGTGAAAATTTAAGTAGAGATGATGTAAGTAACGCAGTTACCATCTTGAAGAAGTGTGCCGGCTACTTTCATAACTTCTCATTAATGGCCTCTTGTGACTTAGATAGGTGTAAGGTTCCAAAGTATTGTTCTCAGTATGATGCCATATATAACTTATTATTTTATCTCATAGATTCACAAGCATTTACTCCGTCTGATCTCTCACAGAGTTTTGTTAAGAATGTCATGCTATTTTTACCCTTGGCAAGCAGCAGTACCGTGCTACCTTACTATGAAATATTGCAAAGTTCAAATTTATCTTATGAGACACTTGTAATACCTGCCATGGACTTTGGACTGAAAAATACACTTTTTGACTTATGGGTAATTCAAGATACCTGGTTGATAGGTTTAGGAGGTCTCTTTGTATTTATGTGTGTGTGGGTCTATACAAAATCTATTATTCTTACTCTGCTGTTGTTTATAGCTATAACATATTCAATTGGTATAGCATACTTCTTGTATATCTATGTGTTCAATTTGGAATTTTTTCCCTTTATGAATTTATTAGTAATAGTTGTTGTGATAGGTATTGGGGCAGATGATGCATTTCTTTATGTCAAAGTATGGAAAATGGCAAGCAAACAACTCATTCGAGATAATGTTGTTAGTCAGGAAAATGGTTTAAGTGACATAAAGAATGTGTCCAGTGCAGGAGAAACTATACTAATACAAATACTTGTAGAGACCATGAAGCACTCCATAACAACTATGGCCGTCACCACCCTGACAACAGCAGTCGCATTCCTAGCATCCTATGTCAGCTACATTCCAGCCATAAACTGCTTTAGTGTCTTTGCAGGTACAGCTGTCCTAGTCAACTTTTTTTTAATGATTAGTATGTTGCCAGCGTCAGTATTTATTGTAGATGTAAAATTGTGTACAAATCGAAGAAAGTTTTTAGATGTAATTCACAAAAATATTAATGAATTTTGGGAGGATATCAGAGTGATGCTGAATGTATTTATTATAACCTGTGTAACAAGATTGTACATAATGTTTGTTATAGTATTGGGTGCTATTGGTATTGGCAGTGTTGTTATAGTTTTCTACTACCCTGGCCTACAATTGCCAGACCTAAATCAGTTCCAACTTTTTCAAACTTCTCATCCTTTTGAACAGTATGATATGGTTTACAGTAGCAAGTTCTTATTTGAGAGATTCGGAAAAGATATTGGTACTGGCAGTAAGATGCCTCTCCGATGGGTCTGGGGAGTCAAGGCTATAGATAATGGAAATCATATGAACCCTGCTTCTAAGGGTCATATAGAATTTGATCATAGCTTTTCAGTGTCAGATCCTGATTCTCAAAAGTGGTTGTCTGGATTTTGTAGTAGAATTAAAAGACAGTCGTTTTTCCAACCTACTTTAGGTCCATTACTCCCCAACTGTTTCATTGAGAGCTTCAAAATGTACATGAGTAGGCGCTGTATTGATCACATCGACAAAATTAATAGAACACCATGCTGTGAGACATCTCCTTTTCCTTATAAAAAAGAAGTTTTTGAATTCTGTTTAATAAAAGCGATGGAATCCTTATATCAAACTCCTCGTGAACTGTTTATGCCTGGTGTGGCTGGCCCTAAATTTCGTAGAAGTGCCAATCCAACAGTCTCAGCAATTGTAATAGAATTTGAGAGTACTGTGCCCTACTCTATGTCATACACAGAAATGGATTATTTTTACAGCCAAGTAGAAAATTGGACAGAACATGAGTTGAAATATGCACCACCAGGTATGCAAAGTGGTTGGTTTTTGTCTGACTTGCAATTTTATGATCTACAAAAAACATTAGCTAGCGGAACTGTGATCGCCCTTATACTGTCAGCTGCATTAGGTTTTATAGTACTTGTACCGGCAACGTTAAGCCTCGTGATTAGCTCGTGCGCTTTAGTAGCCATGATATTTTCCGCAACTATAACTATAGCTATATTAGTATTACATGGTTGGAAGCTCAATGTGTTAGAAAGTGTAGCAATATCTACTTCGGCGGGGCTAGCTGTGGATTTTAATCTCCACTATGCCCTTTCCTATGCTAATGCTAATGGAGCAAAGTCTGCGAGAGTCAAATGTGCTTTGTCGTCGTCTTCTGGTCCAACTGCGGCTGCAGCGTTGACGACGGGTTTCGCGGGAATATTTTTATTGCGCTCAAATCTCCTGCCTTATTCGCAGATAGGGTCTTTTCTAGCTCTGATAATGGTAGTCAGTTGGACTTATGCAACATTTTTCTTGTGTTCTCTTCTTCAATTACTTGGAAGTAATTCTGCGAAAGAATCTCCTGCAGAAGAAAGAAAAACAGTTTCGCGAGTAAGTTCTGTTTGCTCGGGTGTTCCAAATTTAGAAAGCCATGAGCTGGAGCACCTAGCAGACAGCAGTCGTACGAATCTCACGCACTCCCAAAGTCCCTCTAATGCCAGCGCCACCACCGTTGTTTTACACGATGACTACGATAATTCTCACAATAAAATTGTTAAGAAGTCTAGTGATACGAGTAATATTAAATTCTCCGAAAACGACTGAATGTTAGAACTAATTCGTAAGTAGTTAAGTAAGCCATGTTTTGAAGTATTTTTGTGACAAACCAGTATTATTTTTTTACATTTTTATTTTTGTTATACGCTGTTTTCTCTTATTTACTGTTGTAGTTTGGTCTTTGTAAATACTCGTGACTTGTATTTAATCAATTTATAGAAATGATCGATGTGACAATAATTATCACATAAATAATTCACATGGGACAATATAAGATCTTAACGAGCTTAGCTTGCATTTTGAGTTAAGTACCGTAAATGTTTTACCTACTTATTCTGATCTCACGTGTGATTTGAATACTACTAATTTTATTATGTGCTATTCGTTATTATTATACATAGGATCATGAGCTGATGTACTTAATGTTAGACTTTATAATTCTATACATGTTTAAGTATTTAAATGTTACTTTGCACTGTTATTTAATTGGTGTATTCTTGTTCTAAGCATATAAGTATTAATGTCAATTCACATTCACGATGAAATTGTTAAAAAACCCTACTTAATAAAATATATGTATGTATATTATCATATTAAGAATATGTATGATGTGCAAATGTTAAATAATTTGGACATAGGGCTAAAATATTAAAGTATGTCCTGCATTCCAACTACTTAATTTACTTAAATAAAAAAATATATTGTATTGAAAGTCACACCGAAGCGGGAAAACTTAGCACTGTTGTATTTTAGGCTTTTATTTTTTTATTTCATATTTTTACCACGCCCGCGTGTTGACCCGCTTCGTGTGAATAATTTTCTAATGAGGATACTGCCGTATTAACTACACAATTCAATGTAAAATATTCTTCTCAATGTTTATTCTATTCTATGGCAACTTGAAAAGTGAGTGAAGATAAGTAAGTTAGGTACCTAACAGTCAAGAAGTGCGTTCTTTTGTTTTATTATTCATCATTTATAATAATTGTTACTCACCTTATAGTTATTATGGTTGTATCCTCAGTAATTCTCACTTCAATGTACTTAAATGTCGTAAGTGTGAAAACTTACGTTGTATTTCGTGAAGTACTTATTTAATGATGCCTAGGGCGTTAATCGTTAAGTAAACTCAATTTACAAAATAGTCTAATTTAAGGAAATGCCTATACGTACATACCTAGCACAAAGTTTAAAAAACAAAATAATGAAATAATGATATTTTTGTTACGAAATTGTTACAATTTGATGATAGCATTTAACTATGATGCCTGTTATGTAATATCAAATCAAATAGCTATACAGAATGTATGTAAAAATCGTAAGTTCGTTAATATGATGAACTAGGAAAGTATTAATTTTGGTGTATAATACCTAAGACGTAAGATTTTTTACTAATCAGATGTATCGAATGTTGACTAACTACTAATACTCTTTAGTGTACCTAGATATAGATAAATGGTCAGCTACACAAGGTAGCACAACTTAATAGTATTATAATTGTGTAAGAAACGAAATAAAATGTTAATTTTTGTAAAAGGGTTGTTTTATTGACCTTCTTCTACTTCCTAGCATCCGCCTACTAGTTAGTACTGTAAGTATACCAGGATTTAAATAACGCAGCGTTTAAAAGCGATAGTTCGTCTAAAATACGCAAATCAACTATAATTTATAGGCTATAGCACTCAGGAATACCTACTGTATCTATCAGTGACGGAATTTTGGAAATCCGATCAGCAAAAATTACCTCCTACATACGAACTTACAAATTTTTACGCATTATAATATCAGTGATAAAAATGTAGAGTTATAGCAAATCTAATGGGACATCCACAATGCTTGCAAATATATTTACAAACATGAAAGATTACCCGAATTATATTTTAATCTTCTTTCCACGTCTCGCCGTTCACTAATCTCCAGTTTAATAAAAAACTTGGAAATATATTTAAATTTTATAACTTTTTTTTTACATTGGATTGACCCCACACTTGGATTTTCTCCCATATCGTGGGTGCGTTTACAGTCATAATTTCACATACACAGCACAGCCAGACCCGGAATAAGATTTGGGAGTCACTGATCTCACAAAGAGTTGTTCCGTGCGGAAATCGACCCGCGACACGTTGCGGGGTACCCAGTTGACCAACCACCGCGCCAACCGTGCAGTCGTAATTTGATTTGCGTGCGTAGTTTTCAATGGTTGGGTAGGTAGTTGAATGATGTGCTTACCTATATGCGTTACAGGTATAAAGAATTAATTGAGTACCTACCTGCATTTTTTAAATAAAGATCACATTTATTAGGTATACGCGAAATCACAATCACTACTGTTTAACACAGTACCTACTTATGCTTTTGAATCTATGTTCTGTATTCTGTAACAAGTACCTACTTAGGTAATTTTCATGGCGAAACCTAGACAGTCGCAACCATGTTATCTTTTAAGAACAGATTTATGAACAATGGAAATTAAATGAAGACCTCTTCCTTCACTAATAATTTTGGTACGATACACTAATTAGGTATGATCTCGTACAGATGAAATCTTAAAATTTCAGAATGATTTATCAAATAGATATAGGTAGCTATATTCATTTAACCAGGCTGTCTTTTAAAAAACGATTTATGAACACTGAAAAGTGATAATAAAATAATGGCATCTTTCAATCACAAAGTCTCTCTTTTTTAGTTGTGTGGGAGAGCCATGCTTCGGCACGAGTGGGTCTGCTCGAACGGACTGATACCACGGCCTCCCAGAAAACCGGCGTGAAACAATCACAGCGTTGTGTTTTGTTTCGCCGTCTGTATTAGGTTACCGAAGGCCTAACCTTTCCCCTCGCTCCCAACCCCTAAATCTCAATAACCCTAATCTCAAAAAGGTCGTAACCGCATTAATAGCTCACATCAGATTGTGTGGTGTACGATAACATAAAAAAAATTGTAAAAAAAAAAGATCAAGACGGCTTATACTGAATTCTCTAGTATTTTAAATATAGACCTAAACCCGACATGTCTGGAAAATTCCGGATCAGTAGAAATTCCGAACCGACGTCATTATAGTGGGTACTTATTGTAATATTACCTTTTGTACACTATCGTTTCCAATTTCCGTTTTTTTTACTTGCAATAAACTAGTGCTTGACTGCGACCCCACCTGATGGTAAGCAGTGATGCAATCGTTGATGGTAAGGCGCACTAGTTTATTAAGAGCCTATTCACTCTAGCCTTAAAGACCTCTAATTTGTATTCGGACGGAAAGACTGCAGCCGGCAAACTGTTCCAATCCCTCGATGTACCTACGCGGTATAAATGACGAGGCAAAACGCTTAGTCCGGGCCGCAGGTGTCTCAACCACGTAAGAGTGGATATTTGCTGTACGCCGTGAAAATGGGATGGCGGAATCAAATCGTGCAATTCCTGCGCACACTCTCCAAAATGCATCCTGTAGAAAACCGCAAGGCTGGCTACTCTGCGCCTGTGCTCGAGACTTTGAAGAACCCAACCAAATCTGGATCACCAATCAGCCTCTTTGCACGCCTTTCCACTGAATCCAAAGCCGCTAGGTGGCATTTTGCAGCACCAGCCCATATGTAGCTGCAGTACTCCACACACGATCGGACCTGAGCTTTATACAACATTAGAAGCTGACTCGGTGTGAAGTACCGTCGGACTTTTGCAAGATCGCCGAGTTTTCTAGCTACCTACCAGGGGTGTTAGGGAGCTCCGTAACCGTAACTGAAACTATCGGATATCCGATATAAAAAATCATCCGTAACCGTAACCGAATCCGAAATTAAAGTTTCGGGTAGTATCGGATAGGGGCGGAGCCTTATTGAGACACGTTATGACAAGTTTTTTTGATCGGCCGGCCGCTGCAAGTGCCGACACACACTGCGCGCATTGTTTGTTTTTTTTCTTCTTTGACAAATGTGTTGGTTGTGTTACGGAATCGATTGAATTTGTACAAAATACGTCCTTAATCGAGTGCAGTTTGGTCGTTTTTTGATGAAATGACCGAAGTCGCAAAATGTAAACAGTGTGGTAAAAGCTTTTCAAGGAAAGGAGGTGGGACTAGATCGCTTAAACTTCACCTTAAATCACAACAGAGTGATAAGTACGAAGAATTTTACTTTTAAAATTCCTTAAAAATATAATATCCGTAACCGAAAGTAACGGATAATCCGAAATAATTTATTATCCGTATCCGTAACCGTATCCGGTATAATAATCATTCCTATATCCGTATCCAATCCGTAACCGAAATTTCATATCCATAACATCCCTGCTTTACCTTGGCTTTGGACTCAATGAACCGCCCAAAGTTGAGGTCTGAAGCAATGTCCATTCCCAAGAGCTGAAGGCGGTCGGTGCACTCCAGGGACACATCCCGAAAAGCAGGAGCCAAGGTGAACGGGCTCCTTTTGGCGGTGAATAGACGGTGAATAGTACCATGATAATGGTGATCATGGACCTAGAAAAAAAGGTTTTTTTTCTAGGTCCATGATGGTGATAAATAAATTAAAATTAATCGAATTTGTATTACTTTTTAATCATCTGTAATAACTAAACGTAATTGACAGATGTGGAGAGATTTTTCTCTTCTGAAAATTGTAGCATAATTTCAAGCTGTCTTTCTCACACATAGTGTAACAATATTATGCTATCCTGTTGTCAGCCGCCAACTTTTTGACAATTGACCTGACTTGGTCTGGAACGATCGTTTCAATGATTTGTTCGTGCGGTGATTCATAGATTGCAAACAATAAATAAATTTACGGCGTTAGTCACTCGAAATCTCGTGCGATTTAAAAAATATTATTAACTACAAACTTTGTTCAAAATGTTTTCAACAAATCCCAACTATACTAAACTCAAAACTCATTTGAGACTTGCTATAAATAGGCTCAAATTGTTAGAGAAGAAGAAAACAGAATTAGCTCAGAAAGCCAGGAAGGAAATCGCTGAATATATAGCTGCTGGTAAAAGTGAGAGAGCTAAGATACGCGTGGAACATATCATCAGGTGAGAAAAATTGATAATTGTGTAGGAAATAGAACAACATTCTACAAACAAACTTGTCCTTGAGACAGATTTTTGATCAACTTTGTACAAAATAACGCATTGCGTCATGGTATAATAGGCAAGGCGGAATTAGTTTAATAGACCAAATGAATGACTGATGTCAATGATTTAATCTATTAAAGAAGAGATAATTAGTACATTATGTTCACACGAAAAGACAAAAACAACCCAATAAAAACTATATTTATCCATAAGAACTAGAAATAAAAATTTTAGTAGGACTTTCTGAAAAGTTTTTAGTCTTTAAATCGTTTTGTCATCAAATTTCTATAATCAAAACTGTTTTAACTAATGTTAAAAATGTATAAGTTATATACGGTACAACTAATCTGCTTATTTGCTCAAAAATTATACTCTATATAAGTAGATTGGACAAATCCAAAGGCAAAATCAACATTAGGTTTTAATAAACTATGAATGATGTTTGTTGCAGAGAGGATTACATGGTGGAAGCTATGGAAATAGTGGAGATGTACTGTGATCTTATATTGGCAAGGTTTGGACTTGTGACCCAGATGAAGGAGCTTGATGAAGGACTCGCCGAGGCCATCTCCAGTCTTATATGGGTGGCGCCAAGGATGCATACTGATGTTCAGGTAGATTATAGAATTATTATTTATGACTTTTTGTAAAAATTGTTTGCTATGTTGTTCTGCTTTATTTTTAATTGGCTGTTACTTTTCTTATTGGAAGGACTTATGGACTGAAGCAACTTGTTGATTGGTTTTTTTCATTTGACTGCATGATTGGCGTCCAAAACGGAACAACTGTTTGTGAGATCCAAACTGTTGTTTTGGGTTTGGGTGTGATTTGTATGTTAGTAAACACACCCAGGACACAAGAAAAAGCATTGTTTTTTTTTTGACATTTAAAAGTGCCTGTATGGGTCTAATTGAAATCAATGATTCTGAATAACTAACTGATAACTAATAACTAAGTAACTTCTCTAACAAAAAATTTCCTTACAGGAACTGAAAGTAATATCAGACTTACTCACAGCTAAATATGGAAAGATCTATGCGGATGCCTGTAGAAATGAAAATGTGAACACCCTGAGTGACAAATTGAAACACAAGATGTCAGTTCAAAGTCCGCCCAAGATACTTGTGGAGAAGTACCTGATAGAGATAGCTAAGAATTACAATGTTGAGTATGTACCTGATGAACAAGTCATGAGGGAAGAAGAAGGTATGTATCATTATTGGCATATTTTTGGTTGTTTGTTTGATGATGTTTATAAATTTTTATTTAAGTATTGAGCCAGATCAGTGTATTCTTTTTAAGTTGAAGTTAAGTGGTGTGATGAGGCTAACTTCTTAAAACTGCAGTGTATAAAGACACCTTGAGTGACCCTATTGAAATCATTTGAAAGTCAGAAATTAACTTTGAACTTATACTTTCACTTCTTACCTTTTTTCCGTTAAACTAAATAAGAGTTCTAGAGAGACAGGAACTGAAATTATCTAAATAAATTGATTTGAGTAATAACTGCTTGATCAAATATTGATGTATTTGACCTGGATATCTCTTCTTGTTCTGAAGTTTACCTCAAGAAACACAATTTGTTTTATTCTACCAACATCATTGTTCACAGGTCGGGATGCAATGTTGATAGACATAAATGGTCCCCCAATGCCGCCTGGTTTTATCGGTTACCCGCAGCAACCAACTATGACCATGCCCAACCTGCCCAGTGGACCACCACCATCAGTGACACCATTTTCCTACCCTTCTGTAAGTATAATAATATTGTTTGTGATGTTGCTTACTTCATTAAAATGTAATATGTTAGCACCAGTACAGTTGTCTCTTTATAAGTAAGTTTAAGAAAACTTGTATTATTAAAATGAATTTTTGAAATACGATTTTGAAATATTTTCTATTGTCTCAAATAGTGACTGCAAAAGTCAAAGAAACTTATACTTACATCGTATTTATTACTTAAACACGCATTATGATTAACAATTGTGTTAATTAAATATTTAGATTTGAATTGATATTGAGTTGTTGATTCATGACACTTGAAGTTTAAAAACATAATCAATATTGTACATGTCATGTGGGGAATCCACATGACATGTAAAGTGCACTCTTGTTGTTTCGGGCTAATTACGGCCGTATTAATAAACAAAGAAACTCATGGCGTTAGGCTGTGGTTCGAAATTTAATTTCTCTCTAAATATTACAGTACAATAAATAACACAATGCTACTCTCGCGCGGCTTCACCCGCTGCTCGTCTCCTACTGATCGTAGCGTGTTGTTATATATACAGCCTATAGCCATCCTATTTAAATTGACTAACAAACACAAAAATAATTGTTCCTTTTGAACCAGTAATTCCGTAGATTAGCGCGTTCAAACAGACAAACTCTACATCTTTATAATGGTAATATAGATAATACTTTTGTTTGCTAATTTTGTGACTAATTTCCAACTATAGCAACCTTCGGGCGGTAAAGTGGGTGGGTTTATCGCGACGCCACCGGCATCGTACGGCGGGCCCAGCCAGCCACCAATGGGGTACCATCTGCCTCCTGGAGTTGATTCTAAATCCTTAAGCAATAGTTTCTTGCAGGTAAAATAGAAAAGACGTTGAAAATTTAAAAGTTTTAATATGTATTAAACGCACTTCTGAATAGTGTTACCATAAATAAATTAATGTTCTGTTGCTTGGTGTTGCCATATCACACAAACACAAAAAAAATTGTCAAAATTATCCCTAGCATTTTTTTTTGCACTTTGGCCGTATTTTGTTTCCTTCATATATTTTTTTATGTTTTATTGTAAACTAATGCTATAAATGCACGGTTGAATGTTTGGCTTGAAACAACTTCTTCCTTTTTCAGGATGAAATGAGCAATCTGCCCCCTGCTTATGACAGCATCCAACATGATTTGGTACCAATTTTATTCTTTTTGTATAATTTTTTAGCTTTATAATAACTACTGCATGAAATAAGAGTAAGCATAGCAGTCCTACTATTTCCACTTCGGAAAAGTATGTAGAAATGTAAAGGCATGCTTGAAATTACCAGAATATATTTAGACTGAATGCAATTAGTGCATGAAAATTATCATTATTTAAAATCGTCTTGAATTCCAATTGAAAAGGTTAATAAATTGCCTACAACATTTATTTTTATTTAGTATATTCTCTTATTTTTTACATTATAGAAAACGGTAATTAATCCTTGAACCTTATTTCCAGCCACCACACGTGCCGAGTCCACCGGCCCCTAACGTGCCAACGCCGCAGCCCCGCTCTCGAGTCCCGAACCACTTTCCAGAACTCCCCGACCTGCCGTCAGTACCCTCAGACCTCATCCTACCATCAGTGCCTCACAGTAACAACTCGAACACATCAAACAACCTACCTAACGCGCCCAATGCGCCCGATGAAATTGATTTCGATGATCTGAACCGTCGATTCGAAGAGTTGAAAAAGAAAAAGTAAGTGTCGTAGTTAGCAGTCTAACGACGCGGGTTCTGGAAGGTTTCTGATCTGCGATAGTTACTATTTTTGCCTTATAATGGATATTTTCTAAAACAAATCTGTCGGTAATTTGGCTGTTGAATTTAATATTTTGAAAAAACTGATGGAATTTATGAAGATTTTTATGTATGTAGATGATACGAAAGGGCGTGACAATATCCAGCACAATTTCTATTGTATGTCTTTACCATTCACGGCACCACATCATGGTCCCGGTCATTTGGGACGCTTATGAAGGTCTTTAGCGAACTGTGCAGAGGTCCTTTAGACTACTTTAATCTAAATGAAATGGGACACAAACCGGCGACTATCCCTGTATGCACTATGGAAATGCACCCAAGGACAGTCCCCGGTTAATGTAGGACTATTGCGGATAGTCGAAATAAAGGATTTATTAATATTTGTTTCACCTGTAGTTGCCAAATTTACCGACAGATAGGCTTTTATTCTACTGCGGGGCATTAAATTTATTATTACCTACTCTTTAGTAGCGATTTTGTTCCGAAAACTATTGCTAACGTGGATTAAGTAACCATTAATTTAACTCCATAGAGAGGGAACCGAAATGTTCACTACATATTCGTTCACTGTACTGAATTAGATTATTATTTATGACTAAAATCGTTTGAAATTTTATGGTCACAAAGCCCGCAAGTATACGACTCGCCTTTTGTAAAATTAGCCGACGCTCACTTTTGAATCTGAATTTATATGTGTTTTTAACAGTATTGGCATTATAAGAGCATCGATTTTTATGTAATTCTGACACGGAATTAATTAAAGTTTGTTCAAAAGAAGAGATAGCTCTTCTTTATTTAAGTATTGTGCATGTAATGTTTTGTAGCAAAATTTTAATAAATAAATGTTTCAATTTATAATGAAAATTATCAATAATCAGTGTATTAAACGGATGCTCTTATAATCAAAACGTTAAGATTTCTACATTTTTGAGTTGTAGTTATAATATTCAAAATCCATTTTCATTCGCTCGGCTATGTCTAGGCAATTTTAACGATGTGACACTGTGAATAAATAAAATTCGAATAATAGTCACACGCCTTTTCATAACAACACGTAATTTATTTTGAATATAGGGCTCGAACAGATCGGATGTCTATACACGTGGACGTCCATTTACGATGGTTTATATATGGTGATTGGTAATTAGTGACCGATATTTAATTAAACTCATAACAAACAACTTTCCTATAGAAACTTTTTTTATACTCATTAGTTTTTATACTATAAGAATAAACTTCGCACGCCTGCCGTGTGTCGTCGCCCGATAATTTTGTTATAGGTAGTAACAAAACTAATAATAATTAAATACTATGGAAAAATTGTTTCTTTGAGAAAGTTGTTTGTTATCGTGAGTATAATCACCTTATTTACTTATGGAATTATACATAATCAGTCTCCTGTCTCATATATTTGAAATAAAAACAACGGGATGTGCACGTCTACATATAAACGTTCCCGGTCTGTTCGAGCATTGAGAATTATTGATCGTCGTTTCAGCCATTTCTTATGTAAAATATTATGTAACTATTTTTTTATTTACTCTGGCATTTTGCCTGTATCTGTAACATAATGTGATTGATAATGTTGATATAAATAATGTAACTTTTTAACTGTTGTTCTAATTTAACTGTTACAATATAATTAGGTATGTAAATGTATAATGTGTTTAGAAGAATTGATGCTCAGGGTAGCAAATAGGGTTTTTAATTAGAAAAGTTCAATATCTTTTTTTTTATATAAAAGTATACGACATTCTGAGTTATGTTGTCATAGTTTTTGCATCAAATATAATACTTGTTTTTTACCTATAAAATTAAGTGTATCATAAAATCAAATACATAATATTAGTGTGTGCATATTTTTTTAAATATTTTATTGTTTGAAAAGTAGATACTATTCGTTTTGACTGAGGAAGTTATCCAATTCTTCTAAACAATATTTAGTCGTCATCTGAAGTTGATAATATCTAGTTGAAATATTAGGTATGTGTAAAGTATAGGTTATGAAATAAAAGAGTTTTTATTTTAATATTTTATACAATTTATTATTATTGCTGCAATGTCTGGTGTTGTACCATGCTTCCATTGACGGGTAGCAAGCGAATGTATAGTTACATGTACATTATGAAATACAATACATTTCAACTATTACCGTGTTTTATTCAACTATGTAATAATTACGTGTAATAAAAAATAGACTTAACTGGGCAGAGTCAACAGTTCATAATATCCATTTTCTGTTGTCCGACAAGAATCATAGTCGTACACAACAACGAAGTTCTAAATTATTCTAATATTTATCTATAATTTTGTCTTCGCACCCAATAGGATAAGTAGGGTTACAATATAGATATTATTGTAGAATAAGTTAGCCATGTAATCCTAATTGAAGGCAGTATCGATGCGATTATAAATTATTGCTTATTTGTGACACCTCATCATTTCCAATTGAACATTAGCTGAAGGAACATTGAATAGAAGCCGCCGACATATTGAAGATCAGCTTTTCAAATCCAGAGCAGAAGTGTCAATATGAACATACAAAAATGATTGTTTAAATCTAATAATATAAATAACAGCCTTATAAAGTACTTTTGTAAGTTTTGTTCATAAGAGACTGAGCACTTGTTGCGACAGTGTTGCTATTTTAGCGTAATTTTGATCCATAGTGTTGCCACTGTCCTTTTTCAACCTGTTGTGTAATTGGGTGCTGGACACTATTCTTGTTTGAATTTGTAGCTTGTTTGGAGATTCTGCTAGGAGAGTGCCGAGTGCTACGAGACCTCTGTAATGACAAAAAAGTAAATACATTATTAAGATGGTGACTTGATGATGATCTGCAAAAAATAAGTTGTCAGTGTTTTAAAACACTGACAACAAATTTTTAAATGTTCATATCAGAGTAGATTAAGCACGTTTACTACTACATAGGTCACCAATGACCTAGGCTAGTGGTGGAGTTGCTTTCAGCAGTTTACTGTCGGCAGTTAAATTATACTATAAGTTTACTGTCTTGAGTAAACAGAGATGAAGTACTGTAGTAGATTTTAATTGGTTGTGAAACTGAATATTACCTGAAATAGGCTTCATTGTCCGTAATCCTGGGCAACAGTTGCACTAAGCAATCTGCAAGGTCTACACTGTCGGGCTGTTGTGCCAGCGCTACTGATAAGTTCAATAGCAACGATGTAGCTGCGATCTGTTGTAAAGGTTGAATTTGTTACTAATCAGCTCAGTTTATCATTTATATTTATTCTTATAGTGGGATAAAAATAAAATACAAAGATGTATAAGGATCATCATAGCCAGAAGGCATGCGCGCAACAAAGGCTGGGGCTTAGAGGCGGTTTTGCCAACTGAATGTTGTCTCTTCCCAATACCGAACCTTACCATAATTTTCTCGTTTGATGGATAGATTCAAGGTCGCGTGTAACTTCAATTTTAGGGGTGTAACTGCCCTTACCTTGGCAGATAGGCGCAGGGTTCGCACGAGTGATATTCCTCAACATATTTCTAATTTATCCAATGTCACCGAACTGTTAAAATATTTTTTCATATAGGAAGTGATCATCAGCCTATAAGTGCCCACTGCGGAGCTGAGATCTTTTCTCACACTGAGAAGTGTGGCGCATTAATCACCACGCTTGCTCAAGACGGATTGGCGATTTCAAGCTTATAATTAGAAATTATAAGTTTAGGTTTCCTCACGATGTTTTCCTTCACCGTTTGTCAATTATGTCTATACATACCTGAGCATTATTGTTGAGTTGCGAGAGACATATGAGGGAGTGCACGACACTCTCCCTCGCAGCCAGTACCAGCATTTCCCCGGGGAGGTCACTGAATGCGTTCACTAACACTCGCATCGTTAACATCTGGTTGGCTGGAAGATTATCTATAAAAACAATTTGTTATATTATTAGAAAAGTTAGTAGAGAAACGGAATATTTCTTCATAAGAAGATACACGTGTCTATTTAAAAGCATAATTAATTGTAGTCATGGTTGTTGAATATAAAATTGGGAAATTACAAGATAACTATTACGATCTTCAAAATTTATTTGGAATAGTTATTCTGGACCTAGATGAGATAAAGTTATTTTGGCAAATAAATTCATTGTTTTAGACGTCAAGGATGAGAATTTGGCACTCCCACAAAATATTAAAAATCTGCTGTGGGGAGACATTAACACTTTAATCGCCACGAAGGTCACGCCGAGACGGTAGCATAAGATTTCCCTGGAATAATTTTCTGTCGGCAGTCAAAGGCTTACACCCGGTTTCCAAAAGGCAATGTTAAAATCAATTTAATCTCTTGTCAAGTCCTCTGATTGGTTGACTGAATTATCAACAACCAATCAGATGACTTGACACCTAGTTAGTTGATTTTAACATTATTCGGGCTTTCGGAAACTGGGCATTAACAATGTTTATCGGCATTACGTACGTTATATTCTTCCAATAACTATTAAGAAAAATTTAACATTGAACAAATAAAGAATAATATGTCTAGATACCTGGTCCTAAGAGAGACAGTAGATATTTGATGAAAGTGGGCCCGTAAGACGTGTCGAATATCTGGCCGTTAATTTCTTTATTCCTTACTGCTAACCTAGTGATGTCCAATACGGGGAATAGTATTTCTGGAAATAAAATATTATGATTACCATAAGGCAGAAATAAATTATAGATTTTATTAAAAAATAGGATTATCTGACTGTACCTTTGGGCCATTCCAGCATCTTCTTCAGTATCGTTATGGTTTCATTGTTGTACACATTATTCTGTAACAATAACAGTATTGAATATACATAAGCATGTATTTTTATTAATTCACATGCCCATCGTCTCTGGTCGAATGACATTGATAGTTCTTCTCCATACACTTTGAAACACGTAACACGCTTCACTGGAGTACAGACCGACATACTTACACTCACAAAGTTGCCTTTTTGATATTTCCTATTTTTTGTTTGTTTGATAAGCAAACTATACTAACATTATAAAGAGGTAAAATTTGTAAGTTTGTATGTAGGGGGTAATCTTTGGAACCGCTGGTCGGATTGCCAAAATTCTTTCACTGATAGGTAGCTACAATGTTCCTGAGTGCTGAAAACATCACGCTACGATCAAAAGGAGCTGAGCAGCGGGTAAAATCGCGCGAGAGTAGCTAGTTTGTCATAAATTATTTGACTTTAACTATTTCAATTTTGTATGCCATTTATATGTGGCGAAGTGTGAAGTTCACTGTTTAGCTCTAAAATCTTTCTGTACCATGCTTCTTATAAATAAGTTCTATTCTATAATATTATAATCTCACCGGTTCACACAGTTTGACGACAGATTCCAGTTGATCATCGGTAAGTGCGCTCAGTCCATCTCCTACTTTGCTGTTGAACTCTTTCAGCTTGTCATGTATCGCTTTCAAGTTGGCTTGATCGAACCTGAAATATTGTATACAACATTAAAATCTACTAATGTTAAAATATTAAAATACATTATCTATTTGCTTTGTATTCTCAGATAGGTTCAGCATTTAATCATGTGACACAAATCAAGACCACAAAAGAAAAAAGTTCAAACAACCTGGTTCAACAACAATTTTCCTGGTGTTTTAGAAATTAGTCATAAAAATCCCAAGAAAGTCATGCCTACACTTTTAAAGTTGTTACTTTTACAAAAAGAAATGATAAATTGACAGTTATGAAATTTAATAAAAATAAACATTGTTATATATAGTTTATGTTGCATTTTATTGAATGTATGCAGGTTGCCTTTTTTTTCAAACTTGACTCGACATTATTGTGACGAATTATTCTGGTTATAGGTCGCCTAAATAGGTAGTTTTAGATCTTGCTAACTTTCGGTAAGATAAATAAATTAAAAAACTATACAATCCAATTATATTTTATTACTGCCATCCTTCATCCTCAAATCCCTACCTACTTACATAAGGTTCGCAATGCACTTGTAACTAAATCTTTTGATGTTGTGGGTGTCCATGGATGACGGCGATTGCTTAGTAACATGATTGGTCTGCTAGTTTGCCGAACATAAAAAAACTTACCTAATATAAGCATCGTGTGGTATCAGCATTTTCTCTCGGGATGTAGTAGTTCCGGTAGTAGTGTAGGCGCCGGAGCCGGTGAAGGGGTCGGCGTGGGAGGGGGGCGGCAGGCCGGGGACTGAACCCGACCCCGGCACGTAGCGAGACTCGCCTGTGAACGGGTCCGCGAAACTGGGAAAATACGTTTATTTGTCAAAAAATTAAGTACAAATGTAATAAATAACATTTGTATGGATAATTGTGCTTAGATCTTAATAAAACAGATCCCGAACAACAATTTTTGGATCACACAGAGTATTCCATGCGGGAATCGAACCTGGGACAAGTTGGTAGTAGCCGGTTGCCCAGTAACCGCGTCAACCGTGCAATTAGATGCAACATGAAGGTCAATGATTTCAATAAGATTTAAGAACAACGTAATTGATCAGAAATTATATAGTTTTATAAATATGAACCCATTTTAACAAGTACTCATATTGAAAATTCGCAGAATTTTATGCTTGCATGTAATTGAACAAAAATTAGAATATCTGTGAGGAGTGTTATTTATTTCTTAGTTTAGTTGAATTTTCAGTGATTTCATTCATAACTTACCCGTTGCTTGATACAGGCTGTGAATCCAGTTTGGCATTGGTGATAATGAAGTTAGCGACCTGCTCCAAATATACTTGAGGTAGATTGTTTCTGGAAATAATTATTTAATGTGTTTATGTGAGAATTAGATAAAATGAGCTTTTAGACATAATGTACAAAACTTCAGTAAAAATTCTGAAATTAAATAATTAATCTTTTGATTGACGTTACGGGACCTTGACTTATGACTTCTGGTTTTCACTGGCGGCGCTGATCACTTACCAGAAGGTGAATCTACATTTACACCAATAGCTGATTTAGTACTTTAGTCGTACAAGTTAGTTACATCTGAGCGAAAGTCTCTAAATTATAGAAAAAAAAACTTAAATTCACGTCAATCGTTATTTTCAATAAAAATATGTTACTATTTAAAAAAAACTTACTATTTAAGAAATGGATTGCAAAGCAATAAAAGAATATTACAAATTGTATAGAAAAAATATTACTTGTGTATAAAAGCTTGAGCGGCAACCCAAGGGTCTTCAGTCTTGTTGAATGGAAGTTTAATTGGTGGAGCGCCATCCTTGATGTCCACGCTAAATACAAAGTCGTACTCCTAGAAATAAATATAACAATTAATTTATTATATCTAAAAGATAGTATTGAATCACTACGCGAATTAGTTCAACAATCAACAAACAAAAAAACATAAATATAAGTGTCTGACAAGTTTTACATAAGCACATCATCTTTCCTACAGTATATCCACATCAAGTGAATGTGCTTATCGCCTCATCAAATACTTCTATATAGAACTCAATACATAAGGCAACTATTAAAAAGTAAAAAGTATATTGTAACTTTCTGGTAGCTAAAAAGCATATTATTTTTTGAGGATTGAGGTGGCAACAAGCCACTGGTATTGTATGGTATCCATTCTAAAACGAGTGTAATAATGTTCAACATAATAAACAATAGATTTCTAATAAAAAAGTATATATGTATTACCTTTCCCTGGTACATGGTCTTCCCCTCACTGGAGGGGGGCGCCCCCATGACGTCACCGATTTCGTTCCACGTGTTCTCCGCGGCGCTCCAAGAATAACACTTAACGTTGGTACCGCGCCGGACTAGTTTCGTCTGTCCGTCTGCCTTGCCGGGCTCTAGGAGAACTTCTGGACCCGGTAATCTGTAAGGTAAATTGGGAATGTAAAAGGGCAGAATAGGGAATTATTATATACACCCCATGTCACAAACTCGTTTGGTATACATTAAAGATTATTTATTTATTATGAAGTACATTCGTACAATTACTCTTGAAGACAATGTAAATCGTATCTTTTCTTACTAATATTATTAATGCAAAAGTTACGATGTTTGGATGTTTGTTACTCAATCATGCCAAAACTACTGGACTAAGTTGGATCAAATTTAGCGCAGGCATAGAATACACCCCAATATAGGACATAGGCTATTTTTAATCAACATACCACGCGGTCAAAGGTTTCTGTATAAGCGATTTGATTTGATCTGATCCAGAGTGATACCACGACCTCACAGAAAACCAGCGTGGAACAACCACAGCGTTATTTCACCGTTTGAGTGGGGTTACTGAAGGCTAACCCCCCTCTCTCTCTCTCCATCCCTTCCCAATCCTTAAATGTACGAAAACCTTATGCCTAAAAACGCAGTCATAACTCTTTTGGTTGCGGTATCGATAGGCGGCACCGATTGCTTACCATCAGGTAATCCGTGCGCGGCAATCGAGCCCTACCAGAACCTATCCCATAAAAAATCAATAGCATATTTCAATTGTTCGGTTTACAAAATCTGTTATCTACACAAAGATTTCTGTCTTTTCCTCTGATGTTTCATACAAGACAGGGCCAAAGTCAATAAAAAGAAATCCACTTACTCAGATAATTTGAATCCACCAATCTCCTGTTGAGTGGCTGCCTGCATCTTGACAACATCTTCCTCAAACTGCTTCAGTGCAGCTTCATCCGCGTACCTCGCTGGGTCTTTCGTAAATACTCTTACAATACCATCACTGGAGCCTGCAATATTTTAATAAAAATTCATACAATGGTCCTCAAGGCTGATTAATTTTGTTTTTAGATTGAAGACAGTTGTTCATGTCTCTGTCATGATGCCGTACCGGTTTTCATTGTATCGCTGTTCAGAATTGTTGTCGAGTGTAGATTGCGGCTTGAGGAGTTTACAAACCAGCTTCACTTATACAATAAGTGGACAAGTGAAGCGAATACACCGTGTTTGTAACAAATGCTTCTAAATTATACTTCTGGCTATTAGAGTAAGATCCAAGAACGCAAGTTGTCTATTATGTCTGACATTACATCAAATCAAATTACTTGTAATAACTCAAACCTAAAATGCCTAACCCACAAAATGCCAGCATAGCACTTTTAACTCTTTACAGGTGTCAAAATACCGCCGATAGTCCTTCGATCAAGAGGTCCAACTATTAGCTTGCCATCCTATCTCATAAAAAGAGATTTAGGTTTATATACCAGTGACGATATCTCCATTATCAAGACAGGTGATACTCCAGACGGATTGTACGGGCAGCCTTATATCGCGCACGCAGTCTCCGCCGGCCCACAGCCGCACGGCGCCGTCCTCGCCACACGTCGCGAAACCTTGCGGCACTACTGGGTTCATGCTGATACTGGAAGAAAATAATCAATAATCAGCTACAAACCATAAAATTTATAGTTGAAACATCCATTATAAATTTGTAAAATAATCCTATTTTTTTGTTTTAAACATTGCCCCACCCCACAACTGTGCCGTGGGATCGGTTACAAACATACAATTTCACACACACATGACACCCAGACCCGGAACAACAATTTTGTGGATCACACAAAGAGTTGTTTCATGCGGGAATCGAACCCGCGACACGTTCCACGGCAGCCGGTTGCCCAGCCACCGCACCATCCGTGCGGTAATCGGTCACTTTAATAGATGCTTTCAGGAATTAGGTCTTTGCATAGCAGTAGATATGGTATGGCTCAAAAGAGCATAATCATTAGTTTCAATTAAAGAAAATGCAGACATTTCTCTTGGTAGTCACAGTTTTATGATGATAGACAACATTTTATAGAGATTTTGCAAGAAGCTTTATTGAAATAAGGAATCCTTGTTCCAAAAACAATACCATAAAACCACTAATGCATTGTTGAATAGTACCATACTATCAGGATTTTGGTATTGGCTACAAGCCCAATTGGCTACTGACCCAAGATTTGGATAGCTCAGGTCAGATTAAGCATTAATCAGTTCTTCAGTCATATTTGGAGTATCAATGGTATGTAAATGATGTTATCATTTACCTGTAGATATAGTTAGAATGTCCATAGTATGTGTTAAGGCACTGCCCTTTATTAGTCCAGTGTTTAATGGAGGCATCATTTGAACAGCTGAGGAATGTCTCAGGATTGGCTACAGCCAGATCTCTGACACAATCTGTGTGGCCTGAAAGTATAACAAATCAGTAATTAATGTGAAAATAATTAGTAAGATATCCTGCTCCTCTACACAAACACAGGATAGACTAAATGATACAATTTTTTTTTTGGAAAGTAAATAAATGTTGGAGCCTGGCTATGTTTCGGCACATATTACTGTCTGGAGTTATAATATGGACTGAAAGAATAGACTTTTTGATCGAATGGAATGGAAGCGCGAGCGTCGCTTTCATTCGTTCAGTGTTGCCACTGACAAGTGTTTCATGGTAATAATTCTAATATTTAGTATTTTTATTTTACTTTTTCCCTTTTATTTTAATCATAGGTAGTTTGTTTTTTGTTTTATAGTACTAATCCAACAATTATATTATATGAAACACATTTTTGTATTTAACTTAGCTTATGTTTCTGCACTGATTGGCGTCATGCGTTGGTGTCGGCCATCGCTGAAAATCAGCGCCGCGACACTGTCTCGTATGGGGTCGCTGCATAATGCTGAGCGAGGGCCATTTCGCGAGCTTGGACGCATATTTTTCTCCTACCCTCTACTTTTGTTATTTTTGTAGTATAATTCTTAATGTATTTTTATTTTTACCTTTTTTTATTATTGTTCGTTTTGTGTCTTTTATGCGTCCCAGACGCGAATAAATACTTTTTGTTTTTGTTTTTGACTGATAGAAAATTGGCGTTAAACAAAGCTACCATAGCTTCTGTACCAATGTGTGAGTGTGGTTACCAGATGCCTAATTCTTCCTGTCACCTGTCACATACCATCAAATCCCTAACCACCAAAAGGTGGATTATACACTTGTAGCTTCACAATGTTGTGTAATCCACGGTAGGCACCAATTGCTTACCATCAAATGATTCTAATACTCATTTATCCCTAGACTGTTAGAAAGGCAATAAAAATATTGAATGCACTATACTATCATGAATAATACTCAAATTATTATTTTTCTACTTACCTGTTAAAGTGCTAATGATAGATCCATCTTTCTTCCACAACTTGATGGTCTTATCAGCTGATGCTGTAGCATATGTATCATTGAACAGTTCCACAGCCGCCCATACAGCAGCCTGGTGACCTTTGAGTGAGAGTGGAGATGTGCGACTTGCATTTATGTTCCATACTTTTGCTGTACTGTCCCAACTTGAACTGTGTAGAAATGAAGTTTTATTTAATTATTGATCTTCATTTGATGAGAGCATTGTTATTATTATGATCCTATTAGAATGTTATTAGAATACTTGAATTTGGTATATTTGTAAAAAGTTTTTGATCTATATCTTTTTAAATATAAAGCTGTAAGATTTAGAAAAACTTTTGTAATTCAAATCGATTAGAAAACTTTTATTAGAAAAAAAGATTTGAAAACTTTTATCTTATAGTAGTAATTGCAATAATTATTTTCCTGGTTACCTATAACAAGTATTTTGATAAATTCTTATAAGAATGGATATGATTATTTTATAATACTCTAGTACAAATCTAATGGCTTTTAAGTTATAAGTGTGCATATAATACCACTATCTATTTAAAAATAAATCTTGAAAGCAAAGAAGGGTTTCTTTGTTAACCCAGATTTCACTTAAATTTCAAAGAATGTTTAGGATATTTCATCAGAAAACAATTGTTAATGTTGTATTATCAACATAAATCTATGTAGTGAAAATGTTACAAAGCATGCACCACAAAAAATATTCACTTGCCTGTGAAAACAAAGAAAACTAACCTCAATAAAATTCCAGAATCTCTTCCAGGTTTAACACTACACACGGCGTTCTCGTGACCTTCAAGCGTTACCTGGATCACGCCATCCTGAAGGTTATATCCCAGTATTGTGTTGTCATTGCTGCCCGTTACAACTAACCCGTCAGGATACGCTTCGCAAGGAGGCAACCAGCACACACACGACACAAAATTCCTGTGCCCTTTATACGTTACCACGTTCACAAAATCCTTAACTCTGAAAAAGAAGCCTTTTGTCAAGTTTAAACAATTTTCTAACAAAGTAACGGCACTGAAATACATACATACCCCTCCGGATGCCAAAGCTTTGCGGTCCTGTCGCGTGAAGCAGATAATATACAAAATTCTTTTGTCGTAGCCACACATCGCACGTCCAGCGAGTGGCCGTATAAAACAGCACTTAATTTGTAATCAGGAACAGCCATTGGAAAGCGTATTTATTTTCAAAATGCTGAGAAAAAATCAGAAACAATCGCGGCGAACAAAAGTTGTCATGTCATGTTGACGTTGCTGTCAACAACCGTATGATCTGAAATTGACTTTTTTATTGATTAGCAGTACATGTATTTGAGTTACCTTAATCAAATTGGAAATTGTACTGAAAAGTTAGAATGAATATTACTCCCAAACAGTTATATATAATATTGAAGTATTTAACATTTATTTCATCAACGTAATATGTCGTTTTAATGAGTATTTCTGAACGAAACAGTTATGAACATGTTTGCCAACCTGATAGACATAAACAACACACCACTTAACGCGGGTGTTTTGATTGTAAGCGTTATCTACATTCCAAAAAATGTAATAAATGTTAATAGTGATAAGATTTCAGGGATATAATGAAAATATCTAAAATGTCTTAAGACCAGCATATTTTAGGTATTAATCAGAATCTCAAGTGAGGTATATATTTCTTGTAAATAATAAAAAATCAAGACAAAGTGAAGTGTCCACTAAGTATATTCTTTTAATAAGTAGTGTAGGATAGTCTGTGTAAATAGTATTAGTATTTATGTATTACTAAAAATATTAGATTTGCGCTTGACAAAATAGTGGCTCAGTTTGTATCATCATTACTTTCTCGGCAGCGGCGGCGCCAGTGTGATCGGACCGGTGCGGTGTCGGTGTTACTATAGCTATACATACCTACCTACAGTGTATTGTACATACGTAGTGTAAAGATGGCGTCGACGGTGTGTGTTTCTAGATGCCGACTGTTAGCTAAATTAGAAATAAATCGTGGTTTGTGTTTATCACCGATATTTAGGGATTTGTCAAATAACAGGGTAAGTGGTTAATGTTTTTCTTTTATTTAAAGACGAACATTGTTAGTGTTTCATTTAAAATTGACGATTCAGAGACCGATTTTCGTATGCACGTGCATATCTATTCTATAGTTAAGTAGATAGCAGCTGTCAAACGTCAAAATTTTTGTGTTTATTTTAATTTATGGTTATCATATTTTTATTGATAACCGTGAAAGTATATTATTTGTTTGATATCAATGACATTATAAACAATTGGAACATGTAATAAATACAAAATAGCTGTTATGCAAGCCAGTAAATAACGAAAAATCGTTAAATAAAACCGTCCGTAAACTAGGTTGAAATTAATTTTAGAATCAAGTAGGCACACTTATTTCGTTGCGGCAAAGTGTTCTTTTTAACCACTAAACATTTTTTACTAAACACCATATTTTTGAAGGTGTCATGTAATTTATTTAAGTAGAAAAAACTAAGAACCAAATAGCGTTCCAAATAGGCTTTAGAATTGAGGTTTTGATTTTTGTATCCAACGGTCATGACATCACGAATGTCTCTTTGCAATTAAAAAAAAAAACCTTTCGTATTTAAATGTTCCAACAAGATTCCAATGTGACTGTGACAGTGCAGTCTCATCTGTGTTAATTAGTTACGATTATGATATTGTTTTGTTTGTATACTCGAACCACAGATAAGACAACAAAACATTTCACTTTATTGGTTGTAGCCATAAAGATGCAGAATAAAGGTTGATGATAAGGATTAACATTATCTACATTTCTTATACTTAACGAGAGCCTTATTTTCGTCTTGTTAGAAATTACCTCCGTTGTTTCCTGAGCTAGCGATTGGTCCTAAAAATTAATAGAGGGGATCGATTATCTCAAAGAATTGTTTCATTTTTAGTCCAATCGTGCGGGGCACGGAGATTTACTTATTCATAAAGCTAGTGCGTGGATAACGTTAGCCTATTTGTTGTGATCTTCATCTCAATTGGGGCCCTTGAACTCTACTCAGTCATGTACGAGTTCCGTTATGTCCAGTAAATTCGACAGAATCATGCATCGTAAAATGGCCACATTGTCAAGAAACTGTCACTACCGAATTTAGTTCGTACCTACTCTTATTTACCTCATTTACAAGGTCACGGTCAAGTACGATACTACTTTATCGTAGATTAGGTATTAGATTAACAACCTTAATAAAATAAGTAAGCCTAATCAATAAAAAATACTAACTCGACAACTTTATGATCGATACTCGACCTTATCGTTGATAGATTTCGATTTAAGTTCCTGTGATAAAACAGTTATTTTAATCCAACAATAGCTCCATGGTAGATAAACTGACAAAATATGCGTAGATACACCATACTCAAAGTACGTATGAGTGGTTTTTAAAATCGGTGTTACTTTTGGCAGAATCGATGAACATATGTGGACGAAATATGGAATTCAATATAAATCATTGACATCATGGTTTTGTATAAACACATACCTAAATATATGTATGTATGCATAATTGCACAATATCTGATCTTATTGTGACCCCTCCTGCAATTTTTTAAGACCATTTCAAAAATTGTTTTAGCGTATAGATTGTTACGACATTTCACGGTCATTGAAGGGTGAGCGTTGGATTGGTGACGGTCCCCAGGTAATAATAACTCCTATCCGGTAACGAAGACCAGTATACAATAGTACTCGTGTACAAAGGTTTAAATGTGTAACTGTTTACTTAAAACTCAAGCAAACCATAATATGTCACGTTCAGTTTAAGTTTTGCTTACATTACAAGTTGTGATCACCACTCTGTTTAAAATGTTCCGGTTTTCACAAATTAGTATCACAAATCTTGCAAATTTGTTGTTCACGTTGGTAAATAATTTATAACTTATTCTGAAGTCTTTTACTTGAGACTTCTGTTAAAATAAGTATTGAATTAAAGTGTTGAGCACTAGTTTCTTAACAGGAACGACAATTTATACGTAAAATCATAAAAAATGTCTTCTTTTCCTTCTGGCGGTAAGCGGCAGTTATATTTTTTGTATTTATGTACAATAGTTAGGTATTTGTGAAGATGATCAATATCTACGTGGGTAACTATTTTAAAAGCATCACGGATATGACGTCTATTCGTCATGATCAGACCGTGAGATGACGAATTTCTTAGTTACTCGGTATTTTTCTAATTGAATCACTGCCTGCTTGAGCGATACGATACGAATCTGATAGCTACGTACATGGTTCGAACAGCTGTATAACCAATGAAAGACAATGAAGTGTTTATTCATTACAACCTAATAATAGATATCTAATCTACGTCTATTTTGTAAACTTAATGTCGGAGAACTTAGGTCTACAATTATTGGATGTTTATCATATCATTAACTGAACCATTTTCCGTGTACAATTTCTGTTGAGGATAATTTATTTACTGATGATGATGTGATGACACATTATTTAGTTCGAACTGCTAAATGAATGCATCAACATACCCGGATTCAATACATTGCTATACTGGTTTGATCACCTACAAAAGACCTTTTAAAATGTATGAAGTGCCAGAGAAAAATATTTAGTTCCGTCTCACTGGAAAAAAAATGCGAGTTAGGTACACTTTATGGTGGCATTGACCAAGTAACTGGTATGTACGGATGGATAAAATATTATGTAATCTGTAAGTTTATTTGTTTTTGGATAATTTTCAATAAAACAAGACCTGTGTCAATATACCTATAATCCGTATTTAAAACGTCACAATCGCAGACTAAATTGTGGCGAGCAAATGCTTAAATAAACCTGTTGGCAAAATACAAGCATATAAGTAGTATATATTGCCACATTTTTAGATATCCATTTTCCTTCCATCATGTTGATACATTTGAAATTGAATCATCGAATTTTGAAGAGAATAATTTTTAGGTAATTGACTATGTTAAAAACGATAAAGTTTTAAGTAGACGCAATAACGTAGAGTTATTTTAAAGCTGAAACAATGATTGTACTTGGAAAATTATTGCAACCGACTTTAATTAAATGCATTATTAATGGCGCAGTTAAATTATTAGATCCGATAAGGTTGATTTGGCGTTTGTTCTTTAATATTTGATTATAATTTTATTCATGTCATCGGCTTGTTGCCAAATGTGATGCGTGCATACTGCATGCATATCAATGCATTCTCTTTGTCCTGTATTCTGTATTATTAGCTTGATAAGAATTAAAAAAAGACGCCTCAACTTATAATGGCTTCTGTTTTTACAAAACATAGCATTAAAGTTCACATCATTAGCCTGTAAACTTGTGTGTTACATAATGGCGGCATTATAATAATGTTGAAGAAAAAGATTTAAAATCCATTAATCTGAAATTGTTCAAATCGTAATTGATTCTGTGAAAAACTTAACAAGGTGTGAATTTAAAGCATCTTTATTGAAGAATAATGAGAGATAATTCTTCTAAGAATTATTTAAAATCATGATTCATACAAACAAGTGCATGTCATCAAGGTTATGTTGTAGTCACAATCAATTCACGGGTCGTTGACCTGAAACCTGCCGGTTGTGTACTGGTTCATTCGATAAAAAGGCCAACGCATCACTCAATCTTATCTACGGACCTACATTTCTCTACGAACAGGAGTTGGACAATGTAGTTTCGATTTTAAGTGACCTTCAATCTAGATCCACCTTGTAAAACACTTATTAATTGTTGTTTGATTGTTGCTATAAGATTTAGACTTATCTTTGTCAGTTATGTAACTCTTATAGTTATATTCACTATTACAAGACGATAATACGGTAGTTTCTAACTACCTAGTTAAATTCAATAATACGTTTATCCAAATGTCAAAGACTACACTTTTCTATGAAATTTGTGTGAAATACTGAGTTATGACGACATAGTATTTTTACGTCAAATAGCTTACTTATTTCTTAAAAATTAGCTAAAAAATATCTAAAATTTAGCGTATCCATCGATCGATGAATCAAAGTATAGTTATTTTTGAATATTTTATTGTATTGAAACGTCGAATTAATTTATTTTTGACCTAGGAAACTACCCAATTTTATCTGAGTCACCTGGTATAAACATAAGGTGGAACTTGCATTATTTTGGCGTCTCACTTTGATTAAAACGAATGGTCATTAGAGTCAAGTACTTGCCATAAACAACACCATATCATCTCAACCGTGCAAATAGCGTTTAGTTTAGTATTTGGTATGCAAGTTAAAAATTATTAGCATAATAATATGCACACAGTCACTGCACTTGTCTGCATTGTAGGTGCTCCACACATTTGTAACGAATTTATCCGCAGTATTTGTCCAAAAATAAATCAGGTTAATCACAAAAACTAACTACAATGCTGATTCATGCGATTTAGATATTTTGAAGTTTTTTCCTGAATTTCGAACCAACTAAGTACTACTCGTATTCATTTAATTATAGCTGTCTTTACTGCATGCGAACGTGATTAAGACAGCCTAATGTAAACACAAACTAGAAATGTGCCAAAATAAAGTATTTGCATCGTCGTTACGTAGGTCTGGTTAGATGGCGGCTATTTAGCAAATTTTATGTTCCTACGAAAAGTTTATTTTCTCTTCAAAGTATGCCTGACAGGAATTATTAAAGGCGAATTTGTACTAAATTATTTTAATTCCACACTTATTTATGTTTTCATTATGAATTGAGGCATGCCTAAATAGCCATGCCTACTACTTTCGACCTTGCAGTTAACTGCGAACAGTTCCTTGCCCTTTCTGAATAATCTTGTTGTATAATCTTTAACTGTACTTCAGATCGTAGCGTAATATTGAAGACTTCGGTACGGGTCAGAAATGTATTAGTATTTTTGTCACAAAATTCTTGGAACTTTGCCCGATAAAATAAAGGAAGGCAGACAGGAGGCGGATTGCGAGTAAGAAACTATATGACGATAGCAAGATCTTTCTACGTGTTGGTATAAAAAAATATGATATCAGTGGTCGATGAACTTTTCATAGTGAAATGTAACAATCGGTTTAGTTCATAAACATACTACCCAGTGAATAATGTGAACATACATAACACACTGTTTATATAACTTACGTTTCCTAAAGTTAGTTTAGTGATTCAACAGCGTAAAATTTTCTTTATCGTTGACCAGTGCAAACATTCACAAATCATATGACTTTGTTTTGTTGCTTACTGAAAACCTACAGGCGATTAACTATTTCGGTTCAGGATTGATTTATTTACCATTATTTTATTGGTGGGTTTTTGCATTCAACGTTTCGTTAATGTTACATAAAAATATTAAATCATTAAGCTTGGCCTGGTACTTAAGTTTCCAGTGAGATTAATTTGTTATAGGTAAATAGTTATTATTCACTAATTGTCTTTATTTTGATGGGAAGGAAGTTGACGATCGATCCACTTGTGTAAAAGCCGACTAATACTCCATGTTGATACTAAACTGTGGAGGAAAAGGCCAAAATAAATATTTGTCAGTAGTGTGATGCGGACACTTAAGCATTCATACATTTCTTACTGAGATGATAATAATAGAAATGACACGAGCGACAAATCTTCACCATTTATATCACTCAAACCTCTCTTTATCATCAGTTTGTACTTGTAAAAAAAAAATAGCGCAAATACCATCTAGTAGTTTTCGAGATTATCATGAGCAGATAAACTGACTGTCTTCTAATATACCTATCTAATAACTGCAAGCCGTACGATTTGTAAGGCAAGAATCAAAGAAAACACACATAGATCATCTTAAACGTCTAGTGTTCAGATAGTTGTTCGTTAGTGATTAATTGCTAACACTTAGAGGCAAATAAAGATATCTAATAGATTCATAGACTATGAGTAACAAACAGCACATTAGTGTCTGTTTCGCCTCTTGTCTATCTTCGCTGTCATTTTTGAAATTTATTAGTAAGTACAGTAGTTTAATACTAGCTGTATATTATACGCAATATAAAGCTGGTGATGTGTATTATACGGCAATAACAACTGCACGTCATTTTTGGAAAGAGTAAAAGTTTGTGTGACACTACAGTTTTTCATTTGTTTTTTTTTAATCTTTTCATAGTTTGGGGAAATCTTTCGACTAGTAGGTATTAGCAGTTCATTATAAGGAACAGTAAACGGGCCGACTTGGCCGATTGTCTCTTTCCAAAAATCGACGTGCAATATTTATCGCCAGGTACTGTATGCGCAGACCATACAATGAATATTCTACTTTCATACTGTACAGATACGAACTACCTCGTTCATTAACATCAGACTAATTAGTAAAATGCTACCAAATAGTAATCTACTAATGGAGGCAATGTACCCAACTCCATTTATCTGTCTACTGCAATTTTTAGTTGATAAATGTGTGACAGTAATTTTGTACTGTTTTCACTTATTACTGTTTTAAATACATTTGTAGATCGATGAGTAATTACATGTTATTGGTTTGCGAAATTGGTTTTTTAATCGTTGATTCTGATTGTACGTTTTAAGAGGTGATAAAAGACATTTTTGGTAAAAAATATTTACGGTAAACATATCTTTAGATTAAGATCTAGTTTTTGACATTACTGATGGAGTTTCTGTCAAAAATCGAGATAAACCCAAAAATATTTCATATGGATCTTGACTGTACCTGAATTTTGAGAGTTAAAATAACTTTTTAAAGAATTGTAGAGCAAACATATTTTTCCTGTTACAACTAGGTTTCTTTGTTTATCTAACTTTGAATAATTATTGTTTTCAGGAGTCATGGTGTCGTCGCTGGCGGCCCGCGCGCCGTACATTCTTCACAAGTGTATGTACACATGGATCTAAAACACCAACAAAAGTCGAGCATGAAAAATCTGAGGGTAAGGATTTAGGAAACTAAAACCCCATAGTATTCATAAAATACATTTATTACAGAGAAAGAGACCATCACCAAATAATACGGTACACTTTGATCGCGAACTAACAACTATCTATGTTAAAAGAATATACCTAAAACTAAATTAGATACATGATTTTAAGCTAAATATTTATATTATTAGGTACATACTATTTACTAGCAATAATTTAATAGTGTTATTTGAATACAGATCACATTTTATGTAAGCAAAAGCTTATATGGATAATGTAGACATATCATTTTAATGACTTATTGCTATTCAAACTATCGTAACACGACTCTAAGACTTCAAACTCTTCGAACACCATTTCACCGAATTTTCCTGTTGTAACTTTACTTTGGTCTAAGTTATCGTTTACGTAATAAAATTTCTTCTCAAAGGTCTGAGCATTAGACGCTTGTTTGTCTCCTTGTGCATTGTTGGCCTTAGCATCCTCTGAACATCCTTCTTGTTGTTCTGTGATTGTTGTTTCTTTCTTACTTTCGACTACAGGTGCTATATGCTGAACAGGAGCCTCCTTCTTTTTAACAGCTGCGTCATTTTGTTTTATTGCTTCAATTTTGGATTTAACTAAATCCTTTTTAATTCCACTGTCTTTATTGTCAAATGGAGTCTTTACGATACCTTTGCTGTAGCTTTCTAGACGACAGATTTTATTCTTAACGGAATTTTCATCATCGTGCACCAGTGGAGGGTCTTCTCTTGATAATTGTTTTTTGAATTTATTTCGAGGATTTTTGCTATCATCTGTACCCGTGAGTTCTAAACGGCTGCTACAACTGTTGGATTTTACCAATTTAAATTTAAATCCTGGAAAGCTTTCTGTTCTTTTGTCTTGATTTTGGTTTACTACATTTAGACTTGTGTTAGAATTTTGTTTTTCAGAAAGCATTTGCTTGTGTTTATCTGCGACGAGACATGAACACTTATCACCTCGACATTTGGTTTGACAAGAGTAGCAATCCCTGCTACAATTTTTTTGTAGACTTTTTATTTCTTCCATTATAGCTTTTGTCATAGGACTTACTGTGGAGCCGGTTTTTGAAGTAAGTACTTTACCTCCGTAGTATGTTATGGAAGTACCGCATTCTCTTATTTTCTTTAAAATATCAGGGCTTACATATTGACTTTCACAGCAAAAATCTTGATTCATTGAATCGCAAAGATATTCTTCACTTGAACTGTAGGCATTATCTTTTAGATTTTTCTGTGAGTATGGACTTAATCCGTCTGTTTCATATTCGTTGTTTGAGCTTAGATCTCCGCTCGATACACCACTTGACAGACTAGCATTATCCCATTTCTTATTGCCGAAGTTGGTATCTATAGTCAGCTGTCGTATAATTTTCTTACGACCACCGTTTTTGGTTCCTTTTGATTCTTCATTTAGGCTTCTGTAGGATGTAGCTCTTCTTGTTAAACCTAGATTTTCATTAACCAAAGGCGGATCATGCGTCATCGGACTTTTCATTTTCAAGGTGTCTTCGAATAAGTTTCTTACCTTTTTAACTGTATCAGGGTTAGGGAGTTCTTCTTCTATTATTTCTTTATTAACTCTTATGGGATGATAAAAGAAATGTCGTCTTACTGCATTTTTTGGCTTATCAGATAGGTTAGCGTTGCTATCGTTTTTCTTCAGCAAGGTGGGTGGAATTTTGCACGTGTCTGTATTTTTTCGGGGTGAAGGTTCAATTTTCGTGCGGACTGGTTCAATAATTACGATGTTGTTATTGACCAATAATTCTTGAAAGCTATAATCTTGTAGATACTGAAGCAGTCCGTCGAATTGTGCTTCTTTACGATAATTAGCAATCATACTGTTTTTGAAGAGTTCCGATTTCATGACCTTGTATCTCACATGATCGAAATCATCACATCCTTTTTCGTACCCTTTGGCCTTTATTAAAGTTGCCTGAGTTTTTTGATTTTGGTTATCATCACTGCTCAACTCAACGATTTCTATTTCAGGAGTATCTCTGCATAAATCTATTTCAGATTTTGCTAGATCACTCTTATCATAAAAGTTGGTGTCACAATCCTTTACAATTTTATCTAACGTCGATTCTTCTATTTCTGAATCACTTTTAACCTTTTCCGTTTCGTCTTTCCATAATTGTAATTTCGTTTGACTTATTTTCCGTATGCTGTCTACAATTTTAACGCTCTCTAAAGTCTTGATTATGTTTCCTACAGATATTTCTGACAATAACTTACTATCTTCGGTCTTCTGTTGATCCTTTTCTATTTTGTTATCACTTAGGTCACCATCTTTATTGTTGTTAAAATCTTCGTGATTGATTTTTATTTCTGGTTTATTAATATTTTCATTGAAATCTGGGTTCTTATCTATAAGTTTCGACCAATAGTTTTTTACTGAATTTAATTTCTCTTGATATTCGATATCCGTTTTTATTGCATTATTTAACTTTTCTTTTACATTATTGTCTCCTTTCAAGTCTTTGGCATCTTCTTTAGATTCAATAGGATTATCTAGTTTCTTGTTTACTGGTGAATTTGTTTCACAGTTATTTTCCATTTTTGTTACAATATTTTGTTTTTTGTTTTTGGAATCAATAACTTGTAATACTTGCGGTCGAGTCATTGTTGTATTAATTTTCCTGAATGTGTACAAAGACTGCTCCGGACAATTTTTGTTGTCTTTTATTATTAACTTAGGAGGTGGTTTCTCAAATTTATGCTGGACAAATGAAATATTATCGCTTGTTTCTTTTTTTAGTTTCGGTATTGTAGTTTTAACTACCTTGTTTAATTTTATAGTTATGAAAGGATCTTTAGGTGTGTAGTAGCTGGAAGTATCAATACAAGTATCTACTGTGACTTTTTTGACTTCTTGGTTGATTGGTTTAGTTTCTTTATTAAGCTCTGTGAATGGTACTTGATCAAACTTCGGCTGTATCTCTATCACAGGTTTTACTTCTGTTGGTGGTGGCGGCGGTTTTGTTTCTACTTCTCGCTGTGTGTTTGATTCTATTCGGCTATTTTCGTTAGATTTTTGGGATAATGGTGGATCAATAACAATAGTTTGATGGCCACTTAATGGGACTATTGCAATATTGGATTCTGCTGATGTCTTGAAAGATTGAACCCTAGATAAGAGTGAATGTGTTTTTGTCTCTTCAGTAGTAGGTGGTTTCTGAGCTGTAGTGTCAGAATTCGTTTTATTAATACTTTTTTCCACTGTCTCCGGGCTAGGAATACGTATAATTTCGTCTTCCTCTGTTGGATCACGTTGGCGAAGAGAATAATGTTTTTTAATTATTCCAAGTCGTGGTTTTTTCTCAATCACTGATTTATTTATGTTATCATTTGATAAAGATTTTATTATATTAATTTCTGGTCGATAATTTGATATTTTTAAGCTTTCAGACTTTGTTATGATTTTATTGTTTCGAATTGTTCCTTCTATTTCATTGATTTCTCTTTCGTTTTGATGATTATCTGAACGAAAGTAGTTTGTTTCTTTTTCGTCAGTGTTAGAACTCTCGATAGTTATAATTGATTTTAAGTCGTCGTCAAGTTTGTTAAAGCTTTGTATTAACTGTGGTTCAGAATACTCCGGTAAGTAAATGCAGTTGTTTGTTTGAATTTTTATGTTATGTGTAGGTTTTGTATAGGTTTTATTAAGTTGTCCGTAATTTTCAGTACCCTTTGAAGACAATATCTCTCTGAAATGAGTTTGAGCTATTTCATACGTATTTTCACAGGGTATATCTTCCGGATCTTCTTCTCTTAGTTGGGCGTCAATGCGTTCAGACTTTCGTAAGCACTTGCTGATATTTATATCAGGTAAAGAATAGTACTGATTTTCGATAAGTGTGGTAACAAAAGGCTCTGTTGTTATGTTCTTAGAAGTACAGTGACTCTTAGTAGAATATGTATCACTTTCAATGTATGTGTTACTGACATAGACTTCGTTGTTTTGTTTTTTCAATATTTCGTTGAAAATATTACCGTTCTTCTTTAAAAATGAGTCCCTTCGAATGTCTGCAAATGTCTTTTTTTTGTTAACTTGAGTGTATATAGGATCTGATTCTTGATTATTGTGTTCAGAATTTAAAGTGTTCGAAGCAATTGAAGTGTTCTCTTTAAATTGTGAGTCGCAATATTCATCAATTTTTTCTGCAAGGGAATTGGCTAAATATTCTAATTTATGGGACTTATCGGATGAAGCAATTGATATTGATATGTAGGAAGTTATACTATCAGGGGGGCTAGACACAATTTCGTCGTTTTCAGAGGCTAAAGATTGCACATCATTATCGTTTTTCGATTCATCTATTTTGGTGACTTCGGCTGGTTCCAAACTTGTTTGTCTTTCACTATTTTTACTTTTTACACTTTTAACAGAAAGTTTGTCATAGGTTTCTGTGTAGCTTATTGGTTCAGGATCATCAGGCTTATCTTTTTCACTCCGCGTAAGGCTATCGTTTGTGAATGATTTTGGTGTAGTATTTTTTGATCTCTCTTTGTCTTCGTTATCAGTTGCGTGTTCGTCAGTTGTAACATAAAGTTCTTTGCTGGGAATAGGTGAAGTTATCGATCGATCTGATTCTGGTGAGCTTTCCTTGTAATTTTTTCTATGAGCTTCGAAATTGTAATGTTTTCTTACGTAGTTAGAGTCTAAACTATCAATTTCACTTGGATTACGAGAGTGACCGATACTATCTTCGGACAAGTTGGTTTGTTTTATTTCTTCATTCAAATTCGGCCAACTTCCACATACAGACCTTGAATGCTGGCTTTCGTTATGTGAAACGGCGTCCTCTTTCTCTGCCCTATTTTCAGGATTATCCGGTTTTTCGTTTTCCTTCTGCGCGTTTATATCTCCAAAGCACGAAGCAGTGCTATCTATGTATATGCTTTCTAGAACTTCTTCTTTTGTTTGATATTTTGCTCGTCCTGGCAACCTGGAATGAGATACATAACCATGTTACATTGGTACACAAATGTATGTTCTCAACAGGTGTAATTTTTAATTGCAATTTTTAATTTTAACTCAAGAAAAAACGACAATATTGTCGTGGTTAAACGGCGTAGTATCATCTAGTACTATTGTGTTTTATTTAAATCGACGAACCAAAATAAATGTTTGCTTCTTCCAAAATAAAATAAAGTTTTAGTATTACCTGTCTTTGAAGCAAGGCTTGTCAAATAACCGGGCGCGGGGTATCAGCTGGGATCGCTTGCTCTTAGCGTGGTTTTGTATCTGAAGATCGGTGAATGTTTCCTCTCTTATTACTGCCAAGCTTCGACTGCGTCGTAAATTAGCGCCTTCAGGTTCTTTATGTTTGCACAATCTTCCGTAGCTACCACTGAATTCAGTATCTGAGTTTGAGAACCGTTTTTGTATGAGTTCCTCCGCAGCTTTAGACCTTGTCAAATGTTGATAAAACTCGTCTTGAGGCAGTTGTACAGGTAATTTGTAGTATTCGGCTAACTTACTCTGGTACTTCTCGTGTTTTTTATTCTTATTTTCACAGAAATCCCTATCTTTGTCTTTGTCTTTACCCTTAGATAATTTTCTTTTTTTGGGACGTTCTTCTTGACTCTTTTTGGACTCTAGTGAATTTCGCGGTTTATCAAACTCTAATGTTTCTGCAGGATTTTCAAAATACTGTATATCACCGACGGTGTCTGCCGCGGACTTGTGGTCGTCCTGACTCGATTTCCTTTCGACAAGTTCTCGAAGGCGGCTTCTTGTTGAGCTGGTGTTTGACGTGACGCTCTCCGGTCGTTTGTTAGGATATTCCAAGTTAGACGATGACCGTCTGAAGAGGCTTGTCTTAATCGAACCGAAGTCGCCTTCGTCTTGACAAGAAGCCGCTGAGAAATTCTGTGCCCTTATACGGTCAACGTGATTCTGGCTAGAATACGACGCGACCGAGTCCACCGAGTGTCTGAAACGCAAAACACCACAGATTAGATTAAGATGTATTTTCTACTAGGTTGATAATATTGTTTGCATAAGATATGTAGCTTTTGGTGTGGTTGAGTTGACTCATAGTTTTTTAATGACGTTATGTAGGTCAAATATTGATATAGGATAATATCACGCACAATAACATGTTGGCTGAAATAGGTACAAGATCGTAGATGCTTGTTACTACTATCTGTTGTTGCTACCCCTGCGTTGGTATATGGGAAACAGCAGTGATATAGACGATGTGTGGAGTACGTGTACAATATTGGCACGTTGCCAAGAGTTGAGCTATTTTGTTGACAACAGAAATATATGTTCGAAGTGCTCTTCTTTAATTATCGTAGCGAATTATTTCATTTTGTAATTTAATAATAAAGGAAGATGTAATAATGTTTAGTATTGATTTTACTGATTCAAAATACAATAACTAGACATTGCACTGTTACAAAATATGATTATTGTATTGAAAGACATTATTAAATTATTATTATTATAATTTACTGATAATTCATTATGCTAACAAGGTTAGTAAGTGTGTTTTTTTATTGCTTGCAATAACGTTTGAGATTTTGGAAATAGTCGTGAATTAGATATAAAATACATTTTACATGTCTGCATATAAGAGCCAAAACAATAAGTGTTTTTTTTTTCTGAACTCATTATTGTTGGAACTATTTCAATTTTACTTATACATATTAAAAACACTAGCATTAAAAAGAGTTTAGATTTAAGCTTGTAATCCGTTTGTACGTAGTCATATCTAATTTTCTCGTTCTATTAAATTAGCTTTGTGCTACGACATTCGAAGATAATATTTTAACGAGTCTTAAAGCGCATGACATCTGCAACGGACATTTGAAACCATGCCAGCATGAGCCTGTCGGTAATAAAGAGCTGGCGCCTTGCGTTCAACAAGAAATATAGGAGGCTATATAGAAAAACGTTTAAAATTTCAAGAATCTTTGAGTGTTTGAACATGTACCCTACGCCTTATAAATGCTTCAATTCGTGGGTACCTGTAAGATCGTAAAGTACGGTTATGCGTGCAAAACCGAGAGTCGGTTTACAACTCGTGGTAGTGTGATGGAGACATTCATTTTATTTCCACCGTATTTTAGGTTCAGTGCCTCGTAAAGCTGCATCAATGAACCCAGTATGAAAGAAGTAACATCTTGTAGTATAGCAAGGTGTTGAATAAATATCATAGTATTTATTTATACATAGAACGATAGTTATATATAAATATGATATTTTTAATGGCGTATGATTCCTTGCTTTGATAACGGCCTTTACTTAAATAAAATGGTGATGCCCGAGTTAAATTACTATAGCGAGCGTGCCAATATATTCATGTAGGCACCATATTATATGTATAATTAACATGATGAATTTATTAATGAATGGACGTATCGAGATTAGATTAGTCGTGTTCCGACGGTGTTGCCCGCTTGTAATTGGCGCTTGGGCTCGTGTGATGATGACTGCTAATGGGTTTCATATATGTAAATAATATATTCTACACGATTCAAGTGTTCGTTCGTGTATTGGAAACTAGATAAACAGACACTGTAGTATTGTTTTGAAAGGGTATGTCATGATATTTTCTAAGAAACATTGTTATCTCGAAAGTAAGTACATTCGATGAAAGAGTATTAGTACCGACGTCCTTTTTTCTAAAACGATACCCCGTAAAATCTTCGTTATAAAAATTTCGTGTCACGTGTTTGACGCTATGGACTCCTAAACTACTAAACTGATTTAAATTTGATTTGCATTCCGTGTGCATTTTGATCCAACTTGAAAGATAGGATAGCTTACATCTCAATGTATAGTCACAATATTATTTTATTGCAAATTATTTGTCCCTATGTAATATGACACGAACCTTAGCTACAGCAACGCGTGGCTGGGTCTGCTAGTATTGTAAAACGTAAATTAACCTATTATCAGTAAAATATTGTCAAAGTTTTCCACTAAAATGTGTATGTCGTCTTCGTGGGATGCCTATATCCCCCCCTATGTCTATAAATATTCACAGTCTCAACACTCGAAAGTCTACTATCTTTTGACAGGTCGTTGGAAACTCTAAGCTACTGAAGCGTCCGTGCCGTATTCAAAACGAAGTTACTTTTCCAACTGTTGCTTTGTTTAGGAGATAGAGTGCTAAGTTTTCTCCTAATACTTAGATACATTTGTCTGACAGACATCTAGCATAGAACGTACTCACAAATATTGTTTTATGAATGCAAGACACGTATACAGCTGATGTTTTGCTCACTTTTATGAAGAGAAAACATTTTTCTTCTTAGAAATAGCATGTTTCTTTAAATAAAACTTGGCGACGTAGTTGAAAACATTTCTTTTTTTGATAATTTTATCAACTTACGAGTGTAGATCATATGTTATATCGTTATCTTTGAGATAGGAAGTTATGTTTGATCAGAGCCAAATAAAGAAAAATGTTATTTCATCGGAAAGACATTTCGATATTCGCTCTAATCTGTTTCTCATGTACTTAGTCCCACGGAAATACGAATTGGTCTGCAGGCCGACAGGTGTACAGGAAGGAATTCCTCTTGGGATATGCAGTACATTTGTACCTCGTTTGTTATTATATTTATTGTGTTTCAATGTTTAGTATTTTGTGTGCATAAACGAATAAATAAATAGATTAATCAATTCATATCTTTCTTTTGAATGTTGTTCTGTGCGGAATGAATAAAAATTGTTGGCTGTGTCGGACATATACAGTTTAGCCTTTATGTTTCGTGCATTATGCCTGTTTTGCCTCCTGATTAAGCCTTCAAAGCACGTTGACGTCGTACAACACGAGATAATGTTGGTATTCGTATTCCTTGTTAAAATTCCCTCTCTATTTTCAATAAATGTTATGACTTCCAGTTATTATTTATGATAGTTCAAAGATTTATTACAAGGAATTCTAATGTAAAACTCACGAAATATCTCATTAGGTGGCTACGAACATGACATGTTATATTTTCATTTGATATTTTAACATTGTTTTAAATAAAAATGACAGCGTGTCAAACATTGCAATGCCTCGTTTGAAATTAATAAAGCGTTAGATGAAGAATTATCTCAAAGTGAACATTTCTACGTGGCGGAGTCTGACAAGCGTGATTATGTTTTTCTTAAATGACTTTTTCGACTATATCTAGTCGGACAGGATAACCTTAATTTTGAAGACTGTTGCGCGTAGAGAAGAACAATAGACACTTAACTAGGGGAAGTTAGTTATAATGCATTTGTTTTCCAATTAGAAGGCACAGGAAATGGTAATCTCAAAAACCGACAAGGTGCACGAAGGGCTTTGTATAACAGTTTTTTATGGTATTTCCTTTTATTTTCTGACTTTATATTTGGTATACCTATTATATTGCGTACATAATTTTTGGTTACCAAATAAAAAACCTAAAAAACGTGGCATCTTTTTTAACGATGTGCTCTATAGAGAACTGATAAAAAGTCATTGAGTTCTCATCTTTAAGCAGAAGTATTACGTTTCAATGTTTATTTTTCTTTTTCTGTTACCAATGTGTCATGCACGAACGCGAATACTTTTTCCACTCGTGTTTTGCGCGTAATGATCTGAATTCCTGGCACGTACCATAAGTACTTTCAAATGCATCTACTGAAATATTGAAAACAGCAAATCGTTTTCTTTTGGCGCTTTATATTGCATTGATCTGTTTTTAATATACCTTTTTTTTTCTAAAGCGGAATGTGAATCACATGTGTGGCTGGTTTAACCGCATTTTTTTAAATCACATTATTTTATGTGACTTATTGTATAAAGAAATTAGTCTCATTTACTCTTCCGTCAACGCTTAGTGTAATTTTATGTTATGCTTCTGTTTTTTTTTACTTTCTCATAACATTTTGAGGCATAAATCTCTGGTGTGTTACGATGTGTAATACATCACTGAAGTACTTAAAAAGATTTTTTCCCTCCGAATAAGATTAAATCACATACATGTCTATACATAACCGGCGGCCCCTCGAGATAAGTCCTGATCAAAGAGAGATTAGTTGGTCTTCTTGGTAAGTGTTACCGATTATTGGGAAAAGATGGGCATAACAGAGATGTTTGCTACGAAGAGATTGGCTTAATCGCGTTTATATAACTTTTACGATAGTTACTTCCCTAAGGATAAGAGCCGAATATTACTATAGACCCTCACGGAAATCCCAACGAAACGGTGAAAAGATAAATCTTTAGCTATGTAGGAAATTAGGGGCAGTTCTAATGGCCCTTCAATTTGCGGAAAAGGAGGTACCTACTCAAGGGTTTTGAAACGATTGTCCTTGTTCCTTAAGTGTGAGTTTGAAAAGGTAAACGTGATCTGACCTTAAAAAGGATGAACTTTAGGTTATTTCAGTACCTCGTATAAAAATAAGTCAAGGGTCACGTGTTCATTTAATGTGACGTCCGTAATTGTTATTTATTTTTAAAATTGATTTTAAATATCATATGTGTGTCTGCCATTTTGAGATATATATGTATTTATCGGTAGACTGTAAGTTAAAAAGTCTTTGTGGAAAAGGGACTTATTATATTTATATATTACCTAAGACCCAGTTGACTGTTTCACAAGGTGACAGTGATTTAAAACGTCGGTTGCCTGATTAATAGTTTAATTACTTCAACTTGAAGTGTGTTCGTTGGGTAACTTATTGCTTCTATGTTAACAACAGGCGCTCTAGCTTAATACCTGTACCCAGGTTTCTAATGGGTACACAAGTCGTAACTTTGCATAAAGAAGCAGACTTCTAGCTGTCTGATTATGTAAAATGTTACTACGTTACTCATTCTGTGTTATCATACTCGTAGATCTAAATTTTACGCCATTTTCAGTCTGTTTAATGGAGCCATTTCTTACTACGTTGATCCTACGGTAATAATCTTTTGTGGTTATCTATATACGTTTAGTAAATGAAGAGGATTTTCACTATTATATAATGTAAATTATGAATTCTCCATAAACAGTGGATAGAACCGATATTAATATTTTTTTTATTTATATAAATATCTATTAAAGCTAACGGCAAATATAAAACCGGTCAGCAAGTTTTACAGTTGCGCGTCTAAAGATGAAATTATTTTGAAGTCCTTAATGCATATTTTATCAGACAATTCTTCTTCACAAACCTGCACGTTCAAGGATATAATATGATGTCAGAAAATAACTGTTTGTAAAATCAATGGTTATTATAAAATCAAGCTTAACTGTACTTAATCGATTGTTATTTAGCATTTAGGCACGATTTTCGTTGGATTAACTTTTCGGATCATGATGCTAAATCCAAATTCTAAACAGTATCTTCCTAATGTTAAAAAACGCATTATTTCTTTTAAAGTTGAAATGAGACTGACTTCTGACTTTAAACTCGTCCAAAATAATTTTCTGGCCTCGTTAGAATTTGCATATTATTAGATGAGTGTAATAAGTCGTAATCGCCACCGAAATTGTGATTATACCTCTCCGTCCGGAGAGACCGAATGACGTAGACACTTAGGGCAGGAAAAATACTTTTTCTCAGCGTAAGCGTCGCGCCGCCGATGTTATATTTAGAAAACCGTAAAGATAGAAGATAGGTAATTCAATGTCAGAGATTATTTGGAGAAACTAAACAGATTAAGATTGTGCGGTAAACAACGTAAAGAGTTATCACTTACTGAATTTAGTTTATTTGTCCATCAACCTTTTTTCACTCGGCCTATTTTTTTCTTAATAGGTAAATAATATTAATGGTTACAGAATGCTCTATAGACTTGTTCGAATTTCGAATGTTACCGTTAAATGATTTGTTGATAAATAAAACGTCTTATTGATGATTTAGTTTGTTTTATTTTTTTATATTTCAACCAAATAGGTTTTGATTTTATTTTCATTCTTTCGTAGATATTAACAATCAATTTTTATAAATGGACTGCTAAGTATTTTTGTGTGCGAATTGCTCTTAATTGCTTTAATTGACTTAAATTATATCATTAGACACTCGTGTCATGGAAGTGAAGTTATACATAACTTGTACACGTGTTACCTTTTCTAAAAAATATTAAGCGTTTGGAGACGTTTCTAAGTAAAAGATTTAAACAAAATTAATGAACTAGATATATAACTCTACGAATTTAATTTGTAATAAAATCCAAAGATTAGACCTATAAAAAGCTGTTACATAAAATTTTACATTTTAAAGTGTTGTCATGAATAATAATGTAATAACTAATAACTATGGTTGTTATTTGTTGTCTTTGTCAATGTATCGTAATATTTAACCTAATTAACATGTAAAATACTGTCATGCTTACCTATCAGTCACGCGTGTTTTCCAAACGTTTATCGCAATTAAGGTTGCTATGCATGAATAGTAATTTCACATAATTTATTCTGCGCATTGTTGGATCTAGTCCACATTGCAGATAGCAAATTCTACACACGTTTGCGTCTTTTGCTGATTACATCTAATTTAACAGCGTAAGAAAAATATCGTGCGTAGGTATAATGAAACAAAGCAATCCTTGCCTGCTGGAATTTGCTGACGTTATTTATTGCCATATAAAATAATAAACAAGGCAACCCTATCTGGGTACACGGTCGGCCATAATGCAATAACTTTTTGCCCACATCCGTCGTATCCGCTTTCTTCCGGCCGTGACACCCCAGTTGCGATCTGTGCCCAACACATAATTATTCAATTAACTCACCACAGTAAATGCTGGGTATCGGTTTAATAGATATGGACTTGTTCGTTGTGTATACTGTAATTTTGTTATGTTAGAAATGAAGTAATATGAACTACTGGATACCATTTAGAGTTAAATAACCTGCCATAGAAATCTGTTGGTTATTAAGTTGAAAGACCAGTAAGTATGTACACCGATCTAAAGGATTCCGTGATAGTAGCAGATAAGTTTCTGTAGTAGTATTAATTTCTAAGGGCAAATTCTAGAAACTCACTATGTAACAATTTAGTTTGAATATAAAATGTAAATCGTCTGGACTATATGCTACATCGCATAGCATAATCATATAGGTATGGTAATATCCTGTTTGCTTAAATCAAATCAGTCATTCAATCAACAAAATAAAAATGGTTGTCATTTTCTTGCGCGGTCATTAAAGCCATTTACTTGTTTCTTAGTCTAGTTCTAAATGAACAAGCAAACAAGAATCTGTTTAACAATCAGTTTCAAAATTATAAATAAACGAAACAATTAATTCGATTCACATTTTGTGTAATACCTCTTCTACGAGTAATACCGCAAATATCAAATCGATATCGATAAATAATTCTAGAAATAGCAATTGCTAATCTATTTCAGTATCCTTTGATACAGTTTTAGATCAATAGTGTTGTGAAACCGATTGTCGATGTCGGCGCGGTGCTGTCAGCCGATTGTCATAAAACAAACTTTGGTTCGGATTAGTTGGTTCAAGTTAAATGAGAATAATGAAGCTGGAGGCGTTTGCTTCATCAAGATACTCTGTGTAGTTTAGTCTTCGTTGATTATCAGAATCTGTTGGACGCGACCTTATTGAACTGGAAATTATCATTACACATCACTCTTTGCTTGCTTATTCACAACATGTAATGAAAAAACAAATCAGTGCTTTCGGAAGAATATGTATCGAAATGGTTTAATTTAAATATACATCTGATTATATCAAATATGGTAGATATATCTAGTAGATCAGCGGTTGATGGATTGGAGAATTGTTTTTCCAGCGAAAAAACATTGGTCTAGCCAAGAGAAGATAAATAGAAAAGGGAACGATTTTTACCCTAGCGTTGCGTTGGGTAATTCGCGCGATATTTAATTTAAGGATTATCTTTTATCATTCATAAGAAATGTATAAGAGACCTATATTACTTGTACTATTTAACATTTCCCGAAATCAAAACGCCTGCTAGTAAATACAATATACCAGCAATAAAAAAGGTATGAGTACAATCGCACGAAAAACTTGCAATACCCATCTTCGTTCTTTTTTCCCATTGTAATAAAATTTCTATTTTCGATGCACTGCACAAAAATGCGGACATAACGCATAATTTACAAACTGAATGAGTATTTACGAATAGACCGTCTGCTAGCTATTTGGCTCGCATTGTTATGATGAGGAACGAAAGATAGGTCTAAAATAAACGAACATCATTCTTAGACCACCTGCGATGACAGAATGATTGATTATTTTGTACTTTTTCAAAAGCTTGGCACGAATATAACTGATTAATTCAGTTGCTATAATACGGTCCGTTAGTTACGGTAGTACGCAATGTAAAGTGATAGTAATGTATTGTGTTGGTACCGTTGTATTTTTGTTCGGAAAAAGTGAAAAATATGCATGATTTCACTTAAATCGTTCAGACTAGTCGGCTTTGTATGATAGTTGTAAAAACTTAATTGTATAGATACTGCTGTTGAGCGACGTATTAAAAATCGACGTAAAAAAATCATTGATAATTTGTAACTACTAATCTTATATCTTGAAGACTACTTACTTATCTGCCTTAAGTATGTTATATCTATTATCTGTTAATAGATATAACATACTTAAGGAATGAGGTAAACATTTCTAGACATGTTCTACAATGTTTTCCCAATTCCCATAGTATTTTTTAGTCTGTATTCTAAAAACACATGTTTTTTCATATCATGTTAAGAATAGCTTTAACCGCACAACAAATAAAATGGTAAATTTTCGAGGGAATTAAGAAGTATTCGTTCGCAGAATTTTAATTTTAGATCAGCAATCTCGGATCAAAGTACTTTTCGGTAACACCTTAGCGTTACGCGATTCCGTTAACGAATTTATTCCCAGTCAAGTGTGAAACGAAGTTTGCCAGCGAATTGGTCCAGGTGACTGAAAACTAAAAATGCCAAAAATATTCATGCGATACTTCTCAGTTAAATCTGCCACGAGCATGGTAACTGTTTGCTATTGCGAAAAATTTTGCTAACGTAACATTATTTGGCTTCAGATATTTGGGATATCTGAAGTGTTTGTTAAGTCTTTGCTATGACGTCACGTTTGGAAGTTTTTATTCCAATATTAAAACGGAACGTTTCGTTCTGTCAAACAGTGATTGCGTATCGTATATATAAACGGAATTGGTTTTCCGCTAGATGTTTAGTTTTCATCGAGATTAGTCAGTAGGTTTATTTCATAAGTAGTTTTACAGCTATTTCTGTTTGGTGATCCGCAGAATGGGTTTCTAATAATTATAAACTATTATTCTGTCTAGATAGGATATTCGCAATTTAACAAATCAAATTATGAGCTATGTGCGATAAATATGACGTATTTTAATTTAACATTATGACATGGGCATTGAGTATAGCTAATTTACTTACAATATAACAGACAACGAGATAGTTTTAATAATACCTAAGCATAACCGATGTGTCACAATGCTAACTACAAGCAATTTCACCTTAATAAGCATCTGCGGTGAAGTGCCTCTTAATCTGGTGGCTGAGTTTGATATCTCTGCTCGTTGCATATAACACAAACGACACGTAATTATGGGCTTGCGATATGTCTTCTAAATTCTATGTAGATCGATATTTGTGTAATACAAGTACGATGTCGTTAGGTAAAGTTTTGTAACAAGTTTGAGTTCTTAATATACTTGTCATATTTCTCATACTTTTTTAAGGGGGGATAATCATCAAATTACTTTTGTCCTGCGTGAGAGAGTGTCAGACTCTTACTAGCTAAAAACTACCCCGTTCCTTCTCCTGTGCCATTTCGAGGCATAATTGCGCAGACCCAGCTGAACCTCAGTCCTGTCGGTACTTTTTAAGGCGCATCAAGTCCGTACGCTGGGGTTTGCTATGAACGATTCCTTCACCATAGCTTTTTATTTCGAACAAAAAAAAAAAAATATTTATAGCTATTTATATTTTACTGCTGATAAACAAATAAGTTAACGAATTTATCACTCCGATAAATAGGATTATGCCAACATCGTAATAGTATCAGCTATATAAGTACCGTTTATCGTAATTAAAATAACATGAATGGCTAGAATTCAATTAGAAATTGAACGAGCGCCAATCAATGTGATTAAATTATTTACAACAGGTTTGCAAATCATTTAATTGCAGTAACTTACATCAAAATCTGTTCAGGTTTGTTTGCCAACTCGTAAAGTTTTCTCAATGATTACTTATAAAGATCAAGGTAGGTAGGTACCTGGTTTGTAAACCGGTGCAGTTCTTAATCTCATTATACATTACCCAATGTGTTCCATTGCACACCGGCTTTCTTTGAGATTAAAATCTGCATAATTTTGTGGCGTTCCGAATAAATTGGTTTAATCTTTTTTTGAATTTGAATTTAATGATAAAATACCTCATTCTTTCTCGTTTGCTGCGATAATTTATAAATGTAACTTTATTAGGATGTATTTGGCATGCGTAATATTAGAGCTTAACTAACTAAACGATGTTTGTAAACTGTATGCAGATTAATTTGTTTCAAATTGCAATTGGAAAATGGAACTGAATTATTAGTTAATAGCAAATATTGACAGCAATCGCGTAGTACGAGGATTGTTTTGATTTAAGTTGTGGAGAGTTGATAGGACCAATTGCCTGGATCAATTGGTTGCCACTATTAAGCTTCACTTTGATTGGTTTGCATTCTGAGATCGCATCTTAATCAATATGCAGTGGAAGTAGTGGGTATCTACCTCATTCTTGTGCACTATCAGTCCTACGCAAGCAAATTGTTACACAATTTTTAATCGTATGATTTGGAAATAAAGAGACTTTTGACAGTTTAAGGTAGTCGGTTATTTATTTATATGGACCTTTTTTACTTCACAATTAACCTTAGTAGCATTCCAGTAATTGCTTGTGTTATATTCTTTTCTCAGGTTTTCCTTGTCTAGCCAGCAATAATAGATTATTTCCTCATAAAGTAAGCCAAGTACGTTTGTTATTAACTTTCTTTAAGAACGATGTATTAGAGTTTATTTTTCTATGAATTATTAAGATAAGAGACTTGTAGAAGATCTATTCCTAATAGTAATATTTGGATGAGTAAGTTAATGTCTAAATCCAATGGACTTGGGGCGTTGTTAGCTAGGTTTCATTGGTGGTACTAAACTAAGTTCGGAACTATTATGGCTTTACGTAAATTGGAGTTAGATCCAATTCTATTCCTAGGTACTCTAGTAATATGATCAAGTTCTTTACTATTTACTCTCTGGTTGATCAAATGATTGTAAGTATGACTGTCGGCCAAGCCCTTGTGTGATTCCTGGGTTTAGCCCCATAAAAGTGGTATAAAAAAAAACATGTCTGTCACAATCAAAATATGCTTAACTAGCTACTCTTGCGCGGTTTCACCCGCTGCTCGGCCCCGTTTACTTCTAGTGTGATGTTTTATAGCCTATAGCACTCAGGAACGTTGTAGCTATCTATCGGTGAAAGAATTTTGGCAATCCGACCAGCGGTTCCAAAGATTATCCCCTACATACAAACTTACAAATTTTACCTCTTTATAATATTAGTATAGATGGAGGCTCGATTAGTCGGTTACAAATGTTTCTTCTCTTTAATCCTGCGAGGAATAGAGGCGTGACATATTTATGTGTATAGAATGAACCAAGTGCTATACAAAGTGGCAATATTTATAATAGTTGAGTAAGTTGTCATGAGAAACAAACGGCTGTTCACACAGTATTATATCGAGGTAATGTTTGTAGACTCAATGTCGACACGAGAGCAAGAGTTCACGACATCGCATTGACCTTTCCGCTCTTATGACATTGCCCTAAAATTGTCAGGTGTACCTACCTCTACAATAAATTCCCCCCAGATTAATATGAACTCCCTTTCCATACAAAAGTTTAGGTTTTATAAGGTCAGTTTATATTGGAAAAGTATACATAGAAGTGCTTTTGCGATACCTAGTCTCCAATAAAATGGATGTGGCGCCGAATTCGCTTGTTCTCGCCAAGCGTTCTATTTTTATTCGCATACCTTTATTACGAAAAATATTGGGTATGTTTCCCCTTTTCTTCGATATCTCATTTTTCTTAGTTTTGTCCTGGAAATGTTCGGTTTATATTGACGTATAGGTTTGTAAGTTAGATTTTTTTTAAATATGTTAGTAGCTTTCCCAGTGAGATATAAATAATACCTACTTTAGTTATCTTTAGTATCAAAATATTGAACCTAGTTCAAATCACCTTTACCTTATATTAACTAGTGCTCAATGGCCGTAAAGTGGGCAAAAAGTTGTAAATAACAATACTAATGACTTCGAGGTCTTTGATATTCACCCTCATGGAGATTTACATTTCATTGAATTACAATACCAATTAACCTTAAATGTACCAGCACCATTAAAATTTATCAGGTATTCATTATAATTACCACCGAGTCATTCACTAGATGTTTACCAGTGTAAATTATTTATATGCTTCCCCAGCAAGAAAGAGGAACGGAGGCGAACTCTGGTGTTAATTAAAATAAAACAGCGTAGCCGTAAATTGCTTAATTATATTGAACTAGCTGACCGCGCAAACTTTGCACCGCCTCTAAAATACATAACCAACTTTCTGACCTTTCATTCCTTCCCTGGACTTCAATGAACATTTTAAGACCTAAATCATCCAAAACGGACCAGCCGTTCTCAAGTTTAGGTGTGACTAACGGACAGCTATTTATTTTTATATAGGTAGATAGCTGACTCTGCAAACTTCGTATCGCTTCAAAATTAGTAATTTTTTCTGACCTATAAAACTGTCCAAGTTCTAGGAAAATTTCAAGACCACAGAACGCCATTTCTGAAAAAATATTCTTTATTCCAGATAACATATTATAAACCGTTCAAGTTTTCAGTACGTTTAGTTTTTACGTAAAAACGTAACAAACATTCATCAACAACAAATATTCGCCTTTATAGTATTAGAAGGATTTTATTATAAATGAAGCTTCAATTAAAGAAGACACGATGCATATTGCTGAATGATTTCATTAATTGACCAAGGATTTCTAAATTACAACTACGCTCAACTTTCAATTTTAACATTAAAAGGATAGAGTTGAATCTTATTTCCATTGCAATAATTTAATAGACAGATGTACTAGTAGGTATTTCACCGAAGTAGATTAAGTAAATTTTCATTCATAAATTTTGCTTGTGATTAATTACATCGATCGGTGTGATTACTGTTATCGTTTCAGTACATGTGTCTATTAATTATTATCTTGTGTTATTATGTGATATTAGTTTTATATTATATTTGTATCTATGTATGTATGTTATATCAATTATATCTGATTGCCTTATTGATCGAGTAGCCGGTTTTTTTTTGCAGTGTCTTAATGTGTTTAAACATTTTTATTAGTAGCTCTGATTTAGCATAGTCAAATATATCACCGGCGTAACTTATCTGTTACCAGTTACCTACCTATTATTATATTGTCCTTCCTCGACGAATGAAATAATTGTTCAATTCGAACGAGCAGTTTCGAAGATTTGCGCGTTCGAACAAACGTATTAGCTTTATAATATATGTACAGATTTTTTTAAATAGATAAGCATATAGGATGACAAATATTTACAATAGTTTATTGGTTTTGCATGGGGGAAATCGTCAAATGACCTGTGGCCTCATTCTGGGCTTCTGGGAAGTATCAAGCACTGGGAACTGGCACTTAGTGACTAGAAACCAACACGTTCCTTCTCCTGCTCCAGGCCTAGGCTAAGGTACTTAATTGCGCTTGCCCCGCAACCCCGTCTGACAGTAATAATACCATAACGATGAGATTTATCATTTATATTAAAAAACTAGCTAGTCTCGCGCGGTTTCACCCGCTGCACGGCTCCATTTAATAGTACCGTGATGTTTTGTAGCCAATAGCACCCAGGAACATTGTAGCTATCTATCAGTGAAAGAATTTTGGCAATCAGACCAGCGGTTCTAAAGATTACCCCCTACATACAAACATACAAACGTACAAATTTTACCTCTTTATAATATTAGTATAAATTAGTCACGATACCACTCGATCGTGAATTTAAAAGGCTAAACGTAATAATAAACTAATGTTAGTATTCAATTAAATTGCCCGCATCACTGGTTTATGTAGTGTCATTGTCGCTGAGTTCACAATCGTGTCAAGGGCGCCCAAATAAATCGCGAAGGTTTGTTTATTTCGCTCTTTAATGGATATTAACTAACAGACATCATCATTTCTTTGTACTATTTTTTTTGTAAATGCCAAATTGAATTGGTATGTATGCCTTTGGTGATAGAAGCCTTGATGAAAAGAACGGAGGTTCAGTTAGGTTACTTACATAGATTGTCTAATGAAATAGAGAAATTCTACCTTATTATACCTATACTACGATTTTTTGTAATTAATCCAAAATTAAGTGAACGAATTTAGAAAGAAAAAGCTGAAATGTAGCCTAGTCTAGTACTATTTTGTATTTCAGAGGGTTTCGATTCCAATCTACAAATGTCTGCTTAGTTATAGGCTATAAAAAAATACAGCGCCATCTGTAGTGGTCTTCAGGAGAATGATATTTGCAAAAATTTCAAAGGAACCTTCTGTATAAAGAAGTAGTATAATAAATTAATAACAAACGTCAAGTTTACATTTAATATAGGATCTTGTTAAAGTTATGAGTAGTAAAATTGTATACAGCCTAGTTATTGTTGTGTTGTGAGTGTTTTATGTGCTGCACCTATTTGGAAAATTGGAGGTAAATAACTAGTGGAAATTAGTTCGAGATAGTTTAAAAGTCAATGACTGCATTTTACTGTATACCTGATATGATGTGAAATAATATAACGTATACCGACTTACTAAACTTCGTCGGGTTATAATAATATTTGTAAAGGTTTTCCGTGAATTTACCTCTTTGGTGTGCTTGTGTTTATTTATTTATTTTCCTTGTCTATGACCTAAGTATCAATATTAGCTTTCTATAGCTAATCACAAATGAGTTCTTATATCATCTTTATTCGTACATTTCTGGGTTTCCAATAAAAATCATACAAACAGATCCACTGATGATTGCGAAAAAAAACTTAATTTTTTTTTATCGTTTATTATAATATTAGTATGAATTGTTTGCTAGTTTATCTTCGTATCATATTAACGCGTTATAAAATCACCATGTCCTTACACTAATGTTGATGCACGATCCATTACATCATCCCACATCTTCCAAATCATAACAACCACTATAAATTTTACTATAGAGTTGAATATCGCTTGACCGATCTTTGTTTGTTCACAGCCTTCGTCATACATTTTATTCTTACCCTATACACTGAAAATAACTTTTGTATTCAATATAATTATGTTGATTTGCATATCATTTAGCGAAAGCATGTTTTGTAGAAGGTTGTTAGTTAATCAATAGTCAGTCACGCGTTTTCTGTTACTTAGTAATATGGATACGGCACACAGGGTAGTTACTTATTGCATATTTCAAAATGCTTAAATCATTGATATTCGAATCTACACTTTGGAACGAGCACCTACTGATGGAAGAGTTTAATTTACGGTTTAGTTGGAATAAATAATTTTGACATTGACTTTTTGACTTATTTTTAGGTCTTCCGTATAAAAATATGTAAACGGAATCCCTGCAACTTAGCACTTAGAGACATAAAAGCGTTTTATTATGTTATATTGTTGTAATGTAATGAATAAGAGAATTAATTTACGAAGGTGTACTCTTTACAAAACTAAAATTGATTTTATCGATCCATCACGATAATTCACCATGTCTAAAAATAAAACAGTTACTTTAAACTTAAAAACTTCATTTACGTGTAAACTGTACAAATTCTATTCGCCATTTAAAGATTAATTATTCAAGTTCGAAGTTGTCGTTCGGTTATTCCGAACTGTCCGAAGATACGCCTTGCCTAAGCCCGAGAGTTAGGCTAGACAAATCAATAGTTCAAAAATAGGTTGGTACTGAAATCTCCGAAATTAGTTTTCTAATGTTTTATACAGTGATTAATGAACATTTTGTTTTGATATCAGTTGATAGATTACGTAAACGATCGTATAATTTATGTTAGGGACGTTGATTGTTATTTTTTGGGTTTCTTGTGAAGCGTTTGATCTTTATAATGTTATATTACGTTTCAGTTTGATTTATCTATATGAGCCAGGAATAGAGCAGGTGCGTGGTAATAGACTTGTAACCTATTGTGTTGACCTTGTAGCGAAAAGCATGTAATTTTCGTAATTATGAAGTTTATGGATGGATGAAATGGCGACAGGTCACTGGAACAACTTGCGACCCACGGATGCCCCTCAGGTTGAAGGGTAAAATCTACAAGTCAGTGATAAGGCCTATCCTACTGTATGGGTCAGAATGTTGGGCTCTGAAAAAGACGGATGAAAAGCGATTGCATGTAGCAGAGATGAGAATGCTGAGATGGATGTGTAGTGTGACGAGAATGGATAAAGTGAGAAATGAGTATATTAGAGGAAGTTTGAAAGTGGCGCCAGTGACTGAAAAGTTGAAAGGGAACCGTTTGTCTTGGTATGGCCATGTGAAAAGGAGGGATGAAAAGCATGTAACAAAAAGAGTCATGAGTATAAATGTGGATGGATGGAGAGGGAGGGGGAGACCAAAGAAAATATGGATGGATTGTGTGAGAAGTGATATGGAAGACAGAGGAGTTAGCGATAGCGTGACAAGTGACAGGACAGAATGGAAGAAAAAAACATATTGCGCCGACCCCAAATAAAACGGAACAAGGGCAGGAAGATGATGATGATGATGATGATGAGGATCACCGGTAAGCATTCGGTAATATAAGAGCCGTTGAGCCGCTTTGCCTCCCGCTGTAGGGATTTAACGATTAAGGAAAAGGGGGGACAGGACTGAAAGCAGTGGGCCTTCGATAAACTCACTCACAGGACAAAATTCAAAACAATCGTTGTTTCACGTCCGTTTCCTGTATTTCATTACGGTATGTGTGTAAAATGAACATACATGATGTTTAATTCAATTAAACATTTTAAAACGGTTTCTAAACTATTTTAATATCTCTTCTATAATTTAATCTGTCGACCGACACACTGACAGACGCGTTTTAACTTCCTATATTTAATTATTTTGTTTGACGTTCAAAACGCGTTGTCATAGTTTTGGCTGCATAAATTCAAATACAATATTTTTCATTTCGTTCAGCATAAAATGTACAAATTTAATTTTACATATTTGTAACAAAACCACAGTATTCGTAACACAATCGATACATATTAACAAACGGGCCAGAATAATGACAGAAATAAATCTTCGCTCCGTTGACACTTTTGACATGGTACTGTACATAAATTGACACTTGTATTTACTGTAAACTTCGAGTTCTACTAATCCGTTAGATGTCGTTTAAGTGATTAACAAAGTTGTCACTTTGGGTTTCTGTTTTGCATAAAGTTTCTTTTGCATTTAGCAATTCGTTCCTAAAGATTTTAAAAAAAGGAACGACTTAATTTGTCCGTTTGAAATTAATTTCTACTGACTGTATTTTTGTCTTCGTTTGGTCGTCTGGAATAGACAGAGACAGATATTTATGTATCTCATTTAAATTATTGGTATCGTGCTTTACGAGGTATTCCTCGTAGCGCTCCCGTTTTGAAACGCTCCCATCTAAGCGCTCCCAAAAGGAGCGCTTCGAGGAACGATTAAAAATATTAAAATTTATTTCCTCGAAGCGCGTTTCCCACGTTTAAAAATAGGGAAAAGCATGTAGTAAACGTAATGAATTATATCGATAATTTTTAAAAACTCATGTGTACTCTTGTAATTATTATGTAGGTCCGACTGCAATGTGATTATTTATATTAAGTTTATCTATGCGTTTTATTTATAACATCTTCTTTGAATACACAATAACATTGGTCCTTGTATACACATAAGAGTGCCGAAAGCAAAAAGATATTATTCTCTCAATTTCGTAATTTGGTTAAGCAACTTCGATGTCGATGATGCACGCATGAATTTTTAAAAAATATCGATATAATTCATTACGTTTACTTCATGCTTTTCCCTATTTTCAAACGTGGGAGCGCTTCGAGGAAATAAATTTTAATATTTTTAATCGTTCCTAGAAGCGCTCCTTTTGGGAGCGCTTAGAGGAATAAAACGGGAGCGCTTAGATGGGAGCGTTTCAAAACGGGAGCGCTACGAGGAATACCTCTGCTTTACACGCTACCGTAAGTATCTATCAATTTATTAAGTGCAAAATATTTTGTAAGTTTTTATTTAGAGTAAACATTATGTAATTTTTTAATGTGCCTACAGATAGAGATTGTAATAATGCGTTTTGAAATTATTAACAAAGGAAATGGAACACGTAATTATAATCGATTCTTTGGATAACATTCTAATTGACGCCAAATAACAAAGATTGCGTTATGTCTTTATTATTACCATGTTAAGTTACAACAACTTCATATCTTCATTTTTTACGTAAGCTATGGTATTCATTGCTTGTTGCAAAAAGTTTCGATTATACCGTTTTATCTTTTAGCGGTAATCATGTCGGTTTCGAACATGTAATATACCAGTTTTTACCTGTTCCTATTAAGGCGACTTTTGGAAATTTTCAGAACATCCTAATTCCACTCTGTAAGGTATAAGATCTTAAAATTGTATCAACATTGCAGAAGCAACAATATAGTTTGTCATTCTGGGCTTGTTGAAGTATGAACAGAACCTGTAGCTTTTGAAACATTGTACAAGCACAGGTGTCTGAAAATTCGTTTGTCAAAGTACTAGCTTGCTCGTATATCAGACGGATCTAGATTGCGTAGGAAGACTTTGCAAACTCTTGATTACGAATTTCATCTCAAACGTTTGTTCGTTTTCATTCCAAAGCGAATACTTCAGAGACTAAATTACACTAAAGAATGTATTTCAAGCTAAAAGAATGACGTTGATAAATGCAGTCCTCTTTTCTATTGGTGGAAACAGTTCTAAAGCTCTCTGCTCACTGCACGGACATGGCATCCATCAAGCCTCCAGATACAGAGATGCGATTGTGGTGTGTTGAAAGGAAGTTATCGTTTCCTTTTTCAGTCGAGACGGAATTGTGGTTTGTGATTTAGTGTGTGCTAAGGTTTAACTGCTTTGTGTAGCTGATTCATAACCCTTGTAATTTGTACACCTATATAATTTTACCCGTCCAAGTAAGCGTCATTTAGATTTTAGATTACATATTTTGTCTGGTTTAAATAATCTTAGTAGAAATTGTCCTGTCCTTTTATATTACAAAATTCTCCTCTGAGGGTTAAAGAATCTAGCAATTCTGAGTGAAATGACCCTGTAGATAGGCGTTGTCTGATCATATTCAGAAGAATCTAAGCACATATTTGAACACAAGTTACGGGAAGGTCTCAGGAATTGAAATTGAATTTTCTAATGGGATTCGGATCAAATGGCCGTTTCTGACAATATCGGAAGGAGTATGAATTGAAATAACGGTTTACTGAGCATGCAGAAATGTATCGGTGAAATTTTTGTCGATAAGGTTGCACTGCTGCCAAGCCGTAAACGTGTTCTTACTTTAAAGTAACCTTACTACTGACATTTTGAGCCCAAATCTAGTCCAAACTTTTGTTAGTCGTCTCAAAATCAAGCAACACTAAAATCAAGAAATACACATACTCAGCAAAACGTAAAAATTAGCAACATGCAATAAAACTTATAGCAAACAAGAAACTTTTAACAAAATGAAGTATCTGCTGTAATTTCCCATAAATAAAGCTCAAACTATCTAAATGCGCTAAAGTTAGTTTCATTTCAGAGTAACTATTCGTAACTTTTCCTTGGTCAAGTTTGGACTCTACTAAGTAAAATTGAAACAATCAAGGAGTTTCTGAAATTAAATAAAAACTTTTACAGCTCCTCTGAATCGATAATGTGGCACAAAATTTAGGGAGCTAATGCAATAAAAAAATAGACCTGTCATTTGATTTTGACGTTTGACATTGGTGACGTTTCAACTTTTTAAAAAGGTTGACAATGACAATCGACATAACCTAGTTTCAATAATGAATTTATGCTTTGATTTTATTTTAAAATCACTTGGGAAACCACATCTGGTGTCAGACAGCCAACGACGTGTCTTATCGCAGTGACATCGTTTTATCGATTACTCGAAATCAGCTAACTAACGGCTTTGAATCGAGTAAATACTTACTCACCTAATAAAGACCAGAAAATCGTCTTATGGGACTGACTACATAATTTGGTTTATTATTTTTACATTACATGTGACGTAATTTGAAGTACAAGACATTTTGAAATAGAAGCTTTTGCCCGCCACTTTGTTCGCGTGGAATAGTGACTTCCTGCAGATTGGTTAAAAATTATTATAATAATATGTCCTTTTTCGAGTTCCAAACAATGTCTGTACCAAATTTTACACAAATAGGTTCAGTAGTTTAGGCGCGAAGAAACAGACAGACAGATAATTTCGCATTTATAATATTAGTTTGGATTGTTGTCAACACTTTGGTTATATCTAACCAGTAACTGTTCGTAATCTTTCATTATACACTGTTTAATTACATGAAATTATTGAGTTATTTGAAATCTAACCACATAGCACGTGATTTTAATTACCCAATCAACATGTTATCGTTGAACGTCTTCATTCATACTGTGTTTCTTTTAGAAAATTTGTAATTGAGCTTCGTTGAAGAGTACAATGTACGCTTTTGGTGCAAAAGGGAAAATGATTGTCTAGATTTCATTGTACTTAGAATGCTCTGTATAATGTGTAATTAATATTTTACGTTTTAATTTTATGCAATTTAATCCGAAGAAAATATTATTGTGTAAGTTCAAGTGAAACAGACATCTGTAATAAAGAAGATTTTATTGAAATTGTTTCTAAATAGCATTGCAGTTGCAACGATTTCTTGTACATTATTTGAAGTTGGAACCACGAACATGATTTCTAAGAAATTATTGGATTGTTCTGTTTTCTATTCATTAGAAAATGGTTCTGATATTAAAGTTCTCCATTGTATAGTAGGTAAAAGATTTCAATTTCGCACCAAATTAAAATTGCCCCTCGCTGTAATTGCGTTTAGAATCACGATTACATTTTTAATTCAAGGTCGTTCTGTAATTATTTTATTGAGTTTTACACCTTTATTAAAATTGGTATCAGACCGTGCATTTGTATGGATTAAGTCGGAAGAAAGTAACCAAGATACCTTAATGGTTTTTCGTATAAGTTGTGTTGAGAAAATATTTTTAATTTTATAGGACATCTAGTAATTAGTAGATAAGGTGTATAACATCCTCGTCCTACTAATTAAATGCAGGATTTTCCCTTTTCACTTTCCTTCCTTCACGATACAGGTGCGTAACTTGGCAACTCTTGGTGTTAGTGCAATCTGTATGCAAAACATCGTTTCGATACGACAGTGTAAAATTTTGTGCTTGCCTTATACCTTTCCTTATAAGTATTAAGTGATATTGTCATCTCCTTTACAATAACGACAAAATTTAAAAGAAAAAAAAAAACAAACAGCATAAATAAAATGGAATGTTTTTAAAGTAGGTACCAAACACACGTCTCGTCTATTCCAAATTTAAATTTCTTTTATGCCAAAACAATTTGAGACAAAGTTATCATTTCTGACAAGAACTCAGCATTTTCTGACAAGAGTGCTTTTACTTCGAAATCTGGGATTCCGGACCAGGTGCAAGTGAACATTTTTATTCACATTTTCTTATGCATTTTTACAAAGGTAAGGTTTGATCATACAGTCTTATATAAATATCGCATTACGTTTTCCATGAAAGACTACGATATTTTCTTGGAAAACAAGTATTTATATTATCTCGACGAGCAACAAGGTGTTTTATGTTTAAAGAATTTGTACTTTATAATAATCGTGTAAAGATTTATTATTCCAAAGCTGTAAAGTTGAAACTTTTTTGCTATAAACTAATATTGTTCATGCGATTCATATTATTTTAACGACTTTTGTCTTAGACGGCACTTGCACACGATTAATGTTCTTGAAAGTTGGCGTTCCATTAATAACAGCGCTTTTCAAATTGATTAGCTACGGTAGTATATTGTTAGAAGCATATAAAGGATGCTGTCAATCAAACTTTATTGTGCTGATCGTGAAATAAAATTGATCGATAATTTAAAAGAAAAAGTTGGTTGCGTTCTAAAATTTAAGTAAAGATTAATATTTTTTCTGATCTTTATATGATGATGAGTTTCTGTCTTGACAAAAAGCATAGATAAGGAACGAAATAACGAAACTTAACTGTCCACCTCCTTCCGAAACCTTCTCCCCCTTATTACAATACAAGAAACTTATCTAAGCCTAGGTTTAAGCCATTGTGTTTTGTATTTTGAATCTTATTCTAACCTACCTTCAATTTGAAATACAAAAACTACCTCAACGGTTTAGACCTAGACTAAAGAAAAATCTAGTTTTGTAATAAGGTCGTCTAAGTTTTGCTTGTTGTTTACAAGTCGATTAAACGTAAAGTATACAAAAACGGACACATTTTTCTTGGTTTCTCGGTAAACGCTTTGTAATTCTAATCTAACGATTGTATGGAACATATGGTGCAGTACTACATACACACCTAATGATGCGTGAATGATCTGTTGATCGAAACAACAGTTGATCTATTTAACCGTTCATCGAAACATCAGAAGCTGGGAATGTCTACTCTGTGAATCAAGTACTCGTAATTATAGTGTAGAAATCATCTTAACAACCTCGTAAATGGATGATAGCCATTACTTATCAAAGAAAGACTCAATCGCGCATGCTGCAATAAGAAGTCTTTGTAACAGAATTTATAACCTCAAATGTAGAAATCGGAGCTTATGGTCAATTCTTTTTTTTATTATTATAACTTTCGTGAGACAGTTTAAATTAATTATTATGTTTTCGGCTTACTCACGTAATAATTTGACGAGGTACTCGACTGGTTTCAAGCCATGCTAGAGGCCCATATTCTTTGATAAGCCGTGAGTAAGCCGAAAACATAATAATTAATCAATTCTTTTTTATAAAAATTTTGTTGTAATGATGCTTCAGATAAAGGAAAATAATTACTATTGAAGTTTAATGTCTTTTAAGAGAATAATTAATTGCGACGTTTTGTCACTTCGTGATTCAGTGAATTGGAACTCCCTTTCTATTGAAGCAAAACCTGACAGCTTTTCCTCGATAAATCCTTTTGTCACAAACACACAAGGTTATGGCGTCACGCGCTGTGCTCTTAGATTTTCCTAGACGGCTAAGAATATTCTAGTACCTACGTCCTACGACATTATTCGAAAAAAACGTGATGCCTCTACCAGTTTTTTTAGGTATTAAACATTAAAGGAATCATATTTTTTGCTCAAGCGACCCGAATTGAGGTTCAAGTTATTGAAATATTTCGGGATGAGTGGAAATTGAGTACGACACGACGTGTTTTGGATATATTTGTGTTGTAATTTTCCGAGTATATAAATTTCGATTTTTGCTCCGTACAATTTGATACCCTGTGGTATAATAATTTATTTGTAATGACGTTTTATGATGCCAAAGTCACGTTTAATCTTAATATTTAAGCGAAATGATACGGCGGAACGCCTCGGGTGGAGACGGTTCGAGAGCTGATATTATTATGAAAGTAAACAATCTAACTTGAGAGATACACAAGGCAAACTGAACCCAGAGACTTGAGAGAACTTCATCAATACTTTTATAGATCACTAAGGACTTGAGGAAAATGGAAACGTTTCTTTTGTTTCCTATCTTTTATGTTTGATTAGGTACCCACTTTATTTGTTATTGTGATACTTTATCTCATTATTATTAGCGGATGCTTTTAAGCTAATTAAAGAACTATAAATACATGTGTGCTATTAAATATTTTCTTTTAATAGAAAACTTAGGCAATTGAGGTCTTAAAAAAACTTTTACTGCACATAACTATACAACAAATCCATATTATTTTTTTCCATCCATCGGACGTTATCACAAAGAAGGTTCACGGTATTATTTTAACTGAAATGTCTTTCTCAGTAACTTTATTGTCGCTTACTTGTAAGCCTTAGTTAGGGTCATCAACTAATACTGTTAAGTCCTGTAATAAACCACAGTGTTAAGAGGACTACAGTAAGTAAAGACGGGAGTAAAATCTGTATGAAATGTTCTCAAGAGAGAAATCTTCTCCATTTTAGAGGGTATGAAGCGATTAAGAGATTTTATCGATGCCTTTCATTAAAGTTTCATTGGTTTTTTAATTATTGTCTATATAGATACTTACTTAATAGATACTGCTGTATTCTTTTCAGGTTAGGTTTACGTATTCGTTGTCAAAGTATTTTTTTCTGTGGTAAATATATAAGAGATCTGATAAAAAGCAATCCGTTATCGTATAATAAAATTGTATCTTATAATAATATAAAGATAATTCCGGTCTAAATCTTGGTAGGTTATTTATAAGGAGGAAAGGGCATGCCCATTTATTAAGAGAGTGGGCATTAGTGGCAACCCTCAAGAAGTAGGGCTTCACTTTCACATGTAATAGTGTCTACCTGACCCAACTGCTCCTAATCGTGAGTTGTATCATACTTAATTAAATACAGGACGTGCCATGAGAACTGATTTTCTAGACTAGAACTAAGAAAGCTAAACGTCAATTATTATTACTAGATAGCAATAGCTTTTTTGCGCAGTTATTTTATGATTAAAAGTTGTTAAACGAAACAGACTTTACATAAAAAAAATACAAAAATAAAAAAAAACTTAAGTGTAAATAAAAACAAATTGTTGTTCCTTTTTCAAAATAAATTGAATAGCGCCGCGGACTTAGCGCTCTGTTCCACGACCCCATTTTGATGAATTAAATGGCGTTGACGTCACTAAAATTAGAATAAAGTAACGCGTGTGGGAGTTTCCTCGCCGCAAATTAGTAAAAAGCAAATTTATTTAGGCGTTATAAATCTAAACCTTATTGCGTCCCTTATAAGGATGAAGTTTGCTAAAGATAAATTATTACCCTGCAGAGCATAGTTCCTGCCGCATTGTCTCTGACTGAACAAATACGCGGGTCTGATCGTGTAGCGTGATAACAGATGTTGATGTCGTAATTCACAGTTTTTGGTGGTTTAAATGAATAATGTTGTTTAATTTACATTAAATTTTTCAATTTCAATTAATATAGAGTTCATTGACATTATTTTGAATAAAACTTTTGGTACACAGTTTTGGCTGGATTTTTTTTTATTAATAATTTGTGTTGTTTATTTGTGTTTATGTGCCATCATTATCAAAATTTTTAACGATATCAACTATTATTTTCTACGAATTTCATCAAAGAAAAAGCTTTTATTTGTTGCTTGTTGCAATTCTCATTTTCGAAACCACTAAACGGATTTAATTTCCGCAAAATTTTATCTTCTCTCGTAGCAATTGTTTGTTCGGTGTTTCCTATCTAATCGGCTTTAAAATTTTCTGCTGTGGACGCGGACGTTTGTTTCTGAACTTGTTTGTTTGAAATTGGACTATTTATTATTGAAAGTGAATCCAACTCTCTAATATAATCGAATAAAAGTTAATTTTAAAATGAAATTCGAAATGAGAATCTTATTTTATTGATGGACTAGCTCAGTCCGTTGCTTCACACGGGTAATGTATCCCAAGATTTTAAAAATAGCAGCGTTTAATCCACTATCTAAACTACACACTATCACTAGACTAAAAATTCGCAAATCAAGTAAAATTAATAGTCTATATTGCTCAGGAACATAGTAGCTATCTATCAGTGAGTTTTCGAAATTTGACCGGCAGTTCCAAAGATTACCCCCTACACACAAACTTACAAATCTACAGATAATATTAGTATAAATAAACAAAACAATCAAAGTTATTTATGGTTGTCGACTGTTTACAACCGGTCACGAAGACACACAAAAATTGCCTGTCCTGCAAGTTTATTTCCCTATGAATTTTAACTGGGTCAAGTGACTTTAAAATGGCAGAATTGCCCAACGTGGTCCTCATAAGTTGTTCATACAAGTGAAACAGGTGACAGGTCAAGTCTTAAGGTTGTACTTGATAATTGCACGTAAATAGTGTAATATGGACTCCATATCGTATTGCCTAATTCCACCTTCACTTGATCTGTGACAAAACCAGTTTACATAATTACGGGACAGTGATTTAATTACGAATATTACTTTGTGTAACATTTATTTCGTGTTTGCAATGCCACGCCTCGGGCTTACATAGCTATTTGTTAATCTGTATAATCATGGAAATGTTTAAACACAAAGCCGGGACTTTTATAATTATGTTTATAAATATTCCATTATGAGAATACACGAGAATTATTTTTAATAGCATTCCAAAAGCACTAAGTAAATTGGAAAACAGGTACTGTTACTTTTACTCATGGTTTAATTTGTAATGTTTACGTGAATCATCGCAAGAGTGCTAATTGAAATCTAGAACCTGGCTACAGTGTAACGATAAAATAATTAACTGTCGTACGGTACCTATCTGTTTTGAATTTCAAAATAAGTGTATTTTCTTGTAGGACTAGTACCAAAACACTGATTTCAAAATCTATAGAATATATTAGCGACGTACTCGGAGTCGGATGGTCACTTAGCGTTGTTCTTAACATTTGTTTTTGGAATTAAATAACTTACTAAGAAATAGTTTTATGATTGAATACACACAATAATATAATATAATAAACTAAGTTATAAATCGGTAATAATTTGCTAAGAATGACTTAATTATTCGTTTCTTACTAAGTACTAAAGATAAAAATCATACTTGGCCACATGTTATTAAAGTTTATTGCAACCAATCTGCATTTTACCATAACAATCATACAAAATAACAACAATTTATACATGAAGAGCTACTCAGCCATTCGCAAACAATAGAAGCCACAAAGAGCTGTAATAAACTTTGAAATAGTGCACACCACGACTAAATTACCTCATTTAAATTTACCGTTTACCTCATTAATTTGTTGTTGGTAACCCTGCACATTCACCAAATCGCTTTCTCCGGTAAACATGCGGATTCGATAGCAAACATTTAAATTAACTAAAGCATAGTTACGAGGAACTAATTAAACTAAGTTCATGTATTTGAACTAAACATTACACTTTTACATCAGTATTCTGGGTCCATAAAAATTACGTAAGATACGGCAGCATTAGTAAAAAGGGTACAACGTAGTTTATACGCGTTACGGACACAGAATCACGATTACGAAGAATTATCAAAACACACACGTTTGTTAAGGAGGGCAGTAAGTTGACAGAGAAAGTCCGTAGATTGTAGATGGATCAAGCAAGATCCTTCGTTGACCTTGGTACAGTTTCTCAGGAGATAAGCGACGTCACGTCGAGAATTTGAATACGTCTTAGTAACCATGTTGGCGCGGCCGTGATAATTTCACTAAATAATTATCACTGCCCGAATAAACGTGAGTACTAGATGAGTTACTGAAGGTCTTCTAAGAATATTCTCATGATAAGGATCTACGATGACGTCATAATATTATTGAATCTATTACTAAATTTAAATACGGAGAATTTGTTAACACGTCATGTAAAACGTGGCAAACTGATTTGTTTTGTTATGTAAATTCACACAAAGTTTATTTTAATATATTTTAGTCACGAGTTTGCACACTATTACTTTCAAAGAACGTTAAACCATTTTCCATAATCACTTTTTTTCGACGAGACATGAATGAGAAGGAAGTTGTTGCAAAAAAGAGTACAAATCCACGCTACCGAAAAAATAGACAAAGAAATACTCCGAACAGTACACACGAAGCAATTGTTTGGAAGACGATTCTACTTCCGATAGATAACCATGAAATTTTCCTACATGTTAGGTACGTGGCGAAGGATATTTATCTCAAAGGTTTATCGATTCCGCTTCGTCTACATCAGTCCATCAATCTAAGTGATTTACTAAAGCTAGCTTCAACCTCAAGAGCATATATCAAAGCCTTTTAGTATAAGATAGAAAAGTTATTTCATATTCATAAATCCGATGTTAAACATAAAATAAGGCAAGTACTTGGCACAAATTGCAAGCGAGAATTTTATTATAACGATCTTCAAAGACCTCGTTAGGCCTTCTCCGAGTAGGTTACCTTTTGTTGGGGAACTAAGTAATGTCCAGTATTCTGCGAAGGAATTTTCATTACGGCGACCACTGGAAAATTAAAATTCTCTAACGTGGCTTAAATAATCTCGCAAGAGAGTGAACGATACCGAATCTTTTATCAGTTTTATCTGACTTCATATCTCTGTGAACGGGGAACTCGGAATCGTCAGTTTGTCGATAACAAATATTTTGTAATGTAACGTAACTTGTGATTCTGTGCTCCATTTTTTGGTAGGAAATGTATTCGTGTATTTGCCCTACGATTTCAACATGTTAAATATAGACACAATAGTTCTTTAGATGAACGTATTAGGAACATCTCCCGGCATTTCGTCGGATTGGGAAGATTCGAAAGATTTTTGTATTCGATGTTGAAACAAAACGTTTGGAACAAAGGTTCGCTTTACTATTGTTGCCATTTCACGAACAATCTTAGCAAACCGCTTTTGATCCGGAAAATTGGAGGAAAATTTATTTGAGCGGAATTGTTAGGTCAGATGTTTTAACTTATGTTGGATGTTATTTTTACTAAAACAATAAATGTTACGTTACAATAAACTTGTTTACTTCTATTTTAAGTGATTGTTGGCGAATTTTTGTTGCTTTTGACACCAACAATAGGAAGATATAATTTTTATAATAAAGTGTTCGGTACATGTTATCATGTAATTTTTCTCGAGGTTAAGCAATAGGTTTAGCTACACGTACGAAAACAATGCCTAAGGATTTTTTATAAGTTGCTATCATACAATGATGCTAAGTTAAAATTCCCATCATTCTATTAGACAATATTATATAATTAATATGACAATGTACAAAGAAAACAATCACCGTCGTTAAGCATGTGAACATCTAATTGCAACCTTTAATTGTTACGCGGACAATGTTTACTAATATTAACAACAACATTTAACCTTTCAAAGTCAAGGTTAAGTAACAGACAATTTAATTAAACATTACCTTTAATAACATGTTAATATCCCACTAATTTGGCACAGTTTCACACAATATTAAATTAAATAAAAATGTCACTTTTTATGTCACTCGCGTGATAAGTGCGGTTGTCAGTTGTGCGCGGGAGGCTGTCGCGCGGCACCGGCGCGTCTGAACCGCTGCGCCTGCGCATACATCACGTGCGTTCACTACCAGCGCCACCCGGCCCGCCACTATGCGGACAAGTATGGAACTAACGGGGCTTTCCACGGTCCAACGATTCACTGAATGGTTGCATCTGACGAAATGTATTGCAGTCTTATTGATAAGTGTGGAAAGATAGCTGTTACAAGTAAACTAAATATTATGTAGTTTGTGTAAGTTTTGGATTATAATCCTTATGTTACGTAAGAATTAGGAACAAGATTTATTGCAATTACGAATGTATGAGTATTTTATGTTCTAATTAGCATATAAATGACTAGGAAACAAATTTTTCAGGGATACAAATGCATAATATTTGGGTGTTAAACAAAGCATGCGATTCGCTCTATACTGCAATCTTATTGTGCATTTGCCACTCAAAGAGGAACAGAGAGTGTAGAGCTGAGCAAATATGTATGCACACTCGTTCCCAGAGTAAATAATGTATGGAATATATAGATGGACTCTGCTTACCGTATCGTTGGGATGCAAGAATCAGATAACTTTTTCGTTAATGGTTTAAATTTTATTTGCTATCCGACACGCGAAGAATTCTTAAGAAAGGTTAATCAATGGTAATAGTCAAAGTAAATGGATTTCTTTATGCAAGACTAAGGTTCTTTTGAACTTTTGGGTTTCGTAAATTATTTTTTTGAACGTTACTTTTCGCGAAAACCTATTGAAATTGTCTTATCAATTGCCTAATCGTATTGCTTACTTTATTTATGACGATACTAGACTTACGCGAAGTACGTTAATTGGTCTGTATTTTTAACATTTTTATTAGAATTGTTGGAATTAACTATCTAGTATTGCACCCGTATCGCTTTCACTTGACGCTAAATAAATCGCTTATCAAACCGTAAAATAGGAATCATTTGGAAAAACGTCATTAATTACGAGTAATTTATTTAGTGTAGCCGACTGTCATTGACTCCTTTGTCGTTTTGTAGGTATATGATATATCCTTACAAGCTGTGCCTCATGGTAGCATTCGCGTAGTTTGAAACCTATGTATGTTTACCAGTAATAGTGCAGCTTCCCCACAAAGCAACGTGTTCTCAAATCGGTCTAGTAGTTTCGGAGTCTACTCAATTCAAACATGCAAGCATTTTCTCTTTATAATATTCGAATAGATATATACTATTATTACAAAACCTGAAGAGTTTATTCATTTATACGTAGATACTAATCGCTGGAACTATTTACTGATTGGAATTGAATTTCAAGAAAGTTCATTTATCGAGGAAGGCTTATACATATCGCTAGGATCAATATGAGCTTAGCAATGGCTAAAACTGCGCGGGAGTTTTACCCACACAGGTTAAGCAGTCATGCTTGTCGTGCGATGTCGTGATGCCGAAGATGTTTCTTGATCCATAAAAAATATTTAAGTAACTTATGTCCTTGGATAATTGTTTAGGATTTCTTTAATGTAAATAGAAGATAGAATGACTTGCTTTTCTTTCATAATTTTAATTAAGAACAAATGAATTGTTCTTAACTACAGGTTGGGAAGATATATTAATGGTTTAGTAAAAGTAAAGTGTCGAGCAAGTGTCTTTGGATATGTTAAACACCTTACAGTATTTATATATGGTGTATATTAGTAATAAGCAACTTGGCTATTTCTCATATTGCCAAAATACGTTTCCAAAGTATTAATAAATTCATCCATCAAACTTCAAACTTATTCACTTAAGTTTAAGATTAAGAAATATCTGTATTTTAGTTTTTTTTGTTTGAATGTCGATTGCTAAGGTCGTATCTGACTATTTTTTACATAATGTGATGTTAATATTGCGTTGCTAATTATGTACGAAGTAAATATAGAATAGGGTTTATGAAGGAGTCACGTTTGTCTATGTCCGGCTTATCACGCGCTCACAGCCCACAGGTAATATTCCATTCAGGGACAATCGCTTAACTTTTTTATACTCTGAGTGGCATACAATACACTATTATATACGAAATGCTGAATCGTCTATACTCTGTGCATTTTTTTGTAACATATAATACTAGGCAATTTTGTTTTTAATTTGTTAACCAATTTGCCTTTTTAATTTCAGACCTTTATGTGTTTGCAGTTTTGTGTGCTTAAGGACTATTTCGTTTCTCGATAGACCTACCTAAACATAATAAATGTTATGTTTACAACCTAACCAATTCAATCTCACAATTCTCTTATTCAATATCCAACCAAAACTAAATGATTTTCTTCTTATGTTTAGAAATTAGTCAGACAACAAAGCTACTAAGCTATTTTTAGTCCAGGGCACCCCACGAGTACTTTACGACTTCACAGTTTCTGCAAGCATTCTCCAATTTAGTTCAAAGTTTGCGGCAAAACTTCCCCAATGTTTATTCTTGTAAGCACTTATGTACTTGACCTGTCCTTGCTCATTGCTAAATAACCTCAACTTGAACTAAGGCTAGGTTATACACTTAATTTAGATATTCACACACACTGGTCCTAATCATGTTTACTTTGGACTGGCCCTGATGATGTCACTGTTGACCTAGCATTTTTATGATGTACTTCAATTAACGACTTCAGGAAAAACCCCATGGATAGTCAGTAACTTATGAACAAAATCTTTTCCAGAAATTGTGTTTGTCTTTTTCTATTTTTTGAGTTTGGTTCTGATGGTTTCTATTTTTTGTGTGGAATAATGGTTTTCGTGTGTTTAATTTTTGTGTCCATGTAGACCTATATTTTACAGTTTTTTGTTATTGGTCGAAATATCAGCTACATGGCTACATACAAATATTTGTGTGACTAAGTAACTGATAAAGTAATTATCAGATGTTTTTAACTAATGGTTGTGATTTTGGCTTTACGCAACTAAAATAAACCAATATGCTTCTCCAGAACGAGTGTCATCTACAAAGCGGCCATCAAAGCGCGCCAAAAAGGAACCCGATCAATCAAAGAAACAGGAAAAGAAGGAAAAACTTGAAAAGCGGATGCTTGAGGGTTGGTTACCAAATCGTGTCCTAGATGTACTAAAACCTGTACAAATACTAAAACTCAGTTTAATGGTTTTCATAACGTACTGGGAGACTCCTTTCGGGGGGTCTTGGAGGTGGTGGTTTTCTCAGAGGTAGTACGTAAAGCCATGGAACTACATAAATTTTGTTTGCATGTCTAACAAAACGGCGACTAAATCTTCCTAGAAATTTTAAACCGATCTTCTATTCATATAATCGCGCAGTGGTCACTGCATGCGGTTGTTTTACTAATCCAGAACCGCCATGACTCGACAATATTTGCTCTCTCGCTTCGCAATTTGTTCTAACTAACCAAAACTACTCCGCTAATCTAGGAGCACTTAAACAAAGTAACATTGTATGTTCTCGATGTTGTTTATTTCTATTTTAGGATGGAAGTAGAAGATACAATTCCAGGTAAGAAAGAAACTCCATCTCCTGAACTGGATCAAATTGATTTTGCAGTTTTCTATTATAAAATTCTTTTAAAACCGTTTTTGTTAGTATCTTAATTTGATTTGGACCTTACGCCACAATTTATACACTTTCAGGAAGCATTGTGCATTTGGAATCTCGATAATCTCATGAAAGTCGATAGTCATTGATCAGACTTATTTAACTTTTTGTGCACGGTATTCCTTGATTGACATTTTAGAATGTCACTTTTAAATTGATTCATGATCATTTAGTTCTTGTAAAGCATGCTTTTATTGACCACAAAAACCAGACATTTAACCTTCAGTAGTTCAGTACAACTTGTGGTGTAATGTGTTGTTTGAAAACAAATCCACTTCAACACGTTACGTCATCTTGCTAAGCTGTGGGCTATCTTCGGGCTATTAAAGGCTTACTTCAGAAGGTCGGACAACCACATAATCCCGGCGCCCTGTTAAGGTGTCCCGGTTAAGTGCCGTTGCTCACTAGACGTTTTATTGAATTAAATTTTTACTGCCCGTATAAAGCTTAAAATACCCTTTTAGTGTTTCAACGCGATTTATTGTGTGTTCTTTAAGTTTTACGGCGGGAATTTTATAACGGTATTTTTATTCTTTCGTAGGATACCGAAATTGCATTTACTTTTTTCAGTGGCTTTTAAAATGGTTAAGAGATATTGGTACTAGTTTCTTTTAAATGGTATTTTATTTTTCGCATATTATACGTACAAAGTTCTATGAAGATAAAAAATGTATGCACGAGATTCATCTGCATTTAGTATGTGAACTATGATTGAATCATCAGTTTTATCAGCCGGTTTATAACAAATATAACCTTATCTCTGTGTGTTAAATAAACAAGCATATATGTACAAACATTGCCTCACGGAGTTGCTCATAAAAACAGCAGTGTATTGCTGAATACGTCTGCAAAGTGATTGTCCATTATTTCGAAGTCAAGGCCGCTAATGATGCGGCAAATGAAAACAATGAAAAAATAATTGTTAAGGTCCGTTTTCACTACGAAGATTATTTGTCTACGAACAAAATACGAATAGTGGTGGATAATTTAAGCGATCGTGTTGAACAGTGTTCCTTAGAATTTTAAAAGTGAATCATTCGATTTATTTGTGTGATGGAAACGCACCTTTATCGATTGTTTCAATCACGATGTTATTAGGGAAGTAATTTGAATAACTGATACATAATTAGTTTATTTCTGGGAAATGCTGCTTTTCATGCAGCGAATCATTTTCCTATACAGATACCTATATGTTTTCTTTTTAAACAAATATATAAAAAGCATATTTATAAAATCTTTTGAGCATGCAAAATTAAGGGCTTTCAGTTCGACATTTGTAGTAATTTGAATAACTGATACATAATTAGTTTATTTCTGGAAAAGGCGGCTTTTCATGCAGCGAATTATTTTCCGATACAGATACCTATATGTTTTCTTTTAAACAAAGATATAAAAAGCGTATTTATAAAATCTTTTTAGCATGCAAAATTAAGGGCTTTCAGTTCGACATTTGTAGAAAATTAAGGATGTACAAAATTAAATTCACTTTTGTTATTAGCTTAACTTAGGTTTGTCAAAATATTGTTTTTTTTTATATGACTGTGTGGTACGTTACTGATAGTTACTAGGTAATATCATTAACATTAATAAAGTAAGTAGAATTCAAATGAGATATAACACGACAAATAATATACAGTTTCATGTTTTTACAACAAAATGTAAACAAATGAACACCGTTGTCGTTTCGCTTGGTTAGTTTAGTTAACCGAGGGATTCTCAGTTACTTCATTATTATGCAGCACAAACGGCATCGCATCACGACCCTATATGCGAGATATTTCTTATCTGTGCCTTCAAAATTTGCATGCATATAATGTGGATACGTTTTCATTTCATTTTATGCAAGCTGTTGACACGAGAGGATGAAAAATAAATTTAGTTTAAAAAAATCGTAAAAGTTTTTTTTATGTAATAGGTCGGTAAATGGGCAGACGTATTACTTGATGGTAAGCAATCAACGCCGCCCATGGACACTTGCAACGGAGGAGTTACCTTTTAGGGATTAGGGATTTGGAGATTTAGGGATTGAGGAGGGATTGGGGTAGGGGAAGGATTGGGCCTCCGGTAACCTCACTCAAACGGCGAAACACAACGCTGTGGTTGTTTCACGCCGGTTTTCTGTGAGTCAGTGGTATCACTCCGGTCGAGCCGACCCATTCGTGCCGAAGCATGGCTCTTCCACACGATTCTTCCTTCATAAAAGTTTTATTGCGTACTGATTTTGTTTTGCCACCAGTCTTCTCTTTCTCTCTTTAGACATTCGGGTCGGTTGTGTAATTTTCTAGGTTAAAGTAGACTAGGTCTGGTCGCTCTTGGCACCAACTGACCCATCAGACATTTTACATATTTTTGTATCTAGGACTAAAAGATCAGTCCTCAGACCAAAAATATTTAAAAAGTAAATTTAATGGTAAGTAAGTTTGCGATTGAAAAATGTTAAGTGATCTTTTTTTATCATTATATTATCAATTTTTTTATGACCAAATAACTTCTCTTGCCATATAGGGGTGGGAGGGAGTGTCAGACTTATTATCATGATCCTTCTGCTTCAAGCCGAGGACGCGATTCCTTATTGCGCTTGCCCCGCAACCCTGGCTAAACACCAAGGCCTATCTGTGATGGTCTATTGGGGTCTGTTGGGCTTCATCTGTGATTATTGTCATCCTAGAATTGAATATAAAAACAAAATATACTGTTTATTTCATCATTAGGTTTTATTTAAAATTTTGAAATCAGAACTGACTAATGCAAATATGTAAAACTAGCTACTCTCGCGCGGTTTGACTGCTCCGCTTCATTTGGGCGTAGCGTGATGTTTTATAGCCTATAGCACTCAGGAGCATTGTAGCTATCTAACAGTGAAAGAATTTTGGAAATCCGACCAGCGGTTCCAAAGATTACCCCCTACATACAAACTTACAAATTTTCCTTCTTTAAAATATTAATATAGATGACAGGAAGATAGACAGCTGATGTTCATTGTTTTGAGAAACATAAATGAGTGCACAATACAAATAGGTATCTGTCAACAATGTAAACTTAAGACATTGGTTCAGTTAATATTCAAATACTAATGACAGATGACGATGTCTGTGGCTTGATTGACTTGACTAGTTTTTCAATGTTTGATATACAGTTTGCGCAGTTGTTTGTGGTTACAAAAGATATTGCTGTATTCAAAATAATAGAATATAGTGTCACTATAGTTATATTAAGTCTTTGTTCTGAGTCTATATTTGGGGATAAGGGTTTCAGATATTTAAGAAATGTGAAGGGGTGGGGGATGATTATGGACCGGGGCCTCCGGTAACCTCACTCACACGGTGAAAAACAACGCTGTGGTTGTTTCACGCCGATTTTCTATGAAGCCGAATCACTTCGGTCGAGCCGACCCATTCGTGCCGAAGTTTGGCTCTTCCACACCTTTACTATTTTCTGCGTACCGAATAAATATACTTGCAGAATTAGTATTTTCATTCTTTTTTTAATTGAATCAAGCTTTTGGTTCATGTTAATACAACTGAATAAAAAAATGGCAATAAAGTTAATTTATAGTCTTTCGTCTTTCGTCGAAAACAAGATTTTAGTGCACCTTAAAACTGAGTGGTGTTAGACATTCTGTCATTAGAGATTAATAGTAATTACATTAGTTATTCTTTTACTATTCAAAGAAGGTTAGATTACAATAATAAGTTTTTGTACTGGAATTACAGAGCATATGGCTTTTTTACACATTTTTACGAGAGTTTGGGAAGATATTTTCTAGATAAAAAATGTTTATGGGATCACCTACATAATAAAATCACTTCAGTGTATATTCTACAGTATGTTTTTAAATTTATGTATGGAGGTTGAGTAAGAATTTTGGTTCTGTGGCGACACAACCTAATACTCGCTTAAGAACGATATTAACGAAAAGAAAGATTCATTATAGTTCTATTATAATACATACTTTAATAAGATATAATTATTGAGCAATCAAATGGTAAGTGTGGGAACGTTTTTTACTAGGAAGATGGTATCACTTAGAATCAAAGTGATCGCGTCATACAAACGCGGATAACGAAGGCCATATTTTGCGGAATTGCATTGATTTACTCAATGTTACTTTTTTATGCAGTCGTCTACTATGCTTCTGTATTATAATATTTATTAATATATAAAGTAACTATGTTTAGTTTTGAAAATATTGTAGTTATTACAAACTTCTCTTCTTCAACCTGCCTGTCAAATCGTGGAGCTTATAGAGATTATAGTTTGAACGCGGTATCTTCGGAGCTACTGATTCGAATTGAACACTTTTATTTTTGTTGGATAGTCGGCTTATCGAGGAAGACGACGATCAAAACGAGCCAAGTGGCGTGTACAAAAGCGCGGGGTTAGTTCAATTATATTCATATACGAATATAGCGTAGGAAGCAAGAATACATTCAGTGCAAAGAATATTTTTTTATAAAATATTTAACATAATGTATTTAACTGATGATAACACTTCGATGTGTATAATTGCTTTTAAGACAAGAAAAAAGCGAATTATAAGTTTATCGTGACGTAAATGGGTTTGGAACATTAGTCAATTACAGAAGGGGTCGCCCAGCAATTAAGTCCTTTCCTTAATGATTTAGTTATGATAAGAAGGGTTGTAAATTTAATGTTAATAAATTCATGCAGCCGAAATTCATGTAAAAGCTGCATGTAATGACTAGTAAGGATCCCTCAAATTTCAATATCCACGTTAGAGCGTGAATTTCGTTTGCAGCCGTTTTATAGTTATTATTTTTTTGTCTTAGAACTTTTCGATGTAGAATCATCAGATAAAGTATTTTGTTGTTATATTATAATTTAGTTTCTTTGGTGGAAATATTTTAGGAAATTCTCGTCTATTGAACAGCTCTTTACTGTTCTTTTGCAAGAAGGTTCTGTTGAAGTAGGTACTTACCGATTTAGGTACTTGATAGATATACGAAAAGCTACACCAGTAATGATAGTTTAACATGAAAACGTTGGGGTGCATTTTCGTTTGCATTATTCATGATTATGTTTTACAATTGATAAACATGAAGCTAAAATCAAAGAGCTTTGGCCTTGAATAGGCTTTCTTTTACCAACACATAAAATTGTTATGCATCCATGACTTCCACAATCGATTATACACTGCAAATCTTTTGAGTTTTCATAAATGAAACCGCGTAGTGGAGCGAGAGGAATTTTTAGATCTTAAATTCAATTATTAGGAAATCAATTGTTGCTCACCGCTCGACCAGAACCACACACACACACAGGAGGGAACAGGGTGGTTTTTATACAGTAAGAGTCTGACACTCCCTCTCGTCGCAATTTGGGCGAGAGTAAAAGGCAAGAGCGATTCTTCTGTTGTAAATAAATAACGCGGGCAATATTACCGTCGTTAATAAGAGTATCGACCATTAGCAACTCGATTCCTTGGGCACGATTCTACACGATATGGGATGCTCGAACATGAAACATTGATAGTAATGTATTATCATCATCAATCTCACGCATGTAATGTAATACCATAATATACGCTCAAGGCAGTTATGTGGTATATTGTTGTCAATACCACAATAATGTTAAGGAAGTTCCTTCTGCTTTCCTTCTAGGGAAATATATTTATTTATTTCATTCTTTAAAACAATAAGAACTGACATTCGAATTTTAAATTGCCTAAAATGACAATATAATTGTATGCTTAAAATTTTAATGGCCATTAAAACGTCTTTGCTACTTTTGCAAAGGCCTAACTTAAATCTTTGCAACGTATCTTGGCTTCTAATGCTGTTCTAAGTAGTATGTCAGTGAGCTCTAACACAGGAATGTCCACCCATAAGAAAACTTAATTTAAAAACTCCGCTGGCATGCAAACGAGGTATACGTACATGTCCGGACATCACGTCCCTGCATTTTAGCAACGTGATCTAGGTCAGTTCAAAATCTCGGTCTTACAATAAGAAATCAGCCGGTTTTTCTGAACGTTAATTTTAATCCTGTCAACTTTAGAAAAGTAATGGTCTTTATTTTGGTTAGTATTCCTTTCGGGGATTCGAAGCACCAATAAATTTTAAACCAACATGCTCGCTACAAAATATTGTACCAGCTTTTAAAGAAACAGCTTCACTAAACTGAACACTGCTTACAGTTTTGTAATATTTATTTTGAAGTAAACCAAATATTTTGAAATATCCAGAATTTGAGATAACTTTTGTTTTGCTCCTTCGATTTTGTATTTATTCCAATGGTGATTTTGTTGAAAGGTTTTGGACTGCTTAAACCTGAGGTCAGGTTTCGTCACACTTCGAAGGACATAAATTACAAAATAGTGAATATTATAAAAATAAATCTCTAGGTATTTTCTGCCGTGTATGTTAGAATAGGTTTCTTATGAAAGAAATTTTAAGACAAGTAGAGAGGCAAATCGTGGTGGTAGGTTAAGGAGCCCGCTTCTCATGCATGAGCGTGTGCGTTCGAGACCTGGCAAGTACCAATGTGAATTTTCCGAGGTGTATGTACTTTCTATGATTATTTTTTGACATTGACACCACTGACATACGATGAAGGTAAACATCATCGTGAGGAAACCTGGACTTTGAAATCGCCAACCCGCAATTAGCAAGCGTGTTGATTAATGCTCTAACCTTCTCCATATGAGAAGAGGCCTTTGCTCAGCAGTGGGCACTTATAGGCTGATGATGATGATGACAGGCAAATCTGGATAAAGCAACCCATTGAAAGGGTGTGCGTGGAAGTTCGCTTTCGCTGATAAAATAAACGATTGATACCTAGGTAGTTTACTCGCACGAAGAAGGCTAGCAGAAAGGCCAGTAGTAAATACTAAAGTACCTCTGGTTTGTTTGTCTTCATTTGGTTGTCACGTGTTTTATTGAAAAACGTGATCAATAATCATGGTAATCATTCATATAAGGTACAAAGGTCTGTTTCTTTGCTTTAAGATATTAGTTTGATGACAGTTAGATTGTTTTTTTTTCAAACTTAGGTCATTTTTATTTAACTTTGTATCTGTAAAAAATGTACTTTGTATGTTGTTAAGAATTTTGAATATACCTAGATAATAACAAGTTATTTGCAGTAAAAAAATGACTACTGTAAGTTTTGTAATCATTTTTAGATTTTTACTTGGTATTAAGGTTAAGCCATTAGATTATAAAAATATGAAGATGTCTCTTTTAATCAACAGCCAGCTAAAGCGCACAGATTTGAATTAGATGAATAATTTTTTTTTACTTAATTTGACTGCGATTTCAATTTTCTGCATTTCAAATGCTATAGAGTTAAATAAACGATTCGCGGTAATTGGCACGTCCTTTGAGAAATATTCCCAGGAAACTCTTCAATTACTTACTGACTGAAAAATCCCTGACTTAATTCCTGGATGTAAAAAGTAAAAACGTATTCATTATCAGTTATAATCATTAAAAGCGTCAATATTATATATATATATATATATATATATATATATATATATATATATTTATTATGCTCTTTGTCTTAAATTAACGTAAGTTCTGATTACATTTCGAATGACTGTAATATTATTGAGTCTGTAATATTATTTAAATTGTGGCTAACGCACTTATTATTAATATTTGTTATGTTTGTCGGTAAATTCTATATTTGTGTACATTACTACATGATCGTGATATAGCCTTTAAATAAGATAATATGTATAGTATAATCTTTATTCAGTAAAAATCTGTAATTTGGTTTTAATGGCTAAAACTTCATCGGTCCAGACAAGCATTTAGAACTTTCCAAGCCACAATATCTACAGGTTACCACATTAAAATCAAAGAGGTTCTTCAAAACTCGGCATCAGATTAAAAGTTACCTTATTCAATGAAATTTCTTATCGCTGAAGTCTCCATAATGTATGGAATGGGACTTTTCTTGCAGCCAATAATTGGTTCTTTGAACTGCAGTTCTATGCCTCTGGTAACGATGTCGTTCAGCTTAATTTCAGCCTAGTTTCAAACGAAGCCTTTGCCAAGTTTAGTACTTAGAGGAAAATTGCCTTTGTTCTACCGACTGTCTGTTTTTCTCGACGACTCGACTGACTTGACATTTTGTATGAAAAATTTAATCGCTTCACTTTAATGGCTTTTCAAATAATATTATGAACGATAGAACAAAAGGCTTATCCATCTCTCTAATTTTATTCTTTTTAGGGCTGATTTTTAAATAGTCAGATTTAAGTTATCCGAGAAATAATATTGTTGCTGTCACTGTCTTATACAAACATTCTGGCGCGACAGCACCATAATTATTCCCCAGGTAACTGTTATCCAACCATTGAAAATCAGCTCTTAAACTTATTTTTACCCATCCTTTGTTTTCTTATCATCCAAGTATAATGATGTTTTTTCTAAAAATATTAGCCATCGAATGTGCATGCATGACTATAGCTGTAATTAACAAGCTTATTAAATATAGTTGTCGCAATATGCATGTAGGTAAAAGGCAATTAACATTAACAAAATTTATCAATACTTTTTTTTAATTAAAAGAAGTTGTCCTCTATCTTGAGAGCGAGTTCACCCAAATAAGATTCTGTCGTAATTAAAAATTAGCAATGTCTATTTATCAAGGATTAGATCGTTTGTCCGTTCGACGATGTAATTGCTTAATCCATTGAGTGATTTATCTTGACAACCGATATTTTTTCATTCCTTTCACTACAGAATTAATTCTGTATTTTACGCCTACAGAAAAAGCAGTTTCATTTACCTACTTGTAATGGATATACAATTGATGTATTCTATAGTATCCATTTTTATCTGTTGGCCCACCATACTTTAATTCACACTGCGAAAAGCAATGCAATATAAAATGATAAACGCAAGGTTTTGAAAAGTTCGATACGGTTGCGTAATATTTTATCGACATTCCACAATACAGCCACAAACTGTGATTCGACCTTTTTGTCAAGTAAAAAGTATGAAAATATCGAGATCGACCTTATTGGAATTGTGTCTGGAAACAGATATCTTTGAAACAAGTTAAGGTTATAAAAAAAATTAAAGTTTGGGATATTTTAAAACTGTTGTAGTACTAAGTGAGATGTGTCTGTTTAAATAGTATTTTTAATTTTGTTTCAGGTAAATACACTTTTCATCCTTTTCTGCAAATAATAATAGTGATTTATTTAAGGTAATGTATTGATTATTTTTAATTCAGTATATTATAAATCTTTATATGAGAAGTTAGGTTGGTGTTGTCTGTCGTAAGAAACTACGAGCTACAAAATAAACAAACAGTACAAAGTTAATACGTGTAACTAACTTAGTCCTTTCATGTCTTAAAGGACCGCCATTAAACATCTGTTAACATATCAAACAGAAACGAAGTGTTAGCAATATTTTCTTTAATTACTAAACTAATAAAGAAGACATCTTTATTGTAGGAGATATTTTGGCCAGTATTTGACATACTGTTTTGCTCTTAATTATCTTTTGATCTTAGGTCTTTGCGAGCGCTCTACGGCTGTTCGGGACACTCAAATATTAACTTAATTCTTCTATTGAAACAGTTTTTTTTATTAAAATAGAACGTTTTCGTTTTAATTAGTAAGTCTTTTGTGCAACTTTGTTCTATTAATTAGATTAGCGAAGTCACGATTTGATTTTAAATTAGGATTTTTTTTGTTTAAGTTGGTCTTAATAATGTATCTTAATATCTTAAAGGTTACCTAGGTCAAAGACTTGGAAGGTGGGTGAACAGGACCGACAAATATAATTTTATGTTATAAAATACGACTTAACTTTAGTAGTGGTTAGTAAAATTTACCAAAGTCGTGTAAAAAATTTGACATTTCGACCTAAATTAACTATTATCTTCTTACTAGGTCTCCCAAGAGACTGCGAACTTTATTATCTAAAGTAGCCAAGCTTAACCGAGGCACTGAATTAACCGTCGTTCCCTTGTACCTCCTAAATCATTCGCTTATCTTCTCCATACTGCATAAGTACTCGACATTTTTGAAACGAAATTTTCTTGGCGGAAATGTAATTTTGCAGGTCTGATTGCTTACAAATTACATTTTGGTGTAACTTTTTCGAATTTCGAATTAATTTTAAGGTTGCAGTTAATTTATGAGGAATATTTACGAGGCATTACAATTTTAAAATTTAACAAAAGGAATATTAGTGTAGCTAGACGGTTTCCACGGAAATCCTTCAGAACAGGATGTCAAATCGAAAAGAAAGATTGTGTTGACACAAGCAATTTCTATAATTCTTCTAAAAAAAGGGCTAACGGGAAGCATTCGTTTCTGTAACATAATTCCCTGTGTCCTCATGACACCCATGGGAAGTAAAGGGAAGATTTACTTGTTACTGAAACCACACGAGATGTAGACGTCACTTGATATTTTAATATTAAAGTAGGTAGCTAACCTTTTTTGTTTACACGCCACACTGGCAGGTATTTTTAAACGAATAAAGTAATTCTTTCTTCAAATTTATTTGAAATGAGAACAAGACTAGCATTATGCTCTGAATAGAGCATTTCGTTTTTTTATGAAATGGATCTGCAAAGGAGCAGAAAGATTACCAGATGAGCAATTAGCGCCGCCCATGGACACCCACAACAGAGGAGTTGCGAGTCCGTAGCCGACCTTTTGTGCATTAGGGATTTGGAGATTTAGAGATTGGGAAAGAATATGGGGTGGACAATGATTGGGCATCCGGTAACCTCATTCACACGACGAAACACAACGCTGTGGTTGTTCCGAGCCGACCCATTCGTGTCGAAGCATGGCTCTCTTACACTTGTTGTATTTGTCTCTCTAAAATTAGTTTTAAATTATTTGTCAGGCTCTAATAACGTATCATAATATGTTGAATAAAAGGAAAAGCCATACAACATTGATTTTTGTGTACAGATGTAACGCTTTTCCTATGGACTCAAGTCAATAAGTATGAATTTGATTGTATAAGATGTTGATCTAACATACGAGGAACGATCTCATTGCCTTGATTAGATTGCCCCAATCATATTTGTTTTGGTTTTGTTGACTATTTCGGCTACATCGACTTCGGAGTTGCGTGGGACGTGTTTGATTCGTTTGTACAAACTTAGTATAAAAATATTTTTGTGGAGTCGATGAATGTCCTTCACTTATTATTTTCTTTCTTGAAAATAATATTGGTAATCCAGAATTCTAATGCTTGTTATAATTTTAATTAAAATGTCGTTAAACCAGCCTAAAATTACGTTTGTTAAAATTACCAAAATTACCGTTGCGGCGCCCGTAACCTCGTAAAAGGATCGTTTGCAAACCGTTTCTAATATTTGCCTGAACTGTTCGCACTTTGTGTAAAACTGTTGAATTTTGTATAAGTTGTGGCGACCACAAGCCGCGGGAGGCTGTCGAGGCAAGCCTTCTGAACTCCTTGCTTGTAACAAGGCGGTTTGAATATCAACTTGCCGGTAACCTAATTACACTGGTCAACAAAATTTCAACTTTGTCGTGCCACATGGACTTTTTTGATATTTTTTACTTTAATTGGTGATAGTAATAAAAAATAAACAGTTAAAAAAAATTTGCTACACAAAGATTTTATTCTATTGAGTAATTTAAAATATTAAGAAAAAATACGGATCTCGTAAATCAAAAGTTTATTTTTTTATAAATGACTTAGAAAATCTAAGATTTTCTTGAATATTTAGCTTCTGGTTGGTCCCTTTTAATTGTCCAGTAGTAATCTGCTAACATATTTGGACTCCATTTGCCCTGGTACCGCTTTTTCATATCAGAAATATCCTGATGGAACCTCTCGCCGTGCTCGTCACTGACAGCCCCTAAATTGTCAGGAAAAAAATCCAGGTGCGAGTCTAAAAAATGGATCTTAAGTGACATGTTGCAACCTAATGCTTGATATGACAATAACAGCTCGCTAACCAACTCTCTGTAGCTGTCACTCTTGTGGTTACCCAAAAAATTTGCAACAACATTTTTAAAAGACTTCCATGCTGATTTTTCTAAATCGCTTAAGTTTTCTTCAAATCTTGAATCTTTTATTAACTCCCTAATTTGAGGGCCAACAAAAATACCTTTGCATCATCTCTTTTATCTTTGCATCACTTACACTTGAAGTAGACGGTTGTGAATTGTCGTTCTCAACAGACGTAGTTGCAACTGGTATTAGTTCTGGCAATTTTTTACAATGAGAGACTGGTCTTATAGCCGAAGATAAATTAGGGTAAATAACTGTGTTTTTTTTCTTGTAATTTTACGTTTTACGTCAGTGAGACAAAAATAGCAATCTGAAACGTGATCTCGCTGTTCAGTCCATATCATGGGTACAGCAAACGGCATAGGTCGTGCACCTTTTTTCCAGTCAGTTAAATTTTTCACACACGTTATGCAACAGACATGAGGGGCTCAGGATTTGTCTTGATGGGCGACAGAAAAACCAAAACATTGGTGATAACACTCCATCACAAGATTTGTAAAATTTCGTCGTTGTTTTTTGAATGTAAGTTCTCCGCAGACATAACAAAAACAGTTAGGATCATTAATACACTTCCTTGACATGCTCACAGGGTTAATAAATCCCAAAAAAGTGTTTAAATTCAACGATAAATATTTTTATAACGATTAACTTGTAAGCGTTTCTGTTAATTTACTGCCGTAGTACTAGTTAATGAGTATTACCGTATCACAACAAATAGGAGGCTAATTGACATATGGCAACTGTGATTTAATAATGAGGGTAGATAGATAAAACATAATTAGCTATCAAAGTTCGTGTGGCAAAACCAGTGTTGACCAGTGTTATTATTGTCTTACTATAGTGTTGTTAGGAATTGTGTGACTTAAGCCTAGGTTTATGACTGATTTTGCCTTGATACTTGGTAGCTTTAGTTACGTTATAATTTTACTTAATTGTTATTCCTTATGTAAATAGACCATAGCTGTTTTGAGTAGTTACTCGCAAATCTTGGGAAAGGCTTCATCGATTTCGATGTTGGTTGTTGTCGATAAGAGGTTTTTATGAAACCAAATTTTATTAGATTTTTTTATGAAAGTCACTTAGACATAAAACCTTTCTTCGTCTTTCATTATTAGTGAGATGGATAGACAACTGCGTGAAGCAGAGTAAGGTCGCTGGCTTAAAATAAAAAAATACTTACTTAGATAAATAAAAATGGTTGAGAGAAAGGATGTTTGTTTGATCTATATCCCCAGGTCATAACACAACATGGGTCTCCTGTGTTCATATTTCTCAAAAGGGTTGACTTAACAAAGAATTTTCCTGTAGGTAGGCCTATGTAGGTATGTATGTACATACAAGGTTCTGCCCGCAGCTTCACACGCGTATAAAAGTAATGTGTCCCGGAATTTAAAAAACAGCAGCGTTTAAAGCACTCATGAAGATTGTAGCTATCTATCAGTGAAAGAATTTTGGAAATCCGACCAGCGTTTTCAAAGATCTTTATAATATTAGTATTGATAAAGAAATCGTTGCCATGGAAACCTATCTATGTTTGATAAAGACGCCTGGCGACTTATTATGTTTTCTAAAGAATGTAAGGAAATATTTCTTTAAATAAATACGAAAATAACTATGTGGGTAAAAGGTTTCTCGTTTGTTAAGAGGATTTTTCGGGTATTTGCGTCATGAAAAGACATTGTTAGAGATTTCTTTATTCTCAATACGTGTTGTCTGGTAATGATACCCATTAGAAACGTTACGGAATATCGATATGGATCATGATCAGCGAATTTGGTAGGTAGTCTATGTAATGTCAAAAGTAATCGTCAAAAAAAATTCTTGGCTTTCAAATCGAAAGGACAAATCCGAAAGTCAATTCATGAGAGTGATGGATCAAGGACCAAATCACCAAACGAACTCCTCAGTTTTTTTATTTCTCTGGGCCCTGGTTTAGGGGAGGTAATAAGCATAATGCTAACTTTAGTTCACATTTTATTTTTATGGCCTAGATCTATAAAAAGGTCGAATGGACTAGCCCTTAAGACATAAGAATCAGACAGTTTATGTGCATTGGATAAATGGACTTCGGTCAATGTGATCGTTTGAATTAAGAGTCGAAAATCCTTTGAAGAAGTTTTCGGCTGATTTGGCAAACGTAGTGGATTACAAATTAGAGTTTAAGGCTTTCGTCACTTGAACAATACTTAGTTATCTAAGACATCAGATGTTTCGTTCCATTGTTTGTCTACAATAGATGTCCTAATCGGAGATTGTAATTTTCTTACCTCGTTAAAGTGAACATTGGTTTTTGTTTGCTTGTAGTACATTTGCTTGGTGGACTTTTTGGTCCAGTGGTCGCTAATGTGTCTATCAAAACAGGAAACAAGGCTTTCGCTTTTGAGTTTCAGTTCATTATCGGGAGATTCAAATCTAATTAACTCTTAACATTATTATGATTCGTTTTTATTTTATATGATAGGATGCCAAACGAGCAGACGTCTCCGCTGATGATAAGCAAACGGCGCCGCTCATCGACACCCGCAACACCAGAGGAGTAATGAGTTCGTTGCCAGCTTTTCAGTGATTAGGGTTTCGGATATTTAAGGCATGGGGTGGGATTGGATAAGGGGAAGGATTGGGCCTCCGGTATCCTCACTCACCATCAAACAAAACGTTGTGATTGTTTCACGCTGGTTTCCTGAGAGGTCGTGGCATTAATTCAGTCGAACTGGTCCATTCGTGCCAAAACATAGCACTCCTACAACTGAAGCTTACTTCTTCAGGAATTGAATTAACAGACGCTATAATGCGTTTTTGTTAAGTAATTAGTAAAATTAACGCTATTGACGATTTTGATGTGGTCGGTTTTAAGTGACTTGTAATTGTTTAGCTCATTTTGTGGCGGCATCTGTATACAAAACGAAGTCGAGTTAAGCATCTTGCCAATTTTCAGTTGTAGTTTCATTTGACAAATGACTTAGTCGTTATTTATTGTAATTTATTCAAGTTTGTTGTCGGTTTATGTTCTCACATTATGTATTTACATAAAATTTTCCTATTGTTCTTTGTGTGGTGACTTCTTCAATACCTAAATAGGTACTAAGGGTGACAAAAATGCATGGAGACCTTAAGGTCGACTATTGACTGACAGGTTTTGCATAACGCTACCATTGATAACTAGATGGCGCTGCTTTTAAATGAAAATAACCCTTCAAAGCTTGAATACTTTACACTGCACAGGCACACAATAAGGTTTTTAATGGTTAAAATAATAATTAAGAAACAATAATATACACATGAATTATGTTAATTTTCTCATTTCCGAGGACTTAATATAGCGCCATCTAAGTCAAGTCAAGCAAACCAATTAAAAGATGGCGTCAATAATTAATAATAGACAATAATAAAAGTTATAAACTAACCCGCATTTTCGATATCATAAATAATGCGATCGGTAGCTCGGATAAATAAGAATGATAGAATAATGAAATCAAAGGGCACCGGTTCAATTCCGGGTTATCATTTTTATTAAATTCAGGTTTTTTAACAATGGTTTTTTTATATTTTTTTATATAAAATCAATAATAATAATATATGAATAAAATATTTGACGTTTAATATTAATAAAAGATAACAAAAATAAATATATATATTATTTTTTAGAATATCATTTTATTCTTAAATAATATATATATTAAATGTAAAAGTAACATATTTTTCTTACAGATTAAGACTAATACTAAGTTTAATTCTCATAAAGGATAACAAATAAAACTATTTTAGTGACATTATAATTTCAGACATTTATTTCTCAAAACATAATATTTATTTCTTTCTTATATAGTGTATACCCTAACCTTATGACTTTTCAGCTAACTGACACATTATTAATTACACTTTTTATAAGATTAATAAGTATTTTAAATCAAAATGGTGTTGTGCTAGTCATTTATTAGTTAGTTTTAAACACAATGTTATAATACGATTCTATATGATATGCAACCTTACTTCTGTTTTGAGATTTATGATCGGGTTAAAGTTGCTAAACAACTTCAATATAATAAACAGTAGGATAATTTCAATACTTTTCAAGGTTACGCAATGGCCTAATGGCTAGTGGCATCGGTTAATTTTATGCTACCGAGTTCGAATCCTGGTTATTGCGTGCTTTGCTTTAAAAAGGTTTGGAATATCGTAGCATTAATTTGTATAAAAAATTATTAAGTTAATAACTTTGTATCTGATAAAAACTATAAATGTATATTTTTCAATACCACTAGTATACTAGCGCCATCTATGTCATCCATGGTATATAATTAAGGCGATGAAACGCCGTACAAACGATTTTGATTTGGAATCATCCATGCACTTATGACACTGATAGTACATCTTAGTAAGTAGGTCTGTTCTTAAAATAAACCTTTTTGTATCAATTGCCTTTTTGGAGACTAAGTGAGTTAGTACATGATTGAAAACTTCTTCTACTTTAAGAATAATAAAATAATTACGAAGGCATTTCTAAGGCAGTTAGATAGGCTACAGGTTAAGTGTGCTAGCAAACCACGGTCTAGCTCGGAGCAGGCGTCGTTTTTAGTCACTGACACCCGGTTTCTGAAAGGCTTATCAACGCTAAAATTAACTAATCTTCTGTTAAATCTCTTGTCAAGTCATCTGATTGGTTGTTGATAATTCAGTCAACCAATCAGATGACTTGACAAAAGATTAAATTGATTTTAACATTGATCGGCCTTTTGAAAACCGGGTGTGAGAGTGTTATAGTCCTTCCCCCACCCAATGCGAATGCCATTCGATGATTAAAATTATTAAAACTTAATTACCTTTAGATTTCTCACCAGTGACAAACAACAATGTCGAGTATAGAAACGGTTCTTTACTTACTCCAATGTTATCTTACATAATACAAAGAACCACAAAATACCTACTCATCACAAGTCCATATAACTTATACAAAACATTTATTATTCTCATTCGAAGTAAATGACTGGTTACATTGATCTTAGCCTCTGAAGGACGCTGAGATAAATCTATGGTAATACCTGTCTATTATTGTGAAACACCGTGTATTAATAGCATTTCATGTCGTTCACATTCGTGACCGGAAAGGATCATTATCTTATTGTCATTGAGAGATTTGATCCGTGAAGATGTAGTTGAAGTACCTTGTATATAACCTTATTAAGAATATTAGTACAAAATATGTACTCATATCATTTAAAAAAAAGTATTATTTTTAAAACCTTGGAAGGTTTTTTTTTGCTAGGGGAAAATCATCAAATGACTTCTTCCGCCGAGGGTTAGGCGAGAGAGAGTGTCAAACTCTTACTGACAAAAAGCCCCCCGTTACTTTTCCTGTCTGGGCCGAGGTCGCGGTGACTCATTGTGCTTAAGCCGCAACCAAATTTTCATCTACCCCCATATTTTTTCTTTCTACCAAATTGCTAAATGTGTACACACTACGCTGACCGTATCCACAAATGTGTTAGTTAACCGACTTTGAAAAAAGCGAGGTTGTGTTATGCGAATCACTGGATTCCACGTCGACGTCATTACGTTAACGTTTAAGTAATCATCAAATGTGTCTTAGTACGGCGGCTAGTGATAAAAAATGCATTGAGATAGTCTAAATTATAAGTTAGAAATTGGTTGCTCTCGAGGAGTATACATTATTTTACCAAAACTTCATGCACGTATATACGGACTTATATCTTCTGTACCTTACTTGTATTGCGTCATCATATTCATTGTCAATCCTGTAAGCAGAACAGCCTACACGATCAAAATATAATAAACTACTAAGTACTCGCTAAACTTCAAAAGTAATTTCTCAACGCTAACAACCTCGGTCATTAAACTAACGAGCTGATCTATTTTTAGTTTTGTTTTATCTCAAAAGACACGTGTCCATAGAAACACCCACGTCTTTATACCTACAAAAGCTATTATGAAGGCGTGTCAATACATTTTCCTCAGATTTCTCTACATATTTTCTTGTTTACCAGCTCTAGTTGTTTGTTAAACAAGTGTAGGAGACAACTTTGTATGTCTCTAGAAATTTATTATGTAACTTTATCCTCTCTTGTAGGGTAGATAACCCGTGAAGAAATTTACCTTCAGTATTGTACGATTTCATTATTTGTTTAACATTTTTTTATTCACAATTGTAAACCGAAGATAGTCCCATATGATACTATAATGATAATACATATCTGACTATGTTATTATTGCATGTTTTCCACCTGTCAGTAAAGGTCTTGGAATACCAACTGCAGATCTTCAATTATTTCATAAAATAATCAAAACCGTGTGCAACCACAATAGATAATGTACAGTCAGCTGCAGAGAAAAGGATCCCTATGCAGATAGCTGCATACATATTTGTACTTCAGGAGGGAGAGGTCCATTTCTCTGCAGCTGGCTGTACCACGGCCTCGGCATCGAGGAGGAACGGGTTGTTTTTAGTCAATAAGAGTCTGAAACTCCCTTTTCCAGGACGACGGAGAAAATAATTGCTATGATTTTCATCCTTCGAAAAAAATGCAATCTTATTAGCGACCACAACATCCATTTCAGTAATATCAGTACATAGTAATCTAGTTATGGTAAAGGTTTGGGAATAAGTTCTAGTTTATTAAGCTTGCTCAACTCTGTTGCGTGTCCCTAGTGCGCGGAATGGCTGCCCATTTAGGAACTTCGTCAGTCGACGAACTTTGCCTCATTTTTTGACTTGGTGCTGGTGTTAAGAGGATTACAGATCTATTTGGAGTTTGACCTGCTTTATTTCTGTTACATATCTAAGTTAAATCATTTCCGTGGACCATTTGGTTCAATACTACATAATTTGAAGTGAAAATAAAATCAGTGTATGGAATTGTCATATCTTAGAAATTGTCGTAATGTTTGATCAGTGCGTATCTGGATTCGATTAGTACTTGTGATATTAATCTAAAAGCGTAACTATATTTTTTTTTATAAAATGAAAGGATATAATTATGTGCATTAGTGTCAAAGTCACAAAAATCTTGTACTACTAGTAGCTTGTTTTGAAAGTTTTGGTGCAAGCCTACGAATTGAAAGGTGATATAATTGCGCCATTATCTCGTTTGCAATGAGAAGTCACATTAAAGTTGTGATTCGATTTAAATATAGCGAAATATGCGCATGGTTGTAGGAACTTTCACTTTATGGTTATATTAGTAGGTAAGTTATTAATTACAGATATGTATGTATTCTTTTACTATTACAAGTTTAACCCGTGCTATCACGTATGTATATATAAGAGACAATATGTTTTCTGTTGTGTCTTATATACCGGTAGACGATAGGTTAAACTCCAGTGCATCTGTCCTCGTGCTTTCCAACAGTAGGAATTAACGAAACTCAAATTCCAATCATTTCAAATGCACAAATGTTCCAAATTAATCCAAACTAATATTACAAATGCGAAAGTAACTCCGTCTGTCTGTCTGTCTTTACTTCATGCCCAAACTACGGAACCTATTTGTGTGAAATTTGATACAGACCTCAGAATAAAGAACAAACCAGAATCCGCGTTCACTCATAATTACATGTCGGCAAATGTGTCTAAAAACAATAGGTCAATCCCCCCGCCAGCCGCACTTCCCACCCGCGTAGTGTTGCCAACAATGGAATAATTCCCTTGGTTTGGGTAATTTTACAACAGGAGGGTAAGATATGGGTAAACTCAACAAAATAGGTAAACTTACGAAAAATGCAACAGACTAGTTGTTCACACATTTCATAGAGGTATCATAAAAGTTAACGATTTCTGACTGTGTTAATTTTAGTTACACCTACTATACACAACAAATAAAACAAAGCTTCAATAAGTACAAAGGTTTTATTGCGGTTTTTGCTGGTTTAGTTTTTTAATATGTATTGTCATAATTTAAATTAATACTGTCATAAATAATTTGTCATAAATATATGTCTTCAAGGTGAATTGAGCAAACTATGCTCTGGCTAGATGGTTTCCGAAATTAATCTAACCGTGCCCTTTGTAAGTTTTTTTTTTGTTGGTCGTCAGGGAATCTAATACGACATAGGCTCCATAATGGACAAAAATATAACCCACAACAAATAAATAAGTGGGTAAAATTTTCACCAAAAATGACAACACTCACAATATGGCCGCATCATTTTCATAGAAAAAAAATCGATAAAAAAAATTCAATAATTAATTAAATATACTATTGCAGTCGATGCTTGCAGATGAAATGTAATCTTATCCACTTTTTTCGTAATTCCAGCCGCATTTTTACTCGTAGTAATAACACAAGACGGCATAATGAAATTAAAATTGATACTCGTAAATACGTCACGATATGCCACGTGCCAAAATTGACTGATCGTAGAAATTTCATACTACTCTAGTTATGAGTGGTTTTAATAACTTCAGTTTGAAGCGCGATGACGCCTTCTGGTTTGTTCTGTATTCTGAGATACAGACATAGGTTGGATCTCGAGAAAGGACATAGGATAGTTTTTAAACCAAAAGTTTGCAGGAAGTCACTGTTCCACGCGAACAAAGTCACGGGCAAAAGCTAGTTAGTTAAGCAATATTTGTTAGATCCTTTATTAAAAAAAACATAATTTTTGTCTGACCAAGTCTATCAGCCATCTTAGTTTCAGTTATACAGTAATGTTATATTATGGTAAATAGTTTGAACGTAATTTAGGCCTTCGTGAGCCAGAGAATGGAATCTCTTCGCATGTCATCACTCAGTTAGGAGGAGTTACAACGTTTTTATATCATTTGGGATTGACACATTTTCTCACGACAGATTTATTTTTGCGGTGGGATTTGTGGATGTACTTTTATGATAATAAGTTAGCCGATTTTTTTCGCTAACAAGTAAATGTGTTGGTTTATTTTAGATTTTTATTAGGCTAAAAACAATCTTATTTTTTGCCGTGGTACCGCTGTACAGTCACATCGACAGATTTTGCTCTTGGTCATTTACACGCTTGGCAGGCAAGATTCGCCTATCTATTAACATATGCAGTGCCCATAAAGACCAAATACGCAAGCCCCACTCTCCATTTTCATACGGCAAAAGGCATTTAGACCCTTATTTCCTAGCGAGGATACGAATAAACATAATTCGACATGTGCTTGTTTCGTTATCACTTGGAAGAAGGCGGAACAAACAGCATCTAACTAAACATTGTGACCTTTTTTATATCAAAGTATTTTGCTGACGTAGCTCAGGTCAAGGTGTTAAGGAAATGTCGAATCATCTAAAACAGTAGGCAGCTCAATTATTTTCTAGTTACAGTAAACGTAATCAGATTTTTTGTTTGTTTACGTGGATGTAAAAAAATACGATAATTTGCAGCTAGCTATTGCTACATTATCGGATTGACAACGCTAATTTGCGTTCTATTCTATGTAGTCACTATGGTGACGATAGAGTACTGTTGCTAACTATCGATTATGTAAGTTTTTTCCGTATATATCAAGTACTAGCTATTCTCGCGCGGTTTCACGCGCTGCTCGGCTCCATTTAATCGTAGCTGATGTTTTATAGCCTATAGCACTCAGAAACATTTTGGCTATCTATCACTGAAATAATTTTGGAAATCCGACAAGCGGTCCCGAATATTACCCCCTACATACAAACCTACAAGTTTTACCTCTTTATAATATTAGTCTAGTTAGCATTAATTGTCTAGTGTTAGAAGTGGTTTTTTTGGGGGTGGATAAATCATAACACATTCTTCAGCAATACTTACTAAGTGTGAGAAACATAGTGATACCGTCTGACTTTGTGAACATTCAAATACCCAATTTTCTCGTGATTCTCCATATTATTCCGCACGAAATTGCCCAAAGAATTTTAAGTGAATAATTTTTGGTTTTATGTATGTATGTAAGGCGTTCTACCTTAAACATGAATTCGCTGAATTTCTCCAGTACAATTCTAATAGAGTTTATTAGAATTTTGGCTGTATTTTGTTTACAAAGACTTCGTTTGCATTTTATATGTTTAAAATATTTACCGGAGTTTCTGTCATTGAGTACACTTGGTACTGATTTTATAAGAGCTTCGTATCCTTTCATGTGCCGTTTCATCTGCTGTTCCTTGTTTTATATTCCGATTTAAAGAAAAACATTTTATTAAAATCATAAAACGCTTTTTGCGAGTGCTTCGTAAAGAATAACTTTTTTCTCTTAAAAGCTATTTTTGTTTGATGATAGAATGTTATATTTATGGTAGAAATATTTAAGTTGTTTAAAAGGGCATGATTTGTTTGAATGCTGATGTCAATTTGAGAGTTTTAAATTATTATGTAAAGCAAATGTTATGATTTCAGTATTCGAAAAGATGAAACAATCTTATTTTTATTCTTGGACTGTCATTAAATGACTATTAGACCTACCAGTTTTATATGATTTTTGGCCTTTTCGAATGTTTACTCTCTTTTGACATGAAACTTGTGTGTACTTTAACAGTGAAACTACAAAATGTTTATAGAAAATAATAACTCAATAAATATTTTATCCATTTCAAATTGTAAAACGTAGTCTCCTTTTGGAAGAGAACAGCTTAAACATATTACTTTCTAACCGTTACAGCTTCAAATGACTATGTCAAAATATAGACTAGCCTATTTAAGTGTTTGCCCCTGTGGCTCTATAAGAAGAAAGCAATAAAATATTTATCCTTCTTCTCCAATAACAACGTTTAATGGACTAGTATCGTGTTTCCTTTAGCAATTGCCTACATAACAATTGTATCTATTCGGATCTACTTACTCAGGAGACTGCTTTATTTATAAGCAAAACAAACTTGCGGGTCAATGACTTATGTTGATATGTTTATTTATCTTTGTTGTTATTTATTTACTTACTTTTAGAGTATTTTTTTTATTTTATTTATTAAATTGTACACTATGTTGTTAATTGTTGATGAACTTCTAAGATTTTGTAAATGTGAGTGCCCTGTAACCTATTATAATTAAGTAAGACTTGTAGAATATAGGTACTTGTGTCGGCTGGGAGCTGTCATGCTCACTCAGAGGTCTCATTGGCGGTGGCACGGGCACTGGATCGTCCAATTCCCTTTAATATGGTTGAGTTGGGCGGTGCTGGTGTACGTGTCATGTTCGTGAACGGGCGCCGCCTATTGGGACTGGTCATCTCCAGGCTGTCTAAATATGTTGTCCTTGAGGTTCACTTCTTTTTCGTACTTTTTGCCTGAACATTAGTGTTACATTGTTCTCACATATCAGAACCGACTAAATGATGTAACAAAGAAATGTATTGTAAAACTGATTGAAAAAGAGTAACCATGGAGTTTCTTGCTCGTTCTTCTCCATAGGAATCTACACTTTGGAACGAGCAAATAGCTTCACTAGAGGACAGACGGACAGACTGACACGCTTAATTTTAAAGCTCTTGTTATATATACTTTTTTCCTTTTTTGTTGCTTGACGTTCAAAAGTGCCTACTGTGGTCTAATTGAAATAAATGATTTTTGACTTTTGACTTTGACTTTATTTAGCGTTTCGACTGTATGGTCGAAAAATCTGGTGTTATGAAGTATAAAGTGCACACAAATTAATTCAATCGTAATTTATCGCAATTATCCTATTAACGGCAGACGACGACGACGCATATTTTGTGTTGTATCTTGTGTTGACGCGAATTTAAACAGGATCACCTCATATCATCACATCATTAGCCTTGAAGAACCTTCTGCTGAGCAAGGGTCGCTTCTCACACGGAGAAGGTTTGATCATTAATCACAACGCTAACTCATTACGGATTGGCAATTTCAATATTATAATTGGAAATTATTAGTCTAGGATTCCTTACGATGTTTTCCTTCACCGTATGTTAGTGGTGTCTAAATATTCATAGAAAGTACATATATAATTCGGAAAAAGTCACATTGGTAGTACCCTCACGCATGACTTGCCTTAACCTCCGGATCGTAACAAAACAGAACAGGGTATTATTGAAATCGAATGCCCTCGATGTGTTTAATAATACTCGTAAATTCTGTTTTTATTATATTTAGAGCAATTTAAGAATTTTATACCTAAAGCCAATGATGTATAAAACTATAGATACGTTGTCCGCGCTCTAAAATGACAACATGAAATGAAGGCAATTGACAACATCGCGCTTAGTTACGCACCAACCTGCCGCGCGACGCTACGTTTGTTTTTAATTTATATCTTGTGTGTAAACCTGTGCGAAACATAAAGAAAGCATGCCGTCGTGAGTGTTCAGACGATGTACAAATTATACTCCAAAAGTTAAAGACAAAAATGTGTAATTTCATGCGTAAGTTCACCAAACAACCTATTTTTATTTTATTTTTTCGACGCCGGCGCCCGCCATCTTATGGCGGCCGGCGCATGAAGGTATAGTCACGTGCCGATGTAACTGAAGATGTATATTTATCTCCCTCTAGCAAAGGCATTCCACTATACGATGTCATATTTTCTTTCTCTTTCTTTACTCGTAGAAGCAGTTATCTAGTATTTTCGCCGTTTTTAAGCGCCGCGATGTTGGTTCATGACGTGTCTATATATAATACGTCATTGCCTAAAGCCAACTCGTTTGTATATTGTATGCAAGCTATTGCACAAAATTCCTTTCAAGTAAAACTATTTCCTTTTTGACCCAAACAGATTGGGCTCGAATAGAACCAGCAGCTTTATACAGCTTCCAGTAATGCTCTCAAGAGATTTACTGACCAGGAACCGGTAAATTCCGAACTATTTTAACTTTAATCCACTGCGTTGTGGCACTTCGTGTTTCCGCTGTGTGAGTATTGAGGAAATCTTATAGGTGGATTTACGAGGATCATGTGCAGTTTTATTTTGTACTGACGACTGCCTCGGGGCATCACCCGCTGCTCGGCTCCTTTGGTTGTAGCGTGATGTTTTATAGCCTGTACTACTTAGGAATATTGTTGCTAAAGAATTTCGGAAATCTGACCCGCTGTTCCAAAGATTGCCACTACATACAAACTTACAAAATTTTACCTCTTTATAATTTTCGTATAGATGCAAGTTAATACAAATATCTTATTTATTATTAGTTTTTATTGTGTTCTTATGTTAAAGAAAGATTGTTGGTTGATATATTATTTTCGGTTTTAGTACCCGTTTGATACTTAGAAATATTGAAGTTTTTGCCTCTTTTTATGTATAACGTTTGGTTGGTTATTTGTTTTAGATATTGCATTGTAATTTTACAACAGTTTGTTACTGGAAAGTTTTTATTAAATACAATGTCTAAGTGTACGAAATCAATAAGAACCTACAAATAGACTACAGAAAACAAAACAAATAATTAAAAAATAATACAAAGAGACGATTAATCTTAGATTTCCTTAATCCATGTGTATACAGGAGATAAAAGGTTATTTGATTAAAAGGTTTATCTGTTCTGTAACCATTCAAACATTCAAACTCAATATATGTCGAAATAGAGGATTGTTCAACGAAATCTGAACTTTGGAACGATGTGATTTAAAGTTGATTTGTCTTTTCAAGTTTTAGTTAGTAGTAGAATCTTTTAATTCGTACTGAGTGGCAGTTAGAACGGAAGTTGGTGCTAGGTAAACACGAAGTCTGGAAAAGTTTGAGTTAATTGGAAAAATACGGTCAGTGTGTTTTTCTGCACCTATGTGTAATGTATGTTCGTGTAATTTGGAGTACTTTATTATGTATCTGAACTTTATTAGTTTCTTATTGATGTTTTTAAACGTTTTAAAGACATGAAAAAAAGCTTTCCCTAATAACGTCCAAATCAGATTTATAGATTACTTTATTTACGATAGTCTGTTGTTTGGTGTCTGCATAACAATAAAATGTGTATATGAATTTGCATGTTTATAAACGCAAACACAACGCAGGAAATAATCGTAGTAAAGGGCAATTTTTGTGAAGTCTTTAATTAAGTTTTAGCTAATTATTCTATTGATAAACAAACTGTACTAACAATTTAGATCATAAATACCCTACATTATAGTCTTACTATTAACTAGTTACCTTTTACCTAATTCGGAGACGTGATCCAATTAATATACGAAACTATGTTTAAATGTTGTTGGAAACTAATTGGGATGTAAACGTGTTTTTACGGACGCAAGATATAAAATACTTTTAAGTAGTAAACATGATTTTATCTTAGTTTGGGTGCGTTTTATGCGGCTGCTTGATAGTGGCGTTTTTTAACTTTTTCATATTCACCGCGAAAACAAATTGGTATATAATTTAATAAAATTATGCAATAAATAACAAGCATAGCAATGCAAATGTTGCATTGTTACAACGGCACGAACGGGCCGGCTTGACTGGAGTGATACCACGGCCCCACAAAAAACCGGCGTGAAGCGACCATAGCGTTGTGTTTCGCCGTGTAAGTGAGGTTACCGAACACCCTTACTCCCCTTTAATCCATTCGCGATCCCTAAATCCCCAATACCTAATTCCCGAAAGGTTGGCAAAGCACCGTCTGCTTGTTTGCCGTATTATCACATAAAAAAAACTAAGGCAACGTGCTGAATTCACTTAAGTAAATATTCTTTAATTTTATAATGTTTTCTTTACTTATTATAATATATTATGTATGTGGGATGTATACATCGAATTCATACATTTAAATATTTTTTAATAACGGCCTACTTACGTAAATTTTTACTAGCCATAATTAAGGGCCGTCGCCGCCTCGTGTATAGCGCAATGCTGCTCATGAATATGAACCCCTAGCATGACTTGAAACCAGTCGACCTCCTCGTCAGGAACGGAGTTCATAATCATAATCATAATTCTTTATTGCATCCACAATGTAAGATAAGATGGTAATAATATGTATAGTAACAATCATGGACACAGCAAATAGTAAATTAGAAGAGAGGAGGAGGCAGGCTCGTTTTGTATAGAATTATGCACAAGTATTTCGTATTCTAAGTATGTATAGTATTGCTATTATGTTATTGAGTTACACACGATAGGTAATTAATTCAAACCTAACAAGTTACATACATTATTTTTTTATTAATTTACACATTAATTACTCCTGTCAATCTACTAGGGTTTAGCTAGTAATTATTATTAGACCCATTGTAATCCAGGCCAACTTGATTGCCCTACCTATAACAAACTTAACTATCTCTAGTCTAATTAATTACTGAATACAAGTACCTAGTGCTTACGAAATAAGGTTCAGAATTAATTACTACACGTATCATGTAGAGCTCACAACTGTAGTAAACCGAGCCTTTAGTTGTGGTTTTATGTCAATTGCTACGTACCGCGGTAGACACCGCAGTTGCGTTTATGTGAAACATTGCTTGTAGGTTAGCAACAGGCGCTTAAATCGGTTACTGGTTAACCTATTTCACGGTTTCTAGTTTAAGTATAGTTCAGCGGAGTTGCAAATCGGTGTATCTATGTAGGACTTTAAAAAGGATTCCATCGAACTGGATGCATTGCATTAATTAGGGTTTAGTATGTCATATACAAAAACGTTAAGAAACGTTTATATTTAGTTATACTAAAGCATTTAGATGTAAGAAAATAAAACCCACTTTACTCAAGCATACAAAGATTATTTGTTCCATAAAACATGTCCAACATAATTTACGACCGCAATAATCCCTAAATCTGTGTACGAAAAACTAAAAATGGAGGGAAAACGTAATACACCTATTTCTTCTATTTCCTTTCACAAAGAAACCGTCCATAACTGAACTAAAAATAAATATTAGCTGTTATTACAAAAGACAAAGTTGTGACCGAACAACTGATGAAAAAACTTTCTTATCGGTTTATTTGCCAGATATAAGTAGGTACTTATATAGAACTAACGTATATACGGTCTGAAGTATGCTACAAGTCTGTTGCTATCTCAATCGCAATCTGACGTTGGGGGTGTGCGCCTAACTTCAGAGCAAGGGTTTTGAGTACTTTTCCTAGATTCCAGAATTATATTTGAGTTTTAAAGTGGTTAAGATTGGTCTGAAGTATCACTAGATAGTCTCTTTGACGGCAGTATTTTTTTATTTTTTTATTCGTTCGGATATTAATGAGGAAAATAAAATACTTTAACCTCGTTGGGAAGTTGCGGGATAGTTATTCTTAATTGGTTGGGAAGATTAACTTACTTTATTATTTAAATGTTTGAACTTTTCATTCAATTTAGAGTTTAAATCGCCACATGGTTCTGAAGATATCTAGTTTGGCACATAATTGAGCTATAAACCCTGTCATAGTAGTTCTTTTACAAACATAAACATACCGCGAATTTCAGCAAGCAACTCGTTGGGAGATGTACCACAGGACAGATAATCTCAGAAAGAATATGTTAACGCTAAAAATGATTCTTTTAAAAGTGATTATCATATTTTTCTTTATAATGGAAAGGTACAGAGAGAGAAAAATATATATATATATATTTGTTGTTTGTTGTCTTTAACTTTTATACAACGTCATAATATTATTGCATTTTTAATAATTGACAATTTAAACTTCGAGTATCATCCAAGTCTCTTTTATGGAATAGGAGGTAAATAAGCAGATAAATCACTTGATGGTAAGTGATCTGCGCCGATCATGGGCATCTACGGCACCAGAAGAGTCACCGGCACGTTACCGGCATTTTAAGGAGTACGCTCGTCTCTTGATTGAAGGTCGTTTCGGTCGGCAATACCGCCGCCGATAGATCGTTCCAAAGTTTAGCTGTGCCTAAAGCATATTTTTTATGTCGTCGTTTATGTTGTCGACTTCACCATTCTTTACACATTTAAATTCCGATGTGTTATATCTTACTCGACGTCATAGTGTCCGCGATATACTCTTAAACTTAGTGCGTCTGTTGTGGGCCTTCTGTTCGATATTTCTGCTTGTTTCGACATGACACATGGGTCTCGTAACGATCGTCATGTTATCCCTTTTTATTGGTATAGGAAGAGGTGCCGTTAACGTCACATTAATGTTCCCGCCTGTTTGTTTTGACGATACAACGTTACGGTCAGTTTTTATGAACAATTTAAGAACTTTTGGCGTTTTTGAATACGTTCTTATGACTGTATAAGCGCTGTATAAGATAAAATAAAAATGTTGTTGCATTTTTTTAAATTGAAGTTTTTTTAAATGAAATCTAATTTTCTAAAAGCATTTTAGGATTAACAATTCGATTTTTACATTTACCTGTACCAATCTACTTTTGAGTCCTTCAACAAATTTATTCAACATGAAAATAAATTAAGTAGCCACACTAACAAGAGACGAATGAGCCACGCTTTTTATTTCCACGTCATAAAACGGATAAAGCCCCTATTAAAATATGTCGTGTTGAGTAACAATAAAATAGCTTGATTACGACCGAACCCTTTTAGTAATATGGGAGGATTTCCTCGGCATACAGACTTCTGAAGTACGTTTTCATGTTGTACTTTATATTTCCTCCTTATAAACCGCTATGAAACAGTTTTAATCTCCTTTTCAACGATTTCGAACGAAGAGCAGTTTCCTTTATAGTATTGAGTTTTTTTTAAGGTTTATCTTGAAGGAACAATGAGTGCGTTCATTATGAGCAGTAGGAAGGAAATAAGTTTATTGTAATAATTTTATAGCACTGGTGCTATACTTGATTTGACTGACTCTATAGTGGATGCAAAGGCTGGATAACCGTGCCGTGCAACGTTTCGTGGGGTCTATTTACGAAACAGGACAAAAAAAGAGGCGCAATGTTTTAAAAAAAAGAAAAAAAAAATGATGTTTCATCATCATCACACACCTAGGCTCAAAATTAAGAATTTTGTCTATACCAACATTTTATCAGTTCAACTATAGCACAGCCAGATTCAAGTGCAAGCACAGTAACGTAACGCGACTCTGGCCTGGAGCATTTATATTCATCCTTCCTTCCTTTCCTATATAATCCACCACTTACTAAGTAATGTTCAGGAATATAACCAAAACAAAAGCATAAATATTTTGCATCGTATAGTAATATCGTCTATCAGAACATTATGCTTGCAGCGTTGCAAGCCATTTCATCTCAATCAGGCGGAAAGTATGTAATTCTCTGGCACCCACTAGACGCCTGATAGCAAGCGACGTCGCATGAATATTTATACCACGCTTAACACCATTTACAACGTCTTTTACGAAAATAATTTTGTGGAGCAGCCATTTTCTTTGTAAACGCTACTCATTAAAATACCTTGATGATGTAGGACACAGTTTATTTACTATACTGAAGTCTGTTTTTTTTATTTGTAGGAAATCCTTAAACCCTAATGACATCCATGGCTAGTTATGTTCCCTCCTAAAATAAAAGAAGAAAGGAATATCATCTCATGACTTCTCACTCTCTGGTAGGGGTGAGAGGGAGTGATAGACTTTATTTTACTGACTAAGGAATACCCATTCCTTCTCCGATGTGATGTGATCATAAGAAACACTTGCAACTAATTAATAAATAATACTGTTGCTTATCCCTTGAAACATACCAACATCCAGAAAATATTACACGTGTCTCTCTTATTATGCTTGATAAAAGTCGATTTGTTATCAATAATTCTATGGTTTATTTTACAAATACTTAAAAAGGTATCAATCAATCTACCACCGTGGGAAAGCGAGTCTGTATACCGTTGAAAACCACGCCCCGCACATCATGAGCGAGGGTTGCTACTGAAGGTAGCCTGACCATGGCAAAACAATCATTAAGCTAATTATATTCAGTTTAAGAATATATATGTATAGTATTTTTTATGTAGTTTTAACCAATATGCCGTGGCAAAATGTAGAATATAATTACGTAAATAAAATGTATACACTAAAACCAGCCCGTTCTTGTATAATTAATAATTCTAATTTTAACCTTGTTGTCAAAGAGCGGAATTTCCTAATACAGGCATTTTTTGCTTACAAGGAGGTTCCAATCACTAACTTGTTTTTGTCTCTATGGTAATGAAATAAACAATTTTTTTTTATTATTATTATTCTTTCTCCTTCTCTAGGCTGAGGTTGCGGTATCTTATTCACTTGACCCACAACCCCGTGTGTAATCTGCAGGTGTCTCAACAAATCGAAAAAGCGACTACATTCAAATTGTTATAGAACAGGGACTGGTCACAGCACCGCTGTTTGACATTTTTTTTAACTTTGCCCCACACTAGTGCTTTCTCCTTTGTCGTGGGGGCGATTACGAACACACAATTTCACATACACAAGCCACCCTGACCTGGAACAAGAATTTATGGATCACACAAAGAGTTGTTCTGTGCGGAAATCGAACCCGCGACACATTGCACGGCAGCCAGTTGCCCAGTCCCCGCACCAACCGCGTAGTCTCCCTCAGAGATAAATCCTTTTAAATTTACATTTATTTGAGAGGTATTAATTGCAGGAGGCTCCTTGTTCCCCCTTAGACATCTTAAAGTCAATATAATAGTGACGGTGGTTGCCACACAGAACCAGTTAAATAATAACTCTCTGTTTAACCTCAACATACAAAATTTGCAAAGCCTTGCAATATCACAGCAGTAATCATTTTTGCATTTCCTACTGCAATTGTGAAGCTGGTTCATTATTACCGCATCCGCTCCAACGCGCAACGACACCGCAACCGTTGTGTGCGCTGCGCTGACACAGAGCTTAATTAAAATAATAAACTTCGCCCGTTCTAATATTCGCACCGTATCGAACCACCAAAGGACATTTGCATTAGAATGCCAGAAATGCAATCATAGGCTTTGTGTTCTTGACCTTAAGGTTTGTTTTACATTGTTGTTACGCTATCAAGGGGATTCGTTTGAATAATAAAGTTTTAATTTTGTTAGTGAAAAGTGTTAAATTAAATTACTGTTGTTTGTTTTGATAATTGAACTTTAATACGACGTAAGTAAAATGTCGATTTTCTCAAATAGACTAAGAATATTTTTATATAGACTAGAAATATTCTTTCACTTAGGTGGCCCAACCGACCTTATCTAATTTTAATAACAGACACACACACACACACACTCAAGTCATCTTAGGAAAACTGCTTCGAGACATATGTATGTATACCTACGAAAAGTCCCTTCCTTCCTTTAATTAACGTTCATTCCACCCAATACTTTCAGGAAAGTCATCAAAGACTAGTTCCTACTGCCTACGTGATTTAATCACTAGAATGTGCTACCGGTCGTCAGGAGTCTAGTCTGTAAAGACCAGGCGCGTGCGTCTACAACATCGCGCGCATAGCTGGGCCGATCTATTTCACCAGATGTTCTTTGCGAGTACAGCTGTAAGACTAGTTTTTTTTATATATTTAGGTATGTCTGTGTATTTCAACGCACAAGGGAAATGTATACAGCTGTATCAAGTCTGTAGAAAATATGGCTTTGGTTTCGTGTAGGGATTTACACGAAACCAACACTTAATAACAGACGACAAATAAGGAAAGACCTATAAAAACGCTAGGCTATTTAGCTTTTTCTATTTTTTTTATTTTAAGTGGGTGTGAGGTTGCTGTTATTCTAGATGCGGTGCGTTCTAGGCGGAGCGAGAGAGTGTCAGACTGACTTAAAAAACCCTGTTCCTTCTCTTGCTCCAGGCCGAGGTTCTTCTTCCAGATAGTGGTATTTAAGTATCTTATAAAAACACGTAGTGAAAGAATTCGTACTTAGAATACCTAAATAGGTAATAATGTGAAAACCATTAAATCACTCGTAGTAATAATAAAGATAGGTTTACAATGATAAGAGCTGTTAAGTCAGTACCGATAACAGCTAGGCACCAAAACCTAGTCATTAGACCCACAATATCGCCCTCAAGAGTATCGTTTGAAAGAAGCATTAAAATAAAAGTACTTAAGAATAAACGACCTTGACCTTGGTTTTCAAAAGTGTCTTTTCGTAGATTCGCTCAGTTTCTAGCAAACTTTGTGTCAAAATAATTATAGAAAAGACAATATATTCAGATATTCATTGTTTCATTGTTTCACAGAAAAAGTACTATATTTTAAGGATTTGGAAATAAATGAATAAGTGTAATATTTTTCAACACACTTCCTCATAAAGTGGCTCTGATATCACGGCAGTTAGGCTCGTTATGACATCTATAATCAAACTGTGACTTTTTCATTACTATTATTCACAAGTGGGTAATAGAGTTCTTTTTTAAAATTATTGGTTTAGTTACGCTTACACTTGCGCTAAAATGCTGTCCGCGAAAAGCCCAAAAAAGGAAACATCAGCAGCATAAAAAAACTGATAATTTTTTCCCGCCATTACGAAACATTTTTCACAATTCGTCTCGTTTTCTCTTATGAAGTTTTTTATTTACACATATTATTTTATTCAGAAGTGTGTTGTAAAACGTCGTATGATACACGTGTGTATTGATGATTACCGTCCTCGGCTCCTTAAGACCCTCGCCAGACGGTTCGGGCCTCAATGCGGTAATCACCAACTTTACACACTTGTACCATAATGTACTATTATGATAAAACTTATAGATGGCGCAAAACCTAAATCTAACTAATGGCTCAAAAGCCATGATTTTCTACAAAAACAATATAAAAATTCAAGTATCGTTTAAGTATTTGGCGGGCTATGTTCCAAGCTATTTACGTTTTTGTAAAGTAGGTTATGAAGTAATGTTATGTTAATGGCGTTGGAGCGGCTTGTCGTTGCTTCGTTTGCCAAAATTCCCCCAGGAATGTTCCATTATGTAGGTAGAAATATGGTTACAGCCGTTTTGGGCTTTCAAAATTCAATGAGAATTGCTTAAGTTTTGTGTTCAATTTGACTCTACACCTGTCTTTCTCTGAAGCGCTCAGCTAAAGTTAGGCTGACTTGTTCTGTTAATGAACTCAAAGATGATGATTTACTGTAGATTAGTTAGAATTCAGGTCTCGAGAGCTCAATGTCTCAAATTTGGGTAGGAAATTTAAAAGATAACTCTTTATTTATTGGAATCAAGCGGCCCGCCCCCGCTTCGCGTTGGTCCAACTTTCTCGGTAACATTTAAAGGGTCGTTCTTCCCCAATTTTCCCCTCTACTTTCCTAATATTTCCTTTGAGAAAAACCTTCTCCTGACAATAACAAGTACAGCTAAAGAAGAATTAGCAAAAATTGGTCCAGTCGTTGTTGAGTTATGCGCTTACCAACGCATATTGCGATCCTTTTTTATATATAAAGATAACAACTTTCGGGAATGAATTGAGAAAAGCTACCTAACTAGTTCAAGTCAAATTTCATGAGCAGCGTGTGCGTCGCGGCGACGTCGCGCAATGAACTGAGTTCATTAACTAAAAATCGCGGGTTACTCACGTGTAAGTATTGAGAAAAGCTCTACTGGTTTCGAACCACAGAGGGTTTCGAACCACAGAGGGGTTCGAAACTAGTAGAGCTTTTCTCAATACTTACACGTGAGTAACCTTTAGTATGTCTCACGATAGTTATTATAAGAACTGAGTTCAGTTGGCACGCGTGAAACTAGGCATCCAGTAAAGCTTTTCTAAGTTCATTCAAGTGAATAAGTCGTTATTTTCAATTATTACTATTCACAAATCATTATTTATATCTATTATAACATTTATAAATATTGTTGCGTCTCAAGTTCCTCACAAAAATGTAAATTCAGTGTTACGTCGAATCGAGACTGATATTTAGATAATTCGAGGCACTTGGTGCATTTGCATTATATTCCTTTGAGTTCGACATTCCACCGCCACCCGCACCTCTGTACAGACGGATTAAAATATATTGTTAACATATTTTCGGACTTTAATTTAAAGCCCCAGTGTATATAAATCTACAAATATCTTTCACAAAAATTTGAATAACAGTGAACAAATGTTTGTTAATTCTCACATTGATGATCGATTTATCATTTGTCTCTTTTAAGATATATGAACTTTATCAGTTTTATCAGATTAGGATGACAGATGAGATAGATTTGTTTGAATCGGCACTTTATATTTTGTAGGTACCTACAGTAAGATAATTTTATCTTATCTTTTACAAGGCGTATTGGTTTATTAGTTCATATGTACATGCAAATATCACCTGATACTATCTGATGGTCTCAATTCTTCCACCAACTATTTACAGATATTTTGCTCTTCGAGTGTCAATAAGTTTACATTTTGAATGCACAATGGGAGATATTAAGAAATGTTACTCGTTGACTAAATACATTCAGTACCCACTTGACACTTACTTTAAATATTTTTTAGACCTTAATATACTGCGCATGAGTAGAAGGTTTGATCAAAATCGGATCAACAGTTTCTTAAGAGAAACTGTTTTTACATGAACGTTCTTAAGAGAAAAAGTTAAAATGTATTGCTTCAAACTTATTTTTGCAAACTAATGAGTGAACAACGTTTTAAAAACAAGGCAGGAGAAGTTTGTTTCTACTAAAACATTAATACCTAACTATATTCGGGATTATTATAGATTATTATTTATAGGTATCAAGGTAGAGTTATTTACAGGGAGCATAAATATTTATAGTTACACCGATGACTTAATAACATCGGTCCTTCACCCTACACGTGTCAGAATCCTCCACGAAGGTTTTATCGCCCTATGTGAGATTACGCTCTTTATGTAGGTAGGTTCGTCTTCCTTAACCGTTAATATCATTATTATGTCAGCCCTCCATATTTCATATAATGAACCTCTTACGAAAGTAATACTAATTTTGTATTAATCTTTTATTTAATAAATCCGAAGATTAGATAAATGCAGATACTTATCTGTAGTATTTTTCCCAATTTTTTTTTAATAGGTATATATGTTTTGTCGACCTGAGTTTACTATCGCTACATATATGTATAGGTATAGTAATGATAAACTTGGTGTGACAGTCTTGGTTTATAAATTATTTGTAGCACAATCTTCATGTTTAACTAGAATTTAGAATGAGTCATCAGTTCATTAATATTCCGTACAAAAAGCAAGAACACCGAATCCGCTATTATTCAGATTTAGGATATTTCTGCACAAAAGCAAATTTTCCTAAACGAAGTCTGTGACAAAGCATTTGTTGTCTAACGGGCACTACGCCAGTGGTTTGTCCTGCTTAACTAGGCTAAAAAGAATGTGTTAATCCAGTTCAGTACTGTTTGCCAGAATTCGTCCAAAAGCGTTTTAATTTTCTGGAGACAGAACAAACGCATTTTTTGTAATGTATATCAAATACCTTCTCCCAATCGGGCCCACTGGTACTCATGAACACTCGCGTTCAAAACAAGGCGGTTCTTCAAAACAATAACAGTAATTCTCTAGTTCATAATAAATTCAAAGTATCGACGTTAATTAAGACAGCAATAATTAACATTAACATCAACAATATGAAACAACGCGTGAAGAGGCACGGAGATAAAAATAATCACAGTCTGCAAACGCCTGTGACTTTTCGCGAGCAATGTTGCGTGTTGCAAACTATAAGTCGGATTAAATGGACAGGAATTAACAACATTCCAATTAAATGAGATTCGACACGCGAATGTTGTAAACGGAAGATTTCTTTGCTTATTTTGATGATGGATTATTAAATAGTAGAATATGTTAATAGTAATGAACAGTGATCTAAAAGTTAAACGCTTCAAAACGCTTATTAAGTTTGTAATAAATCTGCTGAAATTAAATTTCACCATAAAAAATGTTAGTTTAAAAATATTTTCAACAAGGATTAACCTTGTAACCCTAAATTATTCAATAATTGATAGAGTCTGTTACAAATTGACTTCATATTCCGAATCGATGCTATTGTTATCTGAACCAACAATCTGTGCGTGCTTATAATATAACCAAATCAGAACCCTTAACAAAAAGATCTGATATGAACAGAACGAACATTAACTGTTATGAAAAAATAAGAAAATCGAAGCTATTTTTGTAAATAGTATGAACGAGACACGCAAGCTTTGGAAATGGGTCACTTAGTTCTATAAGGAGAATTACCTTATTTACAGAGAGAAAGGGAAAGGTGCGAAATGATCCCTGATGTGTGAACGAAAAAGAAGTTAGTTAAAATATTTGTTGTTTTGTCCAGAAAGCAATAATAAATAACGCAGCAGGTTTTCGATAAATGGGATTAGGTTCAGGCAGTTTTATACTTTTTTTACGTGACATCTTACTGGGTTATTAAAATTTATTGATGTATAGCTTTTCTGCACTAAACCTTTGCGCCTTTAGAAGTTTCTACCTCCTTTGAAAGCAAAGAGGCAATTAATGAGGTCCTAAATATTTTTTTAAAGGTCGGATTCGCGCTTTTACCTGTCGGTGGACGACTCAGATCATTTATTAAAAGGAGACGGATACGCTTTCATACAATTTTGGGCCTAGATGTAAAAAGATGAAACTGGTGTCATTTGATAGCTACTATATTAACAAACAATTACTGAAAATTTCGCAGATATTGGCAATCTCGGAGCCGAGATATAAAAGATTTAAGAAAAGTGAGGTTAAGTAACAATCTATATATGTATATTAGCCAATTTTTGAAGTGCGATAGTGATTTTTACCCGATTGCCGGAGGCGGGTAATGGTTTTAATAGTATACGTGTGTATATTTGTATGTACATATTTATGTTTGTATATGAACAAATATCAAATATAAACCAGATGCATCCTTCGACTGCACAGCATAGCTTACTTCTTGTTTACATACTTTCTCGTCTGTTTTACTTAGCAGGCAAGGCTTATGCGGTAAGGCTTGCCAAGGAGGAGGTCAGCCTCTCCTTTCCTTTGGCCATTTTCGAATCATTGCTAATATCATTTCGTCATCCAAAGCTCGACGTCCTAGTGTATTACAGCGACTAGTCGCTATGCCACAATTTACACAACGATCCATAATGTCGATCAATATCCTATCGGTAGGCTGTTCGTCGAATCCAAAATATGCAAGTCCAAGTTCAACGTTTAAGCGAAGTTCTCCGTGTCCGGTATGGTAATGGTAGCAAGGCAAGGGTCGTAGAAGGAGGAAAATCAAAGGTCCGTGGGAAAGCCGGGCCGAGGAAAATACCAATAATAAAAATGGGAGGAAAATAAAAACACTCAGAACGCACACGCATAGACGATACGAAACGAGTGTCGATCGGTGTCATGTCATACATGTCAGAGCTAGCACAGATTAAAAATACAATAATCGATTAGTAAAAACGAATCGATAAAATATTTTTAATTATGTTGATATTTAAACTCAGTTTAAACTCTTAATACTGTGAGTTTCATTGATTTAATTATTTTAATTAAATAAATCATTCAGTGACATCATTTTCGTAAATAGTATGAACTCTGTTCGTTACAGAGTTATTAATTACAATTGAATCGATAATCCGATTACTTCGTAATCCTAACTAAATTGTTGGATTTTTCATTTCCCAGATTGTAAAATAAATTGATTTTTCACTATGTAAAATAGAAAAAAATAACCATTTTTTTAAGCCCTACTTCAACTTATTACGTGAGGACCCAGAAGTCCCCGTCTCCTTTGCTATTTGAAGTAATATTTTCACATCTTCTCTTTGGAATTGAATATTATCATAACTTTATTGACAATAGTTTTTAGTAATACTTATGTGTATATATTACATATGTGTACAAAGAAAGTTCTTTTCTGTTTCTTTCACTATATACACTCGTGTTTAAACACGTTCAATTTGACACCATTAGGGTTGCCACTTACCTTGTATAGCTAGTTCATTGACACGAAATAACATGAATGAACAGGAGGATTCGTGGCTTTGACACTTGAAGAACTGGCACGCGATCTCATCGCCATTCCATGAATTAATAGGAATATAGGTGAGGTCTTGAGTAGAATTCGTAAGTGCTTGTTATTTTCAGTGGATGTTGATGAATTGTTAAGAGGTTTTAAATATTTGCACAGCTGAAGAAATCCCTCTTTTTTGGCTTATACAGTTTAGCCGCAGCAGCAGTCGTAGTTAAATGACGGAAATGTTCTAGTAAAGTTATAGCAACAAATATTTCTAGATCTTGTAGCCAGAATTCGGTTCTTGAACCGGAAATAAAACGCAGAACATGGTGCCAACTTCACTAAATCGACGAAGCAATCAGTTATAGAAATGATGTCAACTGTAAAGTCAAACTCCAAATAAAATTTTCAATTTTCCTTTAAGTGTTGTAGCAATGTTCGAACTGGGTCATTGACCTACTTAGATGAACTAAAGGAGTCCTAAGTTGTAATGTCTGTGTCTGAAAACTTGGCAAATATTCAAAGAACTCAATTCATTCGGTTTTTTTGAGCTGAAGTTTTATTAAGAAGGTTAGAGTTCGTTGACCTTTCGTCAAGAAAATAGCTTTACAATTTTAGAAACCAACAAAATTAAATGCAACTCGTACTACCTGAAAAGGTTCTACATACAAAGTTTCATTGTTTTGTTTTGGAGATGATGTAGAAAGATATATTGAAGAAAGATTTGCTTGTTTGAAGGTATCAGATGAAATGTTTTACTGTATTACTTAGCTGTGTTGTCACCTAATTACATTCCTAAAAGCAAAACATTTTTTAAATGGTACATTTTAACCTCGAATGGGGTTGTTGACGTGTAGTAATTCGTGGTCGATGATACCATTAGTAGTATTGTTTATGTTTTCGGATCGCTCACTTGGCGTGTCAACGTGCTCTACGGCTGTCTGCCGGCCAGTCGCGTGACAGAGGTACGCCAACTTTCGTGCCAGCAAAAATGTATTAATGCGTGAGGACTTCTGAGTTTTTTGCAAAGTATTCCGTTCAGACATGTGTCCACATATGACAATGCGTTTAAGAGAATAATGTGGTAATGTGCTATTTGCATACGTGGATCAATAATATTATTAGAGCATGTGCCAAGAATACTGTTCGTTTGAAATTAATAAATTTTTCATAAATGCAACACAATAAAGTTTAGTCTTCAGTTACAGACTTTCGATATATACATATATGTACCTTTTTTGTGAGGGGAAAATCATCAAATGACTTATCCCGCCCATGGCCGGGCGGGAGGGAGTGTCAGACTCTTACTGACTTAAAAACCCCCTGTTCCTTCTCTTGCTCTGGGCCGAGGTCGCGGTGCCTCATTGCGCTTGTCCCGCAACCCCGGCTGAACATCAGCTCTATAGGGCCCCGTCCGTGGTGGTCTATTGGCTCTTTGAGGCGGCGCGGAACGCGCCGTACGCGCGGGCCTGGTTCTGCTCGGGCGGCGAGCTGCCCTTCATCGCCGATATATATGTACCTAGTTCAAAGATGCTAGTTTCTATTTAAAACCTTACACATCCAACTAAAAGTACTTGAGCATGACTTAGCTAGGAAACAAATGGAATTAAATTTCCCCAACGAAACGCTAAATGTCGGTTCAAGAAGTGGAAATATAAAATTTTTCATTGCCTTAAATCGCATAGCAGCACGGTCACAAAGATTTGTTACAAGTTCGTGAATAGTTTTTAAAATGGCTGCCTTCGAATGATAAAAGGAATTGAAAGAAACTCTATTGTTACTCGGTTTGTCTTAGATGTCGTCGGTCGTTTAGGAAACTATCTTTTCAATTTGTTACTGACGACTTTGCTGAGAGTAACCGCTTCGGGTGATACTTGTAAAAAGATTTATTCACAAAAAAGTTGATTCAAAGGAGCCATCTTGGATGCAAATTGTTGAGCGCGAAATGATTTTACCGTAATGGGGATCTTTTTACACGGATTTTCCGTTGATTGGAGCTTTACTCTGAAAGAAGATTTATATTTATTTAAGTTTTTCTAACAAATGAATGCCATAAGCTTTCTTGTTCGTCGATCAAGGTAATCTAACTGCCCATTTGTTCTTCTACATTTCATTCATTTACCAACTCTCTCACGCACTCGATATCCTACTGAATATATTTCTCTCTCTTAATCTGAAAAGGAAAACAAGGGAAAATTTTAACATTTTCTCAGAAATAATAGAGGAATCTCTTTCAATTGTTAACACTCTGTTAGACACGCCATGGGCGGTTTCAATTGATAAACAATTTTGTTATTTGTAGCCATCGAGTAAATAGGCCGTCTGTTTACCTACTTTTGCTATATGGGACAAAAAGGCCAAAATAAGGGTGGGGAATTGACTCTCTCTTGCGACAATCCTTTATATGATCAATTAAAGTTTGTTCCTGCTTCGTGTGTGTGATGCGTTTTAAAGTTTGTGTTTATAAACACTAAATAACATAGGACAAAGGCGAGATAGGTTTTTGTTTCTTTGGGCTACGATAGGTGGACATATGTATGTACATGTATATAAAAATAAACTTCACGCTACATTATTGTAAAATTATGTCACTTCCATTACGTAATTTTAAATTTTTGTTTGATCTGATGAATAAATAAAAGAAAAAGTTCTTGTTAGGAAGTAAATTATTAAATCTGTTTCTTTTTATTTCGATATTAGTGTTTGCAACCGTTAATTATCTTGAAACAGACGCACACTAGAATTTTCTCCTGCTTCGTCGAATTTGCACGCAATTTGAATTTGACGCATGCCCCTTATAAGTTAGGTAAGAAGTTTTGTGTTGTAAATTTTTTTTTAAATTCATTTATTTTGTATTGAATTGCAATAGATCGTCAGTACGGTTTGGTTTAATGGCTTACTTAATAAATTCGCCATAAACGCAGGAATTTCCTTCAGACGTTAAAATTCAGTAGTATATATTTAGTAGTAGTATTTATAGTATTTATTATTATTTTGGGTTTACAAATACATATATATTTAAACTGCTTACATATGATTTCCCAATCCCATATGTCTGTCCTGCCTCGTATTAAGCTAAGACTTCAAACAAATATTAGTACTTCACACAAATATTTGTTACCGTGCGGGGAATCTATGTCAAAGGGAATAGATAGGGCGCAAATACCGACAGTAAGATTATATTCCCTACATAGCTTATGTATAGATAGCTCCGTATGTATAAAGATATTGAATTATTCAATCCATAAACGGACGAATTCTCGGTAAACGTTGTCTTAAGTGTGAGAGAGCCAAGCTTCGGCCCGAATGGGTCGGCTCGACCGGAGTGATACCACGGCCAGAAAACCGGCGTAAAACAACCATAGCGTTGTTACTTGTGAGTTGAGTGAGGTTACCAGAGGCCCAATCCTTCTCCTCCCCAATCTCTAAATCTCCCAAATCCCTAATCACCAAAAGCATCGCACTCGTAACTCCTCTATTGTTGCGGGTGTCCATGGGCGGCGCTGATTGCTTACCATCAGGTAATCCGTCTGCTCGAATGCCGACCTACCACATAAAAAATTATTTGTCTGTAATAAGCATTGCTCATTATAAAAAATGATTATTGTTTTTTGTATTTAGCGGCTTACTTTGTCGTGTGTTGATAAAAATTATTTCTTTTGTACACGTCTTATTAGAATTGGTAAGCAAAGGACCCGAGAGATTACGATAAAATTAATAACCTTATTTCTATTCCTAACCTTATTCTAACATTGCATTCTCAAGAAAATTAAGTTTTTAATTCTGCCATCTTTGCAGAAATACCAAGAACAAAGAAACCTTTCAGTCGATTAAAACTCGTTGATATGGATTATTTTATAAAACTCAATTTAAACTTTACGTTGTCTTTGTCGATTCGATTTTGTAACAACGACAAATACAAGCGTAGATACTTACTTGTTTTCATTAGGTTTGAGTTGAAAGAGCTCAAAAATTTTGTTTAATAGATAAATTTTGTTTTGATAATTTTTGTAATACTAGTTTCGTGAGCATTATAAATTAACGACTTACTTTATCTTTGACAACTTACGTTAACGTTTGACGAGATATCACGATTAGTTTCAAGTCACGATAAGGGTCCATATTTACGAGAAGCATTCTGGGATGAGACATCGCACAGTAAATAGTCTAATTATCTCGAAACAGTTACGCGAGGTACAACGGCAACGGTACTACGAGGAAACGGCTTAAACAATAAAAGAATATAAAAAAAGCAAATATTGGTTTACAGTTCACAGAACATTAAGGTAGACTGGCAGAAGATGCCTTTGGCATTAAGTTCTATTGTGCAACAATTGTGCAAAAAGTATAAAATACCTAATAAAAATTAAAAAGGCCGGCAACGCATTTAAAGTAACTCCTTTGGTATACCGAGTGTCCATGGGCGAGGATAGCTTACCATCAGGTACCTTCGTTTACCAACATACGCCATAAAAAATAGTTACTCGTATAAGTGCCTCTAACACTGTATTGCGTTTGGTGAATTAGAATGTCTAGTCAAGCAGTAACGAACAATAATTATAGTTTACATATATATCGCACGGGCGTGTTCACCTACATTGCAACGCGACAATTAGCATCGATTAAACGTTCCACAGACCAGTTTGGTATTGACACTCAAAACTACTCTTTGTTCTAACCACAACTAATAGTATTTGGTAGTAAATAATTACAACTGTTAAACTGAAATCGGTTTCAGTGGTATATTTAAGGTGGGAAGGATTTGGGTTGGTGAGGGCTCCGAATTCGTATAAAAACCTCTTGCTGTTATTCTGCATATAATTTTCTGTTCATCCTTTTAGCAAACTCTTTAATGTAATTCGTGTAAGGCGAGACTTTTACTAATAACCTTCAACCGCGGTAATTTTAGACACAATAGAAGAATAGTAGGTGCGCAAACGCCGGCGTTCACTTGGGGTGCGTACGTAATGGTATGAATATAAAAAAGTACTATATCATGTGTTGACAAAGCCCATGATTGAAGATGTTCAATTATTATTATTTTTTACCAGTCATAAAAGAGTACTTACAATAACTTTATCAAAGAGAAAGAATTTTTGAAATCTTCATAATCCAACTGAACGAACTATTGACGGTTTTGCATAGGTTTTAGCTATCGAGTTCGAGTTACAGATAAAAAAAAATCCAGCCGCAATGTTGATAAAAGAGTTCCTAGTACGTCATTAGTTATGAGAATTTGTACTGTACTGCAAAAACCCCTATGGTACTCGTTGCAGTCAAAGTTTTAATTGGCTTTTGACACTTCATAACTGCGCTACTTTTTAACGTTTCAATTGCAACGTGCAGTTGGATTCCCTCGACATATTTTCTAAACTCATGTGTAGCTAGACATTAAATTAAATCCACAATAATGCTATACTTGTTTTTATATTATACGGTATGTCTATACTGATATTATAATTTAGCGCTTATTTAGTTGACATGCCCAAATTAATTCAGTGTTTTCAAACTATACAAATGAAATGTCAAATATTCTATGATTTTTGTATGTGATCCCAACATGACGTCATAATGATAAAATAATGAAAAAATAAGTATGCTGATTGACGTATAGGTATATACGTCATACATATACTTAGTCGGGTCATAAGTTCTGTCACAAACTTTTGATGTAATAACTTATACGCCTTTTGACAATTATTTAAAAATTATATATGAAATGAAAGGTCATTAAATGTACAATATAATTTTATTTACATTATTCGAAATGCCCTCCCCCATTTTGAACACATGCCCTTAATCTACGCGGCCAGTCATCGATCGCTGCACGCACCACATTCATATCTATGTCTGCCGCTGCTTTAACCAGAGATGCTCGGAGAGACTCCAAATTCGGGTGAGGTTTAGCACAGACTTTTTCCTCCAAATATTGCCATATCTTGTAGTCCAGTGGGTTTAAATCTGGACTAGAAGAGGGCCAGTCTTCATGCCGGATGAAGTCAATTCCACGAGCGATCAACCAGTCTTGCGTACTTCGTGCCTTATGAGCCGGTGCAGAGTCCTGTTGGAATATCCAATGCCTGTTCCTGAACATTGTCTGAGAAAGAGGTTCCACTATGTTTGTTAGGACAGTATTTTGATAAACTTCGGCACTAGTTCTCACACCTTTTTCACAGAAAAACACCTCAGTTACGCCTGAATATGAGACTCCAAGCCAAACCATGAATGAGGAAGGGTAATGCCCACGCTGGACCCTCGCAATACGCGCGCTTGCTTCTTCACTGCTGTGGGCATACACCTTATCATTTTGTTTGTTAAAACTTTCTTCAATAGTAAAAATTTTTTCATCCGAAAAAAGAATTTCGCGGTATTTTTTTCCCGCGTACCGTCGTAGCAAAGCGCGGGATCTGTCTAGCCTAATTTTTTTTAAACGCTCGTTCAAAAAATGTCCTGTCTTTTTACGATAAGCTCGTAGTCCCAGGTCTTCATTTAGTACTCTTTTAACAGTGGTTCTGCTTAGCCCCATCTGCAGAGCTAGGATTTTTTGTTTACGTACGGGATTTCGTTCGATTCGCGCCTTCACTGCTTTGATGACCTTATGTGTCCGAACTGTGCGAGGTCGGCCGCTTCTCTTACGATCTTCGAAGCTTGACTCTTCGGTGTATCGTTTGATAGTACGATAAACAAACCGTAACGTTATTTTCAAATTTTGAAGAATATTGAAAATGTCTTTTGGCGCGTAACCACAGCGGTGCAACGCGATAACCGCGATTCTGTCTTCTTTATTCGACCACTCCATATTTAAAAATGAATAAAAAATAATTTCTTTTTTATTTTCTACAAGCGCGAAAGTTCTATTTTTAAAATAAGTCGAAGAATTTCTGGCCAGTAATCGAAAATTAAAAATATAAGGTTTTGACAGAACTTATGACCCGACTAAGTATACAGCATACTTATTTTTTTAATATTTAACTAGGAAAAATATGTACTTAAGTATATATATCGTCAAATTAATAAATGTAAGTATGATTTAATTTAAAAATTACTTGTATTAAAAAGGCAAAATAATTTTATTTTGATCTAGGAAACTACCCAATTTAAAATGTGTTTTGCACACCTGCCCAGTCCAGTCCACCAGTCTGAAATGTTTTTATGGCATGATTATCTTTCTTCTTTTAACCAGCCTATCTAGAGCGCATAAAATAAGACTGGTTTTATGCAACTGACTATTTTTTGTTTTGAATTGCAAATAAATAAAGACAAAAAAATCCGAATATGTAAGTGCGACTCCAACGAAGACAAATTCACTGGCTATTAGTAAACCAAATATATTGTTTACTTCTTAAATCTTGAGGGAAACAGTTCCTGTGACATAGTATACACATTACACAAACAAGCTTCCGTGGTAACACTCAACTACACAAGGGCTGATCTCACCGCAAACGGTGACGTCATCAGTTTCAATTCACTTAGCGAGTCGGAATACGTATTTGCTTACGGCTAGTGTTCACGGAATTATCCCTTACCGAAGATATGCTTGATAAGGAGAGGTAGGTAGTTGTTTCGCTCATGTTACCACCAGATGGATTAACAGATTTGGCAGTGGTGAGTAGGTGTTTCCATGTTGGACCATTGCCAAATATCACTAAAACGGAAGATTTAGTTAGTGGGAAGATTTCGTTTAGTTTCACGCGAAAAATGGCAAATAACGACCGATGTTCCGAGATTGTACTATCAATTATCATTTTTCTATAAGGAAAAACTTTAGTAAAATAGTTTTTACGCTCTAAAATTGCAACCAAGTCTATTTGCATTATAAAACATGGTCCATAATTGACCAGATCTCCGGATTCACTTAGTTTTCAATTGACTTATTCAATTTATTTTACTTTACATTGCTTCATAAATAGATTTCCAGCTTACAAACTAGGCGATGTCTTAAAAGTACTTTCCTACTGGAGAAATATAATCTGAATCATGTTCCTTAAGCCTTCGGGCCGACAGGCTTGTCTCAACTCGGAGCTATTATTCAAGTATTAACTTCGGATCTGCTATTGAATTTGCTTCAATTTCATTTACTTTCTAATTGGATCAAAAGTTTCTTCGTTATTCTTCGCGTTTTCTAGGAAGTCTATTTATTTGTTGTTTTATTAGGTACTTTAATAATTTTCTTAATTTGTTTGGTTGGGCGGGAAAGTGTTGAGGATAACAAATGTGCAACCGAAATGTGTGCTTGTATTTCGAACAGATTTGACCAAAATACTTCGTTTGATGAAATCTTCATACCAAAACGACTGAATTTAAGATTCTTACCACGAATTTCTGCTACGTGTATTCGATGAAATACATTGATTGAACACAACATCTGCCAATATCCGATTATTCATCTATATTCGAGTAACGAGACTTACTAATAGCTGAACATTTTCGAATAAACCTCAGTTCCACTTAATCGGTATGATTTTAAAAATTATTTTATCTACCTTTTTTGTTCAATGAATCTATTAAATTCAATCAAAGAAACCGTAACGAACAATGGTATTTTCAAAGAATTAATCACCCGGAAAGAAGACTTTTCAACAAATATAATTTTAACATACACTCTTAAATATCACTATACAAAATATCCAGCTACAAATAGTGGTTTCAGTAACACAGAGCTACTTTATGGTAACTAAAGTATTCTTTTGTACTGTAAAACAAGATGGCGGACCTGTTACAGTGGAGCTTTTAAAATAATGAAGTTTTGACACAATTTCATGTTTTCAATGGTTGGTTTGTTTTGCATACGCAGAATTAATTGGGGGGTTTTGTGTTACTACTTTAGTATGATATGTATAAAATTTGTGTGTATAAAATTTAACTGTGTGTCTTAATATTATAAGTTACCAGCATCCGCCCGCGGCTCGGCCCGCTTGGTATCTTAATAAAAAGCAGCCTATGTATGTATGCATCACCAGTCTACATACCAAATTTCAACCTAATTGGTCCAGCCGTTTTTGCGTTAATAACAAACATACCTACATTCTCACAAATTTTCAAATTTATAACATTGGTAGAATTGAACTTAAACCCGAACTTGATGCATTCTCATTATTTTATGTATATACTTATTGTCCCTTTGTTTTTTTTTCAGGTAATATATGCTGTTATTTTCTACATATTGGCTGTTCTGGGTGAGGATATGACATCAAAGAATTATGAATATAATAATCAAAAGCAGTTTTATTACGACAAGTTAGTTAATTAAAACAAAGTTAGGTCCTTCATTAAATCTTTTTTTGCAAAGCCATAGGGCGACAAAGCCTTTTCACGTAGGTACATTTTGTAGGCTATTCGTGTTTTTTCGTCGAAAGTTTTATGGTAGCCATAAAACAAAGTTGACAACCTCTATGTAAACTATTCTCCTCTACACGTAAATTGAATGTTAACTATTTACTCTTTTACGATTTTTTTTCATTATTGTTATTTATTTCACTTTTTTTTCTAACACAATGTAATATGACTTTGTATTTGGTTTATAGATAGTGCGTTAACTTCTCGTTGATTAATGTATCGTAAATGCTACTCTAAGATAAAATTAATGTTCTCTGCTAAAAATCATTTTAATAAAATTTTCCTTCAGACTACATCCATACAAATATCACTATTATACTTATACACGGTTGAATGTACTTTAAATTATAATGTCACCTTTAAACATTTTTGGATTTCGTTGAACGTTGATTTATGGTGCTACGAGATTTGCTACGAATTCGTAGCGGAGACTACGAAAATATGTGTTTGGACTACGAGCGTAGCGGCTTGCACTAACTACTCTTTCTAGCGTAGAGTTGGGACATAGTATTACTAACAAAACGAAGTCCTATCAAGTATTTCTGTCTTTGACATGGATTAAATATACTACGTTGAGTACACTTGACATATTTGAATACAGTTGACATATTTGAATAGATTGGTTCATGGTTGAAAAGCAACATAGTTATATTAGGCAAATTTATTCATCATTTCGATATATATTCAGTATTGAACATTAACTACAATTTGACGCCAGAACTAGCAGTCCGGAACAGATTTATTACTACCGCACACAAAACTAAAGTGGACACCGATTTGAATTCAAAGCGAATATACCCGAAACTCGATATCTGCATTTGATGCACGTCAACCGTGCCACGAGTTTGTGTCCAATACGGCATAAGAGGGGCTCCTTCTTCTATTGACGTCTAAGAAAATTTTTAAAAGCATATTCTGAAGAAGACAGTCATATTTGTTTACTTGATAGATATTTGCGCTGTTTTTTCATAATAAGAAATGTTGTCATATAACACGACGCCACAAGATTTGCTTAGTTTTTTTATATGCGCATTAATATGAAATAACCCGCTCATGTATAATGCAACTAAATGGCAGATATATGTATGTGATTTGTGACAAGCTTATCAATTTAATGAGCTGTATGTATCTGTCTATCTTTCATCAAATAGTTGACTGCATCCTTTTTCATAGTACGTTTAGTCTTATAATATTTTTGAATAGTAACTATTGTGAGACACATTAAATTGAAAATAAGTTCTTACTCATGTGACTTAGAAGCTCTACTAGTTTCAAGTCACAACGGAACCCTTAATTATGACTAGCGAGCGCGTCGCAACGACGTCACTAAACAGAGTATAATATGGCTTGTTGTCTAAAGATTATAAAATTTAAGATCTCAAAACTGATAGGTTACTTTTGAGTTTTTGATATTTTGAAATATTATTTACGATAATTAATAATGGTAGGGAAAACCCTTTTTAAAATTGTAATACTGGTTCTGATAACCAGTTTAAAATAAACAATCATCACCCAGAACTATGCACATATTTAAGAGTAAAACTGAAAAGTATAGTTATACTTCAAAAAGTTTCGAAATTGATCTAAAATTTTTAACATCTATCCTGACTACAGAACGACTTGGAAAGTTACTTACACAACTTTGGAATTTCTTTAGTAATAAATTGTGTACATTGAAGAGAATCGTTGGACATTTGTAAACTTAAGTTTTCGAGTCTATAAGAGTTTGTAGAAGTGCTGGGAATTTATTAAAATAATGTTGCCCCACACTAGGATATTCTTCTGTGTCGCGGGTGCGTTTACAAACATTCAATTTTACATACACATAACACCCAGACACGTTGTTTTTTTTCAAGAAAGTGTATTGTTTTGGTCTCGCTTTGATTACTTATGCGTTTTATTTATAAAATTTATGACAGAAAACCAGATAACGTTTTTGCGTGGTGTTTCGCCATGAATCAGTTAGCCCCCAATCTCTAGCTCCCACCCCCGAGTTATAAAGATCAGAAGGCCTTTAAAGCACTTGTAATTTCGCTGCTATTGGAAGTGTCTATAAGTGTCTTAACATTAAGTGAAGCGTGTGCCGGATTGGCGTCCTGTCTCATAATAAAAATGACAACTGTTCAATTAATAAGAAAATATTAATTTCAATCTATATCTAATCTAAACGTAAGGTGGAAACAAATAAAACTAAATTACTACATAAGTTGTACATAAGTTTCTGTCTAGCACTCGTATTAAAATAAATCTTTGTCTCATTTTCTACCATACAACACCTTCGCATTCTGTATTTTTAACCGAGCCTTTGCTCTTGAAGCCTGTATTATTCGTTGTAATCGCTTTACCAGAGCAAACAACTCTTTTGTTACATGAATTTTTGATTGTTTTAAGAGCTATTATTCTCTCTAAACTCTTGAAGCTCGTGTTCAGTCTTTTACAAAGAAATATAGGCTTTTGTTGCAGTTTAATGATACTTTTGTATTCGAAAAGTGCTATCGTTTAAACTAAAATATTTTGAAAAGCTTTTTCAATCTTGAAGTTGATTGTAGTTCCGTTTTGTGTGTTGTATTTTTTTAAGCTTTATACTTCCATGAAATGTGCCATGAACAGTAGTATCGCAGGACCAATTGGTTCATTCTCCACCTTTATATACCCAAATCATTATTGTTTTCCATCCTTTCAAGACCGGTTACGCACTTTTAACGCTAGTGCCCCTCTGCCACGCCATTGCCAGTCAGCTACTTTCCTATTAGAATATGCTTCTAGGGTATCTCGAGAAAAACACATTAACTGTTTATTTCTTAAAATAATGCGACAAACCCAAATGCCCATACTTGGTACACATGTACACGTAAATTCCTATGAACTTATTATTATATTCAATACGGTCTAATTAATTAAAGCACTCTGTAGTAACTTGGTCACGGTCGGCCGGGACACGCAATACTCACACCTCTGAACTTAGTACTGACGCCAGCTAGTCAACGTACTACAATCTGCCAAGTTTTTTAACGAATTTTCGACTCAATACAAATACTAATAAAGTTGAAAATCTTATAAACGGTGCGTAAGTTGACCTGCTGGCGTTTCCACACTTTTATTAAGTCCTTAAGAAAAACCTGTATGGGATTTCGTTTCAACTTTATTTTAACTTAACACGAGAACTGACGTCTTAACTAGTGTTGTGTGTAAGTCATTTTGGATTTTTAATCCATCGAGTTTTGCTATTCAGCAGCTTGAAGCTGAAATAAATGAGAGAGGGAGACAGAGAGAGCGAAATAGAGTGAGAGATAAAATCATTTTTATTTCATCGTCAAGCGCTTCAATAACTAAGTTGTTTGATTAGTAATCCTTAAGGCCCTTGGCCATAAATTCCTTTATTTTGTTAGTCTTTGAGTTAGAATATCTTTTTTGAGGCATACTTAAAAGATGATAAATTTCCGAGGCGTAGATTAATGTTTTTTAAGAGGGAAAATTAATTGATGATTTTTCCCACCCTGGCTAGTGTGTGGGAGTTTCAAGCTCTTACTGACTAAAATCACCATATCATGCTTGCACAAGACAAGCAAACCCAGCTATAAGTGTCAGTAATTTTAATTAAATTTGCTCTTAAATGAAAAGACAACCGTGTTTTAACATTTATAATAAACAAGCTTAATACTCAAACATTTTTACTTAGCAAAGAAACAATAAACTAATCTTTTTGCGGTATTCAAAGCACTACACTAGTCCAAAGTGTTTTCATAAGTGAAGCGTTCTGTTCGAGTACATTCGCGTTTTCAATTGCTCTCAACTTGAAAGCTTTTCTTCACATTCGGTACATGCATGCTCGCCCAACGAGCAAATTGGGGTTAATGACTTGTGTTTAAGTACGTTCTAATTTGTTTGTGACTTTATATAGACTACGTGGGTTTGATGGAGGTGTTGTTCACCGCCTATTTAGATTATGTTAATTCATTTTAAAGTTTCAGTAGTTGTTACCTAGTAACGACAATTTAGCTACAATTAAGTTAAAATTAAAATTAATATAATGGATGAGAAAGATAAAGAGATAGAAAGGTAAGTAGTAACCTTGTAGGATTGGGTATCTGACGTTGTTGTAATTCTTGTTGCATTTTGTACGGGATTTGGACACACGTGTCACATAGTATTTCTAATAATTCAAATAGCGTGCACTTAGAAATTTGCTAAGTGACAACTCGCCATTTGTACCTTAACCTGTAAATATATTTTAAAATACCAATAGTTTATCAAAATATATAAACTTTTTTATGTACAAACTTTGTCGTCTTGTCTTTAAATGAAAAGACAGTTGTTTCAAACCTCCAGATGTCGGTCACTACCTCATTTCTGCCACATGTTTGCACTCATTCAGACCGAGAACATTCATCTCAACATCCCGGAGAGTTTAAATGTTGCAGACAATGAAGCAACATTTCAGTTGAAGTAAACAACGACTGTACGAACTAGTTTGTGATACAGGATGCGGGCCTTTGATCCCTTAAATTCAGGCTAAAAAGAAAGACCTTAGTCTGGCTTGTTTTCAATTTTCTTTTTGTCCTATTGTTCTAAGTTTATTTGTTTTGAATCTGTTTGTAATACCTTTGTTAGTGCGATTTCCTTATTTGAATTTTCCTCGTTGGGCGAGTGGCCGCTAATTTCTGGGCTGTGGTCTCGTGTCCGATTGCTGATTTTTCGATGTTTTATTGCTTATTAAGATTTGCGGATCCATGTAAGAGGTATTATATTTATGTTTGTAATTAAGTAAAAACCATACGTTTAATGTCCACATTATAAAAAAATATTAATTTTGCTTCCAAAATTGAAAGAAAATTGTGTAAACTATAATCCATCTGTATGCCAAATTTTATTCGGATCTGTTCAGTAATTTATCCATCTATAGCTACAAATTGTTTTGTTTATAATATTTGTAGAATTTAAAAGTTACGATTCTTACAAATTCAGACAAAAACCGGTTTTTGGGTTATTAAAAACAATACCAGAACGTTTTTCTACACCGTCGGGAGTAATAGAAACTGAGCACCAAATGTATACTAGCGAGGCCTCTTTTGTGTAAGGAATGGTAGTGTACCTATCATAGTGTACATTAAACTTTATTACTGAAACAGTAAAGACGGTTTTTGGGCTTCGTAGAGTTTTTTTTGGCAATTTGCGGTATGCAAAAGTATTCGACGGCGCTGTCGACTGTGATAGCTAAACAATAGCTCTCAGCTGTTTGAAGCCACCAGCCACTTGATTTGATCGCTAGATTTCGATTTCTTTCACAATAACTTTTGCGTACAAAAATAAACGAGTCTCGATACAAAATGTGTTTATTTTTGGGAAATTGACGACGGAATTCTTTCTACTTGTTTTAACATGGTCAATAAATCAATGTGCTTCTGAATTAGTAAGAAAATATTCTTTTGGTGTCTACTTAATGTCAACAAAATGATGATAACCACGGTCGTTTGGACTAGTAACATAAAAAATTGTAGCTGCCTAGAATTGCTACGATTACTACGGCGAAGCTGCTACGCGGTCACCTCTACGCCTGCTACGAATTAATTTCGAAGACTATTTACACTGTACATTTTACTTTTAATGTGTCGAAAATGCGAGATGAATATGGAAGATTTCTTTTACGCCGAATGGTAGACAACAACAGACAAATATTTTTTATCCATAAATTGTTGTTCCGAGTCCGGGTGTAATGTGTATGTGAAATTGTTTGTATATGCACCCACGAGTCAGGTGAAAACCCTATTGTGGAGCAAGGTTTATTTTAAAGGAGAGCAAATAAAATGATAAAAAAAATTGTAAGTAAAGTAAGCATTAAATGATTACGAATAACGCGATAAAAAATAACTTAGCGGATTATAATTGAAAGAAATACTGAAACGCTAAATCACCATTCGGTGTGTACTTAGGACCTTACTTTTCACTTTAAAAATAACTAACTGAATTGAAAGCAGGTATTCTCTACGAAGATAGCTTTTAAAATAACCTTTTTTGACTACGATTGCTCATAAATTACGTCTATAAAGATAATATTGAATCGGCTTTTGAATATTCCTTTCCTTTTAAGAAAATTATATTTGTAGGTACGCCATTCTTGTTCAAACAACTTCTCCTAGTAGCCTAGTAAAAAGTCCAGAATAAATTGAGGCTTTTCAAATAGTGTTTCTCTTTTCTTCAAATTTTATTTTTCGTAATAAATATATAAGATTTTCTGCGTAGATATTAATTATCTAAATGTTATAATGTTCCAATTACTCATATTACTCGCAATGTTATATAAATTATGAATCACAGACTAAGGGTTATAAATGATGATTAAAACCATTAATCATTTCAATCAGAACATTTTCTCGGGCCAGTCGATGAGAAAATTCTGCGGTAAGTGCCTATCGCTTCGCTCGAGTTGTACGAGCGAATTAAAGTTAAAATGATTGCTTACTACTGGGAATAAATACCAAGTGAAAATATTCAGTATTTAATCCAGTAAAAAAATACCATTGTAATTCAATGAATATTTGTGTATTTTCAACGAATAGACGTCTGGTAACTCTGAAAATCTCAACAGTCAACACGGAAATCTAGGTCTTCCATTCGGTGTTCAAAGCCTTTGGGACATTACTCTCTGAAGAAATTTTCCATTTTCAGTTAGCATTTTCGAAACAATAAAAGTAAAATATACAATATAGGATAGTTTCAGATAGAACTTGGTAGTTTTCCATATACTTTATTTTTATTGGGTTGAATTCGTAGCTTGCGTAGAGGTGACTGCGTAGCAGCTTCGTCGTAGTAATCGTAGCAATGCTATCTTGGAACGTAATCTTTAAATTATTAGATAACTAGCTACTCTCGTGCGGTTTCGCTCGCTGCTCACTCAGTTCCATTTGACCGTAGCGTGATGTTTTATAGCCTATAGTACTCAGGAACATTGCAGTTAACTATCAGTGAAAGAATTTTGGCAATCCGACCAGCGGTTCTAAAGATTACCCCCTATATACAAACTTACAAATTTTACCTCTTTGTAATATTAGTATAGATGTGGAATAAATATTTCTATTTACAATATATTTTCATATAATTATCTAAAGAGGTTATATCAAACGTTTATATTTAAAGATTTCTGTTAATGATGGTTAGAATGAATACGATTTATTTTTGTGCGGAAAAAACAAACGCTTTTTTTCTCTTTCCTATTGTCACAAAAAACGACGAGCAGTTTCCTCCAATAACAATGAAGGTTTACTGCGTTCACAGAAATTCCCTTACGACCGTACATCGCGGTTGTGTGATCGAGAGGAGCACGGGTGCCTGATGACACTGCAATAATAAACTTTATTATCTGCGCCATAAAGTGCGAAAAAGGCGTGAACATCGGCAATACCATATCCAAACCGTCCATGAACCGTGTAATATTTGAGTCCTGTATTCATTCAATTTTATAGTGTTACTAAATGATTTTTGATATATAATAAATACTATCTGTCTATCTTACTATTTCGCATGTAGAAAATGTCGTGTAGACACGCAGAGTACAGATAACATTTAATTAAAGGCTCAAAGACATTAATCAGTTTTTGTCCTTATTTTTGTAACCTAATATCTATGTATTTATAAACAATATTTTAAAGTACAATTTAAACTATGTTTTAATTGAACTAAATTCCTTTTTTTGGTTGAGTTATTAATGTTTCTGTATTATTTATGTGAAATAATAAATAACTTTAATTTCATAAAAAAAACAACTATAAACACGACAACGTCATTGTCCATTTCGATATCGACAAAATTGGTATTTAAATAAAGAATTTAAAAGTTTTATTACTAAGATTTATTGCAGTAACAACTAATCTTAGTACATGTTACTTCATTTTCAAACTTCTAACCCCCGGTTTCCGAAAGGCCGATCAATGTTAAAATCAATTTAATTTCTTGTCAAGTCATCTGATTGGTTGACTGAATTATCAACAACCAATCAGATGACTTGACAAGAGATTTAACAGGAGATTAGATAATTTTAGCGTTGACAAGCCTTTCAGAAACCGGTTGTAAGTCTTTACTGTAAACTTTTACTATAATAGTCGCGGATAACTTAGATTGTGTCAAAGTTGGCAAACGGAGAAGACGTTATGGAAAGAAATTAATAGACAGCCATACAATAAACTCTTACCATAAAGCAGCAGCGTACACTATAATAGATCAACGCGCTAAAGAACATGACAGTAACATTTTGTTATTTTGCCGCGCTTTTTGACAGCCGTCATGGCGGAAAATCGCTTGAGTGACATTACAAAGAATGATGAAGTGTATGTGGTGTATAGAATGTAATATATTGAGATATTTATTAGAATATATACCTATGTTAAACATATATTTAATAAATAAAGATTAAATTAATAAGAAAAGTAAATATAAGAAGAAAATACCTACGTAGTTTGTACACATAGTTAAAATACAATCTTATGCATCAACATATTTCGTTAGCACGGCCTCTCGCACGCTACAGTCTGCAATAATTTAATATTACAACAGCTAAGCAGAATTAATGGACCATTACCATGATAAAAGTTGGTGTCGCTCACAAATTAATGAAGGCCACGAGATACTGAACGCAGTAGAAACCACGTGTAGGTACATGGTCCATACATTCAATCTAAGTGAATTTTTACTTTTTAAACATCACTACATAGTATAAAACAATGTCGCTTTCTCTTTCCCTATCTATGCTTACTTACATCTTAAAAACTACGCAGCGGATTTTGATGCGGTTATTTAATAGGTTTATATTTATAATAACATCCTTTAAATAGTGGGTGAATTTAGTACCAGCATTGCGACTATGCGAAGCCAGAGCGAGTCACTAGTGAAGAATATGTCTTCTTAAATTGGCAAAAGAAGCCAAAAATAGGTTTTGTCTTTAAACAGAACACGTAGCATTCGTTGTATCAAATAAACGTTAAATAAAGTATACGCTTACATGAAAAAGTAATTTGGAAAGTTTTTAAAATATTGTTCAAAATATAACGATGTTTTGTGACGTCATATCATAAATAGCAGTGTTACCACACTAGCCGACTTTATCACATGGCTGAGACAAAAATGGCCAAAGTTTTAGCGTAAATGACTTTTATTTCTTACTGTACATATATTTTGCCCGTTGGCGAACGCTTTCATCCTGTACATTTTGGAAAATATAGTCAACATTCATTTTGTTATCTGGTAAAGCGGTTTTTTCATAGTCGTTACGCCCATTTTAAAGGTTAGTGGAATAGTATAAAAAACATTTAAATAAAGAATCATAAAAGCAAATGACTAACGTCGACATTCAAACCGATTTAATATTTTTGTTCAAAATTTTTATCGCGTTTTTGTTCAAAAGTTGGCGCGCCCGTCTTTTCGCGATTTTTCTCGAAAAACCGTTTAGACCACAGGTTTAGACCAAGTAGGTACATTAACAAGTAAGTACCAAGTACATTAAGATGAAAAAAAGGACAACCTTCGTACTACTTTTAATACTTATATACATTTAATACTTACTTATATCATGTGTATGCATTTTGTTACTCCTTCTTTGAGAGAAAAAAACTACATTATTGTAATAACATCCATTTATTAGTCCATAAAAACGAAATGAAACTCGCTTTCAAACAGTTTTAATTTAGCTTTCACAGAAAATATTTGATTAAAGGAAACGTTGTTTACCAAACGGACAATAGTTTGAAAATCCTAGAGGATTTATGGCATGGTCTATAACTAAAGGATAAGATTTATGTGTTTGGGGTTGTGTACGACACTCCGCACTCATATTGTCCCTCTCAACTCCATCGTATGTGACGAGGGAAGTGGATGAGTTGTTTACAATCTGATGGTCATCTACGGTGTCATGAAGTTCGAGGCATTTTGTCGACATATTTACCAGTTCATTCCTACTGATATTATGAATGTGAACATTTGTGAGAATATATGGATGTATGTTTGTTATTCTTTTGCGCAAAAAGGGCACACCTATTTGGTTGAAATGTGATAAATGTGGTCATAGGCATAGACTTTTTATCTACGCACCACGCAAGCGAAGCCGCTAGTGCTAAATAATAAAGAAAACGGAGCATTATGGTTAGCGATCAGCGTCCATAGACACGTATTACCAATGAAGTTAAACTTGTAACTATAGCGTTCCCATGGTAATTTTCTGTAAGGGTGTGTTATTACATCAGTTGAGCTACCCTCCGCCCATTCGCACATAAGCTTGATTCTCCCACTTGAAAAATGAAAAATAGTACAGGTTTTAAACAATAGAATTTTAAGCATAATGTAGGTCCCTAATATTATCAAAAACGAGTGTTGACCGTCCATATTCTGTCTTAATACTGCTATTCTAAGATTTACGGGATGTTTCGTTTACATAAAATGTGTTCTATAAATCCGTTTGAACTCAGAGTCGGACAACTTGAAAATCCAAACAGGTAGCGAAGTTTATACTAACAAGTTAAAAGTTCCAATAATCATTGTTCGAACAGTAACCTTAGTCGTGTGAGTAAGACAAAATAAGAATGTGTGCGGGGTCTTTAATAAAAACACATGTTAGTACAGTCGATGACAAACATAACTGGTGCCAGAATAAATGAATATCCTATTATTTATTTTGCAATTTTATACGCGTGTCAAATATTTACGAGAGATAAAGATTTCTATGCACATTACCATTCGCAATTAGTAAACCAAATTGTGTAAAGCTTTAATATTATATCTCCAATTGTACCTTGGTTGAGAGAAGTAATTTGATGATATTCCCTCACACAAGAAAAGAAAAATAAAAAGAAAAGGTTTCCGTTTTATCATTTGGATCTTAAAAAGCTTTAGCAAGTGATATAGTGATTGCAAATAAGACAATTAAGTAAAAAACGGATTAGTTTGTATGTGTTAGTGCGCTTGTTTGTATTCAAATCAATTGTATATTAAACCCTTATGGTAACTATAGTCTTTCCTATTCTACTCACATTTAAAGCATTTATCACTTGACGTTATATTGTATTTTGATCAGTGTGTTTTTTTTTATAAACTTACAATATTTCAGTCCTCTTATTCAGTGTAATCTGTAGTCAACTGAGTTCGTCTGTACGTGGATTCTAAAAAAGTACGCAAGCTTGAACGTTCGCAACTCGAATGAATATTTTATTTACATCGGCTCAGTTCGATTTGTTGCCTCGCTCGTATATCATATACTTGGCAATTTCGTCTTTTTTACTCGCTTAATATACTTTCTTCTTGTTTTGCATGTAAAGGGGAAGTCCGACTTAGTATAAATAACATCAAATAAACTTTCGATCCTCTCCTTAAAATCGGCTCAACAGAAAAAGACGAAAGAATCGTAACTTTCTCATAGATGGGGTGTTCTTGACACGTTGATAGTCTTCTGTTTCTCGAAGAACAAGAAAAATAGTCTCGTAAAAACTTTATTGCTTGCTGTTGTTGATGTAGAAGCTTGAATGTTTTACTATGGAACTAATCAGGAATGAATATCTGATTAGAAAACTATAAAACTGTAAAATGTATGTATTTTTGGCGTTACATAAACGTTATAACAAAGCACTTTGTCAAATAGAGCTGAAATTTTTTCCTCTTTCTTTTTTGATGATGAAAATACTTTAATATATTTCTCGAAGTTCGTAGTAGTAAACAAAAAGGAATAAGCACACAAAAAAAAGAATGAAAAACTATTTTTAATGTCGTCGCTAAGTAATTTATCTCATATAAAATGTAAAGTCCATAAAAATCGCATTATTAACATTTATTAAACTTATTGAAGAAGATTAACCGACGACGTACCTAATGCATTTAATGGTTACTGAATCCAGTCCTCAGTTAAGGTTTTCGGAACAAAATTGTCACTTAGGATTTTATTTAAAGCATTTATTTAATGTCTCTGACTGACTGATGTGACCGTAAGAACCCAAAAGAAAAAATGATACAAGATAAATGAGGGAAAGGAAACAGTTTTCTTTTATGACATCGTTGAGCAAAATATTATTGAGTTTCTCGTCTTCTAAATACTCAGTAATGGTTTGGGATCTCGGATTGTATACTATTATTCACATTTCGTTGACATCAAAATGTGAATAAAATTGTACTTACAGTGATTATTTACACTTCAATATTTATTAACGATCACGATAAAGTTATTGGTTATTTTGTGTACAAGTTGCAATATCAACTTTTCTGGTATTTTTAATATTCAGTTCAGTTGACCCAAGGATTGGTAAACAATCAGACTTCAGAATTACTGTTTTTGTTTGTGAGGGGAAAATCATCAAATGACTTTTCTCGCCCAGGGTGAGGCGAGAGAGAGTGTCAGACTCTTACTGACTAAAACCCCCCGTTTTTTCTCCTGTCTTTTAGTTCGAGGCCGCGGTACCTTATTGCGCTAGGCCCATAAACCCTGTCGGTTTCATCTTTTTTACAGTACATACCTATATTTGTTTGGTAAAATATTGTTTTTGGCTCCACAATACAGGTCATTTTTATCTATGTCTGCGTAAATGGGTTTTGCTGCGTCGAACGCATTCGGGTCGTGAACTCTGCAATGCGTAAGCCATATTCTATTGGCCAAAACTTTGGAAACTGCGTCCGATATTAAGGCTTTGCCAGGAGTATGCCTTGCCAAAGCTGGGTAAAACGAAAAAAATGGAATGATTTGTAAATTTATGATGTAATTTGAAGTCGTTTCATTCATAGGAAACTGTCAAAGTAGCAGAAAAAAAAAACTGTGGGGTCACATTTACCTACCACATCGTGCTTAGGTATATAAACTGGCAATAAATGGGTGTTCTTCTAATTTTGATATTTCTCTGCCAACATTTTGGGAAATATAAAGTGTCGGGGAGCCATGCTTCGGCACGAACGTGTCAGCTCGACTGCAGTGATATAAGAGAAAATCGGCGTGAAACAACCACGGCGTTGTACCTCTTATGGTGTTGCGGGTGTCTATAGGCGGCGCCGATTGCTTACCATCAGCAATACGTATATCACATAAAAAGGCATGAGTTCGTGTTACATATGTACTCGTAAATAAAAGAGTAAGAAATACTGTTCCTTTATTAAGAGCAAATTTTAAGTGCAGTTATAAATGTTGAATTAATTCCATAAAGATATTTCGAGTGAAAGTTTTTGAAACTTCCAAAAGAAAAGGCAATCAATCAAGGGACGCCGTAATGAATGTTAATTTACGAACTTCGTCAATTAAGAAAACTTAGTGAGGCACATTTTTGACCCCGGTTTCAGTTGGTTTTTTTTGTGTCGTCTTACGATGAGGTTTATTATTCATTTTGGTAAAGTTCAGACATTTGTATCCCATATATGCACTTGTGTATTTTTCGGACAGTTTTTCTAATATTTGGCATAAATGGCGCTTAGTAAATTTACAGATGAAAAGCGACTTTTACAAGTAATTCTACACTTCTAATTAACTAAATAAATTATTTCAACTATAAAATCACAGAAATAACAAAACATATCCACCTTCATCAACTAATTTCATTTTATAAGAAATAAATATGACGTCACTGCTATTTTATTCAAAGTTCACAAAAAAAAAAACTATTTGAAATTTAGGAAAACTTATTGAATTTGACCAGACCAGACTTCTCTATTACGTCTTTGAAGGACAATGAGTTTATTTAAAATAAGAGTATAAAATAGATATGATTTTGGAACAACATTACAATGCAACTCCATACATTACATTGCTCCTACGAGTAGTTAGCTCAACAGTCGGAACTATTTGACATTCCGCCCAACTTAGCGACTTGCTTTAGCAACAGATGCCAGTTCACTCACAGATGCAGAATAATGCGGTTGAATAAGATTAGCTTTGTATAAAGATAAGGTAATATATTGTTTCTTATGCTTTTACTTGCAGTCTTTTGAGTGTGTACATGAAATATGCATAGTTCTATTTGCTAAGGAGAATTCTAGAAACACATTTGGGGCATTTAGGGAGTCTTCTAATTTAGTGTTTTAAATTAACTTCGTTAATTCAATAAGAATTAACGTTCTAATTTTGTAAGAATTTAATCTTTCGTTGTTGTGGCCCTGAAGTGTCCTCTTCATAATGCATATATGGCGAGTGCCAATGTGACTTTACCCGAGTTTTATGTATTTTCTAAGATTGTTTAAACACCAACGCCATGTCGCAACATATAGATTTGTTTCACTGCACTATGAATGTCGGACCGCATATAGAATAACTCCCATGGTAGATTAAGTTGTTTAAATATAGGAAAGTTTATATAATTTTATTTTATAATTAGTATGTAAGGTTTCTTTGTATTGTTTTTGATTCTATGTATTTCTTTATGATGTTACTGCACTATTGTATTAGGAAACTCCTGTGATAATAGTTGTATGTTGGTAATAAATAAATAAATAAAAACCATTGACACATGGTGAAGAAACATGTTGTTTTAAAATATAAGTTTGCTTTCCTTTGTGTAGAAAATATTACAGTACAATTCTAGTAGGCGTGAATTCAAATCTTCGAAAAAAAAGGATACGATAGTTCTTAGTATTTTTTTACTAAAATAAAACAGTAAAACCCTAAACCTTGTTAACATTTAGCATCTAAACCCGACGCACTCGTATCCCTCCGAGTGAACACGTAACAAAGGGTCCTAACAAAGGCAAATTACATAACTTTGTGTGTTATATTATATTATTATAATTATATACAATGCTGAAAGAGGCTCTGAGGATACTCACGAGGTATTTTAAAACCAACATAGTACTTTTAGCTCGTGTTTTTTTGTTTAAATTACATTCGTGCGCCTACTGCTTTGTAATAAAAATGTGATGATAAAAAATGGCTCTCTGCTTTTTGCTCGATATGTTATCAATCACATGTATTATGGATCAAGAAGCTCGTTTTTACCTATTTGATATACAATGCGCAATTTTCCGAGGTTTTCCCAGAAGACTTCATGCATTTGGGATGGGTTTTCATTTCTATTCCACGCTTGCATAGGTTACACAGTATATATGTAATATGTAAACACTGTATGTTGCAATGCAATACAAAACAGTTTCTTTATATAATATAATCAAAATGTAAAAGGCTAAAAGTCAATAGTGTCCTTTTGAGGATGAGAGCTCTCATCATATACTATCTGTGGATAGAAGAGTAGAAAGGGAGAACATACTATTTTTTTTAATAAAAACGTCATTAATCATACAATATGTTGACAACGTCAGACTAATCCCTCCTCTCCCTGAATTCCTCTCGGCAAAGCACTCCTCTGTTGTTGCGCGTGTCTCTGGGCGACGCTGATTGCTTACCATCCGGTAATCCGTCTGCTCATTTGTCGACCTATACCTTAAAAAAACATTCACCCATATGTCCATAAATAAAAAACATTTTACTTTATAATAATGTCCATAAATAAAAAACATTTTGCTTTATAATATTAGTGGGATAAATTATAGAGTTTCAAAGACATCAAATTGTTTTTGTAAAACGTCATTTAGTCATAGATCTAGAATGCGTTGACAACGTCAGAGCACGTTCGAACCAAGACAAACAACGAGGAACTCCATACATAGACATGCATTATTGAAGTCCCCATCAATATTGTATCGCTTGTCGTCCAAACTCTGAAGGTTTCAGTAACAAGCAAACTTCAGCACGTTGAACAAATGTAAACTTTATATATAGTAGGGACCAGATGTTTTTTTGCCAATCTAATTTTTTGTTTCTTTCCTTATTTTGTCTTAATAAAAGATGTAAAAGATAAGACCATGAGCTATCCCCTGAGTGCCGCTCTTATATTTTGAACAAATTGCCGTATCTATGGACAAGATCAAAGGAAAGAGGTTTTCTGAATTGATGGACTAGACTGGCATCAAGTTTTAAGTTTTTTTGAGAAAGGAAAATCATTAAATGGCTTGTCTTAAGAGAGGGTCTTAAGAGAGACTCAGACTGACTGCTCTAGGGCGAGGCCCCGACGGTGATCCACAACCTCGGTTCAGATTGGGCAACCGCAAGTACTAATAGGTTCAGATTCGTTTTAAGACTTAAACAATTTCCAAAGTTATGTTAAATTATTTTAGGTTGTGTTAGAGAGAGAAGGGAACAATGTGGATGAACTGAAAATAGGTTTTGGTCAATGTGTCAGTGCAAATATTTCATTGGAGGAAGCTAATCCTCTAAACGTTAGTGCGGCGTCACCGTCACACACCACACACAGTTTGCAGTATAACGTCCATCATCTATTTTTAGGAGTCGTACTGTAATTTTTTACAATAACCTATCTATAGAAATATTTTTTATATCTCATTTTTAATAGATATCATAGTTTTTTAATGTTGTTTTTTTTTGTAATTGTAATGTTTGAGAAGAATGCAGTGAAATTATGTGTGTAGTTGTTAGATCAAAATTGATTTTTTCTATTCTACATACATACTTACTACAAGTAACACCATTATATAAATTTCAATTATCACCCACTTCTACTTTTCAGTGATTTCACAGTTCTGTAAAAATAAACGGCAAACGAAACGTTCATCAATCCGAAGTCAGTTAATTTAATGAATTCTCAATTAACTTCCCGATTCCGAGGGCGAATATATGCGGAAAGAAAATATTGTTGTACAATGTACCAGTAAAAAGTGTCTGTAAAGCGAACAATTTGTATTTGAGAGTACCCATATTTTTTTATTTATAAAGTAAAAAAAATATCACTTTTATTGTGCCTGAGTTGTGTAGATGAAAAGTAGTCTATGTGTCATTCTAGACTATAATAGACCTGCCAATTATCATCAAAAATTGTTCCGTAGATTTTTTAGTACGGTAAATTAGGCTATAAAATAGATAAACAGCCAATAAAATACAGAATGCGGATAATTTGCGCTAATTCAGGAAATATAAATCATCAAACTATCCTGTTTTAATCTTGCATTGTGCAAGCGTTACATTTTGCCATGTGAGTTAAGAGTTGAGCTGAAGTTACCGCAGACCTTAATCTCCAAATCCCCAAACGGTCGGCAACATACTCCCACTTCGTTACTACAGGTGTTTATGGGCGGCCCTGATTGCTTACCATCAGGTAATCCGTCTCGTCGTTTGCCGAGCTATAATATAAAACAATCTGTTTATGCACGTTGTGCCATGTTGAATCTATTCGGATCAAATCATTGCGATTATCATTCTATTTCCGTTCCTATCAGCCAACTCCAGCCATTGACATGATTGTTTTATTGGTTCTAGTATTTTTTTCGCGGCTTAAGAAGTTTTCTCTGCCATTAACCAAGAAAAACTATCAAATTTGACCCCACCATTTAGGTTTACACACATTTTGCGATTTATTTATTTAAATAATTAATACAGCTAATGTAAAAATTGATTAATAATTATGGAAATGTATACCCCATTGTGCGTTTGCACAAGTTTTTAATTGCCATTGGCCTTCGTTCGAATCGATTGCCCTTGGTCATTCGTTGAACCACTTTTATATAAATACTTTATCTACGAACAAATCGATGAATACATAATATGTGTGTACTATTGTTCAATGGTAAACTGCTTGGTGCACGCAGGGGTTGTGGTGTTGCGGCTTCGGCCTAGAGCAGGAGAAGGAACCGGGTGGTTTTTAGTCAGTGAGAGTCTGACACTCCCTCTCCCCTAATCCTGGGCGAGAGAAGTAATTTGATGATTTTCTCCTCAAAAAAAAGTGTGTGAAGTCCCTACTTGGCCTTATTTATTTATTTTGCCGAAGGATTCGGCAGAGGTGTATAGATATTTCATTGCAACAATTCTTCTCTAGCTTATTAAAGGCCGAAAACGCGCTTGTGACTTCTTTGGTGTTGCAAGCAGCCTCTTTACAATTAAAGTCGAATTATGTAAGTAGTATATAATTAGTTCATCGCTTAACATCAGGAGATCCGTTTAAGTTTCGCTCTTATTTCAAACAAAAACAAAAACTATTTTTTTTTCGCATTGAATTAGTATTACTCGTATTTATGATAAATATATGTATGCGAGTGTGCTTATGTTATAAATCTTAGCTTATATTTTTTCATATTAAACACATTCTAGATCGTAAAAGTGTTTGAAGATCAGTCATCTAGCTAAAATCAAACTTTCCTTATGTTATTGAAGGTTCATTTTCTTTTATTTTCTCTATGATTATCAGATGAGGATTACAAGATATCTGTGAGTACTAGAGACGCAATGCGGAAATTGGGCGGGGCTTCAGTACGCACTTCCTGTGTCGTATTTCAACCCCTCGCCCGCCAACCTCAAATTTTTGTTTTTATACGACTTGTGGGCTTGTTTGCCGTGTAGCCGAAATTTATTGTGATGCTTAATAAATAACATTATTTGAATTTGGAAAAACGTTATTTTTTGGCGAATAAGCAGTTAAAGGTGCGTTTACAAATTTGAATGCTTTTTGATTAACCTTGCATTTTTCTTGGATAGATTGTATTTTATTAAGTTTTTTAAAAGATAAACGTAACCTTTACAAGGCACGCGTTTCTTCAAAAAAATTATTTTTGGTATATTATAGATAAGCTTTTTTTAGGTTTTTTTTTGTTTATTCAGGTTTATTTTTCTTAGTATCCGAATATTTGGTTCATGTTATATCAACAATACCGATATTATGCTTTAGTTCATTATGCATATAAAACACACATCTTTATGGGCATCAGACCCTGAAGTATTCCAAAGACTAAGACTGCAGTTTTTATAGACTTTTATCTTAAAACTTCATTTCCTGATCGTGGCGTAAAAGCAAAAACATTGGAGGTACTTATTGTTCTACACACGTTGCGGTTCCTTGAGGGCAGAACGGTGTTCTAGTCAATCTACGACAACAGCCGGAAAATCACTATTTACTCAACCGAAAAGTATTTTAATTTAACACTGAATAAATAAATGTATAAGGTATAAAAGTATAAAAAACCGTTAATATTGTTAAAAATAAATGTTATAACAGCCATTGTTGCGAGTGTAAGCGCAATAACCTACCTTGGCTCGGATTAGAAGAGTAGAAGGTACCTACGAAGTGGTTTTTGGTCAGTAAGGGTCTGACACTCTTGCCTCGTGTAGAGAGCGAGAGAAGCCATTTTATTCCCGCCTAAGAAACACAGTACCTTTTAATTCCAACATACATTTAATGACGCGGGTATTGGCGAAAAGTAGTTATTTAAATACCTTGGAAGGTTTGACGTTTCGACCTGGTTGAATAGGTTGTGGTTGGGTCGCAAACAGACCCATGCAATTTGTTACTTAAAACGCGTAAGTTTTAAAGTTAGTACCTTCATATGCCATCATCAAACCAGCTCGATGCTCAGATTATATTGTTTATGGTCATCTAATCCACATGCAATTACCAAGTGTAATGATGATACAACAATGTAAAGCGTGTAGTAATTCAGATTCTTAGATTTATCATGTAGAAGCGTACACTGCACACTTCTTTAATCCTTACATACGCGCTACTCACACATACATATAAAACAACCACATAGTTCCTTATATGTCGACCTAATAAACCGTGTTAATAAAGTTTTACCAATTTAAAAACCTTATATAAATTAGCTGCAACTTCAATTTTTATTCATACAAAAGTTTCAAATTTTAAACTCACGTTCGACATCGAAATAACCTCGTTTATTTCAAATTAAAAGGAGCCGGTAAGACATTTTACCCTTTTCAATTAATTCATGGCGCGGCTTTTGCTGTTCCAATAACGCCGTGGCTTTTTGGGGGTTAAGATTTTAATTACGTACTGTATTTTCAGATGGATTACCGAGCACATACGTTTTACCTGGATTGCCTCAGTTCAGACGATGTTCTGTTAAATATTTTTAAAATAACACTTTTCTTTAATTTTTATTTAGTTAATTATTCTATAGGTTTAATTTAGTGTATAGGTTAATATAAGCCTATGTCTTAATCCAGGGAATCGCCTATGGATATAACAAATTTCAACTAAATCGGCCCAGCCATTTTTGCGTTAATGAATAAGGAACATCATTATATTAGTAAGAAGAAGTAATATAGTGGGATACCCTTTCGTCTTTAACAATAGGTATCTCCTAATTTAACGGGAAATTGATAATAACAAATTATGTCTTATTTATTACTTTTTAATGAACATAAATTTAATGGCGTATACCAAGATACACAATTTACCTACTACATAGATAGCAAAATGTATTTTAATTTAATATCCATTATTACCATCAGATATTAAAATGAATTTCATAAGATACGTGGATTATTTGTTTAATTATTCAGTGTACGTAGTCGTGTTATAAGTAGGTACGTTTCATGAATATTCAGGGCAGCTGTAAAGAAATTTTATAAGCGAACTTGGAGTTGTAAGGAAGTCTTTAATTAGCTCTTGATTAGTTATTACTGAACGGTTTTTTGGATGTGTAAGATGCAAAGACTGTTAGTTAAGGATAAAGGTCTCTACTTGTTAGTTAATGATTGTGTTTAGTTGTGTTTTCTTGGCTTATAAAGGGTGGAATTTTGAATGATCGACATATTCAAGGAGCCAATTTTGGTGCTTCATTACAAAAACTTTTTTCATGGGACCAATATCCAAAACGCAAAACATTTTTCCCCATATAAATCGCGACAGCGAATTGATCCTTTTACACGGAGAAGCAATTATTTTTGAAGTTTCCATATTGATCTCATAGAATTTTTTTTTATTTCAGCACCGGAATCGGGCCCTTGAATTTGTCCCTCGTACAAAATGCCACTATTTGTCGGGGCAATTGGTTAAAATAGCCGTTCATTCAATAAGCTAGCTCTTTGATCGCAGTTGGTAGCAGTAGCAGCAATTTAATGAGCTTTTTGCAATTGCTGTGCAGTTCACAGTTCTAACCTAACCTACCATTTTGGTAACAACTCGTTTTTTATGGCAATCTCTTCACCGTTCACCTGAATGAGAAATTTAACCTTTCAATCAAACAGCCAGTCACTCAGGTCGATGGTTATTACACGGCTAATTTAATTAATGTTAATGAAGCGGTGCTTCATGCGCCGAATTATTAACATTTCTAAGCTAGTCATGTACGTGGTATTGACACGTTGAAATTTAATAATGTTATTCGTAAACTTACTCCCGAACCCTGTCAGTGTTTAGTGAAGTTTGAATGTTTGAAGATGGCTGCACGACTTGCAGCATCTTATGAAGTAAGTGCATAATGTGCATGTAAACGATGAGTATCGCATTCAATTGGATTAAAATAAACTACGCTACCATCGTAAAAAATAAATTCATATGTTAATTGAATGTTGGCTGCTTGCACATTTTCACAGTGACACGATGATACTAGTTTAAATAAGGAAGATCATACAAGAATTTACAAGTAGTGTAGCTGCAAAAACAACTACTTACCATGCAATTTATTCTTTCCAAATTTTTAATAAAAAGAAATACAACACAATTTAGCTCTATACTTGGAATGCGACACAAAAATATTTTTATTTCAGCCTTCATAATACAATACAAAATGCGACAGCAATCGAAATTTACCTCTCATACTTTGACAAATGTTTGTATTTGCAATGTGTTCCTCCAGAATTGTCCCTTTATATGCGGCGTACACTGTCGTGCAGATTAACGACCCAGTGTATGTCGACAGATGTGCGTCAGGTAGGGATTTTGAACGGCAGTGTACTCCGGGCGGTTCATAAAGCGCTAAGGTGAATATTGTTAAAGTTGTCGGAACTTCAGTATGAACACACGATATTGTAAGTGGGTTAGTCAACGACAGTGTTACTTGCGCACATATTGCAATTACTATTATCGTTGCAAAATGTAGTATTAAGTACATAATTATTTTATAAAAGCTTGTTAGATGCGGTATGGTTTGTCGTGGTATTGATATTATCTGATTGCTTAACTGCCATTCTAGTTTTTCTTAAGAGTCATTTAGTCGATATAAAATGTAATGTAGTTACAGATAAATGATGGATAGAGATTTTACAGCCACAGTAATGTACATTTTTTGTTAGAAAAGCCAAAATTTATTTCAGTTTTCTGTTCCGCACAGCAAAACTTTGGAATGACGACTACTACCTTCAAGGAACGCGCTTACTCCTTAAAGGTCGGCTATTGTGTGGTGACTCCTCTGATGCTGTAGGTGTCCATGGGCGCCGCTGATCACTTACCATTACGTGATCCGAAGGCTTGTTTGCCTTTTAATATCCATAGAAAAGGTATAGTCGCCATTGTACAAATACAATAAAAGCTGAAAATAAACTATAATTTGTTCTATAATGACAATAAATAATCTTTCGGTTCTATATATCAATAAATGTTACATATTTTCGTGAAAATGTGTTTGTCATCAGATTTACTTATAATTTATGAATGGTGAAGAACATTAAGCTATCGCCTCCACGTTATTTCAATTTCTGTGCATAGACGTGATTTATAGTTCCCGTCGCTAGTGTGACGGCATGCAATGAAACTCCACTTAAACGCTCATTTTCAGGGGCTAACAGAGAATTGATTTTAAATCCTTTTATAAAGCCAACACATAAATTGACAAAGATATAATTACTTCTAAATTCACATTTATTTATTAATAATCATTAAACATTATCTGTTGCAACAAAAAAATTAAGTATAGGGATAGTCACGCTGCGGCACTAATGGGAATGGTGATACCACGGCCTGGCTTGAATCAACTACAACGTTATGTTTAACCGTATGAGTGAGGTTACCAGAGTCCCAATCCTTCTTAAATGATTGAAATACAAGAAGTAAAAACCTAAAACAAGAAATTTTTGATGTAAACCTTATGTAAGAAAAAATGAACAATACGTTTTCCTCCCACATAAGTCGACCGCCAACGCTTAAAACAACCACGGCAGTGTGTTTTAAACCACTAACCGTGTTTTTATGCAAACACTTGTTCCATAATGAGATCGTTAAATAACCGATATACATCTTAACTACCCGACCACGAGCTAACATTAAAATTTGATTACAGCTTTACCTCACCAAAAAAGAAAATCTTCGAAATATTTTTAGATTAATTTTTTGTTCTACACAATTTCTTTATAGTAATTTTACCCAAATGATTCCCTCAGGCGATTTCCTTTAGATGCCGGAAAAAATATTAGGGAAAAGCCTCGAGTTTTGCATTATTGTAGCAAATGATTAATCCTTAGAAGTCGGATCCAAGGATCTCCGAATTATCCAGGGAATTCGAATAATTTACTCGCGATTCCGAATGAAAAATCAATATAAACCTTCCAGGAACGAATCAAGTTAATCTTAGTTTATTAAATCTACGGAAAGTAGAGAATAAATTGTCAATTTCAATAAGAATTTAATCATGGCGTATTCCCTAAGGCCAAAGCTTCTTGCACAATTTTCTCCGTAGAATTGTTAGCAAGTCAAACCATTACGGGCTAGTCCGATGTCTGTTTACAGTTCAAACTGTAACATTTTTGTTTGTTTATCGTTAACTTACCTAGTTTCGTTATTGTTACGTTTCGCTTTAAGACCAACCGGCTCAAGGTTTGAGCTGTGGATGTAATCTTCTCAATTTCCGACAGTACGCTCATCGTTACCTGTCGATTATTTAAATTAATTACCGATAAAGTGGATTATGATAATTTAAGAATAACATCACAAAAATTCTTCTTTCTTTTGGATTTTTTTATCAGATCTAGGATATGGTTTAGTTGTCTATAGCCATAAGCTATGTAATTTCGAAATCCAGTTTTATGTCGTGAAATTGAAAACTAGATTTAATTTTATTAATGTTAAGTTTCTCCTTAAAGAAATATTCGCCGTAGGTAATATACATTTTTGATGCAAAAAGATGATAAAGAAGTTTTCATTCTCGATAACCTTTTGCTAAACCAGGAGAGTGGTAATTAACAGACTGTTACCTCAGCAAGATGAACAAAGCGAACCGGGTGAGTGATCGGGATCGGACTGAACTAATTAGTCTCTTATAAACAGTCCATCTTTCATTTCCTTTCGATACGGATTAGTTAGTACAAAGTGGAGTATTGTGATTTATTTATAGATTTGAGAACCTTCCTTTTAGAAGGGAGATTTTCACATTTTAGGTTTGCAAATTCAATAAAAGATAGGCTTTTTATGCAATAGGAGGCAAATGAGCAGATGTATCCTGATGGTAAGTGATCATATATTATGTATGCTGCCTATGAATGCCCGCCACACCAGAGGAGGCACAGGCGCGTTGCTAGCCATATAACTTCGGCGGTAACTTCTTAATCTTTATGTTGCTTGTACGAGTCTATTGTGGTATTGGTAAAATTTTACGAGTCTTCGTTCAACTTATTATACATAATTACAAACTAAAATAATACCTCCTTTATTTTTTTTACTTCACCTCATTTTTTATTCTTGAATATTAATGTGTTCTTATTTTTGTTGCAGGTAAGTTGGAAAGCAATGATGTTTGGAGTGTAAATTTTTAGCAAGTATATAACAACACTAAGCAACAGTAGTAAGTACTATAAGTAATATAAATATAGATAGATTCTCTTCCAATTAAAATTTTCTTAAATATCTAGGTTTATAATATGCATATCTATATGGTTATAAACAAACAAGCTTTAAAAAAACATATACGGTCGAGTTTAGAACCTTCCTCCTTTTTGGAAGTTGGTTAAAAAAGAAGTTGCTTTTATAGTATCAAATCAAGATGGTGGCGTTTCCTACGTGATTGAATATGCATAGTATGCACTAGCTGCTCTCGCGCGGTTTCACCCACTGCTCGGCTCCATTTGATCGTAGCGTTATGTTTTAAAGCCTATAGCACTCAGGAACATTGTAGCTATCTGTCAGTGAAATAATTTTGGCAATCTGACAAGCGGTTCCAAAGATTACCCCCTACATAAAAACTTACAAATTTTACCTCTTTATAATATTAGTATAGATAAATATACTATACTATCGTATACTATGTAAGTACATATGTATCTACGTGTGCCACTGGACGCTAGTTAATGGAAGTTAGGAATTGCGGTGTAGTTTTAACAGTCCAATTTAAAAATCTTTTTTCCTCTTTTTTTGAAGTTACGACTGACTTTTTCATGTGAATTTAGTTTGGGTAGTTTTCTGTTTCTATTAACGTTGGTACACTCTAGGTAATTGATTTTTAAGGCAACTTTGTTTTCGAACTGACATTTACTAAATCACATTTATAAAGTTTCAAAACAAAGTTTGGCGAAGTGAGACGACTTCTTCATTATTGTATTCTACAATCGGAATGGTTTAAAAATCATTTACTTATCTCATTAAAGAATAAAAACTCGCTACTTTCATTCACTAACACACTCACAATTTTTATTCATTAACATTAATCAGATTTCTCATTAAAATATTGTTCTATCACTCGATAGAACAATGTCTCAAAACATATTTTTCTATGTATAAATAGAAAGCCTTAGGCATAATAATTCTAATTGCGATTTTGGTTTTAATACCTTACAAACACAATTAAAATTTGTTTGACAAAAGCTTTCTTGTCTTTGTACCCATTAGAATTGTTTTCTTAGTTCTTAATTACGAATAATGTTAAGATCGCTCCAAAATTTAGCAAATATTTTCTAGAGAAGCGCCTGAAATAATTGAGCGATCAATTTGTCGCCTACCCAAGTCTGTTGCTCAAGTATTTTGTTTTGACAATTCCTTAATTTTAAGACTTGGTATGAAGATGAAGAGGAAGGAAGAAGGAAGAAGGGTTCTTTCATAGAATATCAGAATAATCACCGGTGCCCTCATTAGGTAGTCATATTTCGTATAAACATGGTTTACCCCATTTCTCTTGATGTCAAAATAAAACAATGAATGAAATAGAAAGACATTTGCTTAAAACTTCGTGGACAGATTGTTTAATTGGGTAGTTTCCTCAAAAATAAATGAATTCGAAGTTTCAATACAATAAAATATTGAAAAATAACTTTACTTTTATTCATCGATCGATCGGTAGGTACACTAAATTTTAGATATTTATTAGCTAATATTTAAGAAATAAGTAATCTATTATACGCAAAAAAAACTATAACATCATAACTCATTTTTTTCTACAAATTTCATAGAAAAGTATAGTTTTTGACATTTGGATAAAAGTATTGAATTTGACTAGTTGAAAACTACCGTATTGTTTGAACCAAAAATGCAGAAAAATTTTGGTTTTAAAACTTTACACAAAATTTATAGAATTTGATATTTTGAACAACCTTTTATGCCTTAAAATCGAAAACAAAATTGCTTCGTGTTTCGTTTTACAATCAAACGAATGGAGCTGTCCCGTTTTGTAACGAGAAACCGACTATCGTATTCGAATTTCTATCAAAATGCCCGTTTATTTTGTTTGTATAAACATTTAAGTAAAGGATATAAGTTAATTCTATGTATAGACTAACTAGAAATTAAGCATTGCTTTCTTATTAGAAATCCATGCGTGGTGACTGGTGAATAATGGTTCAAAAGAGCTTAGGTATTATATAGGCTGCTGCTTAGTGCCAAACACGTGCTTTTTAGTCAGCCAGTAGCATAAGTCTTTAATAACCGGCTATCGATAAGTAGGTCCGATCGTATCTAAATTGATGAAACCTAAAGCTGTATTTTAAAAGATTACTATTTAAGGTATATATATGTATATTATTATGTACAAGTATATTATAATATTTAAAGTTCTTGTGCTACATATCAAGCAAAAAAGATATCATAAGGTTTAACTTTATATGTGTCAGTCTGTCCGTCTGTCCTCTAGTGAAGCTAATTGCTCGTTCCAAAGTGTAGATTCCTATGGAGAAGAACGAGCAAGAAACTCCATGGTTATGTATAGCTATTCTGGGTTGCTATTATTTAAGTAAACTTTATGTAAACCAACATATGTATATGGCTATTTACATAGACCCAAAGCAACAAGATAATGTTGGTAATCTGCTTCAATAGCACCATACATTACAGCGGAGCAGTAATTAGTATGCTTGTGGTTCGAGAACCGATCGAATGACAAACGACGTCCGTAATAACAGTTCTACACGACCCTTTGATAACAGCTCTCTCGGATTATAGGAATGGAAACGTGTGAATAACATTAGTGGGTTGGTATGTGGTGACTTGGTGACTAATGGAATGTATTGTAATATGTAAATAAATTGTCTTCGATATTCGTTGTTATCGTACACAAAATCACCGATACATATGAAATGTATTTGGTATTTCTTTTGCTCTATTTATAATTCTGATTTTATTAAAATGATTCAACGGCTTATTCACGTAATTGTTTAAAGAGAAACCTGACCAGTTTCAAGTCATGCAAGGGCTCTTGGGGCACACTAGAGAATTGCGACTGAAAGAACAATAATGTATCGTGGCCCAGAGAAGGAGGAGGGTTGAGGTGGTTTTTAGTCAGTAAGAGTCTGACATTCCCCCCACCCAAGGCGTAAGAACCAATCGGTTAATTTTTTCCTTAAAATTGTTCGTATCCCTTAAACAAATCAAAACATATAGAAATAGAAGTTACCTAAAAAATACAAACCTAAATAATAAAAATATATATGGCAAAGATATTAAAACAAATATTATGTTTAAAATGTTGCTTAAATTGCTGTGAATAAATACCATTAATTGGTTTGCGAATGATTCTAAACAGTGGCCTTTTTTGGTTAGCCAATACAATGTAGCTGTTTTTTTTTTCGTGACGGCTGATTGCTTTCCTCTTTCTCCATTACACGTATCAGCGTTTCACAATGTTATTCTTTAATTAGACGCTGTTTTTCAAATTTCGCGTTATTTAATTGATTTGATGCGTATATTTTATTTTAGGCTCAATTTTTTTCGTTGTGAAATTGTTGTTTTGGATTATATACATTTGTTTTTCTTCTTCTAAATATTCTGGTATTATTATTGCATATCCAAGCATTTGCTACAAATCTGCTCACAAGCGTGACCATTGAGTTGTACTTCCAAAAGCAAAGCAGCTTTTTATCATCAATAATAGTAGGGATGGCGAAGAAAATGTTCTAATAATTTTAACATTTTCTTCATCAACATTAAATACGTGTCATAAACGCTATTAAATAAGATTACTTCTAGACAAGACAAGTGATCGTTACATCATTCTAACTACTAAACATCGAAGAATATTCAAAGTTTCTAGCACCCTTTGCTATCCTCAGCTCGCTAGTCCAATTAATTAATGACCCTTGAAACTCAAAAGTACGTGCCAAAGGGTTAATCCAAGAGTTCTGCGCTGAAATTAAGTCGGATTATCCTCTACAAACAAACCACTAGAATAGAGCTGTTTCTCAAGTCTTTCTACACGTGTAAATACGTCTTAATAAAAGGATTCTCTGAGAATTCCATCCACTATTTGTGTCGATCATGGCCGTGTAAAAACGGTTGTTTCATTTTAACCTTAGTAAGTATTGTGAATAAAGTTCAAATTACAATGTGAGGTTTTATATCTCGTGTGTAGGAAATATATTTTATTGATTGCACTTAAATATCGCAATTTACACTCGCACTATTATTATTCCTATCTATAATTTTACCTACATGCAGTAAATGAATCAAAACGAACCCTTATCTCGAACACTTTATTACTTTCCCTCACACAAAGGTTCGGATATGAATCCTTGCATTATTCGTACCATTTCCAAAACCCTGTTAAATCAACCCCAGAAATTCCTATGAAATATGAAAACGTATTGCTTTCATATCTACCTGTACGGGTAATGGATGCTCAGCGAAAGGTTTTCCATAATTGACGTGAAACGGCCATCTTTGATAATTGCACGTTTTTCGCGCCAATTCATCAAGCGCCGCGGTCGCCATTTTAAGTTCTAGAAAGCTCTTGCTTAGTGTTTCGGGAAGTGAATAACAAGTTTTCTACATACTAAAGGGACTATTATTTCCTGCCTATCTACATTACTGTTGCTTTTCCTATGTTTGTAACGAGAAAATGCGGCGAATGGTTAATTGTGACATAACTGCATGACTCTAATGGAGACGTAGTTGGAAAGTTTCTAGCGATAGGAAAATAAGTAATTAGGTAAATACCAGAAATAAAGGGTATTGAGTAACTATCATATAACTATAGGAATCATCGAAATCTTTGTTAATAGAACTTTTTTAACACGATTGCCAGCTATTCGAAAAAAAAAATTGGATTTCATATTGTAAGTATGTCATTTACGCTTTCTCCTATATTCTAAATATGTTTTACTTTTGGGCCACATGTTGCTTCCTCCACACTATACTTAAGACTACGTCAGGGATACATTTATGATTCGCCACAACCGCACGTTACATTAATTTGCTAAGGTCAGAACCGGGAGATGTTTCAAATAGGTTACGTATTAAAAATATCACAGAAGTTTAACTGCTAAAGATTTCTTATTGAGTGCAAATTTAGATTGACTGACACTTTAGAACAAAACGTAATATTGCATTGTTACTTAAATAATATATTCGATTGATATTGGATAAACTACGAAGGATTTTGAAGTCGGAATGCATTTTGGTCATTTTTGGTTCTCTGAACAGTTGGAATATATAACATTTGCTTTCGGCTATACGAATATTCAGCAAACTTTAACTTGTACTTCAATTATAATAAAAGCTTAAAACAATACTAATCTTCTGTAATATTTTTCGCACTGTTTTATTAGATGGCCGACATCGTATGACCGCGACCCGTGACCCCACTTGTTACCCGGGCTCACGCTAATTTAATAGCACGCTTTGCACAGCAGTTTCTTAATTGCTTTTTTTGTTTTTATGTCAAGTTCAACAAGACAGAGGATAACTTCTTGTTGACTTTATGTTTTTGACTACGTAAAATTTTTGCATTTGTCCCATTATTTTGTAGTCTATTAGGTATTCTCAAGCGTAATTTATGAACATGCTGTATTTCACTCTAAAGAAGTATATTAATATGGCTATGCAATTAAATGGCGAGGATGCGTGTCCTCAGTCCGTGCCCAAATGGGCGCTAGTTCAACAAGTAAAATTCGAGGCTTTGCGCTATAGTATTTCATTGGCGCAGGATGCGAAGTCCTGATGATCGCGCTGAATAAGCATTGAATCTCTACGATCTCTTGAATACGAATATTCTTCGAATTATATAGAATTCCTATGTAATAATAGCAATAACATTTTTTCTATTACAAAAACGTTTCGAATATTCTGTGTAAGTACGACTATAAGTTAAAACCTTGCCATATCGTCGTCTACATATTTAATTGCAATTAATGCGCTGAATCACATTCACATAAGGGTTTCGTGTCAAGGTCATATGACTAAGTTGGCATGTTCAAAAGGGTCGGAAATGGTCGGGTTGGCGTATACATTCAAATGTCATTTTAATCCGGCTTGGAATGGATTCAACAAGTTATTATATTGTATACATGAATATGTTTGGATTTAAGCTTAACCCTATGTTTGGCCTTACTTGTCGTTAGTATCTGACGATTGTGTTTTTTTTGTTTAATTGATTGTTTCATGATATTTTAGTATTACTAGGATATAAATAACGCAATGCGTTTTTGATGTGCCATGTTTCTTTAATTTGCCTTATTTTTTTAGGTTAACAATCAACTGTTTACGGAATATAAATTTTTGATTTAAATGTATTTTGTTAACATTTACAAGTGCAGTAATCTATTTTATTATAGGTTAATATCCCAGGCACAAATAGTGGCTTCTACTTTACACGGACAAAAAAAATAATTATATTAAGCTGAAAATCATAAATTATTAATAATAAATGGCATGTGAATTGTTAATGAAATTTTAAAATTTTCTTATATAAATACCTATGGTAAATGTAACTGCCACTTTTACTCGATAGCTTTCTTTTCAATTAAAAAACTAAGTTTAATTTGTCTAGGAACTAGAAAACATTTGCACAGCAATGACTCCAATGCAGTTAAAAGAAACATGTTATTATGTAAAATACATGCAAGATTAAAATCACAAAATCCCTTTATATATAAGAGGAAAACTCGTTTTCACTCGATGTGCTTCAAATGTGCGCTTACCGATATCATCTTTTAATCGCGTCTTACGAAACTGCAAAGGGAGACATATCTCACACCATCTCATGGGAAACCATGCGGAAATAAGAACAAAATTTTTTATATTATGTACATATATTTTTTATTATGTATCTATATAATATGGTGGTTAAATAAACAGGTTAGGTTCGTTCCTTATTGCAATTAAAAAACCGAAATTATGTAATGTTGACGTGGAAAAGAAATGGTATTTTTTTTTCGTAAAATTTGTAAATATTAGGCGTGGAAGAAATATATTAATAAAGCATTTAAATAAGGGCTACTTTTCAATGATATATGTACAAAGTTATTACGTTTTAAAAGTGAAAACAGTTGGCTGTTTATAGAAACAATTAGAATGGTGAATTAGCATAAATGTAACGGTTATATCGTGCCGTGATGAAAACGTGTATATATCTCCACGGTATACTAATGAAATATACATTTCTTTGTATATTTCTTGATTGTACTGTTCGTATAAATCGATTACTTTGTACAAAGCCCTATTTATTAAAAATGAGAGGGAGTGTCAGACTCTTACTGACTAATAACCATCCCGTTCCTTCTACTGTTCCAGGCTGGGGCCGCGATATCTATGGAGCTTAACCTGCGACCCCGGCTACATGGATATATAAACGCAAATGATCTTGTGAACGTCCAGTTTTACTAAAACAGTCTTATTATTTTTCCAGAAACACATGTTTTCCCGCAATTTAGTCTCCATTTCTCGCTTCGAGGTTAGCATACTCTATGCAAATATATTCAATATATTCCCTCCCTCTACCCTTCGACAGACACACAACAACCTTATACTGAAGGAATTTTCATGAAAAATGTCATCAATGTAATAAATATCAGTTTGATTGACATTTACAGGCAATATGCTGAAACATGAGTGCAAGTGAAAACTTGACTTGTCTTAGTTTCGATAAAGATCCGATATTGCCTCTACCCGCGTAGCGTGAAGCGATTGAACATTACATGTATGTCATCAAGAAATATGTGGTGTAGAGAAACGCGAGAGAGGCGACCACGCTTCGCTGAACGCTTTTTTACACATAATATTGAGCGGGCAAGGTCACGCTGATAGCGGGTAGCGTTTTATGTTATGTTATGCAATTGTTTCAGAAGTAAACAATGTTTTTTTGTGACTTTTGTAAACTTTTTTGTGTGTGATTTGTTTTACGGTGTTATTATAATTATTAATCTAGACTAACCGGCCCGTACTTAAAGTTATATAATGTTTTTTTAACTAAGTTGTCTTTTCGGAACAAAATTGGAATTGTTTTAAGTAATCATTACATGTCTCCAAGGATGACAGTCAAGTTCTTCTTCTCTTAATGTTTTTTTGTATAGTCTATTAGCAATGAAATGAAATTAATGTTCTGTTAACACACTTTTACCCATAAATATTTGAAAAGTAGTACTAATAATATAACGTGTTGTGTACAATAAATGAAATTCTCAAATTGAAAGGTAAAGTCTATGTTTAAATCACAGCGCAAATAAGCCCCGCTTACAAACGAACCGAGCATGCTGTGGAGTTAGCAGCCGAGTCAGCGGACTTAGATGCGTACGGTACGCAAAAACACTTAATTAAGCACCTGCTGCCCGCGACCACCATTTTAATTATTTGTGCAAGAAGTGAAAAGTCAGAGTTTTGCTGTGATGAGTTCTGATGTCGGAAGATGGGTTAGATAGTGTGTTTTCGCTGCAGCGTTGATTTGAGATTAGTTTTAAAGTGTATTTTTACTTGACTATTGTAAAATTATAAGTCATGTGATATTAATAGAGACTGAAATATTTTTACAACTTTATAGCAATATTTTATTTTGTTTGCCTTGTTATTTGTCAAAGTTATCTTAGATATAATCCATGTGCATGGGTAGCGGGGCAAGCACAAAGAGGCACCGCGGCCTCGGCCCAGAGCAGGAGAAGCAACAGGGGAGTTTTAGTGAGTCTGACACTCCACTGAAGTCATTTGATTTTCCCTCCCAAAAAAAAGATGTAGAACATATAGATAGCTATCATAGTCGAAAATATTTCCTTTTTTATTACAAAATAATAAAAGGTATGGAATAAATACTTATTGTTAGTAATTCTAAACACCAATTAAATATACTTTTAATATATAACCGTCAGTATTATTTACAAAAAAAGTAAAAGCAACTAACAAGGAAAGCAGGTGTCAAATTAATTAGAACTAGGTTTCCCAATTAATTTTACAAGTTATTGTGAAAACGTATCGTCTATCACGCTGATTGGACAATCAGAAAGTATTTTTTCTTTTTCTTAAATATAATTAAACCCGAGTAATGATTTGACGCTGCTCGTGAATAAAAGTCCCGTTGCGACTTGAAACTAGTAGAGCTTTTCTCAATAACTTCATGTGAGTAAGCCATTATATTATCTATATATAGTATCTATATATAATATTACATTATGACCTGTAAATGTGTTGTTAAGTCCAAATCTCAAGAACGGCTGAAATAATTTCGATTTTTAAGGATTACGTTGTGATTTTAATAAAATTGTCAGGGGAGCATTCCTATGAAATATTTGTTTGGTAAACAAATAGGGGAATTCCGATATAACGGAAACTATTCGGTCGGTCGACGTTAGTGAGGTATTTGGACACCCATGTGAAGCAAGGTGGGTCTTTAATTTGCGAATCAAATCTAATTATTTATTTATTTTGGAATATCATATTATTCTTCTACTAATGAAGGTAATAACAAAATATATTTTGTACAGTCTTATAAACACTAATTATTATTATTGTAAATTAAAACTGAAGTTTCATGATCCATTACTTTTTATCATTCAACCGTTCAATATAAATTTATGAATTTAAAGAGAAAGGTATTTTATTAACTGAAGGATTCCATTATAGTTAATAATATGATATTAAGTGTTAGAAATTATGATGTTTATCGATACACAACATAGGCTGGTATGAAACTTAACATAGACATTTTTTTCTTTATCATTAAAGAATGCGAATCTCTGAAGTCTTTTTTTAGTCTTTGCGCTACTAGAGGCGCTAGTGTAGTTTTAGGACAAGAACCACACGCTCACTGTGACCTAGTGCAAAAAAAGTACTTACATAAGTTTTTAATATATTGTGTTTATTTACAAACATAAACTGTGTATTGAATACTTATGCTAGTCTGTAAGGTCTGTATCTATGGCCCCGACCTAACTTCCTAAAAATAGAGTTGAAATTAAATAAAGTAACTAAACAAAGCCTATTGATTAAGTTCATTCTTCAAGTCATTTTGTGAGAGATAAGATAATTGTATTAATATAGTTTACTTCATTAGCGCCGTCTGGTTAAGGTAAAACCAAAAACCCTTATTCTCCACATTTCTTTTTATGTCGCCGTAATCAAAGCTTAAATGCTCTATATAATATTTTGAAAATGGTCTTTAAGGAAACTGCGCGGTGCGGTGCAGTGGCACTAGAATTTTGTCGGTATTTTCACAGTAGGACCTCGCTTTATCCGATTGGGATTGGAAGACGCCGGGGATTTGCGATGAAGTATTATCAAGCTTAATACTTTATTCCCATATATTCAGACCTTGAACCTTCCAGGGAACAGCGATAAGTCGTTATGGTGTAGAAGGTATTCCATATCTATACTCCTACACTAATATTATAGAGGTAAAATTTGTAAGTTTGTATGTAGGGGGTAATCTTTGGAACCGCTGGTCGGATTTCCAAAATTGTAAAAATTCTTTCACTGATAGATAGCTACAATGTTCCTGAGTGCTATAAGCTATAAAAAAATCACGCTACGGCTAAATGGAACCGAGCAGCGGGCGAAATCGCGCGAGATTAGCTATATATCATATATCACATCTCCTGTTGGATATTTTTTGATTATAATCCTCTGTCTAATTGAGTGTATAGGTACACTTTTTATACTTACATTAATTTTGAATGAATAGGAATCATTTTAAGTCTGTATTTACCAAATGACTCTCCTACTCTGAACCTCAAATGATTGCTCCTGCTTTAATGGAGTGTCAGTCTCGACTGGCTAAAAAGATCCTGTTCCTTTACTGCCGTTACTTTGCCACGTTTCATTATTCACCACGCAACCTGATCTTTTGGAGTCTTTATCAAAATTGTTTGGATTGGTTCAATTATATCAATCAATCCCTAATCCCCATTGCTAATCCCCAAAGGCCATCAATGCACTTGCTTAGTGGAAGTCTGGCTGACTGTGCTAATGCTCAAAACTTGTCAGTCGCCTCATTACGATCGATATGTAAATAATCCCATCTATGGAAATTTTAGTAGTTAGTTAATGACGTAACGTGGAAATTTACCTTTAATCTCGTGCACATCAATTACATTTCCGACCTGTATTTGTAACAAAATATATCCACATATACAAATTTGATGGAATTTGTCAAAATTACTGTAATGACTGAAATTTCTTTATGTCAATTTATGTTTTTCCTTATACGAAACTTTATGGCTTGCAAATTGCTGACAGAGCCTTATATTACAAGCTTAATGTGAAATAATGGTGGAGGTTTTCTCCCCTTGTCGCCATTTTGCTTTTATTTTACTTCGCACGTTATTTGCATGTGAAATTTGGTATTGTGTTAATAGTGATGTAGTTTGAATTTATTGAACTTATTGTTTTAATCATCTAGCTAGAAGTCTGTATGTTGATTTTGCTATAGGTTTATAGAATTGTGAACATTGTATTTATTATTTTATGATTACATTTTTCAGCATATCTAGTGGATATGTAAATCACTTTTCAGACTAATATAACTTATTACAAAACGAAAATGAATAATAGGAACGTAAACTTTTATAAACTTGATCTTTTTATGATCTTTTCTAACAATTTTCAAACCAGAAATCAAATACCTAAATACTTAAAGACTTAAATAAAACCAAAAGAAAACTGTGGACGATTCCCTTATGATAACGACACCTCATTTCTTCACAAACGTTATCTAAGATGTTTCTCTAATGTTATTAGTATTGCTCTGTGGTTGTCGAGCCGCTACCGCACTCACTTATCATGTGTATAATACATAATTATACATAGATGTGGGTTCCGTCACACTCTCTGCCTACAGTTTTCAAACTGTACCTCATACTTGGCGCCGTGTTATCTTAATTAGTAGAATTTTAAAAAAAGGATTTACTCATTTTAAGATTTGGTCTTGTCGGTGTAAAGACAGGATTTTTGGCAATAAATAATACGGTAATCACTACATAGTATAATTAAAGTCGCTTTCTCTGTCCCTATGTATGCTTAAATCTTTAAAACTACGGAGCGGATTTTGATGTAGTTTATTTTCATAGATAGGGTTATTGAAGGGGACGGTTTAAATGCATAATAACATTCATTAAATAGTGGAGAAATTTAGTATCTGCATTGCACCCGTGCGAAGCTATGGAGGGTCATTATAAATAGAAAACGTTTATTAAACTATAAAGCACGATATTCTATGAATTTCCATAACAATTCATGAAACGTTAACGTATTTTTGTTACCAAATAACAACGAAAGCAATACGTCGCATGTAAGAGGATTCCTTCAAATAAGGAATGACAACTGGCACGTTGTCATTTCATACTGAAGTTATGAACTGCGTTGTTTGTGCTTCCAGAAATTTCTAGGACTCTCTTTATTAAATCTGACGTCATCACGTAACGCTTATGAGTTTTTGATGGTAGTTAATAGTTTTTCCACATTCTGTCGTAGATCCCAACATAGTGGCGTGATATCAGAGTATTTTTTATTATAAGATACTTTAAATGAAGCTCATAGGTTTCTTTGAACCTTACATTCGTTTTTTGGGATATATTTGACTTAGAACCTCATAGTTTTTACAAGTTAACACGATATTGTGACAGTAGGAAACGAAGAAGTAAAAATATCTGTAAGTTAGTACTATATTTTTATTGGCTGACCTACTTCCTAAAAATAAATTATTTTTGTCATCATACAAGATGTCTATTTATTCTTTAGTGTCCGAAGATAAAATATAAACAAAGGTAAGCTTTACCGGAAATTATTGGAAATAAGCCCATAGATATTGCTACTTAAGACACATTTTACGAGTTTATCATGAGATGTTTATGGCGCTTGAATCGAGTGTAATTGCTCATTATGTTTCATCAGATTATCTTTCTTGTGGAGGAAATTTATGTTTTAGAACGATTGAGCCTTTTCTAATGAGTTTTCTGTAACTTAAACACTATTAAACGTACAGAGAATATTTTTTTCTGTGATAGAACTAACTCCGTCCATGGACACCCGCAACAACAGAGGAGTCACGAGTGCGTTGCCGACCTTTTGGGGATTAGGGATTGGAGGAGGGAAAGTATTGGGAATACATACTTCATAATATCATGGCAAATTCAAATTATCGACAACAGGTCCCTATGTAACTCGGCGGTTGGATTTCCTCACGGAACAACTCTGTGTGATCCCGTAATTGTTGTTCTGGGTCTGAGTTTGATGTGGATGCGAAATAATGTGTTTTTCAACGCACCTACGAACCAGTTTTAGGCAATGTTTATAAAAAAGTACTCAGAAAAACATATTAAAAACGTGACCATACGAATAAACAAATAAATAACATTACAATGAACACTAGAAAGTTCAAGTACTGTCTAGTCTCTACGTATAATTACTATATACGGTAGCATTTTCCATATTGATAGCTAAAAAACGTTGATAACGGTGTGAACACACGTTCAGTTACGCTATGCTCCAATTGGTCGTATACCGGTGCTCGCGCGCATCTTACTGGACGTTCGTTAAGATTGCATAGATCTCTTCACTGTAGAATCTACGCTTCGATGCTGATTGTACCATAATTTTTATGAGGAAGCGTTTATTGAACAAAATTGCTGAGCTGTTGTTGGTTGCATATTTGTAATGTTTGTTCTGGAGTTAATTTTGTTACAGGACTGCTTTTGAGTGGGTTAGTTGACGGCTGGCTTAAAAGTGAACTTATAAATAATAATAGTCTTTTTTGACGATCGTAAATTATCAAATGATTTAATTAGTAGCGAGAGAGCGCGTCAGATTATTACTGACTAAAAGTCCCCTTCTTTTCTCCTCTAGGGCAAGGCTGACGCCGCGGACCCCGGCTAAAGATTATATCTTGGCTCCCGTTTTGTAATAAATTTCGCTTTGAACTTTTGGATCACAATAATCTATAGGTTATTGTGATCCAAAAGTTCAAAGCGAAATTTATCTTTAAAATATTCATACTTAAAGGTGTTCATACCTGTACAGCTAGTTATCATGGTTATTTTTTATTACACCACGTGTACCTACCTACTCACTGTTAAAGTTGTTATAGAAGAAGGATCGAAACTGTGCCACATAGCAAAAGAACAGTCTGTTCCTATAGCTATTACACCAAGCATCTGGTCTACTAAGATACAAGACAAACAGTAAAATATCAAGTAAATGATTCATCGATAATTTATTCACTGTTTATGCTCACTAAAAAACATTAAAAAAGTGTAGACTGTTGTGAAAATCTATTCACGACCAGATATCACGCAAATTTTTCACGAATAAATTGATAATGAAGTTGCTTGTATGCTAGTAAGTGCAACCGATTGTTTGATGCATTTTAAATATAAAGTTGCATAAATTCGTGCTCAGTTATATGACACATGCATTATTTTATTTATTTTTTATTTATTTATTTCATGCACAAAACACATTACAATCAAATATTATTAGCTTAAAAACTAAAGGTTTTGATCTAGATAGTAACGTAGCATTAGCTCAATACTGCTTTTTTTGACGAGTGCATTATTTTTTTTATTATACTGTGTTCTTTATTTTGTTAGTGTGTGCAACGTATTCATACTATATTCAAATAAGCTTAGGAACACTTACATACATAGATATTGTCTCCCATTTAGGGTAGGCAGAGACAATGGATGAACAAGAATCAAATTAAAAGCTCACTCAATCAAGGAGTATGCATTAAGAGATCGATGAATGTAGATGACGCGAAAGAAGTATAAGTAAGTAAATAGAAATCGTGTCATACTTGAATTTTGAAAGAGTCCATTTTGGAACACGACTGTTTGATGATAGTATTAAAAACTACACAATGGATTGACTGTAAGTAGGCACCTAAATAACTTACAATTTGATTGTCTAGCAAATCCTTCAAATGTTATAAATTGGCCAGTTTTTTAGTAGGGATGCAGAGATCGATGTCAGTTACTCGTTTACGTAAAACTACTAAACAAATTTGCATGAAATTTGACACAGGAATAGATTACAGCCTGTAAAATAGAAACATAGTTAGTCTAGAATTGCAGGCGAAGTTACACATAAATAATAAATAAACACTTTTAGACCAACAGTATTATGCATATGATAACACAAAAACCGGAAACAAATAGAATCTAGGAACAATTCAGGAATATAACGTTTCTGTCTTAATGATGAAACTTCAAGTTACCAGCTCGGAACATGTGCATATAACTGCTGCAGTTTCAACATTACTAGAAAATTATTACATTCCGCATAGTTGCTAATGTGTTTCTATTTGTGTCATCTTTAAAATTATAGATTGGTATTTTTTGGGTTCTTTAAGCCTGCAGTCTCACTGCAAAGTCAATTAGTAAGCAGGAAAATCATGGAAACACTAATATAGATGAGGCTTATATCGGATCATTGACGTTAACCTAACTGCCGCACTCAGACTTAGGTAATGTTTACTTAAACCTTTCCTCAGTGACGTTTTTCTACCGAAACAATTACCAAAGATTGGGCTTAGAATATTAAATAATTCTGAGTACGTCGATTAGTCCTTAAAGACTGATTTTCAATTCTTTTATATTTTTAGACTTAATTATAGAAAAACTATTTAAATGATGAGTACATATTGCACTTCCTTTATCTTCACATATTTTTCCTTTATTATTTTCATCTGCGGAAATGTTGCTAATTAATTGGTTTTTATGGGCTATTATACTGGATCTAAATTTACTTTATAATGACCTCACATCTGATATTAAGAGAATAAAGTTGTGTCTTTTGCATCCTCGGGGCGAAATTCAAAAAATCTGAAGCGTTTTTTTCTCATTAATGAAAAAGCTTTATGGAAAACTGTAAAGAAGTTAGCGTTCCGGATTACGACAAACTTTTTACTTCTTAATTATTTTTTTAATAATTGCTCTTTTGTTTTTTTTTTCGTTCCCGACAAGTTTTGTCATAAAAGCATGTTGGGTAACTTTTATTTGGTTATATAATTGTATTTTATTTTAACTTAGGAGAGTTTTTTTTCAAACTTTTGGCTAAGGCGATGTAAGAAATCCATGTTTTTATTTTGGGTACAATTTGCTCTGATACAAAAACTGAAAATGGCTTCCGGCAGTGTCGACCGTGAGTGTCGGAACGGAACTGACCTACAGATAAAATAACAAACAAATTGTAGATTTTTTATGCTCACATAGATTTATATTATGATCAGAATTTATGACACATCGTTGCAGTCCATCTTTGGTCACTACAAAGTTAAATTCCTTTTTAAAAACCTGTTCTAAAACTTTTTATCATTATTGTATAATTCACTTTTCACAATTAATTTTTAAACAGTTACTTGTTCCACTTATACGTTATTGTTTATAAAAACTTAAATTTCAAATGAATACAGAAAAAACATTAAAATTCAACACCTCCGAATATTTTATTGAGATGAGATACAAAACAATGTTTACAATTGAACAATGTTTTTTTTAGAACAATAGTGACATTCAGTTTGAATTTCCTTTTAAGGGATTTATTAAAATGCCTCAAGTTTTCGTGTTTAAAGAAGTTATGTTACTACATATTCATTGATTTTAATGCCTTTGTGTATTTGTAACACTACTTTCTAACTACAAAAAACTTACCACAAGCTGTCACAATCTTCACCCTCCATAACTTTATCAATCTCAAACAAATTTGATCCCTAACCCCATCTCCCTTAGATCAGTTATCGTGTACTGTATACTAAAATGTCTAAATAATTACTTGGAAAGTTGCCAGTGCTAATAATAAGTCTAGACTTAGTCCAGACATTATCCTTGACCCGTCAAGTTGTGTGTTAATGATTTATTAGTTGTCTTATATAATGTTTACTATAGTCGATTCTTAGGACAAACTTTTCTGTTGTTTGTCAAACGAAAAAAAAGTAAAGTTATGAACAGAGTGTCGTGTTTTGTTTTTTATAGATAGAGCTATAGTTAAAAATGTGGAACGATCAAAAAATATTTTTATTTTTTTCGCATGTGACATTTGAATCGAAAAATATGTGCCAGCTACGACGTACATTGTAACAAAATCTAACGATGTAGAAGAAAAAAGTGCGGGACGGAACTCTTTTTGTACAACCGCTACACGCATTAGGGTTTCTACATAAAATGGACTTTCTATGCTTAATTCTGAGATCAAAGCACCACCATAGAAATTTCATTAAATATTGACATTCTCGTCACAGTATTTGCTATTATATTTCAGGTCAAAACAAAAGACGTAAGCACCGCCAATACCTCCATTCTAAACAAAATCCTAATGTATAAGTAATTATGTCCTGTTTTGTTTACATCACCGAGTTATTACCAGACACATTTGCACAGTTTCACATTCCACCGGGCATATTTACGAAAGCATGATTGAAGACTAAATCATTAAGACCAATCCGTTAATATTTCACACTAATGAAACTTGCCACGCTAATTTGAACATTCGTGCTTAATATTTAGAGTATTTAATTGTGATTTATTGTTTAATCTTCTATCTTAAATCTTAATACGGACATCGAGATACATAGTTACACGCTCTTTTGTTTGCGATAGATATTTTACAACATACGAGAATACCGATGTTGAAGAATGCAATGGTAGTAAACTGTAATGTGTTTACATCAACGATTATTTTAATGACCTATGCAAACTTAAAATCACTTGTTCCATGCGCTCAAAGGTATGAACGCCAGTTCATTCGAGATGGTGTAAATATAATTCTTCTACTTTTTTTGAGGAGGGAATTTCATCAAGTGACTTTTCTTGCCCAAGGTGTGGTAAGAGAGAGTTTCAGACTCTTAATGACTAAAAAACACCCCGTCCCATCTCCTGCTCTAGGTCGAGGACGCACTACCTTATTGCGTTTGACCCGAGACCCCGCCTAAACATTGCCCATGATGGTGTCCATCTGTGGTATAATTATTGTACTTAACATCACTGTTCGACCAGGATTTATGGTAGCTCAATGAAGAATTATTCTGAGGAGGTTTTTAGTCAGAAAGAATCTGAAACTCGTTCTCTTGACATTCGGTGGGTTTCTCAACCCATTTACAAAGGAGAACACCTTAACTATTATGGTAGTATTAGTATATTAAAGTATTATGGTAGTAAGAGTCGTCACGCCAATCAATCAACTCATATGAAACAAAATATATACTGTCCAAATTGTAAATTCCAAAAGAATTTGTAAATCCAATGAATCACATGTCAAGAGTTCTGATTGGTTGTTAAATTATTCAATCAACCAATCAGAATTGACGTGCTTTTGACAGTGTTCAAATATTTTGTAGGTGATTCTATTTTGGAAACTATTTGATAGACTACTTAAAGGTTGTGTGAATTAACTATAAGATACTCTAGTTTTATATTAGCTACATAGTAACTTGAAAGTTAGTTATTAATTCTGGTTTTGATTATCTGAATGCGCATACAAGATTTTAGCAAACATAACTTTTAATTCTACTTTCACGTTACATCTCTCGAAGGTAGGTCGTTACTTGAATAAATATTATTTCTTGTTTGAATTTCGAATTTATTGTACAGAACTTATACATAGAAGAGTCGACTGAAATATCAATCGTAGTTAAAAAATGCATATCGATTATAAGGCCATTATACAGAGATTTTTACAACTGCCTATAAATTTTAAGTAGCTGAACAGTTCATACATATTACATTACGTATTTAAATTTATTTGGCAGATAATGGTGCTCCAGATACTGTACCACTGGCCATTAGCATCGACAGGAATATCAATGATATGTCCATTATTAAGATATTATTGAGATTTACAAAAACTGTGCGTAATTTTAAAACCTTCTAATTGGATAAAAATAAATTTACAGTAATGCCTAGACGCGTATAATTGCTTCTTCAATTAAAACTGAATTCTTTCACTTGTTTCAAGTTTTTTTAAGTGTGTTTTTATAAACAATAATGTTTACGACTGTACGACCGTTATATCTAAGAAGTGGGTAAATAAAGTAACTATTTATGTATCTTTTTGTGAATTTACTTCACGATCTTAAGTACATTCATGCTCAAAAGTCATATACACGTTGCGTAAAGAAAAGGCGACCATATTCGATCCCAGCGCCATCTAGCGAGATAAAAAGTTTCATCTAATGAAATTATCGTATTAGATCGCGTTACCGTTCCGGTAACTACCTAAGTAGTGTGTAACTGATCTTCTATCTTGCATACATGAACTTACTGTTTACTGCCTCCAATTTTGTGCTATAAATAGATATTTAGAGAACTTACACAACGCTTTGAAACATAATGTTGATTGTTATGTTATGTGGACTCACCTCCGCCTCCTACTATGTGTCTTACGCCGGTCGTGGGCGGGCGGGTCGCTTGCGTACGCGCCGCCGTCGCCCTCAGCGCTATGTCCCGCCCCCATCTCTACCCCATTCCACAACACACACCGTCACTGATGACACACGCCACCAACGACACCCCACACTAGAACAGTGACGATGACTTTTCAGACTTTTTTTACTGGTTTTTAGGTTATTAGGCTATCAAGCGCGTGGCAGGTTCAAGGTGGAAGGTTCAGGGTGCCGTGGTGCTTACGATAGCCCGCAACGTATTACCCGGGCGGCTCGCGGCGCGAATGTGAAGCGTACCGTCGCGTGCGCATTGCACGCGTCCAATCTACGTGATTGTTAATTAGTTTATGTTAGAAGCTGACGGCGAGTTTTCCGACTTAGTTTATAGAAAATTTGCCTTTATTATTCATTTTTTAGACTGAATTATGGCATTTTCTTTAATATACGGCTCTATTTGTTGCCTAATTTATACAGACGCTTGAATATTTGATTTGATTTGATTTGAAATAACCTTAGTATAATTATAAGTTCTGTATTAATACAGAACATACTTTTAATGTTAAAATAATGTTTATAGAACAAAACTGACTACTTCATTAATAGTGTGTTCTTAACTGAATCTAAACCCGCTATTCTCTTCTACCTTGCATTCAGTCTTCAACGGGCTACTAATTGTTGCGCGATCCGCCTCGGAAATCGCTTCGCTCTCGTTTCTTCTAATTACACGCGCGTTTGCTTTCCCGATGGAAACGTCGCCACCGGAAGGAACCCACCGACTGACCACATGATCCGCCATGGTGACTGATTAACCTTATGGGTGAAACAAGAGGCAGTAGAGCGAGACCCCGAGCTTAATGGGTAACTAGCAACCACTTACAACGGATTTGTTATACATTCAGTTCCGGAATGGTTAATGCATCTATGATTTTCATTTGTTTCTAGAATTGGTAGTGATATTTGTCGAAGAACCCCTCTGTGGTTCGAAACTAGTAGAGCTTTTCTCAACATTTACACCCGGTTTAGGTAACCCGCGAATTTTAGTTAATTTAGTATGTCTCACGATAGTTATTATAAAAACACAGTATTATGTATGTGTACAGTTAAATATAATTATGAAGCAACATTGGCATAAAGTAAAATTATTTTTTTATTTTATTTTTTTTAAAAAAGGCGAACCACAGACAACAACACTAAGCGATATTACAACCTAATAACATATTAACTTAGGCCATTATTCACAGATTACCATTATTAAATACATTTTGAAAATAGATATTCGTGTATGACAGTTATTCCAACAATGTCTCCGTTCTTCATAGTAATAAAGTAAAACAATTTATAGATTTTCGAATTTACGACCTGTGATGGTAGTGTTTTAAAAGAACTCGGTGAAACTAACTTAATCACCCGCTGACAAAGCTATGATTGATCTATCGAACAGTAAATTATGTGCATCTTGTCAGCTGCGATTGGAAATCTCTACTCGATATTAATGCAGATCCTCATTTAGATACAGGTGTGAGAATATTCTCATCATAAATGTTGGACTCAATGCAATAAAAGGTTATGGAAGGTTGTGGAAAATGTCAGTGATTGTCAATTCATGTTATTTCTTTTTTCTCAATGAAATTATTTTATTATTATTTATATTATCTACTAGCTACTCTCGCGCGGTTTCACTCGCTTCTTATAATGGTCAAATAAGTTTTTACACATCTTTATTATATACTAGCTACTATCGCGCGGTTTCACCCGCTGCTCGGCTCCATTTAATCGTAGCGTGATGTTTTATAGCCTATAGCACTCAGGAACATTGTAGCTATCCATCAGTGAAAGAATTTTGGCAATCCGACCAGCGGTTCCAAAGATTACCCCCTACATACAAACTTACGACCTTACAAATTTTAGTATAGATTTTTTGAGCTGAATGACGCTTATATAGTATTGTATTAGCAATGTATGTTATGCTCATTAAGTGTTCAAACGTGCCTCGATTCGCGGACATAGTAAAGTATTGTTGGCACACATTTCCATGTCAAATCTGGGGTAGGTTTCAAGTTTTACACAATAAGTTCATCCTGTTAGTCCTGTAAACTTTATACAACTTTTCTGTCATGGATGAAAACTAGTCGAAATAGAAAATTCGACTTGCCAAAATTTTGTTTTGCTGTGATTTTGATTTGGTTCGTATTATTAGTTAATTTCTAATTTCCTAAAGTCAATCAATAATAGTGTTAATATATATATTTTGTTTGATATTTTATAATATTAAATACATAGTCGAAGTTATTTATTTAAGGTAATGAATGAGGGCTTCGTAGCTGTTTTCTGCAAAATGTAACTAGAGCAGTTTTTATTGAATTTCACGTAATATTTTCTATTTTACATTACAAATAATGCGTAAAGCTGTAAAAATATGTAAATGTTGATGGTGAATAATGCGAAGTATTACACCCTACTGGGTCACTACTAATGTGTTGTTTTGAATTTCAAATCAGACTAGGATCGGGGTGCATAATATTGTAAGTTACGAAAACAAAGGTGAAAATATTATGTAATCAAGATTTTTTATGTGTCACGGCATACGACCACATTAAAAACCCGATGGAAAGCATCACAAGCAGTAACAACGGAGGAGTTGCGAGTGCGTTGCCAACCTTTTGGGGATTAAAGGATTGGGAGGGATTGGGGGCGGCCAAGTATTATGGTCTCCAGTAACTTCACTCACACGGCGAAATGAATCTGTTCACGCCGGTTTTCTTTAAGGAATCAATCCGGTCCGGGCTTATGATGATGAATCAAGATAAGTTTACAGCAACATAAAAATCACCCACTTGTATTTACTAACTGTAAAAACTAAATATCGATTACAATTTCCCCTAATGAACGTAAAATCACATTCCAGTCTACCAACGTCCAAACTTCATTCTGATTAACCAACATTACCGACCAATTTTTCCCTTTTACTGTGAAACTCATATTTCATGAAACTTCAAAAGATTTACGAGGTTGTTCAACAATTCACATACTTAGAGGGTGCGGTAAAAAGTGATGTTCCCATACTGTACTAAGTCCGGGATTGGCTTTATTTCATTCGAACCTCCGAAATTTATTACTGCCTTGTATTTGAGTTGGGTGGTATTTTGTACTTATTTGAATATAGTAAACCCCAAAAATGTTGGTAGCAAAGTTTCGATTTTCTGAAAATATACAGAAATTAAACGTAACATTTATTAAGATTTTCATGCATGACATTATTGATAATTATGTTAATGTCATCTTCATATTCATTGGACCATTTATTTAACAACGTTGATGTTCTACATGAAAAATTGACATAAAAAGATAATTGTTAATCTGGGCGTACTCAATAAATCAGTTTTCATGTCATCACACGCAAACTTCAAGAAAAATCCTATAAAAAGACTGTTTAACGGAGCGCAATTTTTAATTTAAACTCATTTTGGTGGAGTCCCGTGCACGTGACGGAATGCCGGACATTTTTCGTTCCATTGAAGCGGATGAGTAAATTCCCAGGGTCGTGTCTCGGAATGAAGTTGTAACGTTATTGAATGCACGAACATTCATTAGTCTGCCGGTGTGACTGGGACTTTTTGATAAAGTACCTACGGCAAATTGGATGATTTATGTGTTTTTGCTAAATGGTAAATGTTTGTGTCCGATGGGCAGTTTTAGTGTCGAGATTATTTTAAATGAGTGGAAAAGTCTAATTGGAAACCTATCTCCTATTAATATTTGCTTTACAATTTAAATCTATAGCTTTGATCTACTTTTGGAAGATCGAAAGAGACTAGTTATGGATTTATTGAGTATCCTGTACTGTCTAATGTTACTTCCTGATCAATAAACGTATAATTCTGGTATGAAATGAATTTTTTAAATCATGGCCGACCCCTCATGTCACTGATTGTAACAGGTTGCCGGAAAAGCTATCTCGTTAAACTACTGACCGAACAATTGACAAGACAGTCTCTGTGTCGGATATTTCGCTTTAAACGAATGTCCATTGACGTCATAACCACTGAGACAGTGACGAAGGTTCTCGGTAACATTCCCGGGATTAGGATAACTTGTCCCATCCCTAAATTGTAAGTTACTGAGCTTTATACACTGTAAATTTAGCGCTACGGATTTACTTTAAGACATTTATTAAGATTCACATAAGCCTGATACCAGATTCTTATCCATAATGTAATGTGAGGTTGGATGTCTTAAACGCAAAATACAAGTCAGACATTCTGTAATGACTTATTTATGTAAGTGTAAGTAATGTTTTCGGTTGGTTTACTAATTTTGTGATTTGAAGACTTCATTTGTTTTGACGCTTTAGCAAATTACGTTTCCAAATTGTTTTTATACACAGTTACAATGATTTGTGTATTTAGAACAATATTGTTTAAATCTACGAATGAAAAGTAATTGGTTTTTACTTATTGTATTGTGCTTCTAATGAAATTGTTTGATTTAGATCTGTATCATCAAAACAAAAGAAACAAAATCCTGAATCCTATATGAATATCTACAACTAATATAATAAGGGCATTCTGAACCGCACATTATAAAACCGCAGAACAATAAAATACTCAATTTATTCCAGGAATGAGAACTCATTTTCATACCCCCATATGTTTTCCACATGTGTTTCTGTGTAACCTGTACTTTAGGTTGGTACTTATAGGTTCTCGCTTCTACCACTGCATTGGCTTTGCTTGTGTACAAGGTCGGATAATTCCATATGTTTTTTTTTATGATAGCTAACGAACGTACGCATTGTCTGATGGTAAGCAATAAGCGAGTGGGTATGCAAGTCTATTAAGGTTTAGGGATTTAAGGATGAGGGCGAAAGAGCATTAAGCCTACCTAGGTACCAAATATCAGCCGGGGTTGCGGGTCAATTGCAATAATAAGCTGGAGCAGAAGAAGGGATCGCTAGGTTTTAGTCAGTAACAGTCCGATGGCTCTCTTGCCTCATCTAGAGCGAAAAAGTCATTTAACACGTTAATCGCCACGGTGGTCACCGGTGACCCACGGTAGCGGAGGCTTTCCCGTCGGCAGTCAAAGGCGAAATGATTTCTACCATCAAAATCGGTTATTATTAATTTGACCTATGACCATAATGAGCACAAGTAGTCTGTATTTTACGAAGACATTTTTAAAAAGCTAAATCACGGTGCGCACGGTCCAGGTCAATCTCCTTACAATATGTGCATTTATATCATTACTACGGAATACGGATCTGGATTATCACGGTCACGCTCATATATTATGGATGCCGGCAGTATCGTAGGCCAATAATCCACACTCAATACCTACCGATTTAAGCCTTTGTTGTCCTAATTGATTTTGTATTAGGGAATTCATTTTATTAATAGGTTCTCATTAGTGATATTAATTAAACGCTTATAGTGCAATGTTTTGGTAAACAACAGCTTTTGTTCTTTTCCATAATTATTAAGGTCTGTACCGCGTATCTCGTATAAGTAAGTACCCGATAAATTTATGTGGCAGATAGTTTATTAAAATTTTTAGTCCAAATCATAGCTCTAAAACTATAAATTATGTATGTACATTAGATTTAACGATATCTGTCAGGTGATACTCACTCAAAATTACTCTATTAGTGTAAATTTACACTAATGAAATTTGTGAATTAACAAAATGACTCTTTACACTAATAAAGTCATTGCCTGAAACTTTTGGTTTTGAATATTTCGTTATTAAATTTACTGTTAGTCATTGTAAACGTTGAATAACTATTGGTGAAAAATTAACAAGCATTAAAAGGCAGATTTTTTAGTATAAATTTATTTATTTATAGTCTTATTTTTTTTCTGAAATGTCGTCTTAAGATGACTCTGTATCTATTGTAATTTTGAAAAACGTCATCGAAGGCAAAGTCTAAGAAATTATTTCTATTTAACTATATATGCTGATGGCTTCGAGACGTCATCGCGACGCTGCTCATGAATAAGATTCCCGCTGTGACTTGAAACTATCAGACCTTTACTCAGTCGATTCCTGTGAGAAATTCGTTATTTTGAATAAACTACATACATATGCACTTGGATTTTAAACGTCAAAGAATAAAATAGTCCGGCAGTCGGTCCGTCAAATAAGCTAAAAGTTACAAGTTCAAAAGTGTAGATTTGTAAAGAGATGAATGAGCAAGGAACTGCATAATCCAGATCGAATCTAGATACTGAATTGAACAGGGTTTGTTCACTGTTTTTTGTATACGCGAGTTACTATATTAAATAGTACCAATATTTCGACTCTAACCTTTTCATAAACCAAGTTTATTAAAATCTAATAAATACTTTATTCCCTTTCAGTAATACTTCATGTTTATTTGTTTTCAAACAAACCCAAAATGGTATATTGATTCTCATTCACCAATTATTTGGTTCGTACCCAAGTTTTCCACAATTCTCAGTATAATATGTTCTCGAAATACACACAAACCTCATTAAAATATTAAGCAAATAATAATAGCTATACAAAATACATTCATTTTGCGAACACAAGAATTGATGAGGTTCGTTCAGGTTTGGCGTAATAAGTGAGTACTTCAGTCGAATTATTATGTCAGCCTAGTAGAAATTTGGAACAATTATGTTAAAATATAATAAAAATAAGAGAATGGCATTCATTGCTTAGTGTAATTTTACAAGTTTGTATTGATATTACTGCATACAACCATGTAAAGAAAAAAATTCGCACATACATGGCTCCAAATCCAGAAGCCTAACCTAATTATTAGCAATTATAGCTCAATCAAAAATAAATTGTTTCTAATAATAATTCGATTAAAGAATTTATATATTTGGGGTGATCAACAATTGATTACACTTATTAAATTCTAAGTTACATAATTAAATAAGAGACTCGTGCTGACTAGTGCTAGTACTAAATGAAAAAACATCTAAATTTTTAATGGATTTAATTTTAAACTTAGTTTTAGTAATTTACTGAAAATTTAAGAGAAATGTGTATTACATTTGACCTAACTAAATTATGACGTCACAATTTATTATAGGTATTAATACTTTTAAAAAAAGGCATTTCAATAGTTTGCAATGTTCCCATTGTATCAGTGTTTACTTATCTGTAACCAATTCTGAATAAATAAACTCGACCGAAAACTTGCTGAATGTAAACGCAGCATCAAGGAACTCTGGGCTTGATATCCGTACAGAGGTTTAATATAAGCCTGTTGTTTCTGTACATTGTACTGGCATCGCTTAACATTCGTATTTGGTTTCCGCCTTCTGTTTTGACTGTGCGAGCAATAATAATGTTTGTATTTATGTAAGTGGTAAAAGAATTAGTTACTTTCTAAATCGCCTATATCACGGTTTCATCATCATCATCAGCCTGATATCGCCCACTGCTAAACGTAGGCCTCCCCAATTGCACGCCACTGAGCTCGATGTTCAGCTCTTTTCATCCAACCACTGCGAGCCACCCTGCGTATATCCTCAGTCCACCTAGTTACGTTGCGTGCGCCCTACACTACGTTTGCCTAGACGTGGTCTCCATTCTAGAACACGTCTACTCTAACGGTCATCAGTTCTTCAACAGACGTGACCTGCACACTGCCACTTCAGTTTGCTAATCCTTTTGGATATATCGATAACTTTAGTTCTCTGTCGGATCAGCTCGTTCCGAATACAATCCTTTGGTTAGCTGATTTCGTCATCGACCAATGTGTAAACATGTCCATCCTCATCATAAAGATCCTTCAAGAAACGTGCGTACCTACTCCTTTTTAAAAGGCCGGAACGCGCCTATATCTCCTCTAGTATTGCAGGTGTCCATAGGCAGCGCTAATTACATACCATCGCGTGACAAATCTGCTCGTTTGCTTCCTTCATGAAAAATACTATACATACGCATATAACAAAAACTTCACTACATAATTACGTTATAAGTCCCATATAATAGGGGATGAGACTGAGAAATATTAGAAAACTCTTTTAAAACCTAAAAGTTAATCAGATTACTTCTCAACATACTTAGTATAAAACAAAGTAATATGTTTTTTTTGTGAGGGGAAAATCATCAAATGACTTCTTCCGCCCAGGGCCGGGCGGGAGGGAGTGTCAGACTCTTACTGACTAAAAACCCCCCGGTTCTTCTGCTCTGGGCCGGTCGCGGTGCCTCATTGCGCTTACCCCGCAAACCCGGCTGAAAGTAATATGCTTAAATCTTTAAAACTACGCAACGGATTTTCATGCTGTGTACTACTGAAACTAGGTATAAAAAACATAGTTTTAATTGTATAATAATATAAATAACGTGGAGAAATTTAGTACCAACATTTCACCTGTGTAAAGCCGTGCTGGGTTGCTAATTATGTATAGATATTTATAGACATTTTAAAGTTTAATATCACAATATCTACTGTAATATAGCTGGATTGATTTACGGTATATTTCATAGCTGAATTTCATTCTGTCGATAGTTTCCGTGTTCTAGATATAGCTTATAACCGTAAACCTGATTGACTTGCTCCAGTAAATATCAGATTTTATAGTTTTAATATAAAATGCTAATATCTGTTAAAGCGTAATTAATGCCTCGTTTTTAATTTGTAATATAAGGAGGTATTTTTTTATTCTGTCATATTGTCTATCGTTACGTATATATTTTTGATGCAAAGACATTTCTGTTGATTTTTTTTATATAATACTATGTCTATACTAATATTACAAAGAAGTAAAATTTGTAAGTTTGTATGTAGGGGGTAATCTTTGGAACTACTGGTCGGATTGACAAAATTCTTTCACTGATAGATAGGTCCAATGTTCCTGAGTGCTATAGGCTATAAATCATCATGCTACTATTAAATGGAGCCGAGCAGCGGGTGAAACCGCGCGATAGTAGCTAGTATACAATAAAGATGTTTAAAGACTTATTTGACCATTATAAGGTTTGGGACACACAACATTTTAGGCATATATTGTGTGTTCAAAATAGTCATTACTGCATAGGAAATACTTCTCATTAAATAAAATAATTCCTTTTGTAGTACTCTTCAAATTTATCTAGTAATAGGTAAGTCGAATTTGTTTTTTGTCGAGTTTGTACTTGTTGTGCCTTCCTGTCCGTTGTTCAAATAGTCTCAACTGTTATTGTCGAGTAAGAAGTCTGTTGTGTTTTATTCTTCAAATATTTCTCAGTTATAGCTAGTATTCCGGAATTACCATTATTAAAAAGTGGATGTTGTATCGTACCTTTACCTACTCCATCCCATGATTTAAAGGCTTGATGTTAAATTATGAGTATGTTGTTATACTAACCGTAACGTGAAGATTGATTACAAAATAATGAACTAAAAAATCCTTTTCCGACATCATCAATAAGCTCCATAAAACCCAATATTTTTCCAAATGATTTATTCCTATGTACTCCGTACGTACTGAGGTGCGATTGACAAATAATGACAGATGACGACAATTTGTATCATGGATGGGGAGCGGGGATCGAAAAGCGATTCGAGGCCTTTTCGCGTCAGGGATTTCTTGCTAATGTGACCTTCTTTGTGTGAATAATGGGGATAGATTAAAGAAGAAATGGATTAATTATTGTGTTTTCGGCTTACTGGACAGTAGCAGCGCGACAGTCGCCGAGTCGCGTGTCGCGGAATGCTGCTCATGAATATGGGCCTCTAGCATGGCTTGAAACTAGTCGAGTGTCTCGTCAAATTATTACGTGATTAAGCCAAAAACATAATAATTAATTTAGAATGTCTCACGAAAGTTATAATAAGAAATGGATTCTTTACGGAACTCATCTTGTGACTCCAAACATATGCTATGGAAACTGATATCTATTGATTGAAATAATAGTTAGCTCTAGTCGTTTTTTTGTATATAATTTGTCATTGGAATATTCTTGTTTTTCTTGTTTTTTTTAAAACGTTGCCTCACATTGGCTTTTCTCCTGTGTCGTGGGTGCGGTTACAAACATAAAATTTCACATGCACATGACACCCAGACCCGGAACAACAATCTGTGGATCACACAAAGAGTTGTTCCGTGCGGGAATCGAACCCGCGACACGTTGCACGACAGCCAGTTGCCCAGCCACCGCACCAACCGTGCAGTCAAATATTGCTTATCATCTGGCGATCAATTTTTCGTAGAAATAAAATAAATAGACATTATTATCAGAATAATCTCACATACCTATACAAACTTAGGGATTGGAATGAAATAACTCATTACACAAATTTTAAACATTAAACAGCGATAAACATAATTATGTACTTGCATTAATAGCGTGACTTCATAACCAAACAACAGCGATAATTGAAATATTCATCAACACGATTAATTTCTGTATGCAAAACGCTAACTATGTTGTCAAACAAATATAGTTATGAATGAAAATATCATGCATTGCATGCACACGTAACATTTAAATTAAAATGATCAAAACATTATGTACTTTTAAATGTTACACGTTCGGAATTGAAACACACAATACAGTTCACAGTTTTTTTTAGATTATGAGTAAAGTCATACATCTCAGCATTTATGACCTAGTAATCTATACGTGTACAACAAAATTTCATCGATTTCCTAAATGTATCTGCTTCAAATTACATTGCAAGTTAATTAATAAAGGCTTGTCTAATCACCATCATCATTTATAGCCTGTAAGACTTTACCCCTCCTCTTACATAGAAGGATTGCCTTACCACAGCCACGTTAAGAGGACGAATTGGAAATTTTGGCATCAGTGATCTCTATTTTTCTAAGTAATTACGAAACGAATTAAAATATGAGTTGGTGACCTGAACAGTTCATGATTAAAACCATATTTTGTTAGTTTTCATTACATAATTAAGTAACTTTTGTAACAGAGAAAAAAATATCAAACATACCTCTTTTTAAATAGAGATTTACATTTTATTGGCAAACGGGACCGATTTTAGCCTCTCAACTTGCTCTGTAGACAAGTCTATAAATACTCCTTAAAATTGTAGAAGGAATTTCTCAAGTTATCATTTCCGACTAAATAAAATAACAAAAAGCATTTTGTCGTTTACGTCGTTTTGTTATAAGCTAACGCGCATATGCAAACCTCGCCCCGCTGACACGCTCAGTCCCCCCTTGACCATTGTCAGCGACGGATCTGTGCTAGTCGCTTCCGGACTGCATCGGCGATTTCGTGATCAAATTTAGCGGTTTTATTGAATAAGAAGTCGGTTAAAAATGGGAAAAAAGAAAGAAAGATGTTCCAAAAGAAAAAGAAGAGCATGTCTTTTAGAAAAATGTGCAAATATGACGAAAAAGAAAGTAAGTTTTCATAATGAATTGTGAAATGTGTAGTTTACTAAAAAAGATGACGTTCAAAAAGTCACTTTGACTGTGACTTCAATGATGTTTATTTTTGTGACAAAAAATATGTAAGTAACTAAGTAGGTTCATTACCTACCTATTTTGTTTTCTATTTTTTGTGCTACAATCGCAATAAAAATAAGAAGAAGATTACAATATCTTCTGTAAAGTGTTAGTTCATTATAAAAAATATGTATATTGTGTTATATTTTAGGAAACAATCGTTGGAACAATGTTCGGAAAACGAAACTATGGAGTCGTCAACGTCATTGGGTATATGGTATGGCAATAATAAAATAGAAACTGAAATCATTAAAAAGGATGATGCGTTCTGGAAAAAAGACATGGAACCAAAGTTGTTAAAATTCTATTACGACTGTCTTCTTCCCGAACTTGTGGACCCCAGGCACACCAGGAACAAGCCTATTCGTGATCCGGATTACGTGATTGTTCATAACAATAAAAACTCTGTTCCAGATACTTGCAACGAACAATTAGAAAAAGCAACTGGCTCGGGAAAAGAAAATGCTGATTCAAATCAACAATCATTCGTTGAATATGAGGATGTTTTTTCATTTTCCGAATTTTAATTTATTTTATTCTTAATTTTTTAATAATTTCCTATTACGATAATAAATATTGTATAATAATGATAATACACAGGAAGTGTAAGATATTATGTGTTTTATTGTAAATTCATTTTTATATATACGATGATATCAATTTAGAATGGTGATAGATATAGATGAAATGGCGACAGGTCACGGGTACAACTTGTGATCCACGGATGCCCCTCAAGTTGAAGGGTAAAATCTATAAGTAAGATAAGATAAATCTATAAGTAAGATAAGGTCTGTCATACTGTATGGATCAGAATGTTGGGCTGTGAAGAAGACGGATGAGAAAAGATTGCATGTAGTGGAGATGAGAATGTTAAGATGGATGTGTGGTGTGAAGAGAATGGATAAAGTGAGAAATGAGTATATTAGGGGAAGTTTGAAAGAGGCGCCCGTGACTGAAAAGTTGAAATCAAATCGTTTGTCTTGGTATGGTAATGTAGAGGAGAGATGAAAAGCATGTTGCTAAAAGAGTTATGAATTTACCTGTGGATGGATGGAGAGGGAGAGGGAGGCCAAAGAAAAGATGGATGGATTGTGTGAGAAGTGATATGATAGAAAAGGGAGTTAGTGATAATGCAACGAGTGACAGGATAGACTGGAATAAAAAACCGTGTTGCGCCAACCCCAAATAAAACGGGACAAGTTCAGTAAGATGATGATGATCAATGTATAATAAATTATGTTCCTTGTTAAAATAAATAAACACACACCCTCACAATAATTTAATACTTACAAGAAAAAGGATTTCAGCCTTAGAATACTTATGTAAATGTAAATAATGATATTTTAATCGTATTAAATATTATTTATAAAAAATATATAATTCTTAAAAATATTTTACTTTAAAAAGAGATGTGCTAATGTTTTTCAAATCACGAAAATCTTAGTTTCGTTATTTGAATAACACTAGCACGTGTTAATTTCCGAAAAGACAATCAATAAAAAACTTCATAGGTAAATTCATAAAAAAAAAAAAGTCAAAAATCATTTATTTCAATTAGACCACAGTAGTCACTTTTGAACGTCAAGCAAGCAAAAAAGGAAAAAAGTATATAACAAGAGCTTTAAAATTAAGCGTGTCAGTCTGTCCGTCTGTCCTCTAGTGAAGCTATTTGCTCGTTCCAAAGTGTAGATTCCTATGGAGAAGAACGAGCAAGAAACTCCATGGTTACTCTTTTTCAATCAGTTTTACAATACATTTCTTTGTTACATCATTTAGTCGGTTCTGAAAAAAAAAATATATAAGACATCTCCAAGGTGTCTGTGTTCCGCGCAGCCACCGCCGCGCGCCGCTCGCCGGCGCCGCCTGTTGCAATGCATACGTAACTTACCGGGGTGCGTGCGGGGGGCGGGGTGCGTGCGGGGGGCGGGGCGCGCGCGCGCCTTGTTTTAGAATTATTGTTAAACAATTCGTCGCCTTAATATGGTAAGAGATCGCAGTTTAATAATATCAGGTTTATCAAAAATCGCGTATTTAGAAGTTGGTTCTTACGATACCCGTGCGTAAGAGTGCTGGTGTATTCTATTCAGTCGCCACGGCATGCCATTAACACGTGTAATAAACATTTAAATCATTACAAAAAGTAAAATCTTTATGAAAAATGTTATTAGATAAATAAAACGAAGGTTATAAAAAGCAGCGTCGTCGCATGCAAAAGTGATATCTATAAATCAAACATTGGAGAGAAACGGCTGGACAACGTGATGATAATTAGGAAAGTGACAGGGCAATTACTACGTCTGCCTACTGCGCGGGCGTCGCTTTATGCTGCGTACGCGCATACATAATGAAACGCGGCGCAAGACATGGGAGAGTAGCGGGAGCGAAAAAAAATATACATAAAATTATTATTTTTTTGTAACGTCACTCTACTAACTACTACTAAAACTAACTTTTATTTATTACTAGATTTTGCCTGCGACTTTGTTCGCGTGGAATAGTGACTTCCTGCAGATTTTTGGTTTAAAAACTATACTATCTCCTTTCTCGAGTTCCAAATATCACAGAAATCGGTTCAGTAGGTTAGACGTGAAGAAAAGAGAGACAGACAGACAGAGTTACTTTTGCATTTATAATATTAGTTTGGATTTGGATTTTATTACATTTCAACTGTTATCAGAACAACCTTCTTCTTACGATTTTGACTGAAAAAAAAAAAACTATTTTATTATTTATCAATGATAAAATATAAAAAAAACGATTTCGAATGGAAATGAAAATGTAAAAAAAATAATTTCGAAACGCATAGATTTGTTTTGTCTTTATATTCCAATTACTTGTTTCACATTGTCTAACATATAAAGTACCTAACCCCATATTTCCTATGTGTGACATATCTGTAATCTATAATAATGTAATTAGCTTATCTTAATTGCAATTAAGATGTCTGCAGGCGTGTGGTAATGCCAAATCCGGTGCTTATGTCATAATTTAATTTAATCAATGGCTTCAATTTGTGCACCATTTGTTCACACATTACATTAATTTAATTTACATTCTGCACTGTTATTTGGTTTGCAGGTGACTATAAAGAATGCTTCATGAAAGAGATTGAAGAAGTTGTTAAACTGAATTGCAATGAATATAATAACAATTGAAACAATGAATTTGTGTTTTTTGTGTTAATCGTTTATAATATAAAAATAATTCGCTAAATATGTTAGTAAGCGCATAGCTCAAGAATGCCCGGGTTTTTCTGTCGTGTTTGTAATTGTCAAAAGAAGGTGATGAAAGTTTTTTTTTTCAAAGTGGAGGGGAGAATAGTACTTATATCTTGAATAGTTTAAGCAGGAGCGGGCCGCTAATAGCCCATAAAACAGCACTACGGTTTGAGCTCAAAAAATGCTGTGCGTCACACAACTATCCTTTCTTTAAACTTTATACTAATAATTAGCTTCTGTCCGCGTGGTATGTTAGTAAAAAGTAGTGTATGTCCTATTCCAGAGTGCATCCTATGCTTGTCAAAAATTTCATCCAGATCCGTCTAGCGGTTTTGGCGTGATTGTGTACCAAACAGCCAAACATCGTAACTTTTGCATTTATAATATTAAGCAAGATAGTATAGTATATAGATTTTAATAGTTGTTCAGTTACGCTTTTTTAGCCAAAATTTGTGGTAAATGGATACATACATTTTTATCTCTCTTATCGGGACAAGTGCATTGTTAATGTGTTTTCATGGCGTTTGAGATATTAAAGCAATATTCTGTAAAGTGAACTGGAGTGCGTCGCCTACCGGCCACCTGTGGCGAATTCATAATTTATTAAGCGGTTTCTGGTTGTGTTATACAAAATATGGCTACAAAATGTATTCTTATTTAGTGCACTTTTCATGGTTTCATGTCTTTGTGGTAGGTAGTAAAAAGATTATTTAGTTTTTCTGGGTATGGTTATCAAAAAAGTTATTTAGTTCTATCAATGTTTTATAAATGTGAAGTATGTTAAAAATTGAATGGATTAAACCTAATAATTTTAATAAAACTTTTTTATTTTTAAATAACGCTTGTCACCTTACAACTTCTGAGAACAGAATGGAACGTATTAAATTTGAAATCTTATTATAAATAGATGTCACATACATCTATTTTGTGTTGAAGTTTAATGTTAACAGAAAAGAGTGTCCAAATATAAAAAAAAATGAATACCAAATTCTTACGCTTCCTTCTAATTCATGTACGATTTAAATTTCATTTCTAGATGTTCTTAACTCCGCGCTCTTAATATTAGCAGATGATTTACTTCAGAAATTAATTTCACAAATTGTTCGCTTACGTAAAATGTTCTCAAAGTAAATATGATAATTACTTCTAAAAACTTAAAGCGGAACGATTAGTATCCCGCTGTCGCTCGCAATGTAACCCACAATATTATACGTCTCTTTCCAACGATTAATCTACTTGAAAGTTTAACAAAGTATTTTGTACAAGTGCGTGCATAATTGTTCGCACAAATTCACCAATTGTTTTGACAGAAAGAGACGGCACGCATTGAATGCGTTGCGTTTTAAAAACTTTTTGACGTTAAATTTGTAAATAAATCATAACTTTTGAACCAGATTTTGTTTACGTTGTAAGGTTATGAAAACTCCTAACTTGTGAAGTTTAGAGACTGGCTAAAATGTTAATATTTCATAAATATTAAATTCTGACGTCACGCAACAGTTGGTTCCGTGGCTTAGGGATGGCAATTCTCATTGTGAGGTGGAATACGAAATAATTAATTGTTGTTCCTGTAGCTTATTTACTTAGACGGTCTGGTCACAAGTTCACAACAGGGCATTGTCTATTTTTAACAATTTTTCAATCCAACAATTTGCTTAAAGATAAAGCTCCATTTTTTTTATATGAGTGATAAGAAAATTTAGTTGTCCGATTAACTGACGGTAAGCAATAGCCGCTCATGTACACTCACAACACCAGAGGAGAATACCAGCTCGTTGCTAGATAAGGATTAGGGTTTCGGAGATTTAGGAGTCGGAGAAGCGAATGAAGGATTTGGTGTCCAGTAACTGAGGTTACACACGGGGAAACACAACGCTATGGTAAATTCACGCAATAGTATCACTTCGGTCGAGCCGACTCATTTGTGAAGAAGCATGGCTCTGACACACTTAAAAAAATATGTTCTTGAGGATAATAAATATAAATCAATTAATGTAAACACAAACACTTTTGCAGGTGAGTGTACTTAGTAAGTGGAGCGTGCAGACAATCAGGTTGTGTCCGTCTGCGTATAATGAAACAATTTACTTTAGACCACTCCGCACCATATCAGTAGTGTTATGACAAGACTATTCTTAGAAAAAAAATGTGTTAGTAAGTCGTAAATTTCAATTTTCTTCTCATTTATTGGATACACATTGTCAATACATCTTAAGAAAAGTCAATTAAACTTCTATCCGTGCTAGTGAACGTCTTCTCTTTATTATTTTTCTAAGTAAACATTATTATTTTATCATAATTGTTTAGGTATAAAACACCCTGATTTAAGAAACTTTACTTGTCACTACTGGTTGTCTGTGCAGGTGGGTCGGTCAATGTGAAAAACTGCGTTTCATAGTTTCTCGTGGTTTGAAATCACCGCTAGACATTATTATGTACCACACCAATTACTATATTCTATTCAATTGACATCTTACTAATATTAGAAATGCGAAAGTTACGATAATTGGATGTTTGTTACTTAATCACGCCAAAACGGCTGGACGGGTCTGGCTAAAATTTGGAATTCAATCTGGAATAGTACATACATAGGCTAATTTTATCAACACACCACGTGGGCGAAGTCGCGGGCGGAAGCTAGTTTCCCACATTTAGAAGTATCCTTCGGTGAACTGATAGGTATTCTATTTACGAGTATATCAAGTTAAATTCAATCTGTTTCCCAAAAGCTTTATCCTGAATACTCCTATAGATACTAAACAATTCACCACTAAGGTTTTGTGGAAAACTGAATTGAGGATTGGAGTGGAAAAGTTCCGCTTTTCAGTCTTTCAAGTGTAAATGAGTTTCAGTTTGGCACCCTTTAATCTAGTTTTTCATCCTGTTTAGGTCTCACAATGGGATGACCTCGTTTGGTCTTATTTACTCGTACATATTCATTTAAAATGAACGGACAATAAAAAAATGTGCCGCTATGATTGAAGGTTCTTGAAACTTTTTTTTGTATTTAATTGTATCTGTTATACACTATACATAATGTATATTTTATATATATAAATCATATCAATCATAGCATACTTACGAATATAGAGATAAAGACAGTGACTTTGTTTTACTATGTATGGTCGATAGGTACAGGGGATGAACTAAACAATCTTGGCATGTATTTTTATCTAAAAAATATATGTAAAATGTTTACAACTATCACAGTTTAAATAATCGTCATATGTGTTTTATACGACGTGTTTAATATAAAAAGACAAACGGATATTGTTTACCTTTATTTAACAACCTTAGCCAAAAGACCATAGTGACGTAACCATGCCCATTTTTCTTACGATTAATATGTTCAAGATTCTTTACAGTTTTACTCAACCACTCTTTTCAAGAACTCTTCATAAAAATCCAAATACTTTCTTTTTCAATCCTTAAATAGATGGTACTTGTTGCTAATGGAACTTCAGTCGCATTCCTTAGACTTAAAAAGTAGGTTTTAAGAGTCGTCTGGGTCGCCATTCACCTCACACTTGCGAGGAGTGTAGATGCTGCCAGACAAAGGAAGCAATAAGCCTGAGGGTGCTCCATACAACCGCTGACCTGAAGATGTTTGAACAGCATTGAAGATGTAAAAGTCTTTTCAAAGTGACTGCTCCAGTTTTACGGTGGACACGTTCTAGATTGTTCATATTTAAAGATTGTTTTTGAAAATAAAATCATTAAATATTTGTATGAATGTCTAATGGCTCAAATATTTTAGTGTGTGTTTTGTTTTTATTTGTTTTCCACATAAAGTAGTCTGTTACAATTTTTGTCAAGAATCAGACGTAATAAAATAATATTTTTCAATGATACTTAATTTCTAACAATTTTAAGGTTTTTGTGGTCGGAAAGATAGAAATTAACTCGAGTGTAATAACCGTCACATAAAAAATAAATTGTAAATCCTCACGAACAGAACGAACTGCCGCACTCTAGAGATATTTTTTACTTATTACATTCTTTAGTAACCATTTTATTTCGAATACTATAATTTAGAACTGCGTTAAGTATTCAATGAATGATTTTAGGTGCGAAGATATGCATTGAAGCTAAACTCAACTCTGTGTTTTAGGTTATACAGTATATTTTAATTTAAAACCCTCGTTTCATTGTTACAGAGGTGACAGTAACGTACCACCGCGGTTTGCCAGTACTCACCATACCCCTGCCGTCGCGACGCGAGCGATGCCGCTTCACACTCCGTCCCGTCTCGCAAACCGTCGGCGATCTCTTAGAACAGGTGAGAAAACTATGTTTAATTGAAATTTATGACTTTTAAGCAACGTCATAGAGTTCAGTTTTGTACAGCTGTTGTTGATGTTTTCGTGACTTAAAAGTAGAACTGCAATCTTCTATGTTATTTTAAATTACCATTGGATTAGCTTAATTTTTTCTAAAGTTCCTTTGACGTTGGCTCGTTGGAAGACTTTCATTAATCTTTCTATGTGTGATGACGTGCATGCTTGCTGCTTTGGGTGTGTGGTGTATGGGACTATGGCTTATCCTCGTCCAAGGGCTACGAGACCTAGAGCCTCATTATAGCCACCGTCCGAAGATACAAGCATAATAACGTAACGTGGCCCTGTGGTTCAGAGTAGGTGAAGGAACCAGGTTGTTGTTAATCAGTAAGACTGAAACTGCTTCTCGCCCGATCCATGTCGGGAAAAGTCATTTGATCATTTGGAGAACCCTACTTTTCAACTCGCGCATTCAGTGTAGACGAATACTTATATTTATGCAGAGAGCAATTTAAATGATGATTTTAGGAATAACAAAATAGGTTGGGAATCAACAAGTAATGTAAGTCATGGATGTTTCTGAGTTGTTGAGGATTAGGATCCTCTCTCTCTTAACTTAGAAATATCCATGACTTGAAGACAAAATGAACAAAATTATTTGTTTAAATCAATTTCTAAAATGTACTGCTCATTCCATTGTTAGTCATTTATTCTCAACCATCAACATGTGGATAGCCACAATGGCCAGTCCACCTTTACAGCTATGATTAATTTATGACGGAAATATCGCAAAATGATTGCTTTAGTTAGTTGGCTGGGTTCCAACCAAAATGCAGCTCTCATTCATCGCATTATTTCTGATATGATTGGACTACTAACATTAACTCTCCAACTTACTGTGTGTACATAAATTGTTAAATAAATAAATACTGAGTGCCAAGTCACATCATATCATCAGCCTATAAGTGCGCTCTGCTGAGCAAAGGCCTCTTTTCACACTAAAAAGGTTTGAGTATTAATCGCCACGCTTGCTCAAGGCGGATTGGCGATTTCAAACTTATAGTTAGACATTCTAAGTCCAAGTTTCCTCACGACGTTTCCTTTCACCGTATGCCAGTGGTGTCTAAATAATCATAGAAAGTACATATAGCTCGGAAAAAGACACATTGGTACTTGCTAGGTTTCGAACCCTCATGCATGTGAAATGCTCCGGGCCACAGTTTGATTTACGTATAGGCGATCAACTCTTATGACGTTCTGCCCTTTGATTGGCCTGTTCCAACCAATCGGAGAGATGAACGCCATAGCATTTCAATTGCGTAAACATCCAAGAGCTTCTCATGCATGGGATTCAGGCTTGAAGCCTGGTTAGTACTTTTTGACAAGTTATATGTATTTTCTGAGATTATTCAGACGGTAAACGAGCAGACAATTCACCTGATGGTAAGCAAACGGCGCCGCCGATGGACACCTACAACACCGGAGGATTTGCAAGTGCAAATTGGGGATGAGGGTAGAATAAGAAAGAAAGAAGAAGAAAGAAAAAGTATTTATCGCATCTAGGACGCACATAAGACACAAAATAAAACAAGTATATAAACATGAAACAAAAAAATATCATGGTTATACAATATAAAAAAGAGTATAATATATGGAAAAATATGCGTTACAAGCACAAGAAATGGCCCTCGCTCAGGATATGCAGCGACACTATGCGATAATTTACTCAACAAAACACAAATCAAGCGTTGTTTCACGCCGGTTACCCGTGAGGCCGTTGTATCACTCCGGTTGAGCCGGCTTATCCGTGCATGTCTCTCCCACACTCGAATATGTTCTAGGTATACAAGATTCCTACAAATACCTACCGCCTGACATGGGCCCTTAGCAGTCGCTCTCGACGTAATTGCCCCACTACGCCTAGTCAAGTGGCACTATATGCTTATTTACTAGCACATATCGCTTAGTGAGATATATAAACTAGTAGTGCTTGCCTACTGATATGTGTATACCATATTATAGCATTACACATATACATGGCATTATATACACATAACATACATAGCATTTTACTTCACGAGGTGTGCTAAGCTATCGATTAATAAATTTTCAAATGTATTGTAGGACTAATATGGATGATCTAGGTTTGTTACTAGTTTTGTTTCTAATAGGTTTTGAACCCTTTAAAGAAATTTTGGCTGATCGGGGCAATTTTTAGTATCTGTAACATTCATTTCACATATCAGGCCTACAAGCAACCTATGCTGAGCAAAGACCTCTTCTCACACGTAAAAGGTTGGGCATTACATTCCTTACTTGAGCAAGGCTCAAGGTAGATTGGTGATTTCAAACTTATAATCAGAAATTTAAAGAATCTTAGAGAGTACCTACCCATAAATTGGAAAAAGTACATAAATTGCCAGGTTTCGAATCCTGATGCATTGAAAGCAAACCTTAACTTCCATATGACCACGATTTTGTAACATTTATTACATAAATAATTTTATTTTATTGTAAAGAAGTTTGTTCATCTCAATGTTTATTAACGATGGGTTGGAGTTTTTTATCTTACGTTGCATTACCTTTGTGCTGCTAGGGTGCTAAAAATCCGATAACCTAATAATGAAATTTACCCCAGCCCTAAAACAACCCCTTGTTTTTCGATTTATAACCTATTTTTAATAACCAGGTGAAGGCTGAGGATCGTGGCGTGGAGCGCGCGGCTGCGTTGGCTGCGGACGAGCGCGTGCGCATCGCTGCGAGCGACACCATCGAAGCACTACTGGAGAGCGACTTCCGACTCATCATCAACGACACAGAGTACTACGTCAAGACACCGGCACAGGTCAGTTTGTCTTTAAAAGCTACTAGCGATCAGTCCCGGTTTCGCACCGGGTACAAAATAAATAAGTTTCTCCACTATTTAAAATGTTATTATACATATTAATATAACTCTTCAATCACTCTATTTACTTAAAAAACCTAATTAATTTTAAAGATTTAAGCGTATATATGGACAGAGAAAGTGGCATTGTTTTTAAATATGTAGTGATTTTAAAAACATATAATAACTTTGTACAACAAAGGACTTCTTTTCAAAACTATAGAAATCATAGGTATGATTTCCATCGAATAATTCCACTTATTAACTCCTGAGCTTATCAAGCCTTCTCTCTCTTGATTGGCCAAAAATCAATAACAGTACCTCTATAAATTCCAACAAAGTTAACCTAAACCCAACACTATAGAGTAGTTTAATTACGTATTCGGTTAAGTACACATTGATGTTTATCAAGCGATCTAATTGGCGCTTGGCATCGAGCCAGCTCCTCACATGTGGACGGTCCTTAACAGGAAGCCTGTTATTCAATACCAGTTCGATTAGCCGCCATAGTCCTGACTCAGTCGCGTGTGCTTAGATTATGGAATATACCGCACAGACTTGGTGTAATCTAATTTTGGATAGTACATATGTGATCAGAGTATTATGGCATATGAAATCAGACTGGCTTTGGTTAGTAATGATGCTGTGTAATTGTATATTAAGCTTTAATCAGATATACATAGTTTCTTGCTGACGAATGCATTATGTAGGTTTGATTCTAAGTCTAAGAAAAATATCAAACCACATTGCTTTCAATAGTACGTATAGCAATACTATTACTTGATTAACAAAAAAACGTAAACCAATAAATACATTGGTTTACGTTTATTCCTATTTTTTAAAGATATAAGTAAATATACAATAGTATACTATATGATGCATAAACAAAACTTCACAACAAAAAATTAGTATAAGAACGGTAGAAAACTGGCGAATGTTATAGTGAAAAAATTTATTGGTTTTGTTTTGTTGTCAAGAATTCCTTTGTACCCTTTAACAATACAGTTGCCAATACTTGATTTGATAACCTTTTTTTATTGATATTCGTAATTTAAATTTTATTCCACAACGTCCAGCATACAGGTAATCCCACAGAACAAATTAAAGTGGTACCTAATTTAGTTTTTTTGAACTGGTTGAACGTTATTACGATTAACTAGTACTTGCACAAATCTAAATTCAATCAATATCACCTGGAAAATATCTTGTGGAAAATCATAAAACGTCATCTGTACAAATAAACAAGAAGAAAATTGTTTCCAGATTGACAATGTTCTCCGAAAAAAAGTCAAACAAAACTCTAATTTACTGGACGAAAATAATTCTAGGTAGGTGAAAATGGAGTCCGTCATAATACGGCGTGGGCGGCCATCTTGATAAGCAAATAAAAGAAATACTTTGAGCTTCTTTTGTTTTGAGAACCTCAAATATAGTCTGACAGAAACACAATCTTGATTAATAGTAGAGAAATTATTTCCATTTGTGAATTATTTCCGGCGGCCATTATTCATTTATATAATAAATTGTTGTCAAGTTAAATATAATAATGTTCCTTTTGCGATTTTCTGACAGTTATGTAATGAATTTTATTGTATTCACTTACCTACACATAACATGTAAAGCGTTATGACTATTATTATAATAATATGAGTATGAATAATATTATTACAAGTAAATGCAATTTTGTAATGACCAAAAAGTTTTCTGGTAAGATGTGATCTCTCTATTTTTTTTTATTTTCGGTGGCGAAACAGGAAAAGATAAAAAACTTTTCATATTTATTAAATAACAACTTTTCTTTTATGCCTGTTTTGTGGTTGAAGAATTGTTTTCTGATTCATCAAAGTTCTGAAAGCAATTACATTTTGAAAATATCGCTTCGAATTTTATCCAGATTAAACCTCTAATCTATTTAAAACGACTCAAAAACTAACTTGGACTTGACGGAGCAAAAATAAAGTATTAGTTACACTGGACTATTTGGTGTATTAAACACCAGATAAAATAACAGTCCCCAATGGGCCAATTTTCTTTTTTCTTAAACAAAAAAGGTAAAATATCCCTCTGCGGTCAAAGTGTAACCAAATAGAAAAAGGGACCTTATAAATCTACTCTAACACAATGACATTCTTTCGTAAGTACTTCGTAAAGTGCTACATAAAACCTTTACTACTGGATAATAAATAGCCGGCTAATATAATGGTCACTGCTTAATAAAATGTAGTGGACAGAAGCAAATCCATTATAATAATTAATAGTGTATATTGTTACGTGGGAAGATCAAGTTTTGGACAGCCCTGATTTAGCAAACAGGCTTTTCTGATCAAAAGAAACGTATATGATTCAGTATCGAGTACCTCCTCGTCCTCCACCTACGCTACTCTACCTACCCTACTCTACCTACCCTACTCTACCTACCCTACTCTACCTACACTACTCTATCTACCCTACTCTACCTACCGTACTCTACCTACCCTACACCTACCTACCCTACTCTACCTACCCTACTCTACCTAACCTACACTACCTACTCTAAACTTGGGTCTACGTACTATGAGATTATCAGATCCTGTCCTATTGCCGTATGTAGTCATAACCAAAATAAATTACACACATGTCATGAATCTTTAGTTATTTTTACTGTAATTATTATTCTTGTTTTTTAATTATTATGGTCAACTATTATAAAAAATAATCAATTTTTTTTTATCAATCACTATGATAATTAAATTAATATATATATAGTTCGTCTAACACTGCAGATCTTAAAACATAAATCATCAACGAATGCTATGTTGTAACGCACAATACATATATTATCCTATGTCAAGTGGGCAATATCGCATGTTAAATAGAAAAAAGGACTAACTCAAAAATGAGGATATTCCAAAATTGAACCTTATTATTGAAGCATAATTTTTAAGATTGAAATACTTTATTTTTTGAGTTAGGTCTCTTTTCTGTTTAACATGCGTATGATAATTTTATGTAAACATTTATTTGTTTGTTTGCGACTGTAAATCAGTCGACCCTGTAATGTTTGGTACAGTGAAAACAGATTATCACGTCCCTTTACGGTTTTTGGGCGAAAAACAAATAATTTTCGTTATTAATGGGATAAACATGACTATTATGAAAACATAAAGTATAACAGTAAACCAGCTTTTTTGAACTGTAGGTACTGCTATATATTCTTGACTATATCTATGTTAGTCTCCTTTCAGTTAAGTCAAAAAAATCTTACTTCTATGTAATAGGTAGCAAACCAGCAGAATAATCATCTGTGGCAAGCAATCGGCACCGAACATGGACCCAATACTTGAAGACTTGCATGTTCGTTGCCGGCCCGTTTGGACCTCTGGTCTGCCTCTGCATCTATCTTTCTTTTCCTGTCATCTATAGTATAAAAGAGAAGCGAAATAATAAATAATAGGGAAGAAAACAGAAGGGATTGTGAGAAGAGGCCAATGTTCAGCAGTGGACATTTATAGGCTGATGATATTGATAATGATAGTAAAATAATAATTAAAAGATATCAACGGTTCATGATTAAAAATACTAGTCAACTAATTTACTTGCTAGTAGAAATAAGTACAGATAATCACAAACATCCAAAATAAGGCTACCATCAAAAAGGGTCAGTTGCAATTTCACTCACTGTGCACACCAATTAGTTTATACTAAATTACCGTCCCCTGGCCCGATGGTGCAATTAATTTCCTTAAGTGCCGCCAGTAATTGTCCCTGGTCCACTTTCGTTCTGGTTTTTCTATTTTTTTTCCAAGATCGCAACCAAAAGCACCAATGGGCGAGATTTTTCAAACTCTGTGTGTTTGTGTTAATTACTAAAATATTTTACAAAGGTCGGGGATTTTTTAATTGCCCTTGTTTATGAGTTTAGCTAAGCTACATATATTTGTTTGTTGATGGCGTTGTTGTTAATGTTGTTTTGTGGAAATTTTATGTCATAGTACCAAAAATGTATCGATCGTAACTAATATTTGTTAATTTTTTTCCTCTTGCCTTTGCTTAAATAGTTTTTCTCTATTTTATCACTGTAGTCTGTTTAGTAGCTACTTATCCATTACATAATAAAACATTATTTGATATCAAGTTACTAAACTACTTTTAATTATTTGTGTGACCTACAATGTTCTTTTGATAGTTGAGTCTGTTGTTTACTGATACTTACGCGCCGGCACTCAAACCACAAGACCCATACAGAATAAACTTGAACTTGCATGGTCCGCCTACATAGTTTTCACATTTATCTAAACTTTAAAAGAGACTGTCCCCTAAGTTGGTTTCGTCATTTCTTCTCAGAGTAGTCAGGGGATAGGAAATGCTGGATCATCGACATTTATATATAATGATGACGTATAAACGAGCTGTTTTAAGGCCTATTCATAATAATAAATTTATTTTATCATTGTTTCAAATTACCTTTTAGCAAATTCATTGTTTTACATTTCCCAAACTGATCTATCTAACGGATGGAACAAAATGTAATCCGTTGGTACATCTCTCGATGATCGAGTTAAGCCGGCAGTAATCCGGCTGTCACCTGCACTGGCGTTTGATGAGAGCAGACGTGTGTTCTGCCAATACGTACTAGATACAGGAATTGAACGTTTAATCAATGTTAGAAGCAAAATTCGTATACAATTATTCCTAAAAATGTAATTTGACATTGTATAATGTAATTATTTTTCACACTTGTGCTCAGACGTAAAAAAATATCTTTTTTTTATATGTCAGTACGGCAAATGAGCACACGGATTACCTGATGGTAAGCAATCAGCGTCGCTCACGAAATTAGGAGAAAAGATATGGTTTTGAAGATTTAGGGAATGGGGAAGGATTGGCCATCCTGTATCTTCATTCATACGGTGAAACATAACGCTATATATGGTTGTTTCACGCCGGTTCTTTGTATGTCTGTGCTATTACTCTAGTCGAGCCGATCCATTCGTGCCGATGTATGACTCTCCTGCACCTTCATATAGAATAATTTTATTTCAACACGTTATTCTCAGAAATTTCGAGTTTGTTTCAAAAATCTCTCCACTATTTTCTTTTTCTAATTTTATTTAGCTACATACAGTATAACCTCTTGGGAAATAAATGCCAGTTGTAGGTACTCTGGAGGAGTTGATTGCATAATTTAAATGACTATACACATACATATTTATATGTACGATTATATATTTCATTATCCAAGAATATATGTAGTTAGACTTCTAAAGAAAACATTTACTTTCACTTCTTATTGATTGGATTTTCCAAGAGTCGCCTAGTTTTATTTTAAGTATCCACTTTAGTAGCATTTCGAAGAAAAGTGAGCTCAATAAGGCTTGATTCAAGGTTCCTTTTTATTGTATTCGATAGTTATTCGGGTTAAACTGTTAAGTGATGATTTATGGCGTGTAACAAAATGTTGCTGCATGTGTATTTTAATTAATTAATTAATTAATTTGGTCTCAAATCATTTATTCACTTATTGCATCGATTGTCGAGTCGTTGCAAAATTATTGCATCATCATTGTAAATGCTTGAATAAACTTTTTCATTACGGTATTATTCAACTAGTCAATTTTAATACTTTTATGGATACTTTGTTATATATTTTAAATACTTCATTGTATACTAAATAGTTACATAGGATATCATATATTTAGTGTACAATGGGCGGTCTTATTGCACAAGGCGATACTTTTCTACGAATTTCGAAAGAGATCATCACTTACAAGTAGGGAAAATAGAATACTTAATTAACTCAATATCGTCGAAACAAGGAGATTTTACAAAGTATGTAATTTAAAATATTTTATTGTATTTAAATGTTGAAGTTATTTTGTATTACTACAAGTAGCTTTCAGTCGGTTGGTACTGACACTCTACACTAAAACTTATCTTAAATGTTTTACCTTTTCGTGACAAACCGCAGAAAATCCAATTTTCAACATAAATCCAGTATCCAATGTGATGGACTTTGTTATACAATATGTAAGTACGTATAAAAATATAAATAAATAAATAAGTTAATAAATAACAAAAGAAAATACCTACTGCTCTCTAATGCACTTCTTTAACTTCGATTACTTACCACAAGCATGGTTCTATGCTGCATATTTCTTCGCATAACGACGTCATAAAAATATTGCAATATGCACTTTCTGTAATCACAAAATACGACGGGACATTTTCAAATGTATAGTCACCTTATGATATTTGATGTTTACTCTGACCAACTGACTTTCTGACCTGAACCAACTGTTTGTAAAAAGAATCTGTATGTGAAACTGATTTAAAAAGAGTAACCATGGAGTTCCTTGCTCGTTCTTCTCCATCGGAATCTACACTTTGGAACGAGCAAATAGCTTCACTAAGAGGACTGACCGACAGACTGACACTATATCTTCAAAATTTTTGTTTGACGTTCAAAAGTGCCTGTAAAGGTCTAATTGGAATAAATGATTTTTGACTTTTGACTTTTGACTTTTTGACTCAGTGAAATACGAAAATATTGCAAACTGACTGTCTCACGCGGCTTCTCAAGTGTTCTGTCCTGATACATAATATCTCCACTATCTAATGGAGGTTATTTATACGTGTAAAGATTCTATGTCAATCACTCTATTAAAAAACCGTATCAAAATCCGTTGCGTGGTTTTAAAGATTTCAGTATACCTACGTAGGGATACAGGGACAGAGAAAGTGACTATGTGGTGATCATGAAGGAAAACCTTCATGGTAGTGATACAGCATATATATTAGTAGTACGTGATCCTGGCAAGTACCAATGTGACTTATAGTACCAATGTGAGTTATACGTAGTTTCTATGATTATTTAGACCCCACTGACATACGGTGAAGGTAAACATCGTGAGGCAACCTGGACTTATAATTTCTAATTATAAGTTTGGAATCACCAACCCGCATTGAGCATGCGTGGTGATTAATGCTCAAACCTTCTCTATGTGAGAAGAGGCCTTTGCTCAGGAGTTGGCATTTATAGGCTGATGAAGTGACCCAATAAGTAATCACCGTCCCTCTCAATTTACCACATTATTGTAAACACATTTATTGTTTTAAATGCACCCTCAATTGACGAACCTACATACATATTGAAGTATGTTAAAGAAGTGAAAGCAGTATGTCAGAATCATGTCATTTGGCGTTCCATTGTTACTGTTTACCCCAATGGGGGACGGGCGTGACAATATATTTTATTTACTTAAAGATAGATATTGTAAA